>CM070094.1:6323721-6923721 GCA_036178185.1 Liparis tanakae | reverse complement strand
AGAGTGGACCAAAAAAAATTCAAAGCTTTGATACCTGCAGTTCTACC
This sequence comes from Liparis tanakae, assembly GCA_036178185.1. Lineage (NCBI taxonomy): Eukaryota > Metazoa > Chordata > Actinopteri > Perciformes > Liparidae > Liparis > Liparis tanakae. The sequence goes on along the minus strand of CM070094.1, from coordinate 6,923,674 downwards.
ATGTCAAATTGCTATGGTGGTGCAGTTGTTACCTCTGCTCGTGATTTCTAGGTGTGGTCCTGGGCCTTTTCAGAGCCAGGGATAGGTGTTAACGGGCACCGCAGAATTTTACATGACTGAAAAAGTCACGGTTTACATAGTAGCAATTGACAGATTTTCCTAAATAATTACAGTCTGGAGTAGTGAGAGGTGTCTTCAAAACTGGCTCACTGAAGAAAGCAACATGACATCCTATGAGTCAACCAAAAGCAAACTCCCAGATACATTAAACAAACTATGTACAGATTATACAACGCATTAGTATGAGCCCTGTGGGCATTTCCAAAACAATGTCTTACCACTACATAATGACCACACATTCCTGTGGTACACTAGAATTAAAATATTATGAATTTGTGGTATATAAGAAAAGTGTAAATGTTCTACAAGTTGTTACATGAGACATACCTCGTTTAAATTACCTCGAGTCATGACATAAATTTGAAAATCCATTAAGCTTCACTGTGACATAGCAGTCTTTCCAGATTACCACGACTAAGTGAGGGATCACTTTTTTACACCAATACGCCTAAGTTGAGAAACAAAATGACTGCTTTCTTTAAAGTGAGGAGCAACAAGAGTCCTTTTCAAAACGTGGCGGATAACTACGGTGGCCTTCAAGCTCTGTTTGGATTGTCGGTTCTGGAATGGTACTACATGACAGACCCTTTTTAGGTAACATAAACACAACAATTCTTAGTTTAAGTTCATTGAAAACATACCAACATGAACATTGTAATAATAATACATGTTATCTGTATACTCACGTTAGCCATATGTTAGCAAGCATCTATAATTAGCTGAAGCACTAACATAACACTGCACAGGTTTCTGATGAACTCCATTCCACCTTAACACAAATTCCACGCTGTCAAATAAATTTGAGCCTAACAGAATTTAAACATTTGGACAAAATGCGTGGGGTCGGCAGTAGCTCAGTGGGGAGAGTGGTTGTCCCGAAAGCGCAAGGTACCGATGTCGAAGTGTCCTTGAGCAAGACACTGAACCCCCAGTTTCTCCCCAGGCGCCCACTGCTCCTTAATAACTAAGGATGGGTTAAATGAAGAGAATATATTTTGTATATTTATGTAACTATATGTAATATGACAATAAAATACGGTTTTCATTTAAACTTGGGCGTACGGAATGTCAGGATCGTCCATTCTCCCCTTGCTTCCTGCTGAGCCGTCTCAGTGCAAACAAAACAGTCTGGAGCCAAATCCAACAACAGTATTTTATTTGTCTTGAGCAGAAAATAAGTTGATTAGTTTATAGACAGAAAATAGAAACTTCAGTTGTGTCTTATATAAATGCTAAAGTAGGAGATTAAGATTCTTACAAAATAGTACATGTTCTGTTATAATGATTATGTTTTACATGTACACTAAAATCTGTAATTATACACTATTATTTGATACTGGTCATGAAAAAAACATATTTTGTTTGAATGTATTCTGCATTAGGCTTCATTATCATCGTATCATTTTCCAGTTCAGAATATGTTTGAATTAATCAGGTTTTTAAGAGCGGTGGGGTGTCTCAATTGGGATTTTAACCGCAGTTTGCATCACTCAGCCTCTTGATTGGTCACAGCCAGCTCTGAGCATTGTACACACAACAACTAGCCAACACTTCCAAGCGTGAGGTAGAGTTGCATGCCTAAAGCACACCGTTTTTGAAACATTATGAAATTAAGACTTGGACATCAACAGATTGTAAATATAATCACTTATTCAATTCAATTCAGTTTATTTGTATAGCCTATTTTCACAAATTACAAATTTGTCTCAGAGTGCTTTACAATCTGTACATATAGACATCCCTGTCCCAAAACCTCACATCGGATGAGGAAAAACTCCCCAAAAAACATTTCACAGGGAAAAAAGGGAAGAAACCTTCAGGAGAACAGAGGATGATCCCTCTCCAGTATGGACAGGTGCAATATATGTCATGTGACCAAAAGGAAACATTACAGTTACAACACATAAAATGAGTATGACAGAGTGTATGAATAGTTGGTGGTAGTCATGGACCACGATCCAGACCTCCATGATCAATCAGGCAGAGGGAAGAGACCTTCAGAAGAGCAACAGAGGAGGATCCCTCTCCAGGATGGACAGGTGCAATAGATGTATGTGTACAGAAGGAATCATTACACACAAATTAAAACACAGTAACAACACAATCAATGAATGACAGAGTGTATGAATAGTTGGTAGTAGGCATATTCCACGATCCAGACCTCGATGATCCATCAGGCAGATAGGATCTATACCGTCTCATATGAGACGTAAAGTCAAAAGGACTCCGGGGAGAAAGCAGAGTTAGTAATGTGCAATAGAGAGATGAAAATCCATCCACGCAAATGCATGTAAAACTGTGATTGCTGTGCCCCTTTTAGGTTTTGAAGAAGATAGCGAAGTACATACAGGAGCAGAACGACAAGATTTACGCACCACGAGGTCTCCTGCTCACCGATCCCGTCGAAAGAGGTCTGCGAGTCGTATCCTACCAAAAAGTCTGGAAATACTTTGTTCTCTTCACTCAGCTAGGATTATTTTCCTCAAACCGTAACTGTTGAGCCTTGTGTAACTGTTTAGAAAATAAATCTGCAAACAATGACCCCCTCAGGCTCGATCAAACAGAGTGCGTTTTAGCAGTCAGTTGCGGCTTTATGTGATGGATTTTCAGTGACTGAGCGCCTCGCTTTTTTCCACCCCATGCGCTTTGTGTTTTTTGTAGGAGTGCCCTGAATGTCACAAGTTGAGAAGAAAATGAACTCTGAGCAAAAAAAGGTCCTGATTTCAGTCGTGTTTTTTCTCATTGTGGTAACTATTAAGTAGCGTATAGTTTATGGTATGTCTTACCCTCGTATTACGCTTATATTGTCACTGGTGGTGTTTTTCTTTTTGATAAGGCCTTCATAGATTTTATTATCTGACTCAAACTCACATTGCCAATCATACAGATGAATTGGAAACACCGCCAAGGGTCAAAGAAACAATGTTTTTTTTTACAATAACAAAGAATCTTGTTATGCAAGAATGATCATGTCTAGATGAAGTGATTTACTGGCCTTCTGCCCCAACCACGTCCTACTCTTTAACTGTTGGATGAAAATGGAAAGCAGCAGTCTGAGCAGTTTACAGGAAATCCAACGCTATGTACGGATACCCTGTAAAAAACACCAGATAAAAGTTAGTATGTAATCCATAGCATCTGTGTAAAATCAGCGGGTGCACCAACATCCTGGCTGTACCAGCTTGTGTGTGTGTTTGTGTGTTTGTGTGTGTGTGTGTGTGTGTGTGTGTGTGTGTGTGTATGTGTGTGTGTGGTGACTCAACATCTCAGATAATTGTAACTCGGCGGCAATGAGGGATTAGGGATAACAAAATATGACTGAAATTGTTCACAGCTGAGCTTTGTTCCTTCTCTCGCCTAGGATTCTGTAGAGTTGGCAGTCGTCTGGATTATTTCTCAGACACTGTCGGGCTGCTGTGCTGACTTTGGCATGGGAGCACTGGGAGATTGACCGGAATGTCTCACCTGAACCGATGTGACTGTATACACTACCATATGAGAATGTACATGTCCTTTCGGTCTGAGACGGTGGCGGCGGGGGGAATTATTTTTGATAGGGCCATCCAATCAATCTGTTAATAATGAATTTAAAAAACATGCTAAATAGCTACAGTGTCATTATAGTTTGTATTTTCTTGCAACAATTTTAGTTTCAGTTGGCCTTAATTTAATGTCAAATGTGTCTTGTCCTTACTTAACTTTAAATATTCTTCCTTGACTGCATCTTCTTAAGATTGAGGTTACCATCTTTGAAGAGAGAGGCCAGACTAGATGAAAGCTGCCACGGTGAGTCTTGTAATGAGTATTTTTAACACAAATGCGCAAATATTTTCAAGACACAAAAAACAACCATTTCCCTCCTTTTTGGTAAGTAGTCCAAAGAACAATCCTAGAGTCAAATAGCAGCAATAAAAGAGAAAGAACTCACTCTTTGCGTACCATTGCTTTCATGCAAAATGCCTCCTCTACATTCAAAGCAGAATTCCACATCAAAGTTTAAAGCCTCTTCATCTGTGAGTAATAGTAGTTAACTACTCTACAGTCAGGAGAGCTGTTTCATAAAGCATTAAAGGATTTTGGCTTACTTTATGACTTCATGTTGCACAGAACGGTGTCATTTGTTGCACCGAAGGCTATAAAATAGGCACATGGAATACTGTTGGAGTGCTGCTGTCCATAGTACATAACACAACCCAAACCTGAACACAAACAGCGATTCAGTGTTCTTTGAGCAGACACCAGTCAGTAAGTAGCAAACAGACTTCAGGCAAACCTGATTTGTTTCTCAAATCAAATCTTTGACTGTCCGCACTTATTTGCTCGTGATCAGATGATATTTGTGTCTCCAGACACCAACCCTATCTGTATAGGTTGTTGTGGTAACAACATAGGCGGGAGTAAGGTAGCTACGCTGATGATGCGGCTTTCTCACCAGGAAACATTTCCCTTTGAAACAAACGTGCCGTCAAGTCGCATCGCAAAAAGGCCGGTATACATTTTGAGGGTTGTTCTACTCTGATGCCCTCTATAGTATTCTGCAAGTAGCAGGATAGATCCTGCTCAGCACCGCCACACTATGAAATCGGATTTGAGTGACCGGAGTATCCATACTCGAGTCGACTCGAAAAGCATCTGTACAAATCCAACTAGAATCACATTACAGACTACCTTCAAGTGTGGTTTGTGTCCGATTTGGAAAAAATCCCATTTCATGTCTTTCTTTATTGTCCAGACTTTCTAAAACTCATCTGGAAGTGCCTAAATTTGGATTATGGATCACAGGTAGAGCTGGTCGTCCCCTAAATGGAAGTTCAGTGGTTCTATCACCAGCTCCTCAAGTCCACATATCAAAGTGATTTTGGGCAAGATACTGAACCCCAAATGACTCTCAAAGAGTGTGACATTGTTATGTGAAGGTGCTTGAATGTGCATTACTTTAGATACTGACAAGCCGGTGGCACCATCATGTTGACATGAGCTCTTCGAGTGGTTGAAAGACTAGTCTATTTACATAGTCCATGCCAAAAAAACGTATTTGAGCGTACTCTCTAAACAAGGCCTTACATGTCTTTTAAGAAGGTCTAATCAAACAATTATTACATTGTTTACTTTGCCAGCCGTCAGGGATCTACCACATTCGAGTCATGTGGGTGAGTCAACCCTTAGTTTGAAATTATTGCTCATCAGTGAGATACTTGTGCCCCCATAAACCAAACACAAACCGTAGCAGATACAAATTGATGCGACTGAGCCTCTTCGACAGCCAAAGGAACCAGCCAAACAATAACAGATCCCATGAGATTATCTTACCTATGACTAAGATTATAACCAACCATTTAGTAGCTGTTTTTCATCAATGGGCACCTTTGAGAAACTGGCTCTAGTAAGACTTGGTCAATTTTAAATTGTACCCAATGTTCTCATCTTCTGTTCATTTTGTGAAGTAATTTGACAAAAATGTCAAATGCAATATTAGTCAAATAGGTTACAATTCCATCTGGGTTGTGTACATTTCTTACCTGTTTTGTAATACATCAAAGATGCTATTTTCATTCCATTTCTAATAGATGAAGCCTTGGCCTGGAGGAGGGGTCATCAGGTGGTGCCCAGCCTTCTTAGAGTGTTTCAACCCTTAACCACAATACTCTCCACATTTCTTACCTAGGTTATTGAAGAAGGCAACGACTGTTTTTCAAAATCACTTCTTAAACAGTGGACTATATAATGAGTTCTTCATTTTGTATTTCAAATTCCTACAGAAAGTATCCCACAATGCATCATAAAAAGTAGTGTGTATATTCCAATTGTGCATTACTCGCATGGCCGACTGAGGAGAGGGGAGAAAGCAGTCCAGAGTTCAAGAGTTGTGGCACGAACATATAATGTGAGAAGAGCATCCCAAGACAAACGTCCATTAAGTATTTGTATTCATTCATTTGGGGAAATCTGTTTTATAGTCGTCAATGGCAGCCGATACACAACCTTCCGTTCTTACCTTTCACAATAAAAGCAGAGACATGATGGTTGCATCACTTTTTACTGGGGGAGAACATAAGTTCCCTGAACATTTTTCGAAGAGGCAATGTAACTGAATAGCTCCCAGTAATAAGCAAATAAATGCACTTAGTTATTTTTTATGGATGGTCCATCAGCCAACGTTGAGCTTGCCCTTACACTGAGAGGAAGTGTAGTGTTTTCTTTGCAGACTGTCATGCTGTCTACTAAACAGACGAGAGTAGCAGCGTTAGCAGTGTACTGGCTGTTATTTCTGCTCTCTAAATAAATAAATAAAAGGTTCCCAACAAAAGGTGTTTAATTCCTGGAGATAGTGTATCTGTCTAAGTCATATCAGGCTGAACAGTGTCTGAGGGGGGAGAGACCAACGATGGCTTTGATACACCTGCAGATCTTAACCCTGGCTGACACTGCACAGTCACAGCTCATCCCCCATAAATTGCTTCAATCTCTGTCACAGTAAATCCCTTTATTTCCTGCGGTGTACTGAAAAAGACAGAGGGCAGTTTGTTTTCGGGGGCGTCACCTAGGATGTACTGGGCCAAATCATACTGAAAAGTACTTTGTATAGCGCTGGACGGGGCCCAGTCTGCACTGTAGCGAAGACACTAAGCCATAAATATCTTACCTGTTGGGGAATGTTGGGTTTGGCAAGTGTTTTGAGACCATACACCCCTGTGGATGGATAAGCCATTGCCCTATTACTGTACAGAAGCATATAGGGATTTATCTTCTCATTTTAAATTCCTGCTGAGCGCCTGGACACATAAACATGTCCTATTGAGGAATGTAAACCCAGGACTTTTATAAGTAGCTGTTGAAAGAAAAGTGTGTTGGAGCTTTGCCATGGTCAAAGACGGGATAAACCACAGCCAGCATATAGACAGTATCCTTCCCAGAGTTTAAGCCTCTTTATCCTGTCATGGTCTTGTCTTCTAGGTCTCCTGCAGTCTTGGACTGATACACCAGCATATCAAACAGACAGCGGCCCTTTATTAAATATAATTTTGGCCAATAAATTGTAATTTAAGTGCAACCTCCCAAGTCTAAGCCTAAATCCGCTCACTGCATAATAAAAAAAAATGTGGGCAAGGAGCTGAGAGATCAAACCACCGTCCACTTGCGTTTGGCGAAAGACTCCAAGTAGAGTTGTCTGACTTGACCTTGAAAAATAGCAATACGGGGCGGCGAATTTAATTAACTTGCTGTTTATCAATCACAAAGGAGACAACACCCCTCTGCCGGGAGATTACCTCGTCGAGAGCCGTTTGCTCTCCTCACAGCCGTAACGTTAAGCTTTATGCGGCGTGAAGCAGGGCCACAAGCCCCTGCTGTTCTTCTGTTACCAGTGTAAAGTTGGCATGCAAATTCGGTGGAATCAGCATCCAGCTGCTAATAGAGAAAAAATTAACGGAATGCTTCATCTGCACACTCTTGTCCCAGTGTTGTAAAGCTACACCACTACAACCCAGTGCCAATCAAAATAACAATTCTATCTTAGCCGATAGTTTACATTAGCCCCATTCCACCAGGAGACTAAAGGTTGAGGCAGAAAATACACATTGCATCTTTAAGGTGTCACAATTTCATTGTCTAATAGTTTCCTCTTTTGCCAGTTTATCTCAAATCCTCAGTATCTGTACTATAACTCTGTCTCTAAAAAAGGTAACATATAGTTCAGAAGTATGCACGGCATCAGCAAAAACATTTTTTGCACAGCATCACATTTTTTTACCTCACCACTAAATGATTGATGTTGTTATTTTTTTGTAGTTGTGTAAAATCACTTATCTAGTGAGTTATCCGCTGATCTTTCCTTTCCCCATTATGGCTGAAGGCCTAACTGGCTTGGATCAGGTCTTTTTTGTTGTTTTTTGGCTGAGAGCCTCCCAGGTGAAAGCTGCATGATGGATCAGCATCTAGTGGGATGAGTGCACTGTAGGAAAACCAGACTTGGCCCGGACGGCTCCCGACTGCCAAGCATTTGTTCAGATGCTGAAGGCGCCAAGTCGGTGTCCTGGCAACTCGTCCAAAAAGATGTTCTACTCCTCCCGACAAGGTGTTGCTTGGCACCGCGTACAAACTTTCTTGCTTGGCCACAGCACGCAAAAGAAAAGAAAAAGAAATCAGTAAATTAGGCTGCACACATGAGTGTTTAGTGTCAGTGCGGAATGTATGAGGCAAATGCATAAATGGTGTTTATTAGTTCGTTGCTCTTTTCATTGACTGTATTTATTTTTCTTTCACACCAGCCATTTTAAGACTAATAAAGACAGATTTTGTTCTTTTTATTATTATTACTACGTATTTGATAAAGCATTCCGAGGATGGTTTGGTCAACATACATTCACTAATTCACTAACCTAACATCATCAACAACTGCCTTTCTACAAAAAGTGTGTTTGTTGGGAAACATTTTGTTGTTTGATGCGCACTCAGTTTCTTGTCACATACTAATATATATGTATCTGTTTCAAGGTTTGCAGCAACCCAGCACCAGTACCCACCTCCCTGAGGACCTCCCCAATCTGCACCCTTAATACTGCGTCTCTACAATTTTTCCACTGACTATCACGTTCATGTCCAATTCGGAGTAGCATCCATTGTGACCACGTTTCCTTCTTCAACTATTATATTCTAATTATTTGTGACATCACTTTCCCCGTACATTAAATGAGGGGTTATTAATTTATTTGGAGAAAAACTACTTTACTTGCACAATTTATTAGTCATGAAAATAACTTGAACTTTTGTATATTTCTTTTTGCACACTCCTTTTTGAATAATGAAGCCAACTGACAGGGTAAGTTATTACATTTTTTGATAAAGTACCATGTAATTCATCCACACCCATGCTTTAATTGTTTGTTTGAGCTGAACTGAGGAATGTAAATTAATCAAGAAATAGAACTCTGCTTGTTACTTTGATTTGCTGCGTGTGCCGCGTCCTACAGTTTGTTTGCTTTGTTCTTATTCATGGATCTCGCAAGGAAGTTTGGAGTTTATCAACTGACATCGCTGAACTATGTCCAGATCCAAACATTCCAGTCAAGCCGAAAAAGATTTTGACTTTAATGTCTTTTTATTTTTAATTTTTAAGAAAAGACAACATCTGTACTTACTCTGTATTAAGCATGCCATATTATTGATACTACTTCTCAAGCGTAAACTATGCTATACATAGTGTTCGATCACTTTTCGACTGGTATTGAATAAACATAAATGTATATATTGTGGAGTAATGAAAGTGCTCTTGTTAGTTGACAGTGCCTGTAATGGTTTTGAATGTTGCCTTTGTCAAAATCTAAAGGGCTGGTCACCCCAGAATTTTCCAGGCATTCTAATTCATTCCAATGGCATTTTCCACAGCTGGTAGATTTGCCCATGATTTGCACCATCAAATTTAGTTTAACCTGCTCTGTCGACGTATATACTTTTCCAAAATAGAACAACGCTTTTGCAGACAGACTTGAGTCAATGGTACAACTATGTCCTTTGAATAAACTGTGTGAAGGGTTTATCTCGTTAGCTAGTGAGCAAAGCTAATGAGCTTACTAACTGTGAAAAAGCAAGCTTGTTAGCGCTGAGAGCTTCATTTTCATTAATGTTGTCATTCATTGAGATGCTGCAAACTGATTATCAAATTACCAGAGCAGAATCAACAGAACATTTTAAGGAAATGAGTGTGTGCTAGCTCACCAGCTACATAGGTTACCTAGCTAGCCCTGTGCTTATAGTCACTGGAGCTACATTCTAAAACAAACTACATTTTATAACTACGCAGATTAGTTTCACTGCACCCTTTTTCTGGAGTGACCAGACCTAAACTGTGAAATCATGACAGTCAGAACTTGGCTTTGTTTACTTATGCTAACAAGTATCTAAAACCTAAGATTATGATATGTCATTGAGTTGAATAAACTGGAGTGTGTATGGTTGGTAAATTATTAAATAACCACATGTACAAGTATAGATTTCTGAATGCCATCACTATTAGATAATTCTTTTAAATATGTAAATACAATTGTATTCACTGTATTAATTTAGCTCATACTTTATTTATCTGGAGTTTGTTTAAATTGACTTTTTATGTGTTTTTTTTCAGTTCAATCCTAACATGTTATTAATCTAAAACAAATAAAATGGGTACATATTTTACATCATGCTGGCTTCTCTTATTGCACCTTTTGCACTGCCAGTGACTGCTGACTCACTTCTTTTGACCGGTCCCTTGCCACTAGTAATCACAAGCATTAACACAGCTGATTGCCGAACCCCAGCCACTGGCCAGAGTAGGGGGACATTATAGACTGCATCTCTATGGGGAATAATTTTGGATGTGTTTGCTCATCAGCAGGGCCATAAAAGGAGTCTGGTCCACCAGGCATCGGACACAGCCAGGTCCGATGGACCCTATGAAACGTGAAGTCGCAAAGACTAAAACACCCCATAGCAACCTATAAGTTATTGACACAAATATACTGAAGGCCTAAAGAAAGGCTTTGAGTTGCAGCGAAGCTGGTAATGCTCATTCAATCACACAATCCAGTAGCGATTGTAATAGACACACCTGGAGAACATCTGCTCTTATCTGATGCACCATTCTAGTTTCAACTTGATTTACTTTCAAGGGTGGCATTTTGTTGTCTTTTAGACCATTTTTCCACTGGATAAAAAAAACCGCACCTGGCTTTTGTCTTTAGTGGGAAAGGTTGCATTCATTCCCAGGACAAATAACTCTGCAATAGACACAGGCATTTATCGTCTCTGATCGGCAGTGATGGAAACATGACAACCAGGTGGAAACGCTTTCCTGCGCCTACTTTGTCATCTCAGCCTGTACCACATTGTTCATAGTGGTTTTCAAACAAAGAAGATATACATTTGCCGGGACCGGCTCCAGACACAGCCAGGTCCAATGGACCCTGAGAGAGGAGAGGGCTCACAGGACTCGCTGAGTGCACCTTCTAATGTTCATGGCATGGCCATCCATGGTTATAGCCAACACACGGTAGACATCTGTATCCCTTCAATCTGACCACACCATGGCTTCTGTGGCTGTATTTTTGCCGGAATTGAGAAAATCTGTTGTTTTCTTAAATAATAGATAATAGACTATCTACCTTTGGACTTCAGTCTATAGGCTCCGAGATAACCTTCCTTTTTAACATTAATTAAAGTTAATGGGATAGTTTGGACATGGGGTTGTATGAGGTAGGATTATCTATTTATATTACTTGCAGTAGATTGCGGTTTAGACACCCCCAGTTATGAGAATTATTTTAGTCAATAACTCAGTCTTGAAAATAAAAACAAAAAAGATTGTATTTTGTATATATATTTTTTTATTATTATTATATTATACACAAAGTATACTTTTTGTATACAATCAATATATACAAATAATAGCATAAATAAGTTTACTTAGTAATTCCAAAACAATTGGTATAGTTGCATTTATCAAATGTGCTTTAATACATAACAATATGTTGGAAAACAAAGAAATTATACTACTGTGCAATTGTTTTAAGTTGTGTTGAAAGTTAAATTCTTTTAAATAGGTGAAAGTGTGACTTTAGCATACTTTTTATATATTTGCAGAAAGTACATTTCTTTGATAGTATATTTGAAATACATTCATATATGTATATTTCTCACCTGGGATATAAGATGAGAATGTATAATTATTTGTATTATTATTTAAAAGGGAATAATAACAACAATTATACTGATTCTAAAAGTTATCCATTTTTAGCAAACACACATACACTAAACATAACTACAATGATATGTGTCCTAGTTTAACTTAATATTACGCAAGGGGAAAAAAAGGTCCATTGTGCAGCTTAACGTTTCGGATGGTTTATTTTTACTTTCCTGAAGCCTCCCTCGTCCTACCTATGCCTGCTGACCAGTGCCTATAAAGCAAAAGCTTCAACAACTACTCCGATTGAAAAGGAGCAATTCCAGCGAGCTAGTTTCAGAAGTCAACTCAAGCTCCACACGGAAAACATGCCTGACTCTCCATATCATCCACCAAACACACCCTCACAACTAGGCAGTCTAGATAACCCACTACATTTCCCATCCCTCCCTCTGACTTTCGATGTGCTGCCGCCTGCTCAGATTGTAGTTTGTACCGTCATTGCTCATTATCTACATATTTTACTGCATTTTATTGTATGGCTTACAGTTTTTAGAACACACATGGTTTGTATTAATAAATGCATTTTTTTTTGATTAGGACAATAATTAAATTCAACCTTATGATTACATTAAATCAGGCCAATAAATAGCAATGGAGTGACTATAATTACACGAGAGTGAGGAAAAAACGCCTGTGTGCTCACTTATAAATGGTGTGGTCAAACAATTTTAGATGGAACTTAACTAAATATTCAACTTGAGAGTATTCTTGTTTCTGCTCTGCTCTGATGCTAAACTGGAACTGTACAATAAGACTAAGACACGGTAATGCAATGACTGAATTTGGCAAATAGTTGATTTAGAATATTCTATGGACTTGTGATGCTAAATTAATTCTGAATGTAAGACGTAAGTATAAAGACGTGGAAGTCTTTCCAATTCTGAGTAAGTCGTGCCCACCATCTAGTGTTCGGATTAGGTAGTGTGGTTGATTCTACAATGCACTGTTTGCAATGGTGGCATTTAACCTCTGTGCAAATAAAAAAAAATTGATTAGTGTAACAGGTTCTCGGCTGTTGCATGCAGGTTTCTTCCCCCGCCAAGCACCAAAGGACGAGCACACTGAGTGATATTTGGTAATATTCTTTATTTTGACTGCAGACGGTGCCTTTGCGCTCCTCTCTCGTGCCTCCATCCCTATCCCACCTCATATAGGGTAGAGACTAATCAGCTAATGCCCTGCAGTTGAGACCAATTAGGCTTCATGCAGGCCCCTGTTCCCTAAGCCACTGCCCCACACTCCTCCACAGCTGAGCCTAACCACGCCCCAGCCACCACAATTAGTTTTGATCAGTTTGGGGTGGAAGAGAAGGGATTTTATTATGACTCTGATTCCGATGAGACACCATAGATAGCTAGATAGATAGATATACTTTATTCATCAACAGGTGGACATTTGTTTGTACCAGCAGTTACATATTAAACATACACATATTATTATTATTATTATTATTATTATTATTAAGTGTGAACAATTTACAGTATAAACAAAACAATAAAATAGGAAAGCAGAAAATATACATTTAAGAAAATGAAACGATAAAGAAAGTGTATATACAGTGTGTGTGTGTGTGTGTGTGTGTGTGTGTGGGGTGCCGTGACAAGGTCTAATCGACATCAGCTGATTGATCGTCAGTTGTACAGACCAAGCTGTAAATAACCTGTCCGTCTATTTGTGCCTATCTCTTCCTTATAAATAGCGGTAGGAACCTAGACGCGGTGAAATAAAAGGTTTTGTTAAAACACAACAATCTGTGTTGCTGCCTCCATATTCAGTTTGTTACTCACGGGATAACAGAAAACTGTTAAAGCTATAATCTATAAATTAGTTTGGGAATGTTTTGTGATTTTACTTTTGTAGCCCAAAAGTGGTTCACGGTACCTGTTCGTGCACATAATTACATATTATAGTGTATTGTAAATGCAAACAATGACCTTTTTAAACTGACCTACTACAAGGAAAGAAAACAAAGCTATATTGCTCTTTACAAACCAAAGTAGAGAGAATTTGGCATTTGTAATATAATACTGGAGGAGCGAGAGAGTGGAGAGCAGAGGCACCGTCTGCTTGAAATAAAGTATATTATCCTTTGGTGCTTGGGGGAAGAAACCTACCTGTGACAACCACAAACGTGTTACAACAACCTAATCCGTGTTTTTCAGATATCCCACAAAGTTAATGTGAGAATATGATAAATCATCCTTGATGTGGTTAATTTACAAGGAATATGACATATTTTACTGTTTTCCCTTACATTGACTTCAAGTAAACATGGTTTCCAACTGTTTTCTGGTGAGATCCTCACTTCTTAATCTGCTCACTTAACGTATAAAAAAACCCGTAAAAACAAATAAAGGCTATTCAGGTGTATTTAGGGTCAAATTATAACATTTCATATGCAAAAGTCTTCTAAATGTAATAGACATCTACACACTTTAGCTACATTGATGTACACATGACATCCACTGATTCTGTCCATCCTGTTGTTCTCCGGAACATTTCTTCAGTTTTTTCCCTTGAAAGGGTTTTTACTATTTTCTTAGGTGTTTTTCCTGAGGTGGGGTCAAACCAAACGTCAGGGATGTCGCAAGTGTACAGATTGTAAAGCGCGCTGAGGCAAATTCATAATTTGTGATATTGGGCTATATAAAATAAACTGAATTGAATTGATCAGTAGTTTAAGCTCCATGGCAGATTTAGTACAGGATCACTGTATTTTCTCTTCATCCAAGACATGAAGAAAACTGCTAATATGAATCCCATGAGATCCTTCCCAGTAAATGCTGCAGTTACAGAAGAGGCGTTTCCCTTATATCTGAGGGCTTCGACACCTCTGGGAAGCAGCGGCTCAGGTCCTCCTGTGTGTTTCAGCTCTGTTAAAAACCCTCTGCAGCATAACAGACTGGCCTAACATTCCCAGAGGCCGCAGACGTGATTTGGTGCAGCTTTCTCAGTTCTAAATAACTGTACTTATGACAATTGTAATTCATGGGCTTTATGGTTTATGGGACGTACTCTGGGAGAAAGCATTTAATTGTAGTTTACTAAACACCCCCCACTGTTTGCCAGTGGATTTTGAAATGAGATGTGTCTGTGGCAGATGGGGAAACAGAGGATTGTTTGGTATGAAGATTCAATTCAGTTTCTTTTTTTACAACCCAATATCATACATTTGCCTCATCAGGGCCATGACAGGAAACCGGCCCACCAGGCAGTAGGCATCAGATACAGCCAGGTCTAATGGACCCTATGAGACGTGAAGTCACAAAGACTCCGGGGAGGAAGCAGAGTTGATGTGTGATGGAGAGATGTAAATTCACCCATAAGTAGAGAGAGAAGAGAAGATAGATGCTCAGTGTATCCTCAAACGTGGTTTTATCTCCAGTGTTTTGGTCTGGCTGGTCTGTGTTTCGGCTCCCAGCGAGATCTTAGTGTCTGTGTGGATGTTTTACTCCTACAGCACAGAGACATGCGTGTTTGATGGATTATTAGAGACTCTAGACTAAGTCACTTTGAGTCACCAATGCCCACTGATGCACTATTTTAGGCTTCTGATGAATGGTGATGCAAAGGACTATCGTTTCTTTTTCTCCAGGCCTTTAGTGAAATTCACATTTTAATATTGAAAATTACATAACAGGTTTTAGATTACGGATTTAAATCCACCACTATTATGGTCAAAAATAATGAATCACATAAATACAACCAAATGTGTTCATTCAACCATCAAGCTATAATAAAAATGTGAGCAAACAGTATAGTGTAGTAAAGAAACCCAATTGCGGTGATGCAAAAAAATTAATACAGAAAAAATAATGAATAATAAAGAGAATCAACATTGAGCATCACAGATGTGATTGTTCTATAACTCCTTTATTATAGTTTAACACACAAAGCAAATCGTTTTACGCTCTGTTCAAGTATACTGTCAGTATGCATGATGTGGCTATTCAACATGTAGCCTACTACACCCTCAGAAAACAGAGGAGCAGTTTGATAGCACCATTACAAAAGTTACAATAAAATAGGATTCACACACACATTAGTACGCAAGGTTATTATTTTTTTCAAACAAGGATTAAAACTTTAACAGAAAGTCGGGAATATCTGCAACTCTTGACTGTCTGAACAGGTGGACATGCCATTGGCTAGCAGTGATATTGGTACAATGTGCGCCAGCTGACTAAGTAGCTCTCTACCCTGCAAACTGCCCACAAATGTATAAAGAGAAGGGGTACACTAATGGAGCACATTTTCCAATGAAAGTTCAAACATCGAGCAAAAAAAAAGAAGGTTTGGCTTCCGAGGTATAAAGTTCTGATAAATTATATCTCGGAGCTTCAACATCAACACCAAAGAGCAAGTGCAAAGGCGTATCCTTTCACCCCACCTCGCCGCCTCACTCTCGGGGCTCATTCACATGAACTGAGGAATGAAAATGATTCTGGATTTGTGTCTAAGAGTACTGTTGGAGCTATTTATTTTGACATTTGTATTTAATTTTATTGTAAAGCAATATTGAGTATTCATTGCTTATTTAGTTTATATTGTGATTTGTTAGAAGATCTTTTTTCTTATGATGGTTTTAGTTTAATTCACTGATTGGGTAGCACCGGGCACCTGTGGTTATATGTAGAGGTGGGTAGGCACAGGACCAGCATGCACCAGGGTGGCCGATGTTTTTTTTTACCAGCATCAGCGAAGAGTGTCAGCGTTTTGTTTGTTCTTTTTGTTTGTTTGGAAAATAAATGATCAGAATCAACATACCGAAATGGACATTACTTTCTTTTGCCTGCGTCAACTCCAAAACCCACGGTGCGTCAGTGGCAATTTGATTTATAGTTTGATTTGATTTCTATAGACCACTATAAGTACATGTTACACCTTTTTTGACCTAATGTTTTAAATAAGGGCTCTTCAAGTGTTCATACTGGAGAGCGGAGTTCCCTCTACTGATCTACAGGCGTCTCTTTTCCAATGCCAAATGACGGCCCCTGAAGTCTCTCTCTCTCTCTCTCTCTCTCTCTCTCTCTCTCTTATACATTGATGCCCCCAAAAGGATCACAGTGCAATTTTGCTTTGAAAAAAAGGTGGACTGACCAATTCAGACTACAGAATTGTCCATGTAATTATCGGAGCATTTTCCGCGAAGGTATGCTCCAGTTATCTAAAGTGGGCATTGGGGCTCTTCAGCATGTAATATTTCAGCCTTGTCGGAATATTTTAACAACTGAATTGGTTAATCAGCCCTTGTATGTTGTGATACAGTGGGCTGTTGGCTTTTTGAGGACCTGATAATGCCACAGCTTGATTTGCATCAACTCCTTAATGAAGATGTGACATTTCAACTTTAATAACTCATATCCAGAATAAATGCTCAGTCCGCCTGTGTAACAAAAACTCAACTGTGTAAAAGTCACTTAATGAAACTCTTGGAAAGTGGAGGAATACTGCATTTATTTCCAAAGAAAGACCACAATGATTCCTTTTAATTGCCTGGCAGGGTTCAGGGTAAGTGCTGCACTGTAAATACCACACATTCTTGATGACATTCGCCAATGCTGCACTTTGATAAAAAATACCTGCAACTTCCAAGCAAGTTTAAAATTCACAGGATGTTGACATTTCCTTGATCTTAACTCGGGAGTTGGGACGTGTCCGTAAGCTGCCTCTGTGTGAGGCAGGGCGTAAAATATTCTTTGGGATGGGAGGTACAGGAGAGTGTAGAGTTGAAGAAAGCAGCTGCCTCATTGGGTGATGGAGAGCATAACATAAGATTTTGTCCAGGGCAGGGCTGGCTGGTTAGAATCCACTACGGATGGAGATGTGTAGTGGTCGGTGGGCTGCAGATGGTCCGCCTGCACTGCTTTGTCTTTACCTGTGGGTCACCTGGTTGTTGAGGAGGCCTGGGAACGTCTGTTCAGTTTCAGTGCTCAATGAGCCACCTAGCAGAGACAGAGACCGTTACCACAAACACGTTCACACCAAAAGCGTTGATGTCAGTAGATGTCATGTATGGTTAATGCATGGACGCATTGAAAATGTTGAAAATAGTTGAAAATATTCGGACGCTGAGTATAAAGTTCAGTGAAAGACAGTATACTATTTATTCCTACTGAAAGGAATCACAGCCATGCAAGTTGTAAATGTAAATTAATTACAAATGACTAATGCTAATTCCACATGACTTTAATGCGCTAACAAGTAACATCAAAATGAATGCAGCAACTCAATCAAAAACATGTATGATATATTTACAAATCAGTCATCTTAAAGGGGCACTGTAAGAATTGACCACAAGGGGGCAGCAGTTCGCCTCTACTCACACAATCCAAATTTAGGGGGAAACTAAACAGAATAGCGAGATATTATTTTTTTCAGCCACTTTGGATTTAATCTAATATGTCTTACCATTATGGCAGCTGTACATCCACACACGATGGCCATCATATCGACATCTGCATTTCATGATGTTATTGGTGTAGTCTGACTCCGCTACCTCATAGTTTGGATTAATTGCTATCTGTAAGAGGAATAACATGTATGTTAATGCTGTGAGACGCCAATACTGTAAATAATGTCACTCTTTAGATAAAAAGATTAGTGGAACATGGGAAACAATACCTGGAAAATGTAGTCTCCAGGTTTGATTTCAGTTATGTCGATCCACTGGCAGTCAATGTCGTGCCGGTAGGTATCCCAGCAGCCCACAGTGATACCCTGCTCTCCAAAGTTAGCACACTCATACCTCTTTTCAATACCTGTAGTAAGATATTGCAAAGTGAAGAAAATGTTGGCAAAGAGAACCATTCTAGGAACCATTCATAAAGCTGCATGGGTTTATGTATTTGTGGCCACTATAGGGCAGAATAACAAGATGTAAACTCATTATTATGTTATCGACATATTATGCAGTTGATAGAAAGGTTAGTGTAAGTGGAAACAAGGTTGAGACCAGTGAACCAAAGAGTAAACCAAAACAAATAAATTACACATGTTTTGTGAGGTGCGGGGCTCCTTGTGTTTCCTAGTCTTAAAAAGAGCCTAGTCTTTTATAGAACCAGCTTCCCCCTTCAGTCCGGGAGACAGACACAGTCACCTCATGTAGACTTAAGACTTTCCTCTCTGATAGTCTTATAGGGCTGAATCAGGTTCACCTGGTCCAGCCCCTAGAGATGCTGCTATAGGCTGATAGGCTGCTGGGGGATGTTTTGGATACACTGAGCACCTCTCTCCTCTTCTCTCTCTCCTTATGGATGAATTTGCATCTCTCCATTGAACATTGAACTCTGCTTCCTCCATGGAGTCCTTGTGACTTCACCTCTCATAGGGTCCATTGGACCTGGCTGGGTCTGATGCCATGGCCGCTGATGCCCCGCCCATTCCTCTCTACCCCCCTCTGCCTGATTGATCATGGAGGTCTGGATCGTGGTCCATGACTACCACCAACTAATCATATACTCTGTCATACTCATTTTATGTGTTGTAACTGTAATGTTTCCTTTTGGTCACATGACATATATTGCACCTGTCCATACTGGAGAGGGATCCTCCTCTGTTCTCCTTAGTATTACTATTTTGTGTATACTTTAATAAGCTTGCTGCTGCTACAACCAAATGAGGATGAATAAAGTATCCATCCATCTTACTAAGTGATGGAGTTGGTTGTACAATCAGAAGATCAGCGGTTCAATTCCCAGCCTCTCCATTCCATTAACCTCAGATTCATCCCGAAGGTTGTGCCGTCAGTGTGTGAATGGTTAACTATACCCTCCTTCCATCAGAGCTGATTGGACCTACTAATACAAGTGCATGACTATTTTCTTTAAAACTAATTATTGACTTTGAAAAAGGGGGTTCTCTGTCACATTTCTCAAAAGTTAAAGCTCATTCACATCTTGAAATCCAAATAGGAATCCCTCTTTTTGTTCTCACCTTCATCACACTCTGAGTCCTCCAGGCAGAAACTTGCTTTGTGCCCTTCTGCCACTTTGGTTCCATTGAGGGTGAAGAGGTCATAGAGCGTAAACACCTCCATGCTGTGATAATGCCTTCACACAGACAGAAATACAGGTTTACAAACCCAGTCAGTCTCAAAATGTACAAGGATGGCACTTGTCTGTTGGAGCTCTAGTCTGGTAAAGAAAGAGCACCAACTAGCATTACCGCCTTGTGGGTGTTAGCCTCCGCCAGTCAAGTTGCAGTTTACATCCACGTCTGCCCAAAATATTATCACTTCAGCATGTTATCCATTAGACATGCATGTGAAATTGTAGCATATTAAATAAGTATGACCCTTTTAACAACAACAACAACAACAACATGTAATTAGTCCATTATTCAGAGTATGGACTAATACTAGATTACTTGAGATGTCTGATTTCTGAATGATTCAAATGTCCTCTTCTGCTAGTGGTTTACA
Organism: Liparis tanakae; assembly: GCA_036178185.1. NCBI lineage: Eukaryota > Metazoa > Chordata > Actinopteri > Perciformes > Liparidae > Liparis > Liparis tanakae. The sequence continues at coordinate 6,903,410 of CM070094.1, read as the reverse complement.
AAGAATGTAATGCTTGTGATAAATAACTAAAATGCATTTGATATGTTCCTGGATTATAAACTGGTTACAACTCCTTCCATGTGAGAAGATTTCTTAAACACTCTCACACGTATTTCAGTGGGCAATCCTCCTCGGAAAGGAGGATTCACTCCAAGTATAGTTTCAACATTTAATTAGTATTCTCAACACCACCAGATTCTCTTCCCTGTTAGGGGAGAAAGGGTTTTTGAAACATCAGTTTTTTTCTGGAAAAATACACCTATTTGCTTTCTTTCTGCGAGTTTCATACAAATCTTAAGGTTGGAGTCTGGTGGTGATTAGCCTAGCTTAGCATGACGACTGCAGTCTTTACTAAAAACTGTAGTACAGAAGTACAAAAATTTAATTTTGTGTCTTTTGTGTTTGATCTGTAACCTAACTTAATATTAAATTGGTTGTTTAGTTACATGGTACATGCTGCAAATACACCTTTTCTATCTACTAAGCACTTCCAGGTAACCTGGTCCCAGCAGTTGTCAAGAATAGTATGCAACTCCCTCTAAAACTGTCATTATTTCATTTGTGTACTTATGTACCTTACATACATATAGTTTTATACGCCCTATTTTGTAACTTTGTAGACAGCCAGGCTCTTTATGCTAAGCTAGGCTAGTCACCTCCCAGTTTCAGCTCTGTACTAAACGAAACGTTTGACTCTAGAAAGATTATTACTGGATACCACTGTGGAATTATCAATTTGTGAATTCAGGGAAGAAACCCAAGGATATATAAAATAGTGCAGTGACACTAACCTGTGACATTCGTGCCACACCCAGGAATGTCTGCCCGCTTTGGGCCGGAAGTCCGACTGGCCGTTGTTGTGGATCTGGGAGGAGAAGCGAAGCAGGCGCCGGTAGCTGTTGGCCGGCGCCTGGCTGGAGGGGGAGGAGAGACAGTTCTCCTCGTATGCACATTGCAGCATGAACATGGGCCTGTCCTCCATGTAGGTGGTCTGCTCCACCGCCTGAGGGTTCAACACCAGGTCAGGAGCCGCTGTGGACCGGAGGATGACAAAGAAACACAGGAAAGCAGACAGAGATGAGACATACTTAGTGACATAGAGGCTGATGTTGGCAAATATTAATGGGAAAAATAGCTCTGGCACCGTGATGTAAATGTTCTTGTTTCAAAGTGGAGAGCCCCCTGGTAATACCTGAGGGATAGTTGGGTTTCAGCTATGCAAACATGTCTCCAAGGTAGAGCTTCTCCAGAGGTAGAAACTATTTCATGTTATTAAATTAAATCTCAAGACTCAAAGATGAAGGCTTTAGTCAAGATCTGATAAAAAAATATTAGTATTATTTGTTTTAAATGTCTTTAGTTTCATTCATGACTTAACAAGACTGTAGGACCTTAAAGGAGCAGGAGCCCTTTGGAAAAAAAAATCCTGTGAAATCATTGGTTTAAGTTTACAACAATAAGTGGAAAGTAAATCAATGAATGCTTCGGTTTCAATAGAGAAGAGTTTTAAGGGAAATATTTATACACTTAATATAACTAATTAACTCAATGAAGTTAATTAAATGACCAAATTACTAAGTTATTTCCATGACACTTCCTCCGTATGGTTAGTGAGAAAGTGAGTGCACACAGCAATACATTTATCAAGAAAAGTAGAAGAAAAGTACAAATTTGACATGTAAAGTATAGTAACAGCTAAACTGAAACTTTCCCTGTGGAAGATCCTGTGTTCATTCACCAGAAACCACGTATTCACTTGTGTTTCTTACTCTCCGAGCAGGAGACTCCGGCGGCGTTGCGTCCGCCTCCTTTGGCGCAGCTGAGGTGAGCCCCGTGATGCAGGCAGTGGGTCAGAGACATCTCGGTACCAGAGCAGCGAACGCCGCTCATTACCACAGAGTCAGCGCTCACCTCTCCTGGCCAGTACCAAGTCTCCTGTGGAGAGAACATGACACCCGTTCACAGTGAATGATGGGAGGGGGGCATCCATATGTCATTCACCTCTGGTATAATGAACTTTGATTGATCACGTCCTGTAGAAAACTGACTTACACAAAAGCCCTGATACTAAATTGTAATGGAACCTTTTGATGTTTATATATATATATACCTGACTACTTTTTATTTTGTTAGAAGTAAACTGTTATGGAGGATTTTACAGTGAAACCTTATTTAAGCACTTACATAAATGCAATATTTCAAGTACTTCATGCAAGTAGAAATTCTTCCATCTAAATCTACACAATTATAAGTTAAAGTCCTTCAATTCAAATGTGACTAGTAAAGCACAGAGGTATAATCTGTATAATTAAATTAACATTTTTTTAATTTGTGTAGCCCAATATCATAGGACTTTAAATTCTCTAAAATGTGACTTCCTGCGTCCATAGACCTCAGTAACAAAGGTAAATGTTCTTATTATGCGAAATAAACTATATTTCTATGAATCGTATCACTAGATTATTATTACTAATGCTAATTACTAATATGAAGGCAACGCTGATTTTAATTAATTTAATTAACTATTTAGTTAAATCTATAATAATTTATGAAATAATTCAGTTATATTTAAGGAGCCAGACACATACTTTAAATTACACTTACTTTACTATTATTTCGACCGAGACCAAGGTTAATATCTAACTTGGAAGAAAGTATACATTTAATTTCACAATATTTATGTTTCTAAAATAATTGGAAAAAAGAACTTGAAAATGCCGTTAATAATGAAATCTTTTAAAACTGGGTAATTTTTGAAATATTAGAACAAAAGAATAATACATCCAGTACCAGCGTATTTCCACCACTATTTTACAAGGAGTTTTGGAATACCGAGATGGCAAAACTACAATTTACTGTCACGATGCCGATGAAGCGTTCAGTCTTCTTGGAGTAAAACCATTGAGTTATTGTAAGGAAAAGCCTTTCTACATTGACCACTAGAGGGCGCGCCCTATCCTTTTATATTTTCTTGTTTAAATAAAACAACTTGAGCTGCAAAGTTTTGGTTTTGGAATATATAAATTTGTGCTGCCAGATAAAGATATTGGGGGGTGTTTAATGTGTTATGGTCATTAGCATAACACAGTAAACATACCCCAATCACTTCTGATTTTTAAAATCTTAAAAATTCAGCCACCATAAAATTTACCACAATAAAAGGACATTTAATTTTCAACAGAAATAAACTTCACATCAGAACATAATTCAATTATATTTAGATATCAAAATCATGTGAAATCATTAATTTAAGTTTATAACAATAAGTGTAAAGTATGAATTCTTAGGTTTCAATAGGGAAGAGTTTTTAAGATAACAATTTCTACACTCAAGATAACCAATTTAACTCAATTAAGTTAATTAACTGACCGAACTATAAAGTTATTTCCATGACACTTGCCGTGTGATTAGTGAGAAATTGAGTGCACAGAGCAATACATTGATCAATATTTTGGAGTTTTAGAAATGTACTAATTTGACATGCACATAAAAAATGTAAGATAAACTGGAACTTTCCCTGTGGAAGATCCTGTGTTCATTCACCAGAAACCACGTATTCACTTGTGTTCAAATGTGCACTCTACTAGAAGAACATTCATAACTAATTATTATCATTATAAATAATTCAGAACAAACCCAAACAGACAGACTCTGACCCCATGGCAATTCTGACTTGTGATAATAATAATAATAATAATAATAATAATAATAATAATAATAATAATGATAACTTGTACCTGGAAAGCACTGCTGGCGAAGCCCAGTCCCAGCTGCCTGCAGACCACCATAGCCTCCATGGTTCCCCAGCTGTCACTGCACACCGTCCCCCACACCAGAGAACCGTTCCTCTCCACCAGCACCTCCACACGGCCCTCGAAGGGGTTACGACCTCCTTTCAGACGCAGCTACATGAGCACAAAAGTACAGAACCGACTCAGAGGCTGAACCCACACTGTTAATACGTGAAGCCCCTAGATATGCTGCTATAGGCTTATAGGCTGCTGGGGGATGTTTAAGGAGCACCCATCTCATCTTCTTCGCTCTACTTAAAGATGAATTTACATCTCTCCATCACACATTACTAACTACTACTACTTATGACTTATGGAGCACTATGAGGATGAACAAAATAAACGGGCATAAAAAAAAATGCTGAAACTAGAATTCCCGCCTCTAGGTTATATGCCTCCGCCAACCAACCAAGTATCCATGTCAGTCCAACAGGGTATCGTTTCATTATTTGATACATTATAATCAGTTCACCCTTGAGTCCAAGTGGAAGGTTACACCAGATGTAATGAAATTCCATTATCATGATGGTGCAGAGGTATAACACACGCAAATATTCAGTGAGAAACTGGAAAAGCAATATATTTACGGCAAATTATATTTTAATATTTATATATTTTTACATATTGCAATATACAAAATAGACGGTTGCAGCTCAGCAGGCGTTTGATGATTGTGATAGAAATGTAACTAACATCGGCAAAAGTGACATTCATAAGACCAACAAACATCACGTTTCTGAATGAGTGTGTTGCTCACCGACTCCTGGAAGCCCATAGCAGGAACGTTACATCTGACAGCTGCATCCTCCTCATGGCTGCACCCAAGAGCCTCCTTGTTGAAGAAACACTCTGTGATGGACTTCTCAAATCCAGAGCACTCCACCTCGTTCATATGGACCGGGCCCATTCCTGGAAGACACGGACAGGAGCAACCGACTTCCATTTAAAAAAAATGCCCATGTCTTATCTTAACCAGGACATTTTTTAAAACCATAGTTTAACATTTGTTAAACTATGGTTTTAAAAAATGTCCTTAGTATAAAAAGCTAGAAGCAGCACATAGAAAATGTCTAGCCTGTATACATTACCGTTCAAAGGTTTGGGGTCACCCAGACAATTTAGTGTTTTTTATTTTTTATCAAATGAATTGCAAAATTAATAGATAATAGTATCAAGACATTGACAAAGTTAGAAATATTAATTCTCAAAGCTCAAAAGGCCAGTTGTATAGCTTCTTTCAACAGCATAACAGTTTTCAGCGTTGCTAACATAATTGCGCTAGAGTTTAAGGGTTTTCTAATCAACCATTAGTCTTCTAAGGCAATTAGCAAACACAATGTACCATTAGAACACTAGAGTGACGGTAGCTGGAAGTGGGCCTCTATACACCTTTGCAGATATTTCATTAAAACCAGACATTTCCATCTAGAAGTCATTTACTACATTAACGATGTAAGGAGTGTATTTCTGATTAAGTTAATGTTAGCTCCATTGAACAAAAACAGAAGTATCTTTATTTTCAAAGAAAAGCACTAAGTAACCACAAACGCTTGAACGGTAGTGTATCTATGAACATAGATGAATATACAAATACGTCCAGTCATTATACTAAGCCAAGCAGATGCAGCTTCATATTTAGTGTACAGACATGAGATTGGAGTTGCTCTTATCAACTCCCATCAAGAATATTTCCCCAAATTACTTTAAAAGGTCAAATAAGCACAATGACAATAATAGTTATGTTTATAGTCAATATGGGAAGGGGAAAGCAAAATAGCAATAAAGGAAAAGAGCAGCATCGATAGGAGCCCTGCGATAAACCCCGCCTTAGCCCAATGTCTGCTGGGATTGGCCCGCGAAACTAAACTGGATAAGCGCTTCGGATGATGTAATCGGTACACATGGGGAAATTCAAAACAGCTCCGATAGTTTCATCAGATATTTTACATTATTATTTCCATCTGGTTTTTTTTCCTCCAAGGAAAGAGAGACAGCCACTGGATGAGACATCATGCTGGAAAAGGTATGCTCTGTTTCAACATTTTCCACGTATAATGTTACTGGAATGTGTTTTTATGAAAAAGGAAACAGACACATTTCTTTCCACAGCATATCCTGATAACAGGTGAGCTAAGGCTTTACAACTGTAGAGCACAGGGTGGATTTATGCCGAGTGTGTGTTTTAGAAGTGTCATATTTTGTTATTGGGCGGGAGGGTCCAAACTTCCAAACCTGCTGTAAAACTCTCCATGCAGGAGGTGTTGGAACCCTACAGGTGCCGTCTGGGAAGAGACCATAAAGTGAGTGGAGGCCTCCATTAGGAGGCAGGAAACACCAGTGGTATACTCGGAAGAGTCATTGTTAAAACATGCAAGACCCAAAATGTGAGAAAACAGACTTCAAAGTATGAAACAGTCAAGTTAGGCAATCAAAACGTTACAATTAATATTCATGGCCTGAAACAAAATGATTATACACTTAATGCTAATCACCAAATAGCAGATGGAACTAATCCTGTTCCACCAAGATAAATCCTTTTCAACATCAGTTTCTTCCCTTTTTTCCATGTGAAAGGGTTTTTGGGGAGTTTTTCCTGATCCAATGTGAGGTCCTGGAACAGGGATGTCTATGTGTACAGATTGTAAAGCCCTTTGAGGCTAATTTATAATTTGTGAGAATGAGATATACTAAATAAACTGAATTGAATTGAAAAGGTGGCGCACAAGGGTGATGGGAGGAGGATTGCTAAATTTGTTTGGGGATTGGGGATTTGTAGATTTTGCTACATAGTCATAACCTTCTGTCCCGTGCCATGTAGGAAATATACATGCAGTGTTGTTCCAACAACAAAGACGGTCATTCTAAGTTCGTTGGGATCGCTGATGGTTTCTGGGCCACCCTGTACTTGTACCACCTTATTCCAGACTGTTGTGGCTCACAATACACATTATTTATGCTGTGGCCTCTATTCAGCAGTCTAGTTTAGACTAGACATATTGTAATGCTGTAGTTTGTAATGTTTTACTGTGGAAAAAGAACGTTGTATGAACTTTTGGAGCACAGTGAGAATGTAAAACTGGTATACCTTGTCCCAAGCGACCTCCGGACAGGGCCTCTATGGCCGTACCAAAGCCCAGCTCTCGACACACCACGGTGGCAGATAGCAAGCTCCAGTTGTCATCACATATGGTGCCCCACTCTCCATTTTTCAACACTTCCACTCGACCCTCGCCTACGATGGCCCCGCCACGAAGACGAACCAGCGGCTGCTGAAGAGGGAAAACACACATCAATGTAAAAGCTGAAATGTTCAAATTCTAAAACCACATGTACCACATCGTACTTTTTATTTTGGATCTTTCGAAAAAGAACAGCCTTAAGTGGAACCTCAACTTTTCCCTTTTCTGTGGAAGCTGAGGCAGCATACTGGGTGGCTTTATGTTTATAGAACATGCTATAAATGTGGTTCTCCCATTAACTGTTTAGACAAACTGGAAGTGTTTAGTTTTACAAGTAAATGAGTTAGTCCCAGTTTAATCTGACACGCTGCTATCGGTATTCACAAAGCTCAGACATCAGAATGTTTCCGCTCTGTAATAAACATACATCCACATACTGAAATTAACAATAACATTAATGTAAAGCAGTCATCATCGGTAAATAATCCTATAAATATCAATTGTCATGTATTGTCCAACTATGTCCGATTCCAACTTGTTAGTTGGAATGCTTCAGCAGTCCAACTCTTGTTCTTGTAATCTTTATTTAAACTTATTATTATTCTTCTATTTCTTCCGTACCTTTTTCGTCCCTCTTCTACTCCTTCATATATTCAGCTATTTAAACAATTCAAATATTAAAAAATTCAGCTTCTTCAGACTTAGAATGGCATTACTTTTCATATTTCAAATGTTTCAAATATTTGTATATTTAAATACTTTTATGTTATTTTAAATTCATCAGTTCCTATGGAGAAAATCTTCAATTTTAAAAAGCTTACAGTATCTTCATACTTTCAGCAAATTTAGCAATTAAATTTTTCATATGTTCAGATAGCCTTCAGCTATTACTGTATATTTTCAAATATTTTTTATCTTTTCAAATTTTCAAATTATTAATTATTTAAGGGAATAAATAATGAATGGGATCCAATGAGAGAAATCTTCAAATCCGCTACACCATGTTCAACTTTAAAAGCTTACCATAACGGCATACATTCAGCTAAAGACACAATTCCACTTTTAAATGTGTTGACAAAGGTGTGAGCTATAACTTTATAATTCATATTCTGTTCATATCTTGTATAGTTATTTAATTGTTATTATTTTAGTTTGATGTGTTTATCCGCTCCTCCTAGGAGCTTACAATGGTGTGTGTGGGGAAGTCTAGAGCTGTGACGTCATGGCTAGAGGGACAGCTGCGTCAGGATCAAGGAAATTATTTTTGTAAATCGCTACTACGGCCACAATTTTACTCTTTAGACATATTTTGTTGATAAAGTAATAGGGAATATTGTGCTTGTCATAGAAATGTGACTGTGGAATCCAACAGTTTCCCAGATGTCTCGCGAGAAGCCTTTAAGAACGGAGAAGTCCACTTTTCTGCTCAGTCATCTCCATTGAAATTCTGAGGCCTTTTCAACTTTTTTGAAGCAAACAGGAGCATTTTCTGAACTGCGACTATACCCTCATTCTTAACCTAAAAATATTTAAGGAGATGTCAACGTTCACACAAGCCTTGAGCTTCTCCTAATGTGGGCGTTTTTAGGTTGTGAGTTATGGTTCTCTTTCAAATCCAAATGTTCTGACGGGTTGCTTTCATCAGATTCTCAGCTGTCTGTCTCTTATTTTCAGTTATTTTCAGTTAGTGGGGCAGCTAACAGCATTTTTTGATGAAGAATCGTTCAAATGTGGATACAAGCACCAAAATTACTCTATGGATTCTGCTCTTCCAATAAAGAACGTTAGCCATAAAAAAAGCTCATGTCGGTCGCGGCCATTTTATTTCCGCCATTATTAAAATATGTTTTCCATGATATCTCCTGAAAAAAAACATCAAAGCACATATAAGATAATGTCAACCCCTATGTTTTGATGGTCAAGGATTGCAATGATACCATAGACGGCATCATTGAATGCTTTGTGTTATTCATGCACCATTTTGCCTTCCTCCATAACCAAATTCTGTATTTTGCGTCATATCTCTTCAGCCAAACACAATAAATGAAAAGTGGTAATATCTACCCCTATGTTTTGATGGTCAAGGATTACAATGATACCATACACAACACCATGCACTTTATACACTGACCAACGGTTTGTGCGTGTGTGTGTGGCAGCGCTTACGTGTCTATATATGGAGAGATATTAGAGATATTTCATATTTAAGTCATTTTCAGCTATTTTCATTTATTCATTTCATATTTCAATTACTCTCAGTTATTGTTTTTTCTATTTCAGCTATTTCCAGATATTGTCATTTATTTTCAGTTATTTTCAGTTATTCATTTCATATTTCAGCTATTTCCAGATGTTTTCAGTTATTCATTTCCTATTTCAGCTATTTCCAGATATTGTCAGTTATTTTCAGTTATTTTCAGTTATTCATTTCATATTTCAGCTATTTCGGATGTTTTCAGTTATTCATTTCATATTTCAGATATTTCCAGCTATTTTCAGTTATTTTCAGTTATTCATTTCATATTTCAAATATTTCCAGACATTTTAACTTATTCATTTCATATTTCAGCTATTTTCAGCTATTTTCAAACCTATTTCGGCTATTTTTAGACATTTTCAACAATTTCCAAACCTATTTCAGCTATTTTAAAACCTTTTTCAGCTATTTATTTTTTATTTTTCAGCTTCAAGCTTTCAAATGTTAAGCATTCAACGCAACGCATTTTCAGAAGGAAATGCTCTTTCTAGTAAGTCTTTATTTAAACTTTTTATTATTCTTCTATTTCTTCCGTACCTTTTTCGTCCCTCTTCTACTCCTTCATATATTCAGCTATTTAAACAATTCAAATATTAAAAAATTCAGCTTCTTCAGACTTGGAATGGCATTACTTTTCATATTTCAAATGTTTCAAATGTTTTATATTTAAATACTTTTATGTCATTTTAAATTCATCAGTTCCTATGGAGAAAATCTTCGATTTTAAAAAGCTTACAGTATCTTCATACTTTCAGCAAATTCAGCAATTTAATTTTTCATATGTTCAGATAGCCTTCAGCTATTACTGTATATTTTCAAATATTTTTTATCTTTTCAAATTTTCAAATTATTAATTTTTTAGGAATAAATAATGAATGGGATCCAATGAGAGAACTCTTCAAATCCGCTTCAACTTGTTCAACTTTAAAAGCTTACCATATCGGCATACATTCAGCTAAAGACACAATTCCACTTTTAAAATGTTGACAGAGGTGTTAGCTATAACTTTATAATTCATATTCTGTTCATATCTCGTATAGTTATTTAATTGTTATTATTTTAGTTTGATGTGTTTTTCCGCTCCTCCTAGGAGCTTACAATGGATGTGTGTGGGGAAGTCTAGAGCTGTGACGTCATGGCTAGAGGGGACAGCTGCGTCAGGATCAAGCGGAAATTATTTTTGTAAATCGCTACTACGGCCACAATTCTTACTCTTTAGACATATTTTGTTGATAAAGTAATAGGGAATATTGTGCTTGTCATAGAAATGTGACTGTGGAATCCAACAGTTTCCCAGATGTCTCATGAGAAGCCTTTACGAGGAGAAGTCCACTTTTCTGCTCAGTCATCTCCATTGTAATTCTGAGCGCCTTTCAACTTTTTTTGAAGCAAACAGGAGCATTTTCTGAACTGCGACTATACCCTCATTTCTTAACCTAAAAATATTTAAGGAGATGTCAACGTTCACACAAGCCTTGAGCTTCTCCTAATGTAGACGTTTTAGGGTGAGAGTTATGGTTCTCTTTCAAATCCAAATGTTCTGACGGGTTGCTTTCATCAGATTCTCAGCTGTCTGTCTCTTATTTTCAGTTATTTTCAGTTAGTGGGGCAGCTAACAGCATTTTTTGATGAAGAATCGTTCAAATGTGGATACAAGCACCAAAATTACTCTATGGATTCTGCTCTTCCAATAAAGAACGTTAGCCAACGCAAAAAGCTCATGTCGGTCGCGGGCCATTTTATTTCCGCCATTATTAAAATATCGCTTTCCATGATATCTCCTGAAAAAAAACATCAAAGCACATATAAGATAATGTCAACCCCTATGTTTTGATGGTCAAGGATTGCAATGATACCATAGACGGCATCATTGAATGCTTTGTGTTATTCATGGCCACCATTTTGCCTTCCTCCATAACCAAATTCTGTATTTTGCGTCATATCTCTTCAGCCAAACACAATAAATGAAAAGTGGTAATATCTACCCCTATGTTTTGATGGTCAAGGATTACAATGATACCATACACAACACCATGCACTTTATACACTGACCAACGGTTTGTAAAGGTAGGTAATGCGCAGCGCGTGTGTCTATATATGGAGAGATATTAGAGATATTTCATATTTAAGTTATTTTTAGCTATTTTCATTTATTCATTTCATATTTCAATTATTTTCAGTTATTCATTTCCTATTTCAGCTATTTCCAGATATTGTCAGTTATTTTCAGTTATTCATTTCATATTTCAGCTATTTCCAGATGTTTTCAGTTATTCATTTCCTATTTCAGCTATTTCCAGATGTTTTCAGTTATTCATTTCCTATTTCAGCTATTTCCAGATATTGTCAGTTATTTTCAGTTATTCATTTCATATTTCAGATATTTCCAGCTATTTCCAGTTATTTTCATTTATTCATTTCATATTTCAATTATTTTCAGTTATTTATTTCCTATTTCAGCTATTTCCAGATATTGTCAGTTATTTTCAGTTATTCATTTCATATTTCAGCTATTTCCGGATGTTTTCAGTTATTTTCAATTATTTTCAGTTATTCATTTCATATTTCAAATATGTCCACACATTTTAACTTATTCATTTCATATTTCAGCTATTTTCAAACCTATTTCGGCTATTTTTAGACATTTTCAACTATTTCCAAACCTATTTCAGCTATTTTAAAACCTTTTTCAGCTATTTATTTTTTATTTTTCAGCTTCAAGCTTTCAAATGTTAAGCATTCCAACGCATTTTCAGAAGGAAATGCTCTTTCTAGTTATGTTTAGTCTGGCTTTTATAAGAAATCGTTGTGATATTGAATGTAACATATTGTTTTGGATAGTTAATACAATCTGTCACTACAATAATCTCACATATTTTGCATGGGCAACCATCTCATGTCCTGAAGTGATCAAGATATTTTCATCCATTCTTGCGTCTCTTGTCTTGACTATCGTATTCTTGTTTAAACCAAAGTCTTAACTTTGCTAAGTTTCCTGTTACTGCATTTCAGAACTCAGCTGTGGAACGTGAGGCAAGCTCAAACCTCACCCTGGAATGTGGATGGAGTCACACAGAGAGAAATTGTGTCAGCTTAGAGGAGCTGATCTTAAAGGTGTTGCGATTGTTTACGGACTTAGTGAACTTTACATCCCATGAAGCCTAAAAAATAATGCCTTTTTTACATCTGCAATGGACATCCCTCTTTTACACACTGGGGAGGTCAAAGGTAGGAAGCACAGTATGTGTTTTCTTTATCAGGAAGACCTGTGAAACCAGTAGGATGTCAAGTGAAGACTTACCAAAATGTTAAGAAAAAGTTTCGGTAGATCAAAAATCAAAAGACTATAATGCTTTATGTTTTCATGTCATGATGCCAGACAAATCAGTCCACCTTAGGTTTGATGGGGTTCTAAAACTGCGAAAACCATTTATTTATGGGGCTATTGTCATGTTAGGGCAGGGTCAAAAGAACTACCAAAAAGCAGAAAGCACACTATTTGTTTCAAATAATAAGCTTCCCTAAGGTTCACCTGGTTGAGACCTCCTATAGATGCTGCTATAGGCTTAGAGGCTGCTGGGGAAAGTTTTAGGATACACTGAGCACCTCTCTCCTCTTCTCTTTCTACTTATGGATGAATTTACATCTCTCCATCACACATTTTTAACTCTGCTTCCTCCCCGGAGTCTTTGTGACTTCCCGCCTCAGGTCCATTGGACCTGGCTGTATCTGGTGCCTTCTGTCTGGTGAGCCGGCCTTCTGTCATGGCCCTGCTGATGAACCCAATCGGAGTGATCAACTATGAACTTCACATTGCTCTTTTGGAGGGCTTGTCTACACCATATCTTTCAAGATTAAAAAAAAACCCTGCACTGATGGTGCATCTTTTCTGACTCCGGAGCCTACATTTATACTGATTGACGAAAGTTAGCTGGTGTTGCTTTCTGGAGAAACATGTTTTTCCTTGTTATGTCCAAAGACTTTTACTACATTGTGTCTGTAGGAGGCATTTTCTTATGTTTTTGTTACTTTGGACCTCCCATCACTATGTGGGGCAAGTTTGTTTTAAGTTGTTGTTTGTCCCTACTTAATGAGGTGAAGTGGGAGGCCAGGTGTTGCTAATTGACGAGAGCTAACAGTTTTTGACCGTCGGAATGTGAGCCAGCTCTGTACGAAAATAATGATTGTTAATAAAACCACAGGAGAAATTATCGGGACTCTTGGTCTTACTAAAAACGCGCCTAAACCTTCGACAATGAGCAGCCAGTAGTGACCCACGTTAAACAGGTAATGGGGGCATTACAGTGTCATTATAATACCTCAAGATGACAATAATTCACTTTAATGGGAATAAAGATACAGTACACAAAGTGACCATGATAGTGACCACGTCAGCTTTGGCCTTGATCTCCAACCTTACTAGAGTCAGTGAACTGAGCAGAACCAGCGCAGCCATTTCTAAAAACAGCTTTGTTTACAGCAGACATTCCACATATAATTTGCCACTGACAGAAGACAGTAAGCACTTACTGTTAAAGTGGCTCATTATACAAGGACAAATATATTAAAAAAAAATGTTTATTATAAGGTCAAATCTTTTCATGGCTGAGAAAGAACTGGAAAAGCAATTCAATCTTTATAACTATGGAATTACTGAAGTACTGAAGAAACAATATCAGTAGTCGGATATTTTAGATGAACGGAAGAATATACTTCACCTCTTGTTTGAAAGCCTTTCTAAATCCCGTCATGGGTGTCGGGGCGAAGTCTTTGCCAGGCACACAGCTCACCACCACAGGCAACCCTCCAGGACAGGTCTCATTGGACTTCATGGATGTAACCTGGCCCAGTTTACAGCTGGACAAATGGGCTTCATTGCCAGTGCAGTTCACAGCATAGTCCCAGTATGTGGGCTTTCTCCGGCGAGCAAACATCCTGGACAGAAGGAGAAGGAAAGGGCGGTCAACAAATCTTTCAGCAGTTGAACCTTTTTTAACCAGGTATATGAAACGCAGAACAATTAACTAGACAACTAGCATTAGAAAAAGCACAAACGTAAAATACCCCACTATTGATAGGGTGTTGTTAATTCCATAGTCTTAAAAATTTACTTGCTTTTCCAGCTCTTGCTCAGACATGAACATATTTTTAAAATAGATTTGTCCTTCTATAATGAGCCACTGTAATAGTAAGTGCTTAGGCTACTGTCTTCCATTAGTGGCACATTAAATATGTCTGGTGTCAACAAAGCTGTTTTCAGAAATAGCTGCACTGACTTCATCACAATATGTTTCCTATGTTAATGGACTAAAATATCTTTCCTTTGACAGTGGGCTAAATGACCATAAATTAGATTTTGCTAGTTGTAATACAAAATAAGTTTTGGTCTTGAGTTAGATGCTTACAGAAAATGTAAGACCAGCAGCTAATTATTTTGGTTTCACTAGTTGCAACTGTATGATCACATAATAACAATAATAGGGAACTGTTTTTGTAACACTTGACGTTAGCATAGCCATTTGTGTGACATTTACCTAATAATGGAGTTCTGCAACCAAATGGCAAAACAAAAAAAGTTAATACACATGATGGTTTATGATGGCACTATTTTTCTCAATTGACTTTACATTCATGGAATATATTTTTAAAAAGGACTTCATAAACTGCAGTTGAAACTCTAGATCCAGATTAAAAGTGAAATAAGGAAATTTATCACAAAGCGTTATCTTAACATCACACTTGTATGCTGTTAGCACACTGTAATTTACAACAAAGGTGAAAGGTCAGCTGACAGCTGGAGTGTTCACACTTCTCCATATGAACTAGAACACACTGGGGTAATGACACTCTTTCAGGCCTGGTGGGGTGCTAATTTCTTCCTTTCCACTTAGTGAGCCCATATTATGTATTTAATGAGCACCATTGGCAGAGTGGCCTGTCCTATCCTTGTAGCTCGTGTCTGAGGTGTACGTGAAAAAAAGAAAGTATTAAAATTGGACGAGCTGCATTTGTTTTTCATTTGGGAGCTGGTGAGAGGGAAGCTGTAGACTGGAAGCTATCCAAAACTAATGCTCTCAAATGCAATTTAAACACAGCTGTGATGCATATCACTGCTGTTCAAATGGAACGGTGATTGAATAAACTGTTGGTCCCGAGGCTGTGAAAGATCTCACCAAAACCTCTTACAATGTGTTCACATTCAAGGTTTTTCTAAACTTTTAATACATTTAACTAACTATCTACCGACATCTAATGATACTGCACATGAATGTGGGCCTTTAAATGCAGGAGAACTCTATTGATATTAAATATCCACTTTTTTGTCAAGGTGAAAACAGTTGTTTAATGCCTTCTGTGGCTCTGAAGGAGCTCAGCTCGAGTCTTAAGACTGAAAATCTAGAACAGAAAGTCTCGGCATGGATTGTGAAAGATAGGATTAATTACAAAGCAATTACAAAGCAGGGTAAGGTTTGACGACTCCATACCATTGCATTATGGAAAGTAATGGGTACAAAGAGCGGTATGACATTTCCAATAATATATTGTGCAAGGTATTAGTATTTGAAATTCAGCAATTTAATAAATAACATTTTGGAGGTCGTCCAGAACTCTTTCTACAAGGCCGATGCTTTGCAGACACAGATACCCAGCAGGCTAAATACCTGGATCTATCAGGGAGATATAAGCAATGAGAGCACACAACACAGCTTGAAGGGGGAGGGGTGACTTGTAATTGAGTGCAATGGGTTATATTTGCACCATAAGCTATCAAGCTCCTCTTTTATGGAACCAGCTTCCAATTTCAGTCTGTGAGACCTTATTTAAGAGTAGACTTAAACCATTCGTCTTTGATAGCGCTTATAGTGAGGGCTGAATCCTGGTCCAGCCCTCACTATAAGCGCTGCTATAGGCTTATAGGCTGCTGGGGGACGTTTAGGATCCACTGAGCACCTCTCTACATCCAGCGAGAGGGATCCTCCTCTGTTGCTCTCTTAACAGTTTCTTCCCTTTGAATTTTTTTTTTTCTATTTCTTGTGAATTTTTCCTGATCCGATGTGAGGTCCTGGAACTGACTGCGCTTTTAACTATATTTTTCGTCCCACACAAGTTTACCAACGCACCGGAAAGCGCATCTTCACTGTAATTAACTTCACACAGCACTAAATATGTGTCATTTTGTAGCGCAAAGCTGATCATTTCCCATTTAGAAAACTCTTCAGCACACACGCACACACAAGGACCCACATCTTTTTCACAACCCTCCTCCTTCTCCCATACAGACACAGGTGTTGGATGAGCCACACCTGAGCTGGTTTGGCCTTAAAGAACTTCTTCATTTGGCAGCCGGGTCTCTCTGGGGGAGGACATCCTCTTATGTTTCAGTTCTGTTTCTTCGTGCACACTGCCATATGACTTCACTACTGATACCTCCATTTTACATGGTTTGACTTGTGTTCTGCAAAATTAAATCACTTCTTGTTTGTCTCCCTGTTTGTTGCCATCAGTGGTTGTGACAATTTAGACATTTAATTTAAACCCGTTGTTCTCAAAACGACTGTTGGAGCTATTTATTTGATATTAATATTTAGTTGTATTGAAAAGTAGTGTAATGTTTTGATGTATTAGAATAGCTTTTTCTTGTGATAGTTATTCATTGTGGACACCTGTGGTTATATGTACAGTAGGTACAGGACCAGCATGCATCTGGGTAGACCTATGCTTTTTTTTTTTTTACCAGCACCGGAGAGGAAGCATTAGGAGTACCTTTTGTTTGTTTGGTTTAGTTAAATAAATGATCAGAATAACGGAATCCTGAATGGACAATGCTTTAATTTGGATTATGATTTATTGGACAAATGGCCACTACACCGACTCTGGAAGAAGTTAAGCTCTACAAGGCACATCAGGATTGGCACCGTGTGACTACGGTTTCAAGTGGCAGCCTGTTAAAACAGATGTTTCCCCCGGGCTAAAGTGGGAGTGGGCTGGCACGTAGATGGAAAGTGAGGGAGCCCTCGTGCTCTGCTGTGGTTACCAAACGCAGGAAGTAAATTCAAGGTTAACTTGAGTTCTGGATGTTTTATAGTAAGCCGTGATTAACTTGTGGCCTCTTGACTGCAAGCTTCCCTCATGTAAGCAAGATTTAGATGCCTCACACATGACGACAACTTTGTGGAATGCACTGATGTTGGATATGTAAGAGTCAGGTCAAAATTCAATGGAGTTGTGATGTAAACACATTGGAACATGTACAATTTAGAGTTATTCCAATGTACTTTAATCTTTCAACACCAGTGGTAGTGTTCCTAAATGACAAACATTTGTTGATTCATTTTTTAAAGATGTATAGCCCCGCTGAACTGATGGAATGTATGGATACTCTACATGAACTGACATTAGGTCCTTGCAGGATGGGCTGTTAACCAAGGGTGAATTTACCCAACATTCAAAGCAGGTAGCCGACCCAGGTTCCCAGAAATCCGACCCCTATGAGAACCTCGGGCACCAACTTCTAGAAATGTAGACCAAGATTTCTTTTGAAATAAAGAAAGCTTGTAAAAGGCATTGATACTACAAGTTAGGGACGAGTCCTGATTTTTTTTTAATTAATTGTAATTCACCTAAATTGTAAGGTGGTAAAGAATCTTGTGAAATATTTTTGGGATGTTCCATTCGTCT
Organism: Liparis tanakae; assembly: GCA_036178185.1. Taxonomy (NCBI): domain Eukaryota; kingdom Metazoa; phylum Chordata; class Actinopteri; order Perciformes; family Liparidae; genus Liparis; species Liparis tanakae. The sequence goes on along the minus strand of CM070094.1, from coordinate 6,885,504 downwards.
TTTTATTGTTGATTTTTGAAAAAAATGTGAACAGGTGTAAGTGCAATCCAAATCTTTACATTGTTGGTATAAGAGCATGCAGGTGAGAGTGCATGCGCTGCTTCTACACACTTGACAATAGATGGACAGAATGCAGCTTTCCAAAATGAATTAGTGTTCATTCTCTGATCAAGCTGGTGGAGCATATAAACTGACATCTGTTTAACCAATGACAATTATATTAATCTCTACAGTTTAACCTAACCCTCTAGCACAAAAAGGGGACATGAAGCCAAATCCAAACTACACTTATTAGCTTTTTTGGAGTTTAGTGTCAAAGTTAACATCTATAACCTCCCTAGAGATAAATGATTTTGTATTAATTTTAATGTAACTATCCGGACATTAAAATTAATACAAAATCATTTATTATCCGGACTTTCCGCACTGAGCAAAATTAGGATCATGCAAGTCATAATTATGACTGATAGGATCCTAATTGTGTTCTCAGTGGCGGAGATGGGCTTCCATTGTGTTTCAGATTAGCAAGAGACTTTCAAAAAAATTGTCATTTCAATTTAAAAAAGAGAAGTTATGGGCTTTTTAATGTCTATTTTTTTGTGAAAAATATTATTAATGTATTTATTATCTGGCCCCTGGCCTCCTGTCAGTGTCCAGTAGTGGCCCTAAAACGGCATATCACTGCCCCAAATCCTCCTGTACTCTTTTTGAGTGACACAGGACCACACTTACAGTAGTGGAGTACTCACTTGTAAACTCTGGCATTGTACTTCCTCTCCCCGGGGAAGCCAAACATGCCACAGATGATTCTGTTGTTATGCTGCGTCCACTCTGTGTTACAGATCTGCTTCCATTTACCGTCATCCTTGACCTCCACGTAGCCCTCAGTCACAGGGATCCGCTTACGGTAGGATGACAGGATGGCTCGTATGCGCACGTCCTCCACTTGAATATCGATATTCTGGGGACAAAAACAAAAATGCACATAGGTCAAGAAACTTGCTTTAAAACCACGTGAAAATATAAAACCTGTTTTTTCTAGTGGCAAAATAAATAAATAAATGTCTTACTGACATATCATTTGTCAAAGTAAATACATATGTGTGTAATCCATTAATAAACATCTTTGTCCATTTATGTTTAATTTGCAGGTTAGATTACTTTGTGATCTGATGATAAACAAGCTATATATGTATATGTGTATATATATATATATATATATATATACATATATATATATATATATATATATATATATATATATATATATATATGTATATGTCTAGAAACAGCATTTCCTGTGTTATGTAACACTCAACGATTCTGAACCCCCTAAGTCCACATTGCCACCACAGCCGCTCCGCCCCGTGTTTGCACTGCTTGCAAATTCTTCCCCCGATTTCTCCCCAAAAAATTACGGACAATCACCTTATTATTTCTTAACGCCATGAGAAGCTGCCCTGCAACCGTTTTTTTCTTACTCTAAAAGGCGAAATTATAAGAGTTTCCATGGTAATGTGTGCCACACGTTTCTATGTGGAAAGCATCAGTTGGAAGAGAAAAAATGAACAAAATCAGCATTGTGAGTGTAGGAGGCAATTAAAGTGACCGCCTTTTTTTCCAGACGCCCTACGTACACATCATCACCAACCACCGACTTGAGTAGAGGAGGCAATGGACAGTCCTGTACTACTATGAAAGCACACCAGTTAGTTTGTGTTGGAGTCCTTAAAGTTTTTAATTTCACTAGCCCAACATCCCTGTTGAGCAACGGGCAGCCCGGGGTTGCACTAAAATCACTGAGATCAAAGCTGCACTTGTTAATATATTATTATATATTCCCAACAGATGGAATTTGAGGGATATTTTGTAACACACAGATTAATCCGGAAAAACTAGAATTTAGAGTTTAACAATAATTTATTACAATTGCATAGATCTTTTAGGTCTTTATGTTTAGGATAAGCCAGGGGTAGAGATGCTGATATCTGCGAAGGCAGAATCCTCCCATGGAGTTCAGACACTGGTGTTGGTGTAGAAGAAGAATGGCTGTAATGCTGATTGGAGGAGCCTGGGATGGAGGAGGGTCACATCGGTTTGAGCTGAACCAACAACTGACAGCAGCAGAGAGGAGAACATATTTTTTTTAATATTTCCAACAATGCTGTGATTGGCTTCAAACCTGTGCTGCCTCTGATTGGTTCATTCATCTTACACACCCCCAATCAGCTGATGGAGTAATAACTGCATTGGAGGAGCCTGGGATGCTCAGAATACTCATGAATGACCCAGTGTAAAGAGTGTCTTCCTGACTGAACTTTTGCTCGAGCGACATGCTGTTATCAAACCAACTATGCAGTTCCCTGCTGTTCTATTAGGCTTTTCGTCATTTTAAATTGTTTCATTTTAATGGCACACAACTGTATTGCTGGGTTCAATCTTACTCCTTTTATTAGTCCCTTTTCCTGCAGTAAAAAAACATGTTTTGAGCAAATGTCATGTTTCTGTGTAAGAATCTAAAAGATATTGACCCTAAAAATGACATCCCGCCAAGACCCTTTTTTGGGGGGTTGAACATTAATTATTATTATAAATTAAGATTGTAGTTATTTAAAGATATTTTACAGAACTTATTTCCATGGCCTCATACAGCATGCACACAAGGTTTGAACACATGTGAATATAAACCTCCATCTGATTTGAAACGCTATTACCCATGGATAATTTTAGTGTCTGTTAGTAATGTTTTAATTAGGACCATTGATCAAAACAGTTTTCCCTCTTTCTTTGTAACTTTGATGGCCCCAAAAAAGAAAGATGTGTTCATCCCTGTAAGTGGAGAAGAAAGTCCTGTGAGAGCATCGAAGCAAAACTTGGTCAGTAGCCTGTTAGCTCGAGGCAGTGTGAGGCGGTCAAAAATCAACCCACAGCCTTTCCTCTGGGACTATTTGGAGGGATTAAATACACATTTCCCCCTCAAATAGACCAAACCCACATTCTTGTGCTACGTGACAGTGCAGACCGAAGGGAGGGCGCTCAGTCTGGCAGCTGTGTGTGTGTGTGTGTGTGTGTGTGTGTGGGGGGGGGGGTTAAGGCTCCTCTCATATTCAGCCAAGAAGAACCTGGAGATCAAATAATGACAAAGTAGGGTTTCCTAAATTGGCACTTGCGTCCGGGGAAGGGCAGAGGCCACCAGAGCGAAAGGTACAAACCATTAGTCTTTCTATCCTCTACTGTTTTCTCCCAAAGATAACCACATAAATCATTCTGGTCAGAGGCAAAGGTCTGGACTGCAGAGGGTAAGAAACTGGATCAAGGCTGAAATCATGGAACATGATAATGACTGAAATTGTGGCGATGGTGACCATGTCTAGATTTACTGGATACACAGTACATGACTCAATGGCAAAGGACGTTGTTAGATGACTGACGTAGATTACTGTGGTGCTTAAAAAGCGAGATTAAATGTCTGAAAAACAGAATACTCTACCCTCTCCCTCAAACGGATTGACTCTAAATCTTGGCGAGATAAACAAAATCCATACAAAAACCCTTATCTGTGCACATAACACAACTTGTATAAAATAGTCTACTTTTGTCATTCATCACTTGTCATTTTCCCTTCGACTATTCAGAGATGAGATAGCCCTCACGTGTAGAAAGGCCAGCAGAAAGAAAAAAAGATTTCGAACGTAGCTTTTTTCCGGCAAACTTCGGGGTAGAGGGGCCTTTCCTGAGTCTTTGCTTGTTCAGGAGGAAAAGTGGCATGGGTGGAAAAGCCATTAGTGGGATTAGTTGGACCGGAGAGGTTATCTGTTGCAACTCAGCTTCGTTCCACAGAGGCTACTTTGAGGTTGTGATACATATTTTCTAATACCAATGCTTTAAGCCTAAATTCCTCTTTTATGGAAGTCTAATTACACTACGGTCATGTAATTAGAGGCAACATGTCAGTCGAGAGCAAGTGGGGCAAAGCCTGACCTGCTAGGAGGCAGAAAAAGTGTGGTATTAGTAGCCCTGCGTAACTTGGAAATGAATAGAATTCTGGATTAATGCACTACATTAAAAAAGATCTTTGGTTACTGCGTTTCTTTTCATTAGGTCGGTGGCTGGATGAAGTTTTCAAACGTAAGTATGGCCCCATTTTCACAATGTTTTGGCCCCAAGTGTGTGAAAACAATATGTTTTCCCAGAGCCTGTTTTTATTGCCAAAGCAATAAAAACAGTTGGTACATGTTTGATACCAAGTGAGGCCGATGCCTGTTGCCCCGCAGCAATTTGTTGGCTATTTACTAAGTTCTTGAGCTGACGTCATTGGCTTGTAATTAGCTGAAGTTAGTATTTATTTTACATAAGATAGCTACTGTGCCGCGATTGCCATTGACAATGTGAATTACCTTCAACAAGCACATTGTTTGTACCACTAATCATGTTTTCTCACTCTTGAAATAATAAAAGGGTTTGTTCTACACCTGAAAAACCCTGATAAACCCTTTTCCAGTATTATCATATGGTTAGAAGTCTCTGAAAAATGGGGGATGGCCGAAGACCAGAGGCCCGGGAACAATAAGTCACAGACATGTCTCTCACTCCCAATAAGCTACTTGAGCTACAGCATCTGAATAAGAATATCCAAATACCCTCCATAGTGATGAACTATTGTTTCTGTTACTTTATATTGTTGAGTCATCTGTGACTACTGGAAGAAGAATGGACTTAGTATGTCTTAGTTTTTAGCTACATAGTATAAGTTTCCTCTACAGTCCACTGTGGAGTCAAGACTGCGATTGCAAGAACAAATAGTGTGTGGAACATATGGTTCCAATAGAGTTTCTCAACAAGTCTCTGCCAGCATAAATCACCTCACATCTACAGCAAAATAACACATGCAGTGTAATATTTAGTTATTCTCTTTCAGAGAATTTTAATGAGCTGCAGCCGTTTTCAGGTATGTATGCTGTCAATCTTTTACAAGTCCCTATCTATGCAGGACGTCGTAGTTTAAAATCCATTAAAAGAGCCCAACAGTTTTATAAAGCCCAAACGGAAGTGTAAATTACAAGAACAATCATTGAATGATTGAAAACTTGTGGGAAACAAAGACACACTTTGAGTTATTTCATGGATGTAGCTGGTGGTACTGCTAGTCTCATTCTGTATTACAATGTAAACATCATTAGCGCTATTATCTGTCGACAAAGTAAATCAATGTTCAACCTAACAAAGTTGACAGGCTGACAAACCTACTAAATAAAGAGTAGTTAAGAAATTTGCTCCTTTGTATTTGTATGTAAAAAATGGCAGGTTAGATATGCAATATGTGAACAGTATAACAACATAGTTCTATTTGAATAAAAAAACCTACATACACAAAGAGCACTTTGTGTTGTTGTATTTGTACATTCAAACGTAATTCCTGACATTTCCCGAACAGATTTTATTAGAGCATCTATATAGCGGCTCTCATGGCTGTGAGCTAAATGCAAATATCAGCGATTGTTGTCTCCCACTGACAACAATAACGTGACGTTCACACTTTTACTTAAAAAGGTGGGGCAAAAAAAACCCTCTTTAACGAGAAAAAGTCACACGAGGAACTCAGGCTGAAAGGCAACGTATAATAGGTATGGACAATCAGGAGACCACAGGTGTATGGCATGAACACTCAGGAGACCACAGGTGCACAGAGCATGACCAATCAGAGAGGCAGAGGGCATTACAACTTGTTAGCGTGATAACACTCGCTAATTAGTAAGTCTTTTCCAATTCCTTCAATAGTTAACAAAACATTAGTCATAACCACACATGTCAATGGAGGAAAAATCAAGTCATTAGGGGACATGAGTGTCTGTCCAAAGAAAGCTATGCAATCAATTTAAATGTTGATGACATTTCAGTATGGACTAACTATTATGATACTACCATAACTAGAGCTACAGTATCAGCTAAAAATAACCTCAATTTCCATTTACTCACTTTTTGCACATAGACAAAAAAAAACAGATACAACACAAACTTCATGGGATAGAGTTAGCTACGTTCCCTGGTTGGTCCGGTCTTCATAATGACCAAAAAACTAGTGAGCTGTCCTTGAGATTATTTTTGTCGAAATCCTATTTCCCAAAAAAGAATAATAAACTTTGATGCTTAAACTGTACGCCAAAAAGGACGGCAAGTCCTAAAAGTGCAGCCAATGTTCCATAAAAGAATGCTGGTAATTTCGCATTGAGTTGCTAAAATACGGCAAATACTAGATGAACCGTAGACGCTGTATTATTTTCTGTCAGCACATGTGACACATGTTATTGTGACAGAAAAGAAAGGGAAAGCTGCCTAGCCCCCCAAAAAAACTAGCAGACACCACTACATTCCTCTTCAATAACACACTTGATTTAAAGAGACAACTCCCTTCTGCATATGGCTAAAAATATTAATAATTAGAATAATTAAAGGCATATGAAGTTGATTCCTGTTTGTCTTAAACATAGAATAATGCCATTGAATGTGAAAGCAAGATTTAGGTCTACATTCATATCCTCCATTCATACTAATGTCAGATGGAGAACTTAATTTTAGTGTCTCCAGAGACTAAACATCCGTCCGTGTTGCACTGTGGGAATGTGATACCTGGGGGCGAAAGCTTTCACAAAGCAGCAGAAAACATTTCACAGTTCTGTGCAAAATAATTAAACAGTTAAAAAATGTTAAGACTGCGACACAAAAGAAAGACGTGCATTAATCCACATTCATCGTGCGAACGTGCTGACAAGGCAATTAATGGCGCCCTACCGTGACATTGTTGGAGATTTACAGGGAGGAAATTGGAAGATTTGACCTTAAGGCCACAGAGGGGAAAAAATTACTAAAAAGAGGAAAATGGGAGCTGTAAACTCTGCTTTGGGGGGACTTCATAGCTGCTTGTAATATATTTCTGAGAGGGAGAGCAGCAGAGAGAAGGAGGGAGCATGAGAAGAGAGCTGAAGAAAGGGAGACAAGAAGTGAAGACAAACAATACAAATAGAACTATTCATGAGAGAAGAGTTCAAAATGTATAATATGAGGTACCCATGTATCTTTATCAACCTTGTGAAAGACACATTATAATAAATTAGTGTTTGTGCCAACTTAGAAATACGGAGAAAATGTTTGCAGTCTTCATGCAATTATAATCGGACAATTATGAAATTACAGAAAATAACGGATAATTATATATCATCGTAATTACAACTATGGCTACAAATATCAAGGTAAGAATCAAACAGGGCATTCAATAAAGTATAGATCTCTGCCAGGTATTATAATACGTCGGGAATGGAATTAATCTGGTGACTGGGTTCAAAATGAGACCAATCCTTTCTCCATTCTTGAGCAGCAACAAAGGACACTCTTAGACCCTGTTTACACAATGGGAAAACGCATAAATTTTCATGTGTTTTGGCCTTTCATTTACACAAAAACTGAGGTTTTATCACGGAAAACGATCATTTCTAAAAACTCCGGCCAAAGTGGAGATTTCTGAAAATTCAGTTTTTGTGTTTACGTGTGAACTAGGTCAAACAGAGTTTTAGGTTGTCAAACGTCACAGTATGCGACTAAAAATGCTTCACGTCATGTGAGTGTCCTATGCGGACGTATGCGGACGGCCTATTTATGCGGGTTCATATAAACAGAAACTTTTTTGAAAACGACCTTGTGTGTACAACGTTATTTTTGAAAATGGAGGGGCAGAAATATTTGTTTCTGTAAATACCCGGCTATGTGTAAATGTGGCCTTAGTTACTGTCACAGGGTTTGGTGGGGCAAAAGCTCAGGTGAAGCGGAAACAGACAGGGGTCAAGGTAAGGTTAAAAATAACTCTTTACCGAGAAAAAGTCACACGAGGAACTCAGGCTGGAAGGCAACGTATACTATAAGGGGGAGAAACCACAGGTGTAGGGCATGAACAATCCGGGAGACAGGGGGGTGGCTGAGGGCAGGTGAAGGGAATGAACAATCAACAGACACTGGGGCGACAGAGCTAACAGGGTGATGCAGCTTGTTAGCGTGCTAACACTTGCTAATTAGCAGCTTTGCTAATATCAGCAAGCTAATATGCTCCCTCTGACAACAATGCCACAGGGCTCTCAAGCCTCACGCATTGAGCGTGAGACTCACACATTTCGGTCTTAACTCACGCACTCAAAAACAATCAAAAAGAAGAAATGGGCTACACAACAGCCAATCAGAAAAAGCTCACTAGCACCCTACGACATAAGACACACAACCAAATGGATTATTTCCCCTCCGGTTGCGAGGGAAGAATAAAATAAATAAATAAACAGCTTCAGCTCTAGTAATAAGGCTCTAATATATGAGTGTACAGTAAAAACTCAAGGTTACGCATATATAAAAGGCTGTAACTAACAACCCAAAGTAGTCATCATATTCTTTGTTTTGTTCAATCAAAGCCTAATGATATTCAGTCCATTATGAGCTAAGACAAAGACAAGAAGATCGATGCCAATGACGAGATATCAGAGCTAGGTAACGCTTGTTTGATTAAGATTATTTATTTGAAAATAGTTGATGATTCTTCATGTCAGCTGGACAAATAAGAGGATGTTAAAAAATAGAAGTTTGAAAAGTGACACATTTCCCAGTGAGTCATAGCTACTGGTCCTGGGTTCTGACTCCTTACCCCTGCTTCTTACATCCAGTCTCTGGCATCGACCTGACCTCCTTCCCAATAGCCCTGTCTCCTTATTTGTGTTTCCTGCTTCAAAGGCCTGACCTCATCGGTCCATCCTCCTTCACGATGCCTCCTGCCTGGTGGGCCAGCCTCCTGTGTCCGTGGCCCTGCCATGGCCCTGCTGATGCCCCCCTCCTCTCTTCCTCCTTCGGTTTCATGGCTTGTGGAAATCTGGACTGTGGTCCATGCCTATGTCAGATCCTCCTCTGTTGCTCTCCTTAAGGTTTATTCACTCTTTTTTTTCTTGTGAAAGTTTTTAAAACTTTTTTGGGGGAAAGGTTTAAGGTCAGGTCAAAGGTCAGGGAAGTGGTCTTTGAACAGATTGTAAAGCCCTCTGAGGCAAATTTGTCATTTGGGATTTTGAGCTATACAATATACACTAAATTGAATTGAATTAATAAGAATATTTTACAGTGCACAATCTTTATAAAAGCAACCAGACAAGCTTGTGCGAAAACATTGTGAGAGTCCAAGATTATGACCCATTTTCAAAAGCTTTTGATGATCTATAATTGAGGATGTTTGCACCAAAAAAATCTACAAGGTGTACAATACTCAGCTCTAATTACAACTCTCCAGCCTTTCTGCACCGCTGACAAACAGTTCTATAATGCCTCCTTGGGCAGCCAGTCCCCACATCAGTTAACATTTCCACACAAGTCAAGTGACTAAGGCGGTCCTCAGACATTTCTAACTGCTTTTCAAAATCATTTGAATAAACTAGGCGACCTACGGGACCAGCGTGGAGACGGGGGGTACTGCCAAAGATCACATTTCACAAGCCCTGGAATTTTTTCATGTTGAAATTGGAATGTAACACACGTGCATGATCACAGGTCAGACCTCTGTAGCCATTTCTGCATAAACCTGAAATGTTTGAGGCAAAGCAGCAGACTTCCTTGAAGCATTACAGGGACACACAAATAAACTGTGAAGAGACGTGACTGTAAATATTCCAGTGTGTCAATCTCTTGGGGTTTGCTGTGCAGCTGAGACTGAGACACAATGCTAAATATACAGTTGCTGGAGTCCAATGCAAAAAAAACATGAGCTCCTCTGTACCACAACAGAAAAAATTCATGCAACGAGATGGAAGTTTACAAGTCGGCAAAAGAAAAAAGAAACTGACATTTTAACAATGCGAGAAGACAAAGAAAGCAGTCTTAGAGAGGGATCTCAACACACGTGTCAAAGGTCAGCGACAGATACATGCAAGGGTTCATGTTTCACCTCCCTCCTAGCTCACCCTCTGGGTATGTCCTGTGTGGTTGGCCATTTCACTGAGGTTACCATCACATGAGAAGGCAGTGGTGCCTCTATACATGAGGGCCCCTAACCACACTGAAAGTCATAATCATCCCGTGCCACAAGATGTCGTCATGGCTGCTATTACACGGCAGAATGAGTGCAGGTGGGTAGCCAGATTACCACTTTCATTAGATAAGGCCAGGCTGTATGGCAGCGGGGCCCCGGCTGGTTGCGTTTTACATGTGACTCTGTGAATGGAAAAACATTTTTTTTCAGCTACTATCACTGCTTGACTCTAGACGTCTAGACCTCTCCAGTCGTGCTTGCTGGAGAATTATAATCTTTACCATTTGCCTCTGTAAACCTGTGCGCAGGAAGGCAGCTGGATGTATTCACCTCCCACGACATGTTATTGGCTTTAAGTGTACAGAGCTGTTTCCAGTCAAAATGTCGGAAAGTTTTTATTACAAGAAAAACTGATAAAAAAGGATGCCGAACTAACGACATAATAATGCAGATTAGTCAAAAGTCTGAATCAATGCTTTGCTATTTCTGACGAGGAGCAAACTACTTTTAAAATGTCTGTTTTGAGAATGGAGTGCGGACTGATTACTGTGAGGCTCTGCTAACATTGTGTGTGCTCAACCAACACTCAAAATAGTACTGCAGCAACGTTATTGTTTATACCATAGATACACATTTGATGAACCACAGACAATACAGTACAATTTGACCCATATTTTTGTCTGGGGACAGTACAAACACGAGGTAGAACTGTGGGTACACAGAAACAAGCTTATTTCCACCATATCTGAGTATCTGATTCTTAGCTTATTTCTCCCGTATCTGATTCTAAGTCAGTGACGACAGCAGGAGAATCTCAATGCTGATGGGGTTTGAACTCACTTCAAATCTCTGTGAAATACAGAGACGCTGCAGATTCATGTGATGTCACCAGACAAACCACCCTTGCTTTGTTTTCTCATCGTCATTTGATACTTTGTTATGGAGAAATAATGCTTATGGTCAGAGGGGTAAATCAATTAATAGTTTTTTCAATTGAAGACGAAGAGAACAACTTCTAAATCCCGAGTGTTGCTTTTGGAAAAAGAAAAGAAACAATCCTCTGCAGAGATGTCGGCGCATGTTTTGAGTGCCTTGTGAAAAATACTTTATTAGTTTTTAAAGAACTAGGGCAGTGGGTCCGAGAGAAAGAGAGTGAGAGATTTTCAGCTCTGGTTTTCAGTTTTTGCTCATGACTTTGGAATGTGGATTCATGAGACCTGCAAGCGAACAGAGAGATAGCGTTCGGCTTTTTGGTGGCAATTAGGTCAGAGCTTATTGGCCAGCCCGGAGAGCGATGCTCAGCAATGCCTCTTGAAGGGTCAGGACAGACAACTCTGACAGTTATGAGCGCAACACCCAACAATTACCAGTTTAACTTCACTTTCGCTGACACACTATTGCTGCGGGCTATTTAGAAAGGACCGTTATTAAACCAGAGTCACTCTGGGTTATTGGCTATAAGTGTTCAGAGCTGTTTCCAGTCAAAACAGCAGTAAGATTTATTACTTTCGGATAACAATTGTATACAGTTTTCTGAACGTCTGAAAGAAAAACCTGAATGATGTCATCAGGGTCATACTTGGCCTGTGTTGCAAACTGGGGATCTAGGCTGGACAAGTCCCTATTAAGTTGTAGCATGGCAAACGCAGCATCCAGCAGATTTTGAATTTGACCTATACTAACCTTTTTCCTTTTGTAAATTCAGTTTTTATGTGTTTCAATCTCTCCGTCACAACCAATATGAAATGGAAAGCACAATTCGACAATGCATTGTAAAGTTAATGAGACGCATGATACATGCAGTAAATGTTTGGGCTTCAACAGTAAAATAAGTTAACTTAAATCCATCACTGATAACAGCCTGTGAAAAACCTTCTTGATAAATAGTGCGGTGATACCACTTCCTGTTGTACACCAGGTGCTATATATTGTCAGGGACTCTCTTTCAATCAACCTCGGTTTGGAGTTACAATCCCCGCCCTAGTTGATTTGTCCTTGAACAAGACCCTATGAGACGTCATGATAAATCCTATCTGCCTAATGGATCAACGAGGTCTGGATCGTGGAATATTCCGACTACCAACTATGCCATGGCCCTGACTCCGCCCACTCCTCCTCTCTACCTCCATCTGCCTGATGGTTTCTACTTTTAACACGACTACCTGTCTCTTGGACCCCATCCCAACAAGGCTGCTTAAAGACATTCTGCCTTTAATTGGCAGCTCTCTTTTGGATATTATTAATGTGTCTTTGTTAACAGGCCACGTACCACATTCCTTCAAAGTAGCTGTAATTAAACCTCTCCTGAAGAAGCCCACTCTGGATCCAGAGGTTTTGGCTAACTACAGACCGATCTCTAACCTCCCCTTCCTCTCCAAGATCCTTGAGAAAGTGGTCGCAAATCAGTTGTGTGACTTTCTACATCATAATAGTTTATTTGAAGAGTTTCAGTCAGGATTTAGAAAACACCACAGCACAGAGACAGCACTGGTGAAGATTACGAATGACCTATTAATGGCAGCAGATAAAGGACTCATCTCTGTACTGGTCTTGTTAGACCTTAGTGCTGCATTCGACACCATTGACCATGACATCCTATTACAGAGACTGGAGCAGTCGATTGGCATTTCAGTTGGTTTAAATCCTATTTATCAGATCAATCTCAGTTTGTATTTGTAAACGATGAAGCCTCGATGACAACCAATGTTAGTCATGGAGTTCCACAAGGTTCTAGGCTTGGACCAATTCTATTTACCTTATACATGCTTCTTTTGGGCAACATTATCAAGAAACATAAACTTTCATTGTTATGCAGATGATACTCAACTATATCTATCGATAAAACCAGAGGAGACTTGTTAAACTCAGACAAAACCAAAGTAATTTTACTCAGCTCTGAGCACCTCAGATATAAATAATCTGGTGATGTGGTTTCTGTAGATGGCATTTCTCTAGCATCCAACACCACTGTAAAGAATCTCGGCGTTATCTTTGGTCGGGTCTTGTCCTTTAACTCCCACATAAAGCAAATCTCAAGGACTGCATTCTTCCATCTACGTAATATTTAAAAAATCAGGCACATTTTGTCTCAAAAAGATGCAGAAAATTGGTTCACGCGTTCGTTAGTTCGAGACGGGATTACTGCAGCTCCTTATAATCAGGCTCCTCTAATAAGTCTCTTAGGTCCCTCCAGTTTTTCCAGAATGCTGCAGCTCGGGTTCTCACTAAAACTAAGAAAAGAGATCACATCACACCTGCACTAGCTGCTCACCAGTAAAATCAAGAATCACTTTTCAAATTCTTCTCTTAACCTACAAAGCCTTGATTGGTGTTGCACCATCATATATTAAGGAGCTTGTAGTACCATATTGCCCCACTAGAGAGCTGCGCTCAATAAATATGGGGCTACTTGTAGTTCCTAGAGTCTTAAAAAGTAGAATTACCAGAGCCTTTAGATATCAAGCTCCTCTTTTATGGAACCAGCTTCCGATTTCAGTCCGGGAGGCAGACACAGTCACCACATTCAAGAGTAGACTTAAGACTTTCCTCTTTGACAGAGCTTATAGTTAGGGCTGAATCAGATTTGCCCTGGTCCAGCCCCTAGGTATGCTGGTATAGGCTTATAGCTACTGGGGACATTTTAGGATGCACTGAGCACCTATCTCCTGTTTTCTCTTTCCTTATGGATGAATCTTCATCTCTCCATCACACATTACTAACTCTGCTTTCTCCTCAGAGTCATTTTGACTTCACGTCTCATAGGGTCATCGGACCCTATGAGACGTCAAGTCCCAGCTGACATAGGGCGAAAGCAGGGGACAACCTGGACAGGCCGCCAGTCCATCGAGGGCACATATAGGGAGATACAACCATTCACACCTATGGGCAAATTAGAGATCAATTTACCTGCTGCATGTCTTTGGACTGTGGGAGGAAGCCGGAGAACACGGAGAGAACCCACACTGCCACGGGGAGAACATGCAAACTCCACACAGAAGGACCGCCTCGACCGGGAATTGAACTCACAGCCCTCTGGCTGTGAGGCGACAGTGCTAGCCACTACACCACCGTGGAGCCCATTCATACACTCTGTCATATTCATTGAATGTATTTTAACTCTATAGCTGTTATTATGTACACATGACATATATTGCACCTGTCCATCCTGGAGAGGGATCCTCCTCTGTTGCTCTCCTGGAGGTTTCTTTTCTTTTTCCCCCTGAAGGGTTATTTGCGAGTTTTTCCTGATCCGATGTGAGGTTTTGGGACAGGGATGTCTATGTGTACAGATTGTAAAGCACCCCAAGACTGTAATTTGTGAAATTGGGCTATACAAATAAACTGAATTGAATTGAATCGTGGAGGTCTCGATCGTGGAATATGCCTACTACCAACTATTCATACACTCTGTTATATTCATTGATTGTGTTTTAATTTGTGTATAATGATTCCTTCTGTACACATTACATATATTACACTTGTCCATCTTGGAGAGGGATCCTCCCCTGTTGCTCTCCTGAAGGTCGCTTTCATTTTTTTATCCGTAAAGGGTTGTTTGGGAATTTTTCCTGATCCGATGTGAGGTTTTGGGACAGGGATGTCTATATGTATATGTAAAGCACTCTGAGACAAATTTGTAATTTGTGAAAATGGGCTATACAAATAAACTGAATTGAATTGAACTTAACCCTGCATTGCTCCCTTTAGCTTTGTCTACGGTGTATGAATGTAAAATGATTGTAAGTCGCTTTGGATAAAAGCATCAGCTAAATGAAATGTAATGTAAAGAATTGTGACTTATTGCACAACGGTCCTGCCTGAAACAGCTATACCATGCTGTATGTACAGTAACAAACTCCATCTGAAAGATTAAAAAAAACATTGCCAAAACAGAAGAAGGCAGTAATGTTGCGTATTCCAAGTATGAAGAGGTGTTTTGAGACTCAAGATGGAATACATGATTTACATTCCATATCAATAAAATTTACAAGTTATCAGCGAACACGTCTTTTGGGCGGACGATAAATGGAAATGAAAAACAGCAGAAGTTGATAAAAGGTCGACAAAAGCCTTAAAGAAGAAGTGCTTGATGAATGGAGTCAGAAGAGTTTACCTCCACATGGTTGGGCAGGGTGTTGACAAATTTAAACCCTGGGATTCTCTTGTCGCTGCACACCACGCCCACGTCTTCACTGTGTTTGCAGTCCGAAATGCCGATTCCATTAGAAGGACACAGCGCCAAAGTCTTTTCTTTGCCCTTGCAGTGGAGATTGTCGAACCAGATGGGTCCTGAAGAGACAAGAGACATTCGTCAGTGCTTTCATGGAGAGGAATTTTATATTTTTGAAAGTGGAAACGATGGAGGAATGGATTTCTCTTGAAGGCAAACCTGGTTTCTCCAAAGTTGGTAAGGCTATTTACCATGAAGCAGTTTACAATGCATAGTAAAAGTGTGTCATGAATTGAAAGATAATCCACTTTACACCAATATCAAAAGCCAGTTTCAAAAATATATTATTTTTTTATTGTGAGGAATATGATATTTGTACCTGTCATATTGAATTGCACCCCCCTTCAAATAGGGAATCTTTTGTCAGTGGTTATGCATCTAACTACAAGGCCACTGTTAAGGCGGGTGAAAAGGAAAAAGTTAAGTAAATATGGATTTATTTCGTCGATTACATAAGATACAAATCAGACACACGACTTTCACACAGGAGACTGTTGTTCATGTCCCATGTGAAACCAAAAGTCAACATTGGCTTATTTAAAGTTACATACACTACATAATTTGACTTTAAATTTGCTTACGCAACATAGCCCACTTAACTATACGTAACAAACACATACAATCTTTTCATAAAGCCAACCAAGTAGTTGTGTTGCCTAAACCAAACCCACTTTGCAGTGAATTGTATTTTGACAGAGGGGAAATTGACACAAACAAAATTGTGGGTACGCGTCCTAGTTTGCAGATTGTGGAGCGAGAACATGTTGCATACTGAAAGTTTCCACCCTGATGGAAATTGACTAAACAGTGTTTTCCTTTACCTACCTTGTCCTTTCCCATATTTTGAGGATGGGGACCATGAGACGGCCTCTAGGTAGCCCAGCTCCCTGCACACCACCTGAGCGGCATGGATTGTGAAGTCGTCGTCACAAACAGTGCCCCATTCGGCGTTGTAGAAAACCTCCACCCGACCTTCGTTGTGTTTCCTCTTATCTCCTGCCAATCGCAGCTGTATCCTGGGCGTGTCCGGTGTCAGCTGAGGGGCGGTGTAATGCTCCTGCTCGGGGTCAGGAAAGCCCGGTGGGTAGCCTAGGTGTTCGTACTGGGCGAAAGCCAGCTCCAATAGCACCAACAGAATGACGGGCTGAAATTGGATGGTCACCATTTTCTCTGGAACCAATGAAAAGACGAAAACAAATTCAGATGGTTCTACAAACAATAGTTTATTTGAGGGAAATCACAATGAAGAATAAATATGGGACATTTTACAGTCTAAAAAACCCTAATAATGTCATCAGGGTAATCTCAATTTGAGCTGGCACGACTAATGTGTAACAGGAAGCCTGTGTTTCAAACTGAAGTCATTGAGTTTAGGACTGGGCGTTTTCGAGGCATAGACTAAATTCATGAACGTGCAATTTTAAATTGGGGAACAGCTCGCCGTGTTGTTGTTCCACTTATAATATTAATAGCTAATATTAAAGCTGGACTTATCAATATTGTCATACTGTCAACAGATTAAATGTATATGTATGTCTTTCAGCTCATTGCTTTGAATTTAGAGCCTGTAAATGTATGTTTTTGGTTCCCTCTCTCTGACCCCATGGACATCATTTCCCTACAGCTGTTTTTAATGAAAAGGCTCCGATAAACCTACTGTATGCTTTTTGCCTTGTGCCAAACAGCAGACAGAGTTAGCAACCAGCATTTAGAATCTCAAAAGCATGATATTTCATTGGTGGAGACCACAGAGCTAAAAGGACATGAACTGAAACAACTCCAAGTTGCTTATGTGGCATGGGTAAAAAAAAGAAATTCTGTATTGATTCCTATTTGAAATTGTGTAAAAATCCAGTATTTTAGCTAGTGTTGGACAATGTTGCGAGTTTAGCTTCGGTCACAGCCACCAAGTCGTCAGAAAAATCAGTTTATTGCCGATTTAAAATAACTATTTACTTTTATTGTTTTTGAAAATTAATACATGTGATCACACAGTTTAAAATCGTACAGCATTCTTTTTGTTATACTGCACATTATGAAAATAATAAAGTTATTACCTCCTATGCGGCACAGGATTATGATTATGATAGAGGACACTTTCCTCTTTACAACAGCAAATTAAAAAAAAGTTAGAACTTGCTATGTCTTGAATTATTATTGTGATGTAATCTATTGTGATCTGACCATAAATGGAATAAAGATTTCCGTAGATGGAATAAAGTGTCTAAATATGAATGCTTGTGAAACAGTTGCACAACTATTGAAATGAATGTGTGTCCGTTAGTTTTCTTTGCAATAAGTTCAGAAAATGAGTTCAAGAATAGCTAAACTCAAGCCTGAAACCGAGCTGCAGGGTGATGATGTAATGCCAAAATCCCACAGAAAAACACATGATTTATGGCTATAGGCCCCTATGTCTCAGAGAAAATCACAATTCAAAGCCCCACTGATACAACCATAAGCTTATGGTCGGACAAAACGTGAGACGGAACACAACAGAAATCCTCCACAGACTTATCTACAGCTGTGTTTCCACGACCAATTAAATCTGTTGTGTCACAAGCTCCAAATTGTGAGTTTTGTGCGTCAACATCTGGCAAGATGACAGATGAACCTTCAACTGCAGCGTTTCTACTTTCCTCATCGTAACGTGGCAGTGAGAGACAAGCTAGAAATGGAAGCACACACACACACACACACACACACACACACACACACACACTAAACTACAGGATGTACAGATGTAACTGAGCCCACAGCCTCTGAGTCTGCAAACAACGATATTGTCATTAGAGAAAATATGGGCAGTAATCATATAAACTGATTAAGAATTCAGGTGATGCTTATTGGAACCAAACTTCCTATCCAGACAAGCTAATTTCTGGTTGTAATGTATCTTTTTTCTTGGTGTGAAAGAGTCAACAAGAAGAAAGGACGAGGATTGGACCAAACTGCAGCCACTTAGCAACATCTACTGAAAACAGATCAGGATGTTCTGGCTCCTCTGTTCACAACACAAGCTCAACAGCTTCCCTGATCCAGAGACCTGGAAATCTGAACCCTCTGCGGCCTTTCTCTGAATAAACACTGACCAGATGTCTTTGGTGGGAAAATAAATTGTGCTCATGAGGATATCTGAAAACGAAATGCTATATAATATTGTCTTAATGTAATTGTAGCTTTGTGGAAGTCAGAAATGTGAGTCACAACTCCTGCTGCAGTAGTACAAAAGATTGAAATGTCAGTTTATGACAATATCCACTGCTCTTCACTGCTATCTGAAGCACTCATAAAATAGTTGTACATAGACACAGGGAGCAGAGCTGAGATCTTAAGACCAACAATACCTTTTTGTTTAAACCAATATAAAACAAACAAACAAACAGATTCATATGAGAATAGATTATATCATAGGTGCATGGAGATAAATTGTTGTCATGTATATTTGCATTATCGCATAATATGTTGATTACTTTTTTTATAACAATAATTCAATTAAATAAAAAACGTCAAAGTTCCAGAGACCAACAACTGAAACCCCAAATGGATTCAATTCGTCATCCGAAACAGAAAACAAGCAACAAATCGCTCTTAAAAATACTAAAAGCAAATCGTTGGTGTTTTTGATTGATGAATGACTGAAACAGATAATATCTAAACTGCTCATAATGAATCTTCCGACAATCGACTAATTGGTTAATTGACAACAAAAAGTAATCTAGTGAAGTGATATAATGTAATGCACTGAACTACTGACATATGTAAATGATGTAGAAACGGAAATAAAAATATTCCTATGATTCTAGCTCAGATCTATCTACTTTAGACAGATGTGTAACGCATGCTCTATAAGCACTACAAGTGCTCCAGCTTGGCAACTGGCCACCAGACATTGTCAACAACAAAGACTTTGAGGCTGTGTTCAGGTACCTTTCACATGTGTGCACGTCTTGTTGAACTTACTGTCCGTGTCTCTCCTCGGGCTGTGTTCCGCAGGCTGCACGGCAGAAACCCTTAAAGTCAACAGCTTCTTCTTTCCTTCTTCGCTCTAAACTTTCTCCCTCTACAGCTGCAGCTGCGGATCGGAGCAGCGGTGGCCCCGCCCATTGGCCCCGCCTATTGACGCCCACCTTTAAAACGATGACCTCACCGCAGATGGCACCGGGACGTGGAAACAAGCGGATCCGTGCTCTTTAGCACACACACAATGTAGAACTGCATCAATAATAGTATTCATGTATTCCTATGAAACCACTTTCATTTTACCCCACATAAACTGTACACTAGTATGTAAAATGTATATTTTCATTCATAATAGGTTTTAGCCTTTATAACAGTATAGATCATATGACTAATGGTCAGTGCATGTGAAGGTATTGATGATAACCAGGATGTGAAATATGACATCACGTTAACAATGCACATATGGCAATATTAATAATAAGAGACCAAACGCACAATAAATAAATTTGCCCAAATATTGTTATCATTTGTATCGATCTTTCTGGCCAAAATAAAAAGACAACAACTATTATTGTCTGCTGCCACCTTGTGGGACATTTCTTTCTCCCAGTTAACGTGGCAAACCTTCTGGCTCACAAGTAAAACAAATGTCAGCTAATGTTACACTTCATGTATAATCCTATGTGTTCACGTCATATACTATATGTATTGTATTCTGTTCCATCAGCAGGGCCGTGGCAGGAGGCCGGCCCACCAGGCAGGAGGCAGCCAGGTCCAATGGATCCTATGAGACCTGAAGTCACAAAGACTCCGGGGAGGAAGCAGTTTGTTATGAGCGATGGAGAGATGTAAATTCATCCACAAGTAAAGAGAGAGAAGAGGAGATACAGTAGGTGCTCAGTGTATCCTAAAACGTCCCACAGCAGCCTATCAGCCTATAGCAGCATCTCTAGGGGCTGGACGTGAACCTGATTCAGCCCTAACTATCTGCTGATAACTATGTGCTCCTCCACTTTCACTTCCAGCCAAGATGATACATGGAGCAGTGACTCCATCATGATCAGTGGTGCATGAACTCACTTCATCTTTTCCCTCTTTGCACAGTTGAATCGTCACCCGGCCCCTGAGTTGCTGCTTTGACTGTGAAGGTGTGAACGTGTGAGACACATAACAATCACATCTTTGCCACTGTCACCTCACGGCAAAAGGGGCCCGGGTCCAATCCCCAATCCTGGGTTGGTGCTTCAGTGTGGAGTTGGCAGCGTGGGTGACACATTTGATGTGTTTGGGTGGTTTCACTCATAGTTATATGTTAAGCCCTATGTTGTAAACATACACTGCAGACTACCCTCGGGGGAGTTTCTCTACTTCTGTATTTTGTGGTTTTGACAATCAAAGTACTTCAGCTATGATTTGGTATTAAGGTCAACTGTTACAGCAACCTCAGGAAAGCCTCTGTGTTTGACTCTGAGACAAATAATGTATCTATACAAAAACAAATAGCATGTATAATTCTGGATTCATTTTGTTTGAATCAAGTATTTTATTTGTTACATATTTGAGCTTTAATGCTATTATTAGTATTATACTATTATACTAGTATCATTAGATTGCAGTGGTGTCTGCATATGGATACAATAATAGTGTGCAGTATTTGTCATGTGATTACCAAACTTATAAGACTGTGTCCCAAACTACCATTACCACTTCCAACTAGTAACATCTTTTAATTTTTTTACATTTCAGGATACACTGAGGATCTCTCTCCTCTTCTCTCTCTCCTTATAGATGAATTTACATCTCTCCATCACACATTATTAACTCCACATCGCATAAGGTCCATTGGACCTGGCTGTATCTGATGCCTCCTGTCTTCCTGTGACCCACTGAGGCAAATTCGTGATACTGGGCTGTATAAAATAAACTCGACGTCTCACTTATTCTGCTTGAATAAACGACTGAGCAGTATTCCATTTTTAACATCCTTTAATGACATTTGTTGGGGTTTTAATTTCAGTTTGAGTGAAATTGTTAGGTGTTTTTTCAAAACCACTAGATCAGATCTCGCTTATCACAAGTTTGGGAATCACATTGCTAATAGAAGTCCCAAAATACTATATGCTTATATCTTTTAAGATGCCATAAAAATAAGTGGACAGACATTCAAAGCTTTATTCAAAAAGCTCAATAGAAACCTGGACATTTGTTAGAATGTCATACTTCAATATTGATCTTAAATAAAGGAATAATAATAGTGAACTCCAGCAAACAGTTGTCATTATGTCAACTTAAATAGCAACATTTGATCATTAGGACGTTAGGTCAGCCTTTATAATACAACACCAGCTTTAAATGTATTTTATGGTTGTTGATTTTTTAGATATATTCTTCACCTTAGGAACATATCTGTGGTCAAATATTCTAAGGTTCTCTTAGCTAAAATTATAAATAGAATTTCAAAGAAATATTTACACCCAAAAAACGACCTGCATAATTCACAGTGTTCAAATAGCTGTTAGTACATTCAAAGCAGATATTTTGGATTGTTAAAGTGAATTATTGTGATCTGTGATGGTCAAACTGTTTGGACAGGGTTTGCGGAAACCATTTCTTTTTAAAATTCACTTCATTCAGGTTCTTCTTGATGCAGCGACTGCGGGAGAGAGTACAAAATGGATTATGAAATAGTCCATTTAAAATCAAATAACTTTTTTTAAATCGGCATATTCTCACCGTGTAAACCAAGTCCTCAGGCCCAGCCTCTGGTCGCTGCCACTCGCGGTTGGACAAAATCTTCAGGACAACCAGGCCAAAGGCCACAATCAAAACTCCCAATACATTTGCCAACACAGCCTCGGGTGGAAGGGCAGCATACGGTGCACTGCCTCTGCTGTAAAAATACATCCCAGAGGGTTTATGTCAATATCTCCAAGTAAAATGTGTATTTTTAAAAAGTCACTGAGCAATATGGCACTCACAGAACAAAGAAGAGTTTCTCATTGATTCCCGAGATGCAGGCAGCGATGCTGAGCCACAGGATGCTGCCGCCCATCCACACGTGGACGGGTTTGAGGAGAGCGCGCAGAGACGCGGGGGAGCAGGGCAGCAGGAAGCCGGCCAAACCCACCACCCACTGGATGGACCGATGAAAAGACGCGGACATCACGCACACGGTGAGGCAGCACGAGACGGAATGAAAAGCCACTCCCGCCTGGACTAATGCTGCGTCTAGACCAAATGTACTCGCGTGAGTTTACTCGCTTGCCTATTTGTGGCTTTTTGCGTCATTCGCTTCATTTGCACCTTAACATTCGCGTGGCTTTTCTGTGTGGCTATTCTCTGCGGAAACAGTTATAATTTCCGCCGTCCACGATGGAAGAACTAACCACTAGTTCTGCTTTCTAAGTATAAAGGAGGACTAGTCGAAATATTTCAACTTGAGGCCACTTTTTTTCACGCTGTGCAATTGCCGCCAATCGCAACTGCTCGCGTCTGTACGTTGACTTTGCATGGGATCTACTCGTGCAAAAAATTTACAGCGCTTTTGGTGTGAACGCAGCATGACACAATTATTTTGTTTCCTGCATCATATACCGATACCTGTATGGCAAAAAGTGCCGTAGCGGCAATTCCAATCCAGCTGTGCAAAGAGTAGAGGTTCGGAGTGTTGTTAGCGTTGTGGTTGTCGAACACGGCGCAAAGACCCACGATGGACAGCACCAAGGCCAGGAGCATCACGGTGGCATGCAACAGCTTCCAGGGGAGCTTATTATGACCCCAGGACAGAGGGAGGCGGTACAACACGGCTCCTGCAGGGAGGAGGCGACGACAACAAAAGATACCAAATTCAATGTGTATTTAATGTCATCTGGGTTTATAGAGGCATTTTTGGTTCATATGCTTTTTGTGCCTGATGGCAAATCTTTTGAGTCTGCATTACAATCTGGAGGCTTTGAAAGACATGAGCATTGTTGCCTTATGGGAAATGTAGGATTTGGCGTTGTTAAGGGAAGTAACTCATATGCTGACTGAGTACTGAAAGTTGATGTGTTATTGTGAAAGGCCTCTCTATAGTGTGAATTGTACAACTGGTAAAGCATTATTTGTAGTATTCTGCCATTCAGAACCCAAACAGAAACAAACAGCAGCCATCTTTAGAATACAATGTACCTTGGTGGAGTTATACTTCAGTTCCTTATTGAAAGGAGTCTTTTTTCATTAGAAAAAAGAAGAATCTCTATCTATACATTTGACTGTTAGATAAACAACAATTTGGACACTCTGGTTTCTGCCTACTGGCCAAGCCTATTGTCATTTAATTTCTGTATAGATTGTACTTGTGTGATGTAATGACAGGGTATTTACTCTGTAGTGATGCAGGTGTGTCTACATACAAATGTAACAGATACGTGTGACCTCTATTTATTTATTTGTATGTATTTATTTTCCTATACTTTACGTGGGTGTACCAGTGGGAGGGGTAGGTGGGTGGTTGTTGTTGTTTCTTTGTGTAAGTTAACAAAAAGATGGAAAACGATAGAAATATCAGTTAAAGTACATGTCTATTGCGTCATGTACCCGTCAATATTTCGAAAGAAAAAAATACATTAAAAAAGAAAAAAGAAAAAGAAAAGCTGGGCCTTCAATCACTGTGGACGTGAGCCCATATATATGCTATCGAAATGCTGCATTTAATATACGGTAGGTCTCTATGATACCTGTAATGTGTGATTATCTGCATGTGGGCTGAATGTCACACAAGGAAAAGTTTTATCAACAAGAGAAATGTAAAGAAAAAAAGAAGAGAAAAAAACACCCACCGTTGCCATACAGCACAATCAGGCCCGTCACCATCAGCACCGGATGCCAGTTGAACTGCAGCGACGAGCCGTCCCAGGCAAAACCGCCCCGCCACCGGCTGTTCCACAAACACACGCACACCATGCAGGCCAGACTGAGGCCCAGGCACAGCAGGTAGCACACGTAGAAGCTCACGATGGACGGCATTCTGCAGAGGTGCGGCGGCTAAACCAATGGGAAGAGCTCAACATCAGAACAGATTGTGGGTGGCAGGATGGTGAAGGACGGTCAGACAGTCGATGTGTGTCGTTTCAGGAAGAAGAAAAAAACAACACTGTGAAATTGACGAATTCATAGAAGCTGTGAAAATATTCTAAATATAGCGTAAACCTAAAGTGATATTACATTTTTTACGGTGGCTTAAATATGTTTAGCAGTACATTGCGTAGCTTCCGTGTCTGTTTCTGCAAAATATCCACACTGTCACTTTAAGACTGAGCTTTTTTGTTTTACTGTAGACATCAGTCACCGGTAGTAATTGTTATGACAGCAATTCAAAGACTATATTTCTGTCTTTGACAGATTCCGTCATTGAAATGCTGTTGAAACAACGAACATGTGTGAGTCAGAGGTGGAAGAACAGCTGGGAGGGGGACGAGGGGCCAGCCTGCCGCATCTGCTGCCTAGAAATAAGAGGGACGGTGAGTAGGGGGGCCCATTCATCAGGTTGAGTGGAGAGCAATTATAAACATAAAACACACAACCAAACCAACAGAAATTATTATTAGAGTGCACAGACACACGCACGCACGCACGCACACACACACACACACACACACACACAGACGCACACTATTACGCACACACACAGACAGACGCACACGCGCACACACAGGTTGAAGTAAAGTTAAAAGTGAGAACTACTTTTCTGACCTTCAAAAAGACCTTTACCGAGTTCGTAAAACAAAACCTCCGTGGAAAAACAACGATAACTTTCTGACGTCTCCCTATACATAATAATAATACATTCAATTTCTTAAGCGCTTTCAAAATACTCAAAGACGCTTTAATGGCAGGTTACAGCTCCACATTTGACATTCGTACCTTTTCCAGGGAACTATTAAACAATGTTCGACCTAACGTTGTATTCGGACGTTTCTGAAGCAAAGCTAAACGCACTTAAAATGTGTCATTTCTACAATACCTGAACGTGACTTGAATTAATGCCGCGGTCGCGCAGCACCTCTTCTCTCTCAGCTGGGGCAATATTTAGCGTGAATTCGCATGTCTTTTAAGTCTGTTGTAAAGTTCCGTAGTTCCGTCGCTGCGAGCACGAACGGTCAGAATAATTCCCGGGTTCATGAAGCGTGTATTCCTTCACTCTGCCTTTGTAAAGACGACATAAAAGCTACGCAAACGGGTTTAAAAACAATTCATTTCAGGAAGAGATATTTACCGAACCCATTTCCGCATGGACCACGCAGGGCATTGCGGGAAATGCAGTCTTCGTTGTCAGCAGCGCTCCTGCAGCTCTCCATGCTATCTAATCGTGATAACACCACGTTTGAACTGAACAATTTAGTCCTCCAGTTCCTCTGCTGCCAGTTTATTCACCGTATATATATATATATATATATATATATATATATATATATATATATATATATATATATATATATATATATATATATATATATATATATATAAAGTGATTACAGTCGCAGTATAGAAGGCCTCATGGCTGCTGTGAAGAACTGTTGTCTTCCAGCTCCACCTGGAGGCAGTATGAGTCCATAATATTATGTTCACTGTAAATTTTGAAATACATTTTGCACTTCATTCAGGCTTGCAGAATAGCAAAAATGGACCCACTGTGGTCAAACATGTAATATATTTTTTTTTATATGAAAGAATAAAATAAAAGAATAGATTTGAAAGTGTCTCTTGCTATGGCAATAACACAATGAGACGTGCACAATAAGAAGAACATCATGGGACCACCTCTCAGATCTATTTTGTACCAATGCTGATATCATTAATCAGCTAATAAAAATGTACCGAATATGCACACATTACTGTTGTCAGATTGTTCACCATGCATATTGTATAGGTGCTTAAAATACTTGGATTTCAGACTTTTCCCTTTTGTAACTGTGTTGGAGCAAATGGTAACATCTCTACTTAATTTTTGTAACTTCTCTATCTTTACATATTTTCTGAGATGTCTCCTAGTCCCAGTCAGTATTATATACTGTGGAATAAGTGGAATGAACTCAAGACTCGATACTGTGATGTCATACTGATCCACAGTGTGGAGTCGCTCTATTGGCGGCGAATAAAGAGTTATGACTAAGAAAATGATGTCATCACAGAGACCTTTAGTTATTCTCTGCAGTCGTATACCAGTATCACAAATTCAGATTAAAAGGACAGGGCAAATGTCTCCTTGTTTCTGGTAAAGGCAGTAGCATAAATGTTACACTCTCTCTCGCAGCTTCACTTTTTAAAGCTAAATTTCATGTCTATTGTCCTTTACATCCTGTAAAGAAATGCCGAAAAACCACAAAAAAGTACGAATGAATTCCTTTTATTCCTTTCTCAATGCTGATTAACATAATTCCTCATATAAAGACTGGCAAGCTGTTTGTATCCTTCTTACTTGGCCTGAATGGAGTGATCATCATGGCCTTCATCAAAAATCTGGCCCTATTCACTAAAAATTGCAAGAAGTCCCCAGCATCCTGTTGGAGGACCACTTACACGGCTCCGCCACAGGAATTGTGATAGATAATTTTGGAGAAAATATAATTTATAATTCTTGAACGAACGTAGGCACAATGCTGATGAAAATGTGCTTTCAAATTGAAGGGATGTGAACTGAACACTGCTTTATTATAAGCATTGTGTTGTGGCAATGCGGGGTGGGGGGACTGGGGATGGGGATGGGGGGGGGGGGGGAGAGAGAGAGAGAGAGGAACACTCTCTTCAAAGGAGACCAGTAGTTATTTCACCACTGGATATCAGTGTGATCCCAGAGGGCCTTTTGATTCACAATCACACACACACACTAGAAGTTTTGGGTCTCTGCCCTCAGCTCCATGAAATGCTTGGCAGCTGTGGAGGGCCAATGGAGCTGTTACCACAGAATGGGAATGGACTCTCTGGAGTGGCAGCTGGGCTTCTTGGGGTCTTACACACTTTTTACAGGAAACCGCTGTCAAATTTGCGAAAATAGGTACAAAAGGTGTGGAGATGATATTTCAGTGAATGAGAGTGATATTCCTGTTGAGGGTTTGTTGAAAATGGATTTTAGATGGGCATTAATTGGTTGATCACTTTTTATATGTTAATCTAATTTTTTTAAACCTCCAAATGGTCTTGATATGGCATGGGGTCTTCCTTTCTTGAGCTTCGAGTTACTTGGGAAGCTAAATTGTTATTATTATTATTATAATGTGTGTGTGCGTGTGTGTGTGTGCGTGTGCTCCACCAGCAGTCTTCAGTCCCCTGATCCCTGGCCGCTGTCTTTTGCCCAATTTCACATAATTGTGTGTAGGGGCGTGGCAAAAGCGTTCGAAAGTTTATATATATAGTCAAATTATGTATGCAAAAACTATAGTTTGTTGTATTTATGAAATTACAGAACCAGAATAAAGACAATTGTTGACATTGTATTGCTATTTTACTGGTTATAACAAAATCAAACTCTTATGAAGAAGCCAACCCTAACCCAAAAAGGTCAAATAAACAAGACACCTATGCAGCAACTATCGCTCTTCTTAGATCATTTGCAGCTTGATACTGTTCAACAATTGCTTCGTGCTGGTTCTGGAAGAGTCTTTCAACATTACATGTTTGATAATTCCTGTCACATATACAGGTGAATATGTCCATGCAGCATTAAACTCTCTAGTTGTCTCTGTGACTTTCTTTCATTTATCCATTGACAGTTTAACGAAGGCGGGGCTCTGTGAATCATGATGAGTCACCTGCAGGGGAAGAGGCTGGACAGTGACGTCATAGGATGTGAGTGTGACGCACATTTCAATTAAACAAATATTACATTTTCGTTATTTTAAGTGACACAGTAATAGCTGAAACTCAAAAGATAAGAGGAGTTCACTTTGAATCATTGTCCACTAAATCTTCTTTTTTTTGTCTAAGCCTTAGGGAGCCGCAACAGAAGGGCTAAAGAGCCTCATGCGGCTCCAGAGCTGTGGGGTTTTGACCCCTGTGTTTGGGGGTTATGGCCGTATAAAAAGGTGTGATGATCGTCTCTAGCTTTTTGTGTTAGTCCTCCAGGCCTGCAACTTGGTGTGTGTGTTCGTACTATAGGAGTACACGTGTGTGCAAAGTGTGGGCCCCCAGCTGCTTAACTTGGTATAGCTGCCATTAGCTGCCCGGTTAGGGGGTTAAGGTTAGGGGTTAGGGTTTGGGCAACTCCTACTCCCGGTTGCAATCTCGGCTTTGTTTTCCTGGGCAATTTCTTTTTCTGAGAAATGACGGGTCACCAGGTGCTTCATCCCTCTCTACTTACCCCCTGAGCTCTGCAGCCAACATGGACATCTTATTTCTATTTGTTGGGCTCTCTTGGTCTCTTGGAGTGAGAACGGTCTCTAGCAACACCATTTCAGAGGCTTTGAAATGGTGTTGTTTTGAGAAAAGCTGAATTACCAATGATGGGAGCTGTTCAAGAGACACTGATATTTGTGTCATCCAGCTGCCGTTGGCCACAATGCTTTGGAGAACTGGCATGCATTTCTGAGGTTTCTAATCATTAAAGGTCTCCATTGTGATTGTTCTTGTGGAACAAGACCACTCTCTGACGGTGCCTTTCTGTTAATGGTGATCTGGACAAACACTGTTTCGACAGTGAATTGGTTAGAGCTCAAGTGCCAAAACATGATCATCTTCAGTAATCAGACACTACCGTAAAACACTCCAAGGTGACATTCCGATATTTCAAAGCACTTCAGCATCATAATTAAGATGCTTCCAATAGATGTGACCAGTAAATGCTCACAATTCTCACTGAAATCATCTGTTTGACACATTGCAGTAGATTGAGTGCTTCATGAAATGCAGTGGTTAAAGTACTATTTGCCATGCCAATGACATGGTACTAGGGTATGTCAGTTTAATTAATCCCCAACTTTTTTATGTGGCACCATCGAGTAGAAATGTTCAATTACCAACTGAAAGATCTTCACACCTACACGATCTTACGTAACATTCATGTTTTACAGATGATCAATCATTATGACTTGGGTGATACCCCAGACTTTTCTTTAGTTTTGGTGTGAATGTCAATTGATATATCATACTTTGGTTTGTGACCAAAGTCCTGCCAAACTACAACATTCCTATCAGCCTCAATTGTATTTTGGTGGTTGAATGTGGCGCATAGACGATTTATAAGAAGTGGAAGTATTCAAGAATATCAAACCGCTGATCTGCTGATTGAACAACAGCCTGCTTACCACTGAGCCACAGTAACCCCACTAGCCTAGTTTATGCTTCTCCGTCGCGTCCTACGCCGTCGACGCAACGCACTCGTTGAGCATTCGAAGTTCTGCGTCGAGGGAACGCGTTGCTCTACGTTGCTCTGCAATTCACCGCCACGTCGCCAGGGGTGTGTATCTGTGTGTCTGTGTGGTTTCAGGGGTTATAGCCGATTCCGTGCTAAGAAGACAGACCGGAAAAAGAACTGGCGGAAATCACGTTTTGAGCGGACCAATCACAGCGCTTGCGGTCCGCGTCAACGCGACGTGTAGTTAGGATTTTTTGGAGGCGCGCGTCAGGCTCAGCCTAGGGGTCGACGCGTAAGCTACGGCGTAGCTACGCCGTCGACGCGACGCACTCGTTGAGCATTCGAAGTTCTGCGTCCAGGAAACGCGTTGCTCTGCGTTGCTCTGCGTTGCTCTGCGTTGCTCTGCAATTCACCGCCACGCCGTTGTGTGGCTGTGTGGTTTCAGGGGTTATAGTCGAATCCGTGCTTTTTCTTCCGGTCACAGTAAACAATGGCGACCGAGGTGGAGCGGCTGTATTTGCAGTTGGAGCTCATCAATGTTGAACAGCAAATACTTATGTTGCAATTGTTGAAGCACAGGCGACAGAGAAGACGTTTGCGGAGGTGGTCTGTACGACCACTAAACCGTCCGGAAATCACGTTCTGAGTGGACCAATCACAGGGCTCCGGCGTAGGGGACGCGACGAAGAAGCATAAACTAGGCTTAACTCGGTGAAGCTAACCTGCTGCTTGTACAGAGAGTTAAGTCACCCGTAGTTCAGTTTAAAACATTTGCATGTTGTTTTTGCGACTTCTTTTATTATGTCTTCACTTAATATTCATCTTCAGTTGCTCGCCATCTATGTTTTGTTAAAACAGACAAATATATTTGTATGTAATGTAGGCTGTAGCCTAAAATATATTGTTCCACCACTACATAGTCTGTTAAATGGTAAACTAATGGACACTGAACACAGCTTTTCCCTGCTCTGACTCAGGCCATAGCACATAGCTGTTGAACGAACCGACTGATCACTGAAAACTCAAAGTATCACAAACTCAGCGGTAATCGACTAAGTTAAGGGTTCGTTAACTTCTACCTTCTGGCTTTATTATGCTTGAGCAGTTGTGACATTGGTTTATTAAAAGAAAAACGGGAGGAGACTTAAGAATTTCCTCTTTGATAGTGCTTATAGTTAGGGCTGAATCAGTTTCACCTGGTCCAGCCCCTGGATATGCTGCGATCGGCTTATAGGCTACTGGGGACGTTTTAGGATACACTGAGCACCTCTCTCCTCTTCTCTCTCTCTCTTTATGGATGAATTTACATCTCTCCATCACACATTACTTACTCTGCTTCCTCCCCAGAGACTTTGTGACTCCATGTCTCAGAGGGTCCATGGGACCTGGCCGGGTCTGATGCCTCCTGTCGTGGCCATGCTGATGTGCCCCGCATCAATAAACTGAATTGAATCGTACTAATTTCCTCCCTGTGACCTGTTGTACACTTTCTCTTCCTGTGGTCTAAAAGTAAAGTATGTTACAGAGAACATGAATAGGGTCGTTTTCTCATAGACTGCTATACAATCAGACTATTTTGAGTCCATTCGACAATTAAAGGCAAATCTACCTCCATAGTCTTGCTCTTGCTAACAATGTGTTGAGTGAGTGTTTCAAACAGATCCCCTCAAGTGAAGATGTCGCTCTGATGTCGAGCAACTTCATTTCCATTATCCTTTGCTGCACAAAATCCACAATCACAATCACAATGAGATATTAATCTGTTCGGAATGCATCTTCTGCTATTTGGTATTATTAGTATCTGTTTGGAATTTGTATTAAATTGTTTAAGCTTTATTTTGTCAATGTAGTTTCCTGGTTGGATGGCTCACCTTTGATTTCACAAACCACAGAACAGAAAGGATAATGCTAATAATAATAATAATGTGTTTTCTGTCACTCTATGTACATCCTCTACCATCCAATAGCATTCGTAGTGACGCAAGTAGATTTAATTTCTATCCAGATTTGTCTTGTACTTGTATTGCAAAGGCATTAGGTCTTTAACAACGCAGGCTGATTTACATTTCCCAAGTCAAACACATTTGTGTTTCATGTACCAAAGTACAACACGGCCACCGATCTCTTAGATTTTTAATAGACATGTACCTTGAAATCACTTTTTCTCCTGAGTGGTAATTTGTCTGGTATGCTAGACGGCCACAACATAATCTTTAATAATGTTCTTCTCGGCGAGCATTAGTCTGATGCATGAGAGTCGGACAGCTGATTTGTCACAGCCGAGGTATCATTCCGCTGAATGTTTCTGCGACACCTCTAACGAAACGCTCTGGCTCCGGGGCACGCACCGCAGGGCTAGTATTGGGATTGACGGGCATGGTTATCCCATCAATATTCATAATGGTAATGTTAGGCAAAGCCACAGAGTAAATGAGCTGCTAACGCAGCGTGCAATTCAACCCGCTGCATGAGAAATGGAAAGAATGTTTCGGCAAAGCAATGGAAGCTTGTGAGCTCAGACTAATGTATGAATGAGGAAGTCACGTTTGTCCCATGAAATGGTGTTCAGGATCCTGGCCGATGCCCCTCTGATGTGGTGTGGCTCAGGCCTGTTGGGCCCCGAGCTGCTCAATGGAACACCGTCAAACTGATATACTCTTACCAAAGGCACATTACTTCCCCGGAGTCTTAGTGACTTCATGTCTCAGAGAGTCCATTGGACCTGGCTGTGTCTGAAGCTGATCCTGGGTCTATCCCCCTGCTTCCTGCATCCAGCGTAAACCTGGCCTCCTTCCCAACGGCCCTGCCTCCTTCTTTGTGCCTCCTGCCTCAAAGGCCAACATCATTGGTCCGGCCCCTTTTGCGATGCCTCCTGCTTCGGGGGCCGGCCTCCTGCCATGGCAATGCTGACGCGGCACCCCCTTTTTCCCTGTCAAAGTTTTGTTTCCATTTTTTTTTCTGTTTGCCCTCTGAAGCTTACTTAAACCACATGGCCTTGGTACACAGATCAAGGGTTAGGGGACATTGTTCTACCTGACAGAAGGCTGCTCTCTTTTTGTATTTGCGTGGTGATCCCACTCTGGTTGCTCATTGTAGTAATGACCTTGCATGTGTTGGTTCAAAAGACACAGGGTTTATTTACCTTCTGGTCATCCACTGGTGACGTCCAGGTAGGCAGGTACTCTTCAGTTTTGGCAATCGGGCCGAGATTTATTCGGCAAAATCTTTTATTGTGAAGGATTCAGCACGATTAAAACATTTTTATGAATCATCTTAGTGCGGCTGAGGACCGACGGTTTGATCACCGGTCCATGCCGATGTGTCCTTAGGCAAGACACTTAACCCCAAATTGCTCCCAAAAGCTGAGCCCACCAATGTGGTTAGTCCTGATGGGCAGCGTATGAATGGGTGAATAAAGACTGGAGCGTTAAAGAGCTTTGAGTGGTCGGAGAACTAGAAAGGAGCAGTGCAAGTACAAGTCTATTCACCATCTTCTATTGAGGCTCAACGTTATGCATAATTGAGAGCGTGGTCTCCCCCCCAAGACAGAAATGTTGACATGTGACACCAGGGAAAGCACACATGTATGACAGATAAACACAGATTATACTGCAGCGCTACACTCGACTTAACGTCATTTTAACGTCACAGCAGGATAAACACAGGGCGATTAATAACTTTAATTATGGCAACAATCCATTCAGTGAGAGGGCCGGCTATGACGCCTCACCAGGAAACTCAGAGAACAGCCATAAATATAATTATTGTAATGACAGGCCACAGCATCTCTCATGAATAAGGTTACATTTATTTATTTTCTCTGTTTCACAACTGCTTGATTTATGTGGAATTGCTTTAAAGATTAGTTTCAAATCTGTTGCATTAACTGCTGTAATCTTCATGTACAGTATGCTGTCATGACACCGAAAGTTTTCGGAAACATACGTACTCAAAGTTTGTCTGTGCATGTCTGAATTATATATGTGTGGTTCAGTGACGTGCGGTGAGGTTCATGGTTGGTGAGGCACTGACTCCTTTAGTGTCAGATTTACAAATATATAAACCCAAAAGGGTAGTTTATTCAATTGGCAACTGGTTATTTCATTTCTCATCAGCATTCTTCACACAACACACACGCGCACACGGTACGTATTATAGATACGTAAAGGTAAACAAAAGTTTGAAGCAAACCTTTCAGCTCCGGCGTTGGTCTACCTGTGTTAATCACGTCCACTTTTGACTGAAAATCCAGTTTTGAGACATTTTTTAAGCTTCGATATATAATCCTCTTCCATGCTGTCAGCCTGGCAGCAAAATACAAAAACAAACGGGCTTGACTCGCCTGGCAAGCAGCAACAAGTCCCCGTTGGCTCACTAGCGCCCCCTCCAGTGAGGCAGAGTATTATCTCCTCACCTTGCGCCTTTTCACTGTGGCTTTATTTCCCATCAGCAAAACTAAATATGTCACTTACAAAAAATAAACTGTAATGGTTAAAGACCTTAGCCAGACTGTGTAAATTCAGTGAGCGATGCGCGTGCAGGCAGCATTTGACGGAGCGGATCTGATCGTGCGCTCTTGTCGACATTTGAACACTGATTGGCCGAGACTCGACACGTCCCATCCAAGATCTTCTATTGCGAATAAGAGCACCACTTCACATTTTCTCCGCGTCTCACTGCAATCTTAACCGTCTACATCAGCGGGCCAGGTGAAAAAAATTGTAAATCGGACCGCGTCTCTGGTATTGTTCAGGGGGCCGTTCCACATGTGGAGACGGGCCGTAGTTTGGGGACCACTGCTCTTCACCCTGTACACCACTGACTTCCAGTACAACACAGAGTCATGCCATCTGCAGAAGTACTCTGATGACTCTGTAGTGGTCGGGTGTATTAGAATGGACGGGAGGAGGAGTACAGGGCAGTGGTGAGTGATTTTGTAAAGTGGGCCGATGAGAATCACCGAACGTGTCCAAGATCAGAGAGATGGTGGTGGACTTCAGGAGGAAGGCGACAGCTCCTACACCTCTGAGTGTCCTGGGAGTGGACGTGGACATGGACATGGTGGAGGAGTACAAGTACCTGGGCGTCTCCATCGACAGCCGACTGAACATGAAGGCCAACATCAACGCTGTGTACAAGAAGGGGATGAGTCGACTCTTTTTCCTGAGGAAGCTCCGATCCTTCAACGTGTGCAGCAAGATGTTGGAGATGTTCTACCAGTCGGTTGTGGCCAGTGTACTGCACTTCGCCATCGTCTTAATAAACTGTTTAGAATTTTTATTTTTTTATTGTCATATTACAAATAGTTATATACATATATGAAATGTATTCTCTGCATTTAACCCATCCTTTGTTATTAAGGAGCAGTGGGCTGCAATGATGTGCCTGGGGGTTCAGTGCCTTGCTCATGGACACTTCAACTTGCAACTAATGGGGAGAGCGGGGATTGAACTGATGACCTTGGGGTTGAAGGACGACCCCCTTACCCCACTGAGCTACAGCCGCCACCTAGGATTAGGAAGGCTGGCTCCATCATCGGCTGCAAGCTGGAGCACCTGGAGCAGGTGGTGGAGAGGAGGACGTTGAAGAAACTTTTGTCCATATTGGACGACCCGGACCACCCTCTCCACCACCAGCTACAGGGACTGAGGAGTACTTTCTCCAAACGTTTCATCACGCTCCGCTGCCACAAGGACAGATACAGGAGAACAATCCTGCCGACGGCTATTAGGCTCTATAACAGATCACCTCTTGCCAGATACTAGAACAATATCTGTAAGAATAACATAATAATTATCACTGTACACATTCACATTTACAATATGTTGATCTGCACTTCACACATTTCATTTACACTA
Organism: Liparis tanakae; assembly: GCA_036178185.1. Lineage (NCBI taxonomy): Eukaryota > Metazoa > Chordata > Actinopteri > Perciformes > Liparidae > Liparis > Liparis tanakae. The sequence goes on along the minus strand of CM070094.1, from coordinate 6,850,081 downwards.
CACTTACACACGCATTTTGCACATTAAATGTTTTGCACACTATATTAAATTTAATTTTACACTGCAGTCAGTATTATATTTGTGTATGCATATATGTTGCGTATTTTATATATATACATATATATTTTATTTAGTATTTTATATTTTACTTTGTATACTTGGTCATTGTATCATATTTGTTTGTGTGTGTATATATATATATATATATATATATATATATATATACACACATTTCATTTTATATTCATATATACTTCATTTAGTATTTTACATGTATACATCTATATCTTTCATCCGTTTTTTATATTTTATTCTCGTGTGTTTAATTTATTGGTGCTGCTACTTTGACGACAAATTTCCCCTTGGGGATTAATACAGTATCTATCTGTCACATGGTTACTTGTTTTAGGGCCCTCTCGCAGACAATCGAACCCCTGAAGCACACTTTAGGAGAGTCCCCATTTCTGCAGATGGGGAAATCACCCACAATTCAGGTTTGTGACTTTAAAAACACAGAGTGAAGAAAAACCAATAGAGAAAGAAGACAATGAAATGAACGAACACCGATACATAGAGAGTCAGGTAGGTCTTTATTCACCGTTACAATCATTAAAAGCAAGAGCATCATGTGCAGACATCAGTTCTTCAGCACCATATGTAGCAAAGAAGTGCATGTGCTAATGTTAGCTACACAGGCATTGAGGAACAAACTACACTTAAAAGAAAGATTATATCTCCTTCGAACTTCTTCATGTAATGAGCATCTCTATTACACAGCGGTTCACCACAATTCAAAATAATCAGACCCTGGTGGGAGCTGGCCGATGCTACTCATGCTTGGCTGGAATTAGGGAAGGGTCAATTCCCCACAAAACCAAACCACTTCCACCATGACAACAAAAAATATTCAGCCAAAATGGAAAAAAAGGAGAAGGACGAAGTGTTCCTTATTATCTTAACACATTCAAACTGTTCAACTTTTCCTGTTTTGTAAAGTGATAAAGTTGTAATAAAAGAAAAAAACACAATGATATAAATATAACCTGAGTGAGAGGGAACATGTAACATTGCGACTAACTTCTCTATAAAATGGGAGACGAGGTACTTTGGAAAGGCACTTTTTTGGGGCAGTATGTCTCTCCTCCTCCTCCTCCTCCTCCCCCTCCTCCCCAGTAGAACCTTGTGGTTGTTGAACTTTTTAAGTCAATGTTGTGATCAGAACTAAGGTAGAGGCGTAACCCTAGATAATCATATTCAGATCCATATTGATCAGGTGCTTCGAGCAAGTAAACCAACAGTCAAACTAAATCTTGACCAACACTTTCAATCAACATACACAATAGTTAGGCAGGTAAATAGCCACCTTCAGAACTTGAGTTATTTCATTGATCTTTAGGCTTTTTGTTCATAGCCGCTTGAATACAGCGGCCATTAACGACATTCATTCCTGAGGACAGTTATTTTTAGTGAATAAATAAAACTTATAAATAAGGTCTGATGGACTAATTGAAACATCAGACCAGTATTAAGATCTGGGCTCAATGGAGCTTGCATCTGAATTAGACTGCAAACACTATTTTGGTCACCAAAGACGGAAATAAATATACTTCAGTCAGTCAGCCTCATTTAGACGCTGTGGTTCCGGAGTGTGTAAGGTGCACCAGGAGAATCAGACGGGGTACGACTGAAGAGCCGGTGTACTTCCACAGCAGAGCTCTACACGGCAACGACTTCTACGGAATGTGCAAGTGTGCGAGCAAACTGTTGGTTGAATAGAATAGATGTACTACTCACCAAATAACACTGAGTTGGGAACGCGGTGCGATCGTCTAAGGATGCGACGCACAAGGTTTCTCCAACAAGCAGCGGATGCCACTGAGGGTCACGTAGGTGAGACACAGTTTGGGCAACAGTCACATATGACGCTGCTCCAGCCATTGTGGCATGACACAGTGGCCGTCAGCAACGTGCTTTCTTATCGTTAACATTCAACGTAGTGACGATCAGCGAGGGCTTTCTCCTTCACGGCCTCCGCGGTTCGCCTCTGGTTCAGATCGAGCAGTGCACTCAGCAGGTCGTTCAGGGTGCCCTCCCGGCCCACTTTCTCCACCCAAATTGTAAGCAAATCGTGCATCTTGTCTTCATAGTGGAGGTGGTCTTTGCTTTTGATCACGTTGTCTGCGATCCCGAGGTGACGGAAGAATCTGTTCTGCTGGTTCAATTCTATTTCCTCAAAATACTCAAAGCATTTCCTCAGAGACTCTTCACCTGCAAGCAAAGATAGAATACTTCATTGAAAGCGCCTCAGTACCCCGGTGTAGCAAGTTCTTTTATTATGAACATTAGTATAGGCTTTTACACAAGTACGTACACTGGAATAAGTGTACCAGTGGAGTAATTAAAAAGGTCTGAAGTGTGAGAGAAGGAATGAAAAGAAGAGAACGTTACCGTTCACAGCAACAAGAGTGGGGAAGGCCACATCCTCCTAGATGACAAAAGAGAAACAATAATGAATATTCCATTATCCACACCACTTATCCTCGTTAGGGTCACGGGGCTCTGGAGCCGATCCCAGCTGACATTGGGCGAAGGAGGGGACACCCTGGACCGGTCGCCAGCCCATCCAATAATCAATATAAAAGTCTGAAATTCTTCATGAGTCAGTCATGAATTGTAACTGGAATGCAGTGAATTCTCTTATTCAGTTACCTTGCATGTCTGGGAAAAAAAAAAAAAAAAAAATCCCATGCTCACTTGCTTGAATTGGAATTGTGTTGATCAAATATGTATCGAGAAATGCAATGCAGGTTGGAGTGGAAAGAAATGAAAGCCAATGAATGAGTTAATCTTTAACCGGTGCAACGAGGAACGTGACTCATGTGGAAAAACTCTGAACACTAAAATGACTTACCTGCAACTGTGTCACAACAGGGGTGGGCGATATCAAGAAGACATATTTTAATTGTAAATCAGCAGCAGGGAAAATGTTGTCATTTAAATTAATCTCAAGTACTCACTAAAACCAGCAATAATTATAATGATGAAAGCAAGCTCTCCTGAAGGTTTATTCCCTTTTTTCCATGTGAAAGGGTTGTTTGGGAGTTGTTCCTGATCCGATGTGAGGTCCTGGGACAGGGATGTCTATGTGTACAGATTGTAAAGGATTTAGAGGCTAATTTGTAATCTGTGAATTCGGACTATACAAAATAAATTGAGGTGAATGAAAGCTGCTGCATTCTTTCTACTGACCATCACAGGGCGACGACTCTGGTTGTGTAGAGGTCTATGAGAAAATAAATCTACTTCTCTCTTGATTAATTTCCTCAGTAAACACGAGTCATGGTCTGAAAACAGCATTATGTTATTTTAGTAAATTATTAAATTACTAATTAAAGTAGAACATGTTTTAGGGTGGGGCTACTGGGATTGACTGGTCGTTGCCGCAAACCAGAGCCGTATACAGCGTCTCTACGACACTCCTCCACATTCCACATCCGTTCGTCGGTTGCAAAAATGAAATACAAACGTATAAAGCATGTTCACAAAAAAAAGAGAAGAGGAGACAGCCTTGAAAAATTGTAATACATCACACTTATGTATCCATCCATACGTTACTCGGCATAGGTTGCTCATGAGAAACAAACAAGCAGTAAGAACGCGCGCGGGGGAGAAAGGAAGCGAGGAAGGAGACGGAGGTGGAAATGAGTGGTGGCTCTCACCCTCCTGTCGGGCTGCACGGGGGCCGTGGGGACGGCTCGGGGGGGCGGTGCGGGGAAGGCAGAGGAGGGGAAGCCGGTTAGACTGTGCTGGGAGTTACTGGCGGAGCTGCTGGGGCTCTCGTGCAGCGCTTTGCACTCGTCCGGCGCTCCGTCCGAGGATTTGGCTCTCACCAGTTGCCAGGCCGCATTCAGACAGCTCAGCCTCTGCGTCTGCGTCTCGGCGCCGCTCCGGTCGTCGGTGGGACAGGGGTCATGCTGGGGAGGGAGAGGAACATGCTTAAAAAACCTGTCCTCCTGTACACATGACATCTATTGCATCTGTCCATCCTGGAGAGGGATCCTCCTCTGTTGCTCTCCTGAAGGTTTCTTCCCTTTTTTTCCCCCTGAAGGGTTATTTGGGAGTTTTTCCTGGTCCGATGTGAGGTTCTGGGTCAGGGATGTCTATGTGTACAGACTGTAAAGCACTCCGAGACAAATTTGTAATTTGTGAAAATGGGCTATACAAATAAACTGAATTGAAATTGAATTGAATTAAAAGAAGAAAGGCTCCTTTGTAAACACTTTTTACAAAAAAATTAGGTATGGGTTGCTGTATTAATCTTCACTCTTAATAAAAATCAACCCAGGGCATCTGAGGACAATACTGCTCCGCGCTGGTTTTTAATTACTTCTACAGAATATGTGAACATACTTTAAGTGACTCACCTTTCCAGCTTCCCGCCTGTCGGTGGAACTCCTCCGAGTGTCTGAAGGGACGATGTGGGGAGAGGATTATGACGCGTTCCAAAAGCCATCAAGCAGCTATTTGACGGCACTTACGTGCGACTTCAATCAACACTGAATCACAATAAGGGCATAAAACGCCTCTGAACCTGAACCCACAGCAATCTTTGCTAGCTTGGAGGGATTTTACTAACAGCATGGCAAACATTGGAGAGTGGGAGTAGTCCAGTTTATGGAGGTGAGTAGTATTATGATAATGTAGGCCAGCCTGTACTGTGCTGCCGTGTATCCTCACACCCAGGTGGGACGTCGATGGTTGTTTGCGGACCAGTTCAGCAGGTTTATGCGCTCGTACTGCTTTGTTACTTAGGTTGTAATAGTTTATTTTGAATCTGCACAGAGGAAGATGAAGTCTTATTCTGTGAATTAATACATATAGAAAGATATTATAAATAGGAAATAATAAGAATATTATGAATGCATTATGAAGCATAAGGGAAAGACACTGGTTTCTGTATTGACTGTATGTAATGATAAATTGTAAATAGGAAGAGTTAATGTTTATATGTATGCCGCATGAGCTTTAACTGTTTGTTAAACTACTTGCCATTCAATATTGTTAAACTGAATCCATCATATCCTGATTTCCATCGAGCGCGAGACGTCCAGTACCATAATTCTTATTGACACACTTATGGCGCACAGCCAGAGTGTGTCAAATACACAGATGCTGCAGTGACATCACTTCTCGGGCGAACCAACCAGTACGCAACGCGTAACCACAACGGTCACTCGCCCACAGTTCTTCACAGCATGGCGGCTTATCCTAGCTTTCTGATTGGTTAGAGGCTACGTCACTCTAGCTCTATGCCCCGATACTTGCCAAGCTGCAAGGAGTATGGCAAAAAAGTGTCTGGAATAAATGCTCCGGACCAAAAGAAAGAAATCAAAGAAGAAATACAAGAAACTCAGCACTTAAACTAGTCTCGCTGCCAGCTGTTGATCAACACAATATAATTAGCAAATATCTTGATGAAGAGGAATTCATTTTTTAAGTAGTTCTGTGACTACAAAGATATAATAATTGCCTGCTCACCTTTCCTTACCCATTGTGCAATAAAAAAAAAAAAAATATATATATATATATATATATATATATATTTAAAATTTAGATAACATGTATTAGCGGATGTCTCAGTGTATGCCATTGTCTCAAAGACAGCTCTTCATTTCTTGCTCTAATAGAAATTAAATAGTTTCTTTAGCATTAGACGGACAAGCAATTTCGTGGTGCTCCAAACTTCGGCTGTCAGAAATTAAAATGCGTCCCGTCATACTGCATGCTGGGATTTCCTTTGGCCAGTCTTAATTTCCTGAAAGCACCTGTTGACGACGTCATTGTTCCATTCTGTTCAAGCTGTGCAGGAATTCAACTAGAGCCTATTCTTCCCAACCAAATAAACGTGGTAAAAAATATCTTTGTATTTAATCGAATATTTGCACATTACATTTGTTCTTCCATTTTTGAGAAATCTTTTAATTTGTACATACCGGTTGCCCGTTGATATATCCACACAGCAAATATCCCGCCAATTACCAGAACAGCGACCAGGACTACAGGAATCAGCCAGTCATTTGCTGATGATAAAGCACAATTGTAGACCATTAGCACCGCGTTACGTCAAGCTTAGTTTCTTTTCTGGTGTTGCAGCTTCACATACTGAATACATTTCAGGCGGCATTCGCGCCCGCCGAGCCGTGTACCTGAGGCAGAGGCAGAGCCAGAGCCAGCTGTGGGCTGCGTTTTCTTGCATTCTGTGTTGGTGGTGGAGGTGCAGTTCCTCACGAGCTCTTCATCCATCTTACACCTAGTTTGGAGGGAAGCAGAAAGAGGAATTCAAAAGATGAAGGAATTCAGAATGAAAGGGTCTCTAATTGAGGAAGGCGCAAAATAATAAAAAAGAAAGAAAAGAAAAAAGGCTCGATCTTCCATCACGCACCTTAAATTAACCGAGGCTTGTTAATGAGGCGTGTTCTAGGTATCGACTCACCTCGAGCACTTTCTGCACACCTCGCATGCTTGTTCAGGGGCACAGAACCGTCCCGGTTTGCACTGACATTGAGCATCCTGAGTGTGAGTACAAGGACTTGCGATTTCCTGATCTGAAAAGTGGCGCAGAAAAAGAGCTTTTAGGCCCAAAGCACTTTGAAAAGGTTGAATATTGATTTTTCTTTTCCATGTCCCCACAGTCATTCCAAATCGATGGCTTAAAGCAGTGGAGGAGAACTACCTGAGCGACACTGCATGCACTTGAAGCAGTACTTATGGTCGTTGGCGTGCTCTGTAAACGTCCCATCGTCGCATTCCTCACACTTCCCCCGCTCTCCTCCTCTAGTGCAGGTTGATGTCATACGTGTACCTAACACACACCAAAATATATTTATACACCTACACAATACCTTCAACCAAGATTGAACTGCGGTGATGGATGTGTGAATAGAACCGTGTCATACCAGCTTGACATTTTAAACAGCAGACGTTGCCGCTCGCATACTCCAGGTCTTCCCTGCAGCCGAGGCCGGGCTGTGGAAAAGCATCCGTGAGGCGCCGGATCAATAGCGCAAGAACCTTCGGGAGGGAAAAGGGACAACAGTCAACATGTATACATGTACGATATGTTTTACGACAGGGATGTCGTACGTGTACGGATTGTAAGGCCCTCTGAGGCAAATTTGTAATTTGCGATTTTGGGCTATACAAAATAAACTGAATTAAATTGATTGACTCACCGCCGACACCACAGTAAGTGATATGAGATTTAAATATGTCATCATCTGTCGTATCGTAATCTAAAAATAGAGTTTTGCTCAGATATACGATATGTTTTAGAGACGGCCATAACCATTTATGACCACGTTATTTGAAGCAATTCTACATTTTTCTACCGACTATTTCAGTCACACTGTGGATTTCATAGTCTACGCCTGTGACTACAGTCCGGAGGGCTTTACGCATCAGCTCTCAGGAAGTGGCTTGTTTACAAAGGAATACTTATCAAAAGTTAGATTGCTCAAAGGACAAAATATGCGTCATTGTCTCATGGAGATGATGCAATTCCTATGACTGTGGCAATCAAATGCACCTGGCTTCAGACGAGGGACAGGACGGGAAAAGGGAGTTCCCATTCAGCTTAATGTTTAACGTGCTTCAACATCTTCTGAGATTAAAACACACGCCGAATAAATGCCATACAACAGCGGTTCCCAAACTCAAGAATGCCGCGGCCCAATTTGAAATCTGAAAACCTTCTGCGGCCCACCACGTCCCCAGTACCGCTGAGTCGAAGGAGGGGGGGGGGGGGGGGGGGGGTGTTGTCAAAGTGCGTCGGTATTGTGTGGCAAAAACGTTGCGAACAAGCATCGCTAAACATGTTTCAAAGTGTAAATATCCGCTCAATTTAAATCAGTTGTTTCAGATCCCTTCAATCAAACTGTTCCCATGAAAGCATAAGAAGTTTCACTTATTGGATAAATATATAAATTACTCGAATTTGGATTAATATCTGGTGATTAATTTGTCTCGGAGTGCTTTACAGTCTGTACACATAGACATCCCTGCCCCAAAACCTCACATCGGACCAGGAAAAACTCCCAAATAATCCTTCAGGGGGAAAAAAGGGAAGAAACCTTCAGGAGAGCAACAGAGGAGGATCCCTCTCCAGGATGGACAGATGCAATAGATGTAATGTGTACAGAATGACAGATTTAGAGTTAAAATACATTCAATGAATTTGACAGAGTTTATCAATAGTTCATATTTAGGCATATTCCACGATGGAGATAACATTTTTACAATTGACAAGACAAACACTTCTCAGCTGAAAACAAGCATTGTGTCCATATATAGTCAACACCTGGCCAGGTGGAAAAAAGAACCACACCCATTATTATCCAGAGTTATTCATCTAATAATAAAAATCCTGTGCCATGACGTGCCCCACCTCCTCCCCACACAATTACATTTAAATGAGATTAAAACATATTCAACATTAATATAATTTATCGTCCATAAAACCAAAACAATTATTACAAACTAATACAAATCAAACACACCTTTATTCAAAACAATTGAATGTGACAGTAACCTAAGAAAATAAGACAACGTTAATCTGAAGTAGACATGCTATTTATCGGCGTGCCTATATAATCTAATCAAAAAAAGGCATTTCAACTTTCACTTCCGGTCGTGGAGCAGGTTATGCCACCAAGCCATCCGGGAATATAAAAGCTAAAATATCACGTAAATAAAACCCACATGGTGGATTACTGTCACGTCAAATTGAAGAAAGATTATACAAAGCATAGACTACAGTTTACCCTGGAATTTAGAAGATATACATGTGGAAATATCGAGGAGATATTTACATTCACACATTCTTAATCGGGTAGGGGACGAGTCAGGAAGACGTCTAGTTAACTCCAGGTATAATTTATTTTGTTTTCATTATACATTTGTTATTGTTAATGTGCACTCGACGATGGTCCCTTTACACTTGTTTGGACGTGTAGGAGGGAAATGAGCGAGTTACTTTCTGGAGGCGACGAGGAATTTCTCACTTGGACTCGGACCGACCGAGACACTTTTAACGGAGACCTGTGACATTCCGCGAGAACACACTTGGTAGCGAGACACACACATATTCTCCCAAAACGAGGTTAATTCGGTATTCTAATGCGACAGCAAAACAACTTTAACACAGGGCCCTCAAGTTTTGAAGACAGGCAAGCGTGAGACATATCCTTCACGTAGCTGTCCTCGTGAATGTTGCTTGGTTAAATTTTGTAATGAAGTGTCAACCCCTCAAATATATATAATATTTAGTATACAAATTAAACAATGCGATGTCAACGAGGGCAGCTACGTGTTATCTTCCTATAAGTTCAACAACTGTCTGTAATTACGACAAAGTCGCCAGTTTACACGGTCGATCGCTTTGTGAACCGTAACACCACCACGCGGTACATTACCGACTGAGAGCTAGCATACAAATAACAACAACTACGGAAACTTTCCCGACTTGCGTGCCACTCTCAGGAAGTCTTGTACGCTCATGTAGGAGCGAAGCAGACATTGGATTTATTACTTTTTTAAACCTTTTAAATGTTGTATTACTTCAACGCCATCTACAGCACAACGTTTACAGGACACTTACCAAGAGGAGTGGGCGCTTGGTCATGCTTAGTCCTCACACGGACATTGAGTCGAAATAAAATTGTAGGCAGCAAGAAATGTGTTGGCCGTCTGCTGCCGTGTCCCAGAATAGAGTGAATTTAGTGCAGGTGTGAGAGTAATGGCGGTGACGTAGTCGACTGGGCGGGGCCGACGGATAACATCCCAGAGCCACTATCTGACCCGCGACCATGGAGCCAAGTGTACACACAATCATTCTCTGGAATGAGTTACAAAATAATCTAATAAATCATAATAATAACGTATTAATGATTTAATAAATCAAACATATTGCAACACTGCAGCTGCTTCTGAGGTGGCTTCTGTTGTTTACATATGTATATATATATATATATATATATATATATATATATATATATATATATATATATATATATATATATATATATTAATTGTAAGATATCCTTATTATCTCAGTGTTGGAATAAATAAACTACAAAGTAGAAATGAGTCTCTAATATTTTTTTGCATTGAAACATACTATATATATCGTATATTATGATGTAATAATTTTGTTATTTGATTGTTATGAGATGTTTGCCACCTTTTTGTTCCATCATTATTGTGAATGAGAACTGGTTCTCATCTGACTTATCTGGTTAAATAAAATAAAGTAACAAATACAATAAATGAACAAATATGGCGTAGTATTATAAAAACCTGTAATAGCCTAAACCAAAATAAAAGGTGGGCCAATCATTATTCACAATATGTGGTGTTATAACAGTGTCATTAAGTTGTGGATGATGTCATTATTAAACAGAAGTCAAATATAAGTACAGATTGATTTGTATTTGTAAGTGTAATCATGACCCACTTGTTGAAGATTTATTTGAAATACAATTACCACCAAAACAAGTAATGATACCTCGTTACAAGTAAACCCCCATTAAAAGCTGAAGTATTATCAACAACATGTGCAATATTACAATGTAAATATCACAATTAAAACTCCTGCATTAATTCCACTTGAGTATGATGTACAATCAGAAAAAATAGGTCTCAAAAGGATTCATTGCCCTTGATGGACTGGCGGCCTGTCCAGGGTGTCCCCTGCCTTCGCCCTATGTCAGCTGGGATTGGCTCCAGCGCCCCCGCGGCCCTTATGAGGATAAGCGGTATTGATAATGAAAGGATTCATTTGGGGTCCCTGAGAGAATTGCATTATTATCTTGTGTAAATTCATAAAATATTCTCTTAGTGTCATATTCTATTAATGCAAGAGTTTATTTTTTTATATTATTTACATATTAATTAATACGCAATTATGGCAGCTGGTTGAAGCAGTTCCTTTTTTTTGTTTTATTTTTACAATCCTGTAACTGAAAGACCTCTGTGGATGAACAGGCCCTTACATTTGTATAATACTGTATTATATTTTGTGTCTTTTGTATGTGAAATCAAAGAAACTACTAACCACAGTTGTCGGATAAATGCAGCAGAGTCACATTTTGTTATAAATGTAGTGGAGTAAAGTATTAAGTAGCGTACATTAAACAAAATAGAGCCACCATTGAAACAGCCTTATCACGGGTTGTATCATTGCGCTAGCCTGGCTAGAAAACACAAAAGCTGCAAGGTAATAATTAGTTGACATATGACTAATGGGAGGAATTCCACAAATGCGCAACACAGTTGTGACTCATCCAACTGTTGAATTGGAGTCCACAATTCTTTAATGGAGTTGTTATAATTCTGTCGAACCAGCTGGATTGCTTAATATTAATAATTCATATGATTAATGGATGCACCAGAATCTGTGGTGTCATGCCTTTGCCCAAAAAACGTGAATGTGTGTTCCCAACTTTGAGAAACCTGAGCAATGTCACTGCTTTTTACTTTTTGGATTTGGCCTCCGATATTTGACACACATTTCATTTAGAAAAATAACTTATTTCATTAAATTTGCTTGTACAAATGTCATTTATTACATCTTTATTGAAAAACAAAATATTTTGTTTGTAAAAACTGATTTGTTTTACAGAGGCGGTGAGGAAGCTGAACTCTCTCCCCACTCTCCTACTCCTCCGCTTTTAGACTATGTCTGACTGACTTTTTTAAATAGTTCCTACTTTATAATTTTTGATTTATATGTTGTCTAAATGTTCTTTGTTGTTGTTGTTGTTAGCTGTTTTGCACTTTATTAATTTACTTTATTACTATTATTACTATTATTATTATTATTATTATTATTATTATTATTATTATTACTACTACAATCACTTTATGTTGGACAAGAGAAAAACATACTTTCCGAGTGACAATAAAGATGACTTTGACTTTGACATTTCCTTATATGTCTTTAGATATAGCTCTGCCATGATTTCGCCTTACTGAATGGAGTGGAAAGTACTTTTTTATTACAACCATAAGAAGATAACTCAAGTCACAACCTGACCCGGACTGCAGGTCACAAACGTCTTGGTCAAAAAAATGACTTGTGACCATTTCCGATAGGCGAAGATGGAAGCTGGAAGTTAAGAGACAAAACCAAATTATGAATGAGAAGGCAGCATAATAAAATAGCTAAATGTGTCCGTTGAATTAATTTGAAGCAGCTCTTCTTCACCTCATGAATTGTGACCCTAGTTTAATTTACAAATGCAACACATGTAAATGAAAACCCTACACACATCGCATGTCAGCTTGGAGAGCTTTCAACAGATCCACTGCTTCTCTAGTGCAAAGTAAATTCCTAGTAGCTCCTCTCTGCTGTGAGGCAAAATATAGACATATTATCACACAGCCCCTCATAATAAACTACATAAAGTCATCATCACACCTTTCAACAAACCTCATTCTGCTGTGTGCATGTGTGCCTGTTTCCTGATATCTGCAGCAATGCAGATATGCAGCCAAACTGGAAGTTCAACTGAACCGTGCTCTGTGAATTTATATGCTGAAGTAGGCCCGAGAAGGCATTTAAACTATAGCTAGGAGCCTCGGCTTCAGTCGTGATACCAAGCTACAGCTTGTATAGCCACGTAGTTGGATGGGGGGGGGTCACAGTTTAGAAAAGCAGTTTGAGCGAAAGCCGTACAGACTTGTCGGGCCTGGTTCAATTAAATTAAATTCAGTTTATTTGATATAGCCCAATATTACAAATGGCATCAGCAGGGCTGTGACAGGAGACCGGCTCACCAGGCAGGTAGCATCAGATACATCCAGGTCCAATGGACCCTATGAGACGGGAAGTCACAAAGACTCGGGGGAGAAAGCAGAGTTAATAATGTGTGATGGAGAGATGTAAATTCAGTAAAGAGAGAAGAGGAAGTAGGTGATCAGTGTATCTTAATCCTAAGACTCGGTTGGGCGACCGATGGTTTCATTGGCTGATGAACAGAGACCGCAGTCCCTCTGTCAGCCCACTGAGCACAGCAGGTCATCAACATCTCGTTCTAAGAACACAGCACCTCGGTTTTCCACCCTATTTTATATCCATAATCGCTCAGCCTCAGACTCACATAGTCTACACCAGGGGTAGCCACACGGTGCCCGCAGGCACCTGATCGCCCGCAGGTACCACGTGAGTCGCCCGCACGGCATGTAATGGTTTTAAAATAATCAACATTGAGCTCCGTCAAAAAAAAGGAAAAAAAGACAATAATATCCGGGCACTAGGACCTAGGGGAGGCTGCTGCGCTGGCCTTCTCACTCTGCAAGTAGCATCTCTCAAAGAGTCAGATTACAGCCAATGAGTGTAGTTTAAAGTAAACGATGCACACTGAACTGTAAATCCAGGTAGTTACAGAATGTCAGTAGTTGTTAATGAGTGTCATATTGTTCTCCATTGAATGGTACATTAGATACTGAACTAGTTCATCTTTATCTCAGTGATAGAGTCCAAAAGAGCAGAATTTTAGAGTCCTAGTGATAAAATCTCCCTTTGACTCTGAAATTGTGTCTCCAACAATGGATCCAGGGCTTTAAAAGAAAATGTGGCGCACAAAAGGCCCTCTGCTTATTAATATGAGCGCCTGAACACTGACAGTGGGTGCAGAGGACCTATTGTTCTTAAAATCTTTAGTATTACTATACGTGTCTTTGGCACAATCTATGTTCTTTATCAGCATGTTGGGCAGAACAATCAAAGTACTGTAGTTATAAAAGCTTTAGGTTTCATCAAATCACTTGGATGTCATGTGGCAGCTCATTATTAAAAAGGTGATTCAGGCAACAACAAAAAAATTGGGAAGTATATATAATACAAGTAGCCCTTCGGATTGCTGGTTTTTGCATCACAGGCTGCCCAGATTTGTTTGCCGTACTTCGCTGGCTTACTGGGGATGTATTGCTGAAAGGGTCAGTTTCCTCTTAGAGGGACAAGACGTTCATCCACTATCACCTCTGACCCTGGGTGGAACATCAGTGGAAGGAGCTACACCCATCTGTCCCAGTGTAGTGTAGAGTAAAATAATAACTCTTACCAGAGTTGCGTTAACTCTGAAAATATTAACACTATGTTCAGTGTTACCTTAACACAAGCAAGATAAGGGACCATATGATCACTGGCTGAGTATTAAAATATACTCTTTAAGTGTTAAATTGATAATGCTAATTTTACTGTGTACTCCTCATGAGAGATTGATTTAATTATAACCTGTAAAAAAGCAATACAATGTCAACAATTGTCTTTATTCTGGTTGTATGATTTCATAAATACAACAAACTATAGCTTTTGTATATATACGTAATATGATTATATATAAAGCTCTATAAGCTGTGATAGCAAATAGCTTTTGCGGCTCCGGACACATTTTTTGGGTGGAAAATAGGGCCAAAAGGCTCTTTGGAGAGGAATGGTTGCTGACCTCTGCAAACCCTCGGCCTCTGGCTCAGGCCTCTGCTTGAAAATGACTCGAGTCTCTTCCGGTCTGAACAATATTTATCACATTGAAGGTAAACATTGTGAGGGTTCTGCAGAGGTGTAAGCATCAATGTGTATTTAACTAAACCGGGACACTATTAAAACTACTTATACATTTTCAAACACACCACCATAACCCTAAAATGTTCCAGTTGGAATATCCATGGAATATAGGCCAATGAAAAGCACATGGCATGTGTGCTCTCTCTCGTTCTAGTCTTGGCACACTTTACATGTAAGGTGTGCGAATCAAAATATAGCCAAGTGAGCTTTGAATGTAAATATATTTATTTATTCAAACAAGAGCTGACTGGACGTCCTGTTGAAAGACATGTAAACAAAATCTGTTTGAACTGAAATATTTGAGTATAAATTAGATAAAGTGTACATAGCCAAGTTAAAAAATAAGCATACACATGTATCTAAACTCTACACAGGGAAGGATTTCTCCAGCGCTCACCCCGGCAGACTGCTGCGACTTCTGTTTTCGATGATAAGGCCCGGGGAGGAGGCTGAAACCTCTCACACTTTTTCCAAGATAAGACATTAGTATTTTGCATTCGGGCTGACTGTACTGCTTTCTGCACGTCTGTTGCACCAAGGTCAAGATCAATTCTAACGATATGGACATTACCATGTATCCGTCTCTTACAGGCTCTTCCATGTATACTGAGAGGAAAGCTATGGGGTGTAGGGTTAATGGGATCTTTGGTGATGTTGTGAACTTACAATCCTCTTTTTTTTTAACTCAAGGTGGGTGTGGCCAGGCCCTTTGGCCCTCTATTGGCTAGCTGCCAACATTGTTCATTTTTAAAGCTTAAAGTGACACTATGTAACAATTCCTACCTTAAAATAACAGCTTGAAAAAAATGGCGATTGCCATACAGACCCCAAAAAACTTGACTATGTAAGATTTTGTAGCCGCCCGGTCGCGGACG
The DNA here is from genome assembly GCA_036178185.1 of Liparis tanakae. Taxonomy (NCBI): domain Eukaryota; kingdom Metazoa; phylum Chordata; class Actinopteri; order Perciformes; family Liparidae; genus Liparis; species Liparis tanakae. Next base: position 6,834,583 of record CM070094.1, on the reverse strand, counting down.
GCTCGTACTTCGACCTGCTTTCTGGCAGTGATTACGCAATGTCATATAGTGCCAGTTCACGCTCGCAGGTGACTTTTTATTTGCTCCGCTACGCGGCGCGTAGAGACAGAATAACATGCTCCTGTGGAGACGATCAATAACAGACTTTTAGTTTAATAAAATAACAAAGACGTCTTTAAGAAAGGGACCTGAGATTACTTCTGCTGTAATCTGGCGTGATAGAGAAAGTTACAGGGGGGCGGGCGGAGATTTTTTTTTTTTAACTCAAACTCAAAAGAGCACCGGAAGAGCACCGGAAGAGCACCGGAAGAGCCATATATGGCTCGCGAGCCGGATGTTCACGACACCTGATCTATCGGAACTGGGTATTTACTACACTGAAGTAAACGTTAAATACCTCAAGGGGGCGCTACAAGGGAAAAACTACATGAAGGTGCTTTAACTTGTGGACACAAGAAGTGTGCTGAAAGTATCTCGAGTAACTTATTTAACCATCGTTGGCTTCCAAACTAGCCGAGATGTCACAAAAGTGTTGCTCATAGACGTGCTCATGTTAAAGTGAGATTGAATGTGAGCATGGAGAAACTGCAGCAGATGAGCCGGACAGCAGCGCTCTAGTTTCAAGCTCTGCACACATGCATCATTCTGAACAGTGATGCTCAAATGTTCAGCCTCATTGGTCCGGCCTCTTTCACGACGACTCCTGCCTCCGTGGCCCTATTGCTTCTTTCCATCCGGGGAGACAAATCCTCCTCTGTTGCTCTTCTGAAGGTTTCTTCCCTTTTTTCCCACTGAAAGATTTTTTTCTGTTTTTTTGGGGAGTTTTTCCTGATCAGATGTGAGGTCCTGGGACAGTGACGTGGTATATGTACAGATTGTAAAGCCCTCTGAGGCAAATTTGTAATTTGTGATATTGGGCTATAACATTTTAACTGAATTGAATTCTTACCACACAGGCCTTAAATGTGCAAGAAATTCAGCTTATACTCCCATAATTGTCTTAATCTTATTTGATAATTCTTATTTGAGTCGTGCAACTTCTACTAACATGAGATGCAGAGTAGAATTAGTCTGTTCGTCTGGGATTGTGTTTGATGGCTGTAATCGTGCCACAAACAAGCTTTTTCCATTCCATTTCATTTCATGCATGTTGGTGATTTTAATGCACCAATGTATTCCTTTTCTGCCTGAACTTATGGGGGAAATGTCCTCATTCATGTAAAGGAAAACGCAAACTTCTTGCACCTGGATTCTCCTGATGATTATCTTTTCAGATTGAACGTGAATCAGATCAGACAAGTTCAGATCTTTCAACTGTACATTTATTTCCAAAAAGGCTGCATATACATTTGCAAATTCTACTATACAGAAAACATCAACAATTTCCATAATATAGATACATTATACCACAAAGCTGCCTGGCATTACCAGACATAGATGTTCAGCACTAGAAAAGCTCTGCAGCCTATTTTCAATATTATAATCTTAAATACTTGTCAACTATACCCAGTGTCAGTGTGATTTGATTTTATATTTCTTTTTCATCCGTATCTGTACTTTACAACATTCACAATTTACAGTAGTTACAAGGCACACGACTAGTGATATGAAGCCGAAGGCCATGCGTAAAGCCAAAAAGAAAAAGGGGCCAACTCGCCCAGAAAGTCATGGACAGGGAACTTTTTATCTCGTGAAATATAGTTAGCCTTACATCAAAGCAGTATACATAGTTAAAATACGTTTGTAGAGGAAACATACTCGATGGAAAAATGTACTCTCTTAAGGATCAAACTAGGATCCCACGAACAACACTAGGAAAAATGGACTGGGGAAAAGATGAGTAATGTTCTCAGCTGACCTGAAAATAATTGATAAGAAATTGTAAAGAGCAATTGATGACCCCCCTATTAATGTACTATATATTTTCTACTGGTGGTCTGTCTTTTCTTTATTTGTATTTTAATTTTGTATTATTCTTTTCTATCATATTTAAGTTTTTCTTTTGGTTCTTTACAATCTTTTATCAAGTTAATTTTTGTACAGTGAAACTGAATTTTCTTTTTCAATAAATAAAAAGTTAAAAGAAATGTGTTTATGTGTGTATGAGATTACTTTCAAAACTGGATTTCAACATTTTTATGACATTCAGTGATGAGAATGCATCCAGAATCTTTACATAAAGGTATGCAATATATGGCTTCATTTTTGGATGATGATGATGATGATGATGATGATGATGATGATGATGATGATGATGATGATGATGATGATGATGATGATGACTTGCTACTCATGGCCGTTACCAATAAGAATTCAACATTTTTGTATCTTAGTTTCTAAAGCTCACAACCAGTTGTTTACTATGTACACCCGTAAGTAAATAATCAAAAAGTAGTGAGAATAGCATGTTGAGTCAAAGAAAACTGTTTGGCTTCATATTATCAACTGATAATGTATAGGCTATAATTCAATCATTAGAATAATACATTGTTCTTGTTTGAGGAATTTACCAGTTCATTCATTGGTCGTGATATCTATTGTTATGCTTGGTTTTCAAACAGTTTTTTTTATTAGGTTGAGGCAACAAAACGACATTAGGAAAAGATTGTGATTCTGTACAAATATTAAGTCTGTTTCCTAAGTAAAAATCCTGCATCATCGGCCAACCCAACCTCTTCACTCTGTGGAGACTTCAACATTTCCATTTTAACACTCTTTGCTTGCAGGAATTAAAAGGGAAATCCATATAGTCACAAGTAACGTAATACTAATATTGGGGAGAGAAAAAAAGGATATCTTTCCCATTCCTTTTCTTCCCAGCTCATTAATTTAAAGAATTAGAAATGCATAGAGATGATGTAGAGAAATGAGAAGCCATGAACATGTCAGGTAAGCTATGCTCAGTGATGTATTTAAAGTCACCATATCATTCCTGATACAAAAAACACTGAGGAACACATTCAAAATACATAGTGTACAGCTCTCTCACCTTGGAAAACACCAACAGAATATACATTAGAAGAGTTTGTTTATCTGACTGCAGGTCAAAAGGTACCAATTTGAAGATGAACAATTGGTCTCGGATTCCATATTGTCACACATTTCCCTTTTAGCTCACTGACTCTTTATACATTTGAGAATATCAGCACTGAGAATAATCTCAGTGTTTGGGGATTTGTGAGCACTATAGGCCACGGAGTGGATAAAAGCAAAGATTGACTCAACTGGGCATAAATATCAAGTGGAGAAAGCAGCTACCAATCAAAGTTAGCTTCTTTTTGTTTAATAAGTATTCAACAGACCAAAAACTAGCCACAATTGTGGGTGTTTACAGTTAATGAAAAAGTATAAAATTATGAGAAAAGAAATGTACAAATCAGAATGGTGGAAAAACTGGAACCACCAGCAGCTGTTTGAATTTTGTTGCAAATAAAGTAGTGTTCTTTTGGTAAGCATGGCCTCAGAGCGAAAGGAAAGCCTGAAGGATACATATTTGTAGATGAGAAAACACATCTTTGACATTTCTTTTTCCTTTTTTCGAAATATAGGACTTTATAATATATAATATCATTTTCTTTCTCCGAATATTACCCTCCTCTGCCTCAGTAATCTTCAATTTGACCTACAGTAGACAGTTATAAAACACAAATGTATGTAACATGTTGTTCATTTGTCTCATCAGAACTGTTTAAAAGCTAACATAGCATTTTTTATGCAAAAAAAATATATTTTACAGATTAAGAAAATATTAAATACAAAATAAAATCATGGACAGTTTTTGCAATGTCCATGTTCTCATTTTAGTGGGTCCTGGCCTCAAGTTAATAATTATATAGAGCTGTGTAAGAGTTTGGCGGAAGCTCATGGGTTGAGTGGTAGTCCCACAACCTAAAGTTACCCGGTTCGATTCCCCGTTCTCCACATAGCTGCATGGCGATGTGTCCTTGAGCAGGACACGAGTCCCTGGTTGCTCCCCAGGGCTCCTCACTGCAGCCCACTGCTCCTTAAAACCTAAGCTTGGGTCAAATGCAGTGAAGAATTTCCACTTTGTGGGATTAATAAAAGTCTACATTAATATGTTGGATAGTTGTTCAAAAAGGTGTTTGATGCAGTAAATCATAAGGTGCTCTCATAAAAACTAATGCAACATAATGTACACAATAAATTGCATGTCATCCTATTTGGGCTACAAACAACATTGCACAAGAATAAACCGTCATCAATCTAATTTCCCAGACTCCACTGTTGGGAGACCTTAAGACAGTCGTGCCAGGGTTACGGCAAAAATAAATACTTAATGCAAATGCAGCTTTGATTTTTTGATTACGTCTAATGTTTGTTTACTTCGTAAGATGCTGCACGGTTCAGTCCAACAAGACACACAGATGATCAACTACTGTTACATAAAACATTGTTTAACTAAATTTGCTCAAAGTACTTTTTTAATGACAGCTACAAAACTGATGAATACTATCCCCAAAAGTTTGAGTGTATCACCTTTAGTCAGTTTAATATTAACGTTAGAAAACGGTTTAAAGACAAGACAGTCATGTTGTCATTAAGGTCAGGGTATATTAATTAATATTGTCATTAAGGTCAGATCTCCGTCCTACAGGTGGGTTTATAATTTCTTTTATTGATATAGGTGCATTTCATACATGCCCAAGGACAACAGATCAATGGCGGGCTAACAACGCAAAGAGCGATGCAAAATGCTGCTTAGTCGAACTGCTGTTGAAAATATAACGTGAGAGTAGAGCTATAACTTCAACAATTCAATTATTGTACACTAACCCAGTCTTAAATAAACTAATAAATTAAATGAACATTGTCATGCATAAAAAAAAAAATCCCAAAACCACGTGACCAGCATAGAAGACGTAATTTGAAATTTCTCTCTGACTGCACTCTTATTTTTCTAAATATTTTATCAGTAATAATGCATTGTAAATAAGTATGTTAATTCACCGCCAACTATAATGGATACAATGTTAGGCTTTACATTTCTTTTATGATTCTCATTTAAATATATTCTAACCGGTAAGATGACAATATTTCAAAAGTTGAAAACTTGTTCATGTGAATTGTATCCCCAAGTTATAGAATGATTCTGTCTCAATTGCTGATAAAGTATGACAAAATGCAGTGAACATTGAGTACCAGGATGGTGGTCTTGTAATGGTTAAAAAGTTGAGTGTGGAACACTGAACACCTCAATGGCCGCTATCTTGGCTACCCATTGGAAGAGGAGGAACCACTAAACTTGTGAATAAATGTTCCACCTCACATGAACCAGGGGCACACACAAGCAAACATAAGTAAAATCACGTTTATTTTTATTCAGTTTTAATACAATTCAAGTCAAGTAAGCAAACAAGCTGGCAGATATTTTGGCGAGCAACAATCACGGTCAAATGTTGGCGGTAGCTACTGCTCCTTTCAATTGCAAATGTTCCATTAAAAAGAAAAAAGGAAGGGGTCATATTTTCAAAAAGTCTTTCGGTAAGTCCATAACAGCCATGTTGGATTTGAGACTTCACTACCCTGTCAAAATTCACGCACTACGCAAGTACAGATGTGTACACAGTGCAGCACATGTAGGCTACTAACAGAAGTATCCGAATTGAGATGCAGCTAGTCTAGCTAGCTAGGCTATAGCAAGTAGAGGCAGCAGCCGAATGGAGTCTCTGTTACACTGTGGATTTACCCCAGGCAAACATGTTATTACTGTGGGCAATGACATGTAAATTCATGAATGTAGCTTTCCCCCCAAAGTTAGTGTGATTTTGTGTGGTTAAATCCCAGAGGAACATATGGTGTGCTAATGACGCTAATCTCCTTCAGGCAAAGTTGCAGTTTCAGTGTTTGTATCAAATTTAGACATGCCAATCATTTCCTTCCTGCTGTCAGTCAGGTCTTTTTAGAGGTGAACCCGCCTCTACAGCTCAACACCTTTCTGTCATAAGCGTTAGCTTTCATCTGCTTGAGTATCAATTTGTCAGTTTTGTTGATTTTTTTATATTTAGACGACCATATCAGGAAACCAGATCTGTATGAACTATAAATATAGGCCTACTTGTTTTCTTTACATCTGCCTTCACAGTACAGTAATTTAAATGGTGGAACTGTTTTCTATGTAAAAGTATGTTAACTCCTGTGAATTTTCTAGAGGAACTGGCCTATTGTTTCTGGATATCTTGCTGTTAATTATTTCCAATGTAATCTCTCAAAACTGTGAGCGAAGATGGAGGCAAACATCTCCGGGGCAGATATCTCAAAAACAAAATGCATGGTTAGATGCATCCAGGGGTAAAGTGAGAGAATGTGTTCTTGCATAATTTGTGAGGCCTTTTTCACCAAGCATGCATCCCTCTGGCAGAGATCCACTGTGATTTGAGAAACAATATGTAAACATATCATCAGCATAAATATTGGATATTGTTTCTGAATGTATTACTTGTAAAAAGTTTAAATCCACATTTGATTTATGCATGAGTGTATCCAAATAGCTATCTAGAGCTTCACTACTTCAGAAGAACACAGAAACAAGATCTGAAAATGGCTTAAAAGGGCAGAGTGTAGTATTTCAGGAGAGCTATTTGCAGAAATGGAATTTAATAATTCAAACTATGGTTTTATTTATTAGAACTAAGCATTGTGTTCCCGTTAGCTCAGAATTAGCTCTTCATCTACAAATGAAGCAAGGGTTCTCTTCGCGAAGTGCGCCATGTTGCAATCTTTCTACAGTAGCTGTGGGGACGTGAGACTGCAGAACCGTGATACCACCAGCCACTTATTCGGTTGTTACCAAAGTAGCTCACTAATAGAACGGGTTGTACTCAAATCACAACATCGGTGGTTTGGTCCCTGGTTCCATATGTGCTGAGGGACATTTTAGAATACACTGAGCCCCTCTTTCTTCTACTCTCTCCTTATGGACAAATGTACACCTCTTCATTGTACATTACTAACTCTGCTTCTTCCCCGGAACCTTTGTGATTTCACATTTCATAGGGTCTATTGGACCTGGCCGGTCCTAGCTCCTGACTCCTTGCCCCCGCTTCCTGCATCCAGCCCCTGGCCTGGACCTGGCCTCCTTCCCAACGGCCCTGCCTCCTTCTTTGTGCCTTCTGCCTCAAAGGCTGACCTCATTGGTCCGGCCTCTTTCGCGATGCCTCCTGCCTGGTGATCCGGACTACTGCCATGGCCCTGCTGATGCCCCTCCCCCTCTCTACCTCCTACCATTACATGGATTGTGTAAACCTGGATCATGTTCAATGTCTACTAATCACTATTCATAATTTCCATCATATTCATTGAATGTGTTTATGTAACTCTTTAACTCTGTTCATTTTGTACACATGACGTTTCTTTCTTCTGTAAATCCAGTGAGAGGGATCCTCCTCTGTTGCTCTCCTGAAGGCTTAAATCCCTTTTTTCCCTGTGAAAGTTTTTTTAATTTTTATTTCGGGAGTTTTTCCTGATCCGATGTGAGGTCCTGGGACAGGGATGTAGTCTTTTTACGGATTGTAAAGCCCTCTGAGACAAATTTGTAATTTACTATTCAGATCCTACACACTGTACCTGTAAAAAAGTTTAAAATGGTAAGGTTTTTCTTAACTATAACCAATTTAGTTTAACTCTATGGTATCGTCCTTCATGATGATTAAACTGGGAATGTCTACATGTCAGCAAGGCTTTCATTTACCGTTACCTCAGAAGTTAAAACAAAATGTGTTTAGCTTTTTAGATTTCACAACCTTCACACATTCTTTAGAATTCATTAGAACATTCTTCCACTATGATGCATCTTTATTATGATATGTAACCATCAGTATTCCTTTTACTGTTTATTGGACAATATCCAAACTCCCAGTCTGTGTGCACATGACCTCGGTGGCCAAAAAATGTAAATGTGCGCTTCTGCATGTTTGTTGGGGGGTGCGGGGAGTTGGTGGTGGAGGCAGCCGGGTGTGTCAGGGTCTCATATACTCTCTTTGTGACGGCTGTTAGTGGGAGGAAACAGGCGGAGGAAACAGTAATGAACTGTAATGCCACGGTTAGAAATATCACTCTGCCACATCACACCACAAACATGTTTTTATCTGTATCCTAACACATAGTAGGTCAAGATTAGACTGGGGCTCATATTGTATTTTTTTCCTATTTTTGTGTTGTTGGTGTAAGTGATCATACAACACTGGTTGTCTATCAGAAGTGCTAAACTCCCTATAGACTACATTTCTTTGAAGACTTTTTCAAAGAGATGAAAATGGGAGCATTTCAAGATACTTGGCTTTGAAAGTTAACAATCACAACATTTAAGCAATCTGCAGCTTCCTTTTTAAAAATATAATATTGGACATCAGAAAAGTAGCTTCATTTGTTGACACAGGAATGTTTGAAAAAAAAGCATTAGATCAGGTGGGCCTGAAATGACGCCACTGTTGTTGCCTTATTTGCAGATGAGAACTTCTATGCAAATGAGAACTTCTATGCAAATATGTCCAGCTGCTGTGTGGACCAGTTTGGGAAAGGACGGGAGGCAGTTGGGGGGAGGGGGGAGGGGCTTCACCCATCTCTTCAAACACAAACCAAGAAAACACTGTAATGTGCACCTTAAGGTAGGGAAATACCCCACTCACCCTCTGAGCTGGGAGATGAAGATATGAGAAGGGGCAGCTTTCACAACAAATACATTAAAAATGAACTTAAAATAGAGTGGCAAGGCAGAAAAAGATTTACAGTCCATCCTTAGTCAGATTCTTATAAGAGAGGGGGTAGATCCACAGCTGATATCGCCTCACCTCCATCAGTATGGAATTTGGTCAACACATTGAATGCTCACGCCGTCTACTCACAACCTCTTGACCTTCCGGCGTGCGGCCACAGTGTGTCGTCCATCACCGGCTGTGTTGCCTTTCGCAGATAATATATATGCCTCAGTTTGTCAGTTTTTCTTTTTCTCTCTTTTCTCTCAGCCCGTATATTCCGGAGCAGAGTCCTCCGTCATCTGATTTGTTGTTAGCGTGCCCGTTGCACAGACGCCGCCCGCTTGTACGTGATTGAAGTCGGACTCCGGCTTGTCCTGGTCCTCGGGGGAGTTTTTGGAGTGTATCTTGCCAATCTCCTCGAGGGCGCTGGCTAGGGAGTCAAGGTCAGCGGTGTCCTGGTGGCGAGCCTCCCACAGGCTCAGGATGACCGCCGACGGACTCCGCTGCTTTGAAAAATAACCCAGGTTTCTGTTGAGGAGCAAAGAAGACAAAGTTCACAGGAGGAGGAATACAGGAACATTGGCTTCGGATCTGCATCGCAAATTAAACTGATTCTGTTAACATTAAATTGTTCTCATTTGTTTTGAGAGAGTGGTGCTGAGGGTGATTTTGAAGCATGGAAAACAAGGCCAGTAGTTGTCAAACTGTTGTCCTTCAAGCATCATTTTCATGTTATAATATAGTTTGATAATGTGTGTGACTGTGGGTCAGTGGTTAGTATGTCAGTCTGTCAATCAGGGGGTTGACTGTTCAATCCTCACCTTAGATGATGTGTTGTTGAGCAAGATACCCTAAATTGCTCTCTCTAGCTGTGCATGATTGCAAGTCGCTTTGGATAAAAGCGTCAGCTACATGTAATAATATTTTTATTTTGACAACAAATCTAATTTAAGGACTGAAGAAACTAAATTCCTTAAACAACTATGCACTGTAGGTATTAGCCAACGTTACTTAAACAGGAGGAAACAATCCATCTTTTGGGACTACTTTCAGCATGGATTAATACACCATTGGTGGTTTAGCGAGGGTTGGACAGACTTGGGGTGTAACAGAAAAACGTTACTTAATCAGGATAGAGAAAATACACAGCTGCATATCGTTTCAGTTATAGAAAAGCAAAATGACAATTTTACAATATTTTCTAATATATAGAGTTATAGTAGCAGTTCCACAAGGAATACTCGTCAGGCAGCAAGGTGGCTCAGTGGTTAGCACTGTCGCCTCACAGTAAGAAGGCCCTGGGTTCGAATCCCAGTCCTCTCAGGTCCATTCTGTGTGGAGTTTGCATGTTCTCCTCGTGCCTGCGTGGGTTTACTCCGGGTACTCCGATTTCCCCCACCACCGTAAAGACATGCACCGCATCCTCACCCCGGTTCGTATGGATGTGAATGAATGTTGGTGGTGGGGGTCGAAGGGGCCATAGGTGCTGATATGCAGCCACGCTTCTGTCAGTCTGCCCCAGGGTAGCTTACCACCACTGGGTTGACTCTGTGTGTGTTTGACTGCTGGACTCTATCAGCAACTTTTGGTATTTAGAGAAGTGCTATATAAAACTGAATATTATTAAGGGCATACTATTTCTCAATGGCATATTAGGAAGCGCGTATTAAGAACCGCATTTAAGATGAATCCAGGATTATCTGTTTAATATGAGTTTAATTTATGTTGCTGTTCTGCAAATAAAAGAAAGTATGGAAGTGACACTAAGAAAAGATGTGCGTTGATTTTACTGACAGCTCCTACAAGACTTTCACTTTTCAAACACGGCGTTTGCTGCATGGTGTATATTCATCCCATGGTGTGTATTCTTACATATTGTTTGCATTAGATATTCTATATATATATATTTAATGTTTATGTATACTGTGTATGTATTGTTCTTATTATATAGCCTGTCCAAACTGCTGCTGTAATACAATATTTTCCCAAATTAGGATCAATAATGTCTCCCCATTTACCCACCCAACCTCAATTTGTCCATCATCCAGATGTTGCAACAAACTGTGGACGCTTTGAGTGATTTAGACTAAATGTGAATTCCGGTTTAAACCACATCTTACAATTACATGCTGTTAAAGGTATAATTACAAATAAGTGTTGTGTTATTTTGAGCAGGACGAAGTGATTAACATTTCAAATATGACTATATAATAAGTAAAACATAGTATGAAATAAGTATAGCTAATTAGAGAATGCACAGTATAAAGACCTAATTATAAATATCAGTCCTTTATCAATAATAAAAGAAAACGTGTCCTTCGGTTCCTTTCACGTGATTATTATACAATCCACTTATTATATTGGTCAGTAACAAAAGAAATATTTAAGACAAATTGTCTTGGTAGAGTAAACAAAACCATCTGGTTCTACATGTAGACAAAACAAAAAAGGTGTGACCTTTTAGAACTATCAACACATATAAAGAATAAATTAGCATCATAAATGAGGAGTAATTACTGGCGAACACAATCTGGTTGGGATTTATTTATCAGGTGCTGCAAAAATTAAAGAAAGAAAACGTTGTTGTTACGCCCGGTACAATGTCTCAATGTTTCTCAATGTGTCTCTGGATCCAGCAGGGGGCAGTGTTTCCCTGCCGCTGCCTGATGCTGCGCAAGGAAGAAAAACAACAAGCAACATGAAAGGCTGCAGCCATTGGTCACATCGGGCTCGCGGTTCAACGCCGCACAACTTGGAGGGGAAAACTTATCTGGATAATGTGAGCCCCGGAAGGACTCTTTGTTACCAGCGTTTCATGAATCATGCACTTAACAGGAGATCACAGCTGCTACCGGATCAGAACGGCCAAACACAACAAGATTATAATAATTATTAGATTCATAATTAATGCATATTCTAAGATTTTATGAAAATGGACAAACATGACTACATTTCTCTAAGAAAATGCAACTTTTCATTTTATATTTTCAATATCTGTCCATGTTGCCTACTGAATGAGACACGTCTGGTAATGTGTATGTACGTATCTGGTCCTCTGCCATTATCTGGCTGACTAAATGTCACTAAACATTATTACTTAACTTTAGATTTACAATATTGTTCTACGCAATCTATATGAAAGAATGTGAAGGCCGTGGGCGGGGTGGGTCTGTGGGTGTTTTTTTTATTACTCATTATTAGAATAATTTTGTATTTTTTTTTCCTCTTTAATTCTGTTTTACTTTCCTGTTTTCTTCTTTACAGTCGTAAACTTACTAACACATACACTACAAAATTAAGATATCAATAAAGTATTAAAAAGAAGAAGTGTTGAACAATATATATCTTCGACAGACTGTGACAGAAATAGTAATGATGTGGTTGATTAGACACATTAATCCTTTGAAGGATGTAGTATTATAATTAACAAAATCACAATGCACACACACAAACACACACACACACACACATACACACACACTACGCATTCATCCAATTACAGGATGATGATGTAAAGCCACGCTCGTTAACGGGTTAACAGCGCTCGCAGCACATTGTCGTACTCGGCGGCGGTGGCCATTACGGAGCAAGAAAAAAAAAGTATTCAGACATCACGCCATCTCAGAAGAGAGAATGAACATCACACGCTCACCGATCTAAGTGGAGCTTCTGGGCTAAGAGTTGCCAGTCCTTGCCCTTGGCGTTGGCAGTGTCGAAGGTGGCGCAGATCCTCTGGCGGATGGACGAGGGGATTTTGAAGGCCTTGGGCCCCGTCTGGGACGTGATGGTGCAGTCTGTCTGCTTAAAAAATGGAACGGACTCTTTTTCAGTCTGAAGAGAAACAGAAACAGAGAAACAGACTCAAATTAGACCGTGATCAGATAAGAGTTTTCTTGTTGTGACCAGCTTGGAGAGCCATGTGGATGGGGTTTACTGGGTCGGGACAATTCAGACAGGTAACAGTCAAAAGTGTTAACAGGTACAATTATCTTTTGATAATGAAACCCTTAACCTTGTGTACTTACAATGTGGCTTTTAAATGTTTGGAGTTGGTTCCTTTGAGGTCAATGAGCCAATTCAATTCAATTCTGTTTATTTCATATCGACCAATATCACAAATTCAGAATGGAGCTCAGAGGGCTTTGCAATCTGTACACATATGTGGCATCCTTGACCTTTGACCTCACACCGGATCAGGAAAAACTGCCCAAAATGTTTATAAAAAACCTTTCACGGGGAAAAAAGGGAAGAAACCCACAGGATCGCAACAGTGGAGGATCCCTCTCCAGGATGGAGAAAAGCAGTAGATGCAGAATGGACCATTACAGAGTTACATAAACAGATAATTCAAAGTGTATGAATAGTTTGTAGCATGGTCCACTATCCAGAAAGGGGAGGGGGAGGGGGGGGCATAAGCAGGGCCAGGGTCAGGAGCACTCTAACCTCATTCAATGTTATTTTTCACTGATTGGTCGGTTCTGGTTTATACTTGTTGTGGACATTCCACAAACAACCTTGTGTTTAGGTTGATAACATCACCCGTAGGCTCACACAGCTTTGTGACTTTCACCAACTCCGTCTGAGTAACTGCCGCTTCCAGCGTCATTACAGCAGCGGCAGCCAGTTAGTTTCAAGAACGGCGGAGCATCTCAACTCTAATTGGCTTTCGCAACTCAGCACCGGGCGTATTTTGCCCCAAAGTTCCGCTCAAATCGTCTCATTCAGCGGTGGTTATCTTGAATTGTTTGGTGCTCACGACCTAGGGTGGAGTATTACTTTACTTTTTCACATTTGTCTTATGTGTTTATGCTGGCAGTGACTTTTCCCATCTGGCCCATCTGCAGGTTTCAACACACACACACACACACACACACACACACACACACACACACACACACACACACACACACACACACACGATGCTCAAGCATATACGTCGCCTCCTGATGTTCCTTTTAATTCTTGTTTTACTGGCAGACAAAAAGAAAACCCTGGCCACAGTTGAACAGCTGGCTGGGAGATGGAACCGAATCAGGAAACACAAGAAGTCAGCTGGGGATTTCTTCATCGTCTGCCAGTAAAATATAACATCCTCCTCGTCAGGGCTGAGAGAGCGGTACCCTGTGCACATAACCAACATGAAAACATCTTACATGAAAATGGTAATGGAAACGCATCACGTCTCTGTGGACTGTAACATTTCTTTAATGACAGACAAATCAAGATGAACCAACTGCTGTTTACATAATAGTAACCATCATTAATCAGTGAGAACATTTTCATTTTCATTTGCCAATTTTCTGGAAATCCGGCTAGAATGTGTGCTGTTGGGGAAACGTGATGGCTCGTGTTGGCGTGGGGCGCCTCTGAAACCACTGTGTTGGTGCTCTGCATGAAAATGGTTTTGATCCAACTTGGAGACCCACAACGATCACGTATGTTTACTGTTTGTGTGTGTACTTGTGTGCGTCTGCACTTGTGTGTGTCTGCACTTCTGTTTGTCTGTACTTGTGTGTGTTGCGGATCTGTGTTCTAACCACAGCTCCTATAAACACTTTTATTTCTTCCTGCAATCTGTCAAACCCGAACTAATCATACGGGTCAGATTTAAAAAAATTAAAAAAACGCAAAAAGTAATCACAAATATTATTTCACATGCGTCCTACTGCAATATTCATGCGTTTTTTTGGCGGACTTGAGGTGTGACAAGCACATTTTGCGACTGCTTGTGAAAAAAAAAGAAAAGCAGTGTATTACACAGTCTTCTGGCTCAACGACGACTGCCAAGGTGCTCTTGAGTGAGGAGTTCTACCTCCGAGCCGCTCCAGTGGAGCTGCTGAGCGGCTCCCAGGTGTTAATGCGTAGGCTGTGTGCCTGGAGCTCCCCGGATGCATAAAGGTTAAAAACATATGTGCGGTGAAAAGCTGCATCTCTATTGTCTGTGTTTAGCATACTATCCTGTGAAGAAAGGAGGGAGAAAGTAAGAGTGTCCTCCTTGCTCTATTAATACACAATTCAAGCTCAAGAGAGCTGGCCCCCTGCTTGTCAGTGGACACACTTCAGGAAGGTTATATAAAGGTTGAGGCGAGAAAGCGAGAAACGCCCTCCACCCCCCCTTCCCCCGCAGCTGCAGAGCCTCACCTCGGCCACGGCCGTGTAGACCTGCAGAATCTGCTCGTGACCTTTGATCTGGCGCACGCTGATTTTGCAGGAGAGCTGGGCGGTGGCGGGGCTGAATCTCTCCAGAGAGAAGGCACAGTGCAGGGGCTGCTGGTTGCTGCACCACACTTGAGGGAAGGAGAACTCCTGAGGAGGCAGAGGGAGAACAAAAAGACGGGACATTGGGAAACTGTGTTGCACATAAGACCACTTGCACCTTTTGATAGTTTTGTTTATTGGCCATAACAAATCTGTAATGTAAAGTTAGTTTATTACCTTCGCATTGAAAATGCGGAAGGTAATGTTTTGATCTCCCCGTATTGGTGTGCGTGTTATTCGCCTAAGTAAAAAAGTATTAAACTGAATGGCATTAAATTTGGTGGGATGATTGGTTATTATCCAGGGACCAATTGATTAGATTTTGGGATCGATCGGTTCAAAGGTCAAGGTCACGAAAAGGTCAAAATCTTAATTTTACCATAGCGCGGTCAATTTGTATCCAATTGGTATGCACCTAATGCCAACATGTTCATAATTCAATGCCCAATCTTATGATATGCAAAGGTATGCACTTTATCGAGTGCCCGTTCTTGTTCATTCATGTAAAAACACATCTCACAATTTATTTGTTATCAATGAAACTATTATAAATGGCATACAAGACAGAGCTACCATAGGGCCCAGACGGTCACAAACTGTCTCAGTGGTTCCGTGCCTTGATGAATGGTCAAACTAAGGAGTGTTGATGAGAAGAAGAAATCCAGGCTGAGTCCCTTGTACAGTAAAGTCTGATAGCAGAAGCAGCTTTCCGGGTAACTCGGTGTAAGCGATATACAGGATGTGGGAATACGGGGCAACAGGGAAAAAGACAGCCTTTGATATATAATTAATTTCCAGAGACCGGGCACATCTGTCGGGGGAACGTCCTTGACCTCTGCAAGATTCTGTCTCGGCCATATCAAAAGTGACCTGTAGACGATTCTCAGTGAAGGTGGCGGCATTAAAAGCGACGGCCGGTGTGTGGCTTTGGTCTCGGCTGGCCAGTGCAGCTCACAGCAGCAGATAATGGAGTCTGGTAGGGGCGGCGGAGGAAGCGGAGGAGAGGGAGATGGGGGATGGGGGGGGGGGGGGGTGACTGACGTGGAAAGCTTGAATGCTCTTTAGCACTAAAAGCTGACTTGATGTATGGGCGCGGCACTCAGCTATTATTCTACACCTTGCTACGCCAAAGCAGGTTTGCGGTGGCTGCCTGCCATCCCAAGTCCCTCATAAATAAAGGCCACGGAGAGGGTGGGTGTCTTTGAAACAGAGCTTTCAGCCTGCATCCAGGGGGGATACAGCTCAGCTGCTCTGCGAATGGCAACAACAAGGTACAAAACAGCATTTTGACGACAGCCGTAGTGCATTCAATGAGTTCAATCTAATACTGTTCGCATCTTAATGCTCCTGCAAGTAAAACAAACAGAAAGCCATTACTCTCATACTCTCAAGTCACGTCCGTCTGTTTGATCCTCAGGAGGGAAATTTGGTTGACGGCAGATTGCACACTGAAATAACAGCTTAAAAGTGCAAAATATGAAGCGAATCAACACCAGATGAATGTCATGAAGCGTACAGAATATTTTTTTTATCAAGCCAGATTTGACTTGTCCTCTTTGTATGAGCCTATGTGATAACAATGGAGGTCAAACATTATCACCTAACACTGTATAAAGGTTGTTTTGTGAACCCAGCGGGGCAGCAGCAGTATGACTCAGCATCACGTTAGATTAACAGCACTTCAGAACGAGTTCAACAAGCTTGCATCAACCAAGTCAAAACAGGTACAATCAAAAACATCAGTACCACAAGCCCATGTTTTAAAAAGGTGAGCACGTTTATTGTATCGGAAGCTAGAAAGATGCAACTTCTGTTATTTTATTTTCAATATAGCTGGCGATAAGGTAACATATCTATTTGTGACTATGTATGATTAATAACTGCAATATGATGAAGTTGACCGGGGAAGTATAAAGCCTGGTTATAAATAGGTGTACTCACTTCCGTGGTTTAGTCGCTCAACTTTATACAAACATGTTTATTATCACAGGACGCTTTGCGCTGCTTGCGTCATAGAACTAGTGTTAACTAAAGCTTTGTTTTAAAGTTAGTTTTGTCATTGACGTAAAACCAGGCCCCACAATTAATTTAGTTATAAATTAAACTATTACATATTACACACAAGTTACAGCTAACATAAACCTTTATTTAACCAGGTGAATTCCATTGAGATTTTTGAGAACTCCCTGTAATAATATGATCACATTTCTGGAAACAAAACTAAAAGTAATTTCAGAAGTTTCTTAAAAATATGTTTGAAGGATATATCCATTATGTCAAAGTGATTCAGCAGTGAAAACGTTTAAAAGATACAGATGGAAGCTAACGCCTACAGATCACAGTGTGAGCGTGAACCAGCACATCATCTGGTGATTGAGACCGGAGACATTGACAATGTTCCGTTAAGCCTGCTAGGTTTTTATTCACGGTTACACTCATTAAGAAGAAAACGGAGCGTGTGTAACTGTGTATACATCTACAGTCTTTTGTATAGCATAGTGCTACAGCTTGTTAATCATGCGCTAACACACTCTGCTAATGTTAGCTCCACAGGTTTTTATGTAGAACAGTTATGTTTTAGAAATGTACATCTCCTTTCTACCTCTCTAGTTAATGAGTTAAACAACGTTTAAGCATGAATTGCATGACTGAGTGGGAGTCTACGGAGCAGAGTCGGATAGTTGTCAAATCCTGGTGGGAGCTTTCCGATGCTACGCTATGATTAGTCAGTCTGCGTACTATAGTAGGGATGGGAATTTAAGAAGGGTAAATTAAGGATCCGTTTGGATTCCTTTCAAACTCCTCTCTCCATCTGTTGACTTTTTTTTCTTTTTGCCTGTGCTCGATCACTTTCCATTTTAGCTTTTTTTTCTTCTTTGTGCTTATCTTACCTAGGCAGCAACCACCAGTTCTGAAAAGTGAAGCCTTCTGAAATACAGTTTTAAACTGGCTAACGTACTTCTTCCCGCCAAACTTTGCCTGTGAAAGTCAGTGCATTTACATGATGGTATAATTCAAATCTTTCTTTAGTCGGACTATGCTATCTTTTAGGGAATCTGCTCTTATCCCAATATACACGGCAGTGAGCAATTCGAATCATTGGCTGAAAACATGTCACCTCCGATACGACAGGTGGCGCTGTTTTCATTACAACTTGGCTGTTGTGTAGCCCATTTCCTTTTTTTGATTGGCTGATAAGCACCACGTCACAGCACATCTCCAGGAAGCATTTGTTTTCCCCACGGAGAGAGCGGCGGGGCCAGTTGTCGCTGCGGCACATTAAAACATTAAATAGCCGATAGCTGTTTTCAGCGTGAAGAAATACGATGTGTGGCGGGAGTGCGGGAGTTAAGCCCGACATGTGTGACACTCGAGAGCCCTGCAACTCGTTGCGATGCTCGTGGCGATACTCGTTGTGCTTGCGTGCGCATGGGCAAAGACGCAAAGTTCGGTTCCTAGTCCAATTCACCGCTACATGCCGCGATGGTCGGATTATCAACCGCATTGGATCAAATAATCCAGGGGTGTCAATCGGACCGTAGTCAGACCGCACATAGTCGAACAAAGGTGTTTACATGAAACGGATAATTCGATTTCAGTCCGACTAAGCCAGTTATTCAAATGCATGTAATCACGGTCAGTGTACACAACGGCTCTTGGAGTCTGCATGCTGAAAATCGTCATTTGATGTTGAGGGGAATAGGACCAAGTAACAGGCAAGAATAACTAAATAGAAATAGCTGATGGTCTTGTTTGTGTAGGTCGTATGATGCATCATTATTACATTGCGACTGTTTCCAGGTAAAAACCTCTTGCAGTACATTTTAATATTACATCAAATTAAATATGATGACAAATTGTGTTGAAAAAGTAAAGAAGTACGTGCCTATTTGTGCTCAAATAAGAGCTGCCTGCTTATGCTGAAAGTTGAAGTTTAAATTTTTATAATTTGTTCTCCATGAGTGCCTTGAGTGGTACCAGATAAACATCACAGTCAATTACATCCCACAACACAGAGAGAGAATCTCTCACTAACAACCCCAAACACACCCCTTTGTTGCAAATTAGCACTTTAGTATCATATCTATGTTGGGATTTAATATAATACCGTAGTTATTGCTGTTTCCATAGTTACCTGACATGTGGTAAAGGGTTTGATGCTCCACAGGAACTGGGGAACATCTTGGATGGACACCTGGAGGCTGAAGGTGTTCGCTCGAAAAGGCAACATCTTCGGCTCCTCGAGGAGCTGACCACCTCTGGTCTTCTCTGCAGCCACCACTCCCTGGAGGGTAGACGTAAAGGAAAGGAACAGGTAAAGGAAGTGGGAATGAAAAGAAAGGGGTTACAATGAAAAGTGATAAGAGAGAATAGTATAGCAACTAAAACGAAAGAGAAATGAGATCAATGCGAGAGCATTTGCACTACCTTTGCATATCAGCAAAAACACCTGTTGCAAATCCTTTCCTCCGTCACATCCACTAATTGACTTATCACAGAAAACAGGTCACCAAGAAGCGCCGCTGAGCATCGGCTGAACTAATCATACAACTCACGTTCACATTAGCATCACATTTGTGGCCGGAACGTGACAGATTGAAGCTCAGATTTAAATGCTGGGGGAATCGCACATGTCGGGAGGGGGGGGGGGGGTGGGGGGCAAACTTCCATCTCCCAAATTGAATTTGCGATGATGAAAGACCACTTTGATTGTCGCTTGCAGGTATTCATCTGTCATCATTGTTCAGTGTCCCGGTGGGATGGCCACGCTGATTGATTCGGGAATAAGTGTCCGTGCATGCGGCAGCTTGGTTATGCATGCGTATGTGTGTTTGTGCTTGCACTTTTATCACACACGTGTTTGCGGAAAAGCCTTCCTAAGGCGTATTGTATATTGTTGTCACTGTAGGCGTGAAACCAATCAACTGTTGTCAACATGCAGATAGAAGACGCTCACATGAAAAACAAATGGGCGACCGTGTCAAAAAAGTGGTTAACAGGTCAGTCTTTTAATCTGGGGGTTGGCGGATCAATCTCCGCCCTAGTCGATGTGTCCTTGAGCAAGACACTTAACCTTGAATTGCTGTAGCCGTGTTTACGGTGTATGAATGTAATATGATTGTAAGCCGCTTTAGATAAAAGCGTCAGTTAAATGACATGTAATGTAAATGACAGAAAGAGGAACCTGAACAATGTCTTGTGGAGATTGTAATTGTTCCTGATTTGCTGTGTGACATATCACACAAGCTAAGGGAGTGTTGCAATGTCTGCCAAGAATGAGAAATCAGCAACTTTCTTGCCAGTTATGGAGTTTTCAAGAGCCCTTTAGTGACTCTACTGTAGAAGAAAAAGCTGCAGACCTCCTTTTTCTTTATTGAAGAGAGTCGCCAATACTTCAAAAATACTCTTGTGGCTATGTCTCTCCGGACTGACTGGTTTTTGAGTGGCCGAGGAATGAGCTGTAGACCAATCCCCAGAGTTGGTTCAGGAAACTCCTCCTCCTTTGTCTTTGTTGTATGGGACTCATTTATGTTTTCATAAAATGTACAAAGTTTGAGGTAAATAAAAAATGGACTGTACTTGTATAACTAATTAAATTGCATTTATTTTGTATAGCCCAACATCACAAATTTGTCTCTCAGGGTAAACTAACTAACATTCAGGAACAGCCTCAAGCAACAATTTGGGGTTAACTGTCTTGCCCAAGGACACAGCGACATGATCTAGCGTAGCTGGGAATTGAACCTCCACTTTTTGAAGGATGATACTGCTCTACCACTGAGCCACAATAATAAGTTAGGTGTAGAGTAGACAACAAACATAGTGAATTAGGTTTAGGAATGAATCCTAAAATTCTTTGTTAGTTTGGGGCAACAAAACTACTTTGTTAGGTTGAGGAAAAGATTGTTGTTTTTTACACAGGAAATAAACAGCCCTGTGTCGGCTTTTCTGGTCTTCATAATTCCCTGTTCATGATTACATGGATAACACACAGAAGGGGTGTCACACCCAGACCTCCCAGTAATCATGGAACATTTGATCCCAAATACGGTTTAACTTTTGAGGAATGACTTTGCACTTCGTCGGTTGAAGCTCGCGAAATAAACATTCCATTATTCTTTGTCTCTCTGCCATTGTTCTGCCTGTTGGGTTCTTGGCGCAAAAGCAAGATTTCTACTTTCCCAAATGGAAAATTGCAATCAGATGCAAAAAAAGGGCAAAACTTTAGGAGCCTATAATGTAATCAGCACAATAATTTTTCTTAATCGGACCGTAAGAAGGGGCACATAGAAGTTGCTAGATGCATAATTCATGTTGCTTTCAGTGGCGTCAATCCATTCTGTGACTTTGCGTGTCGTATTTTTAGATAACCACCATCACTAATGGTGTTTTAATGACAATGTTACTGGTCATTTTAAGTAGATTTATAATCAAGAGCTGTTAAAAAGTGAACTCATGCTACTGCAGTAATGGCAGCATGTTTACTTCCACCGACAAACCAGTTTAGTCAGTCCATTTTGTCAAACACTCTCAGACGTGGAGTGGGAAAAATTATAACTTATGGCCAGATAGCATCAAGGAAAATTTTAAAATGGGAATCTCCATCTACAAATATTTCAGAAACTAGCTCCTGTCACATTGTAACTCTCAGGCTTTTTCTCCTGCCCGAGGTGGAATGGACGTCCAAGTCGTTTATATTCATATTTTCCCATGTAGCATACAGCTAGATTTTAGAACTGTTAACAGGTGAATTTATAGACAATGCAAGAAAGCTGTTTCTGATCATCCGTATGACATATGGCATATTATCTTTTACAGTTAAGTGAATGTCGCAATGTCAAGAATAGAGGTATCCAACAATTTAATAGTGGAAACCCAAAATGTGAAAAATATTGTGTTTTTTTTGTTGATGACATAATTCAGGATTTAGAAATGAAGGCTAAAAGCTAAAGGTTAAGGTCAACCTGCCTGCAGAATACCAATATGGGTGGTATTTTCAGGAAGGAAGCTTTTATCCATTAAGTCTCCAGTACTGAATGCTGTGACCTTGGAAATTGACTTTCTGGTTGAAAGGAATTATTTAACAAGACTTGTTCCTGAATTTCTTGTTAGAGAGGAAAAATCACTGAATCTAAAAAAGTGTTGTTTTAGGATCCTTACTTTATCTGATTGTTTCTCTGCTAATTTAAAAATGAGATAAAGAATTTTGACACATTACAAAAAGGGCATCAATTTTGATTGAAATGTCTAGATATTTCACAAAAAAAAGAAAAGAAAAAGAAACTGCATAAATGTGCAAGATCAGAGAACATAGGTCCATAATTGAGTATCTAATGATAGTCAAAGTATTGTCATTATGTATAAGTCTACACACATCATTTAATCTTGAACTACTTATATATATATATATATATATATATAAGTATATATATATATATATATATATATATATACAAGACTGTCTCAGAAAATTTTAATATTGTGATAAAGATCTTTATTTTCTGTAATGCAATTAAAAAAAAAAATGTCATGCATTCTGGATTCATTACAAATAAACTGAAATATTGCAAGCCTTTTATTGTTTTAATATTGCTGATTATGGCTTACAGCTTAAGAAAACTCAAATATCCTATCTCTAAATATTAGAATATCATGAAAAAGTATACTAGTAGGGTATTCAACTAATCACTTGAATCGTCTAATTAACTCGAAACACCTGCAAGGATTTCCTGAGCCTTGAAAAACACTCAGCTTGGTTCAGTAAACTAAATCACAAGTATAGGGAAGACTGCTGATCTGACTGCTGTCCAGAGGACCATTATTGACACCCTCCATCAGGAGGGTAAGACACAAAAATTAATTTCTCAAAGAGCAAGCTGTTCACAGAGTGCAGTGTCAAAGCACATCCACAAAAAGTCTGTTGGAAGGGGGAAATGTGGCAGGAAACGCTGCACAACCAAGAGAGATGACCGCAGCCTTAACAGCATTGTGAAGAAGAGTCGCTTCCAGAATTTGGGGGAGCTTCAAAGACAGTGGACTGAAGCTGGAGTCCAGGTATCAAAAGCCACTGTTCACAGACGTGTCCGGGAAATGGGCTACAATAGCCGTATTCCCATGGTCAAGCCACTTCTGAACTCAAGACAACGAAAGAAGCGTCTAACTTGGGCCATGGAAAAGAAGCACCGGACAGTTGCAGAGTGGTCCAAAGTCCTCTTTTCAGATGAAAGCAAGTGTTGTATTTCATTTGGAAGTCAAGGTGCCAGAGTCTGGAGAAAGGCTGGAGAGGAGCAAAATCCAAATTGATGAAATCCAGTGTGAAGTTCCCACAGTCAGTGATGGTTTGGGGAGCCATGTCAGCTGCTGGTGTTGGTCCACTGTGTTTCATCAAGTCCAGAGTAAATGCAGCTGTGTACCAAGAGATCTTAGAGCACTACGTGCTTCTGTCTGCTGAAAAGCTCTATGGAGATGAGGATTTCATTTTCCAGCATGATCTGGCACCTGCCCACAGTGCCAGAACCACCAGTAACTGGTGTACTGACCATGGCATTACTGTCCTCGATTGGCCTGCCAATTCCCCTGGCCTGAACCCCATAGAGAATTTGTGGGGTATTGTGAAGAGGAAGCTGAAAGACACCAGACCCAACAATGCAAATGAGCTAAAGGTCGCTATTGAAGCATCCATAACACCTCAGCAATGCCACAGGCTGATTGCCTCCATGCCACGCGGCATTGACGCAGTAATCCATGCAAAAGGATTCCCAACCAAGTACTGAGTGCATTAATGGACATTTTCAAATGTTTGATTTTGTTTTACTGTTATAAATCTTTTTTTTTACTTGGTCTGAGGAAATATTCTAATATTTAGAGATAGGATATTTGAGTTTTCTTAAGCTGTAAGCCATAATCAGCAATATTAAAAGAATTAAAGGCTTGCAATATTTCAGTTGATTTGTAATGAATCCAGAATGCATGACATTTGTTTTTTTAATTGCATTACAGAAAATAAAGAACTTTATCACAATATTCAGTCCTGTGTGTGTGTGTATGTATGTATATATATATATATATATATATATATATATATATATATATATATATATATATATATATATATTTTTACAATGGCACTTTTGGCCAAAGGCTTTTCATGCGCATGCTAAGATTTGTCATTTATATTTACCAACATACCATTTTCAGTTCTACTTCTGTTTCTATAAAATCAACTCTTCCAGAAGAGTTATAACACATTGAAATATTACAAAAAGGGCATACATTTTGATTGAAATATCCAGAAGATTTGACTTGTTGAGGGGGTGAAAAGAGACCGCAGCATTGTACAATATCAGAAAAAAATATCAGAAAGCTACCAATCGGAACTTTTCCTTTTTTCTCATTTGTAGAAAATGTCTCCCTCCCGCAAATGTTTGTTTTGCATCAGGCTTCCCGTTGATCCAGAACCCAGACTGCGATTGTGCCCAATCTTTGGAAAACACATAGCAGGAGAAGCGGTGCTAACAGACAGGAGCCCAAGGGACCCGCAAAAGTCTGGCATCTGCTCGGCAGGCTGGAAATTCATAAACCAAATCCAGAATGCATTTTAAAAAGCCAGCCTGCTGCTGACGGCTGCGACATGACAGAGAAGCGGTTTCGGGGAAGGCAGAGGCAGTCACGAGGCACGCCATGCTCTGTTCAGTTAGTCTAGTCTCTCTGGGGAGGACGAGAGGCTTAGTGTTCACTTATGAGATCCTAATGCTTACACTACAGGTCGCTGAAGGATAACATATTCACGTTAACATTTGAATGGCAGTGATTACAGTACGGCAGCCTTTGTCTCAGTATATTAAAACCTCTGGGAGAGAAGCTGTCAGGCAGTGACAGAGATCCCACCATCAGCTCAGCACCAGTGTTTCAGTGGTAATAAAGCTGCAATTACTCACTTGGTTTAACAGGTAGAGAGCACATGCTGTGGTCTCCGGTGCCTCAGACAGCCCTGGCTAAAAGCGCATACACACCAGATATTCAGTTTTTAATCTAGGCCATGATCTACAATATGTTCCTATTATTGCAGTAGGGAATATGAAATTGAAAATGTACATTTTGAATTCTGGATCTTAGGGGAATTGAGTAAGAAATGCTTTAAAAAACAACAACGATACAACGTGGCATTAAATCACTCATTGGTGGTGGTGGGGAATGGAAGAGTCAGGGGATGATTCTCTGTGGGTTTGTGACACCGGTGATATTTGACATATAATATAAGAACAATATCGCGTAGAGGAACCTACAGCTTTCAGATTCACCAGATTCAAGCTCTTGGTCAAATGTGTCCCTTCTTGGCTACTGTAGAAATATATGCAAGATCACCGCCTATGACTTTGAGTTTTTGACAGTCTCACAGCAGTTGGTGAAATACTCATGAAATGCAATCTATAGGTTTTGTGTACAGGGACACAAATCCTCTGTTTATTTTGCATCCCTCTGCAAAAGTAAAAACTTTCAATAACTATGTACAGTTATGTTGAGGCAACAAAACCAACAACATAAGGTTTCGGCAACAAAATCCCGTAATTAGGTTTAGCTCACGAACAATTTGGAAAACGTCTTGGTTTATAACCTAAATACTGGGCTCAAAGAACTACCTAAGCCATTATTTATTACTGGCCATATTGTCTTCATGAATACATTAGATTGTGGAAAACCCTTTGGGATCAAAGTGCTGCTAGAAAATATCACCCTAGTTGGAAGAGCCAAAGACAAAAACAAGAAGTTAAACACCTAACCGGCGTCTTCCCCCACCTGAAAGGCGTGCGGCGTGTCGTCCACACAGTACACCCGCAGGCTGTAGCTCATGGAGCCGGCCTCCATGCTCCCGAACACAGCTAGCTTCAGCCTCTTGACGGCAGCCTGCGTCAGGGGCTCGCCCACCAGGGCGTACGAGCCCGGCTGCTCCAGAAGCAGGTGGCAGCTCGTCGAGTCCATCAGGCAGTAACAGGAAGTGCACTCCTCCTCCACCGACATCACTTCCTGCAATGAAAGCACGGAGATGGTTCCCCCATGAAGACGTAGTAGCTATCTTCCCAATATTCCTCTCAGCTAGAATATATTACACGCAGTAATGCTCTGCATAACTGTTGAGAATACTATGGGGTTCAAAAAAATATTAACATATACAAACGTATGTGTCTTATCATTAACCGACTATTAAAGAAACAAAACATTCTGCACACTTGAACACACTTTATTAACATGTTGGTTTTCAGACCTTGATCAGGTAAAATCCTATTTGGTAGAATATTTGTTTCCTTTGTAATATTCAAACACAAGATGTAGGTGGATCACTGCATATATTTGACCAACAATGTTGCTGGGAAATGAATGCAAGACAACAAGGAAGCCTTATGTACAATGATACATTTTAAGATTCTAAAAGTATAGTGAGTTTATTTCATACACATCTTTGGGCACACATATATTGAACATACTGTGTGCAAAAAGAATAGGTCCATAATTTGAGTATCTAATGATAGTCAAATGTCAAGTATATTCTCATTATGTATACATTTTCATATATCATTTAATTTCAAACTATTTCTATATATGACTATATATATTTTTTACAATGGCTCTTATTAAGTAGGCTTTTCATGCGCATGCTAACATTTGTATTTTATATTAACCAACAAATACCATTCTTAGTTCTACTTAGTTCTATTTCCAGAAGAGTTTAAGAAAGATGTGTCATCATGTTCATTCAAAAGATAAGTTTTTAGTATATTAGTATTTTAATCTAAACCATAATGAAATTACATTTATCTTCAACAGAATGCGAAGAGGTGACACTGCTGATGTTATTTTAAAGACGTATTTGTCTTGTGTTGCAGAGATATCTACTGCGATGAGCGTGCTAACCAGCTAGCCGCGGACCGTTGTGTCTTGTGATACTACTTGTTCCTGGAGAGGCGATAGTCACTTGTCTGTTGCCCTGCTGCTGCAATGAATATATATTTAGATCGTATGAACCCAGTATTAAAGCGACACTATGTAACTTTTCCTACCTTAAAATAACAGCTTGAAAAAAATGGTGCCGCTACAATGACTTTTAATATGGCGATTTGCGCCTCCGCCACTGCCATCAGGGGTCTGTGGGCTAAAAACCAGACTATGTAAGATTTTGTAGCCGCCCGGTCGCGGACGGCTCGTACTTCAACCTGCTTTCTGGCAGTGATTACGCAACGTCACATAGTGCCAGTTCACGCTCGCAGGTGACTTTTTATTTGCTCCGCTACGCGACGCGTAAAGACAGAGAGACATGCTGCTGTGGAGACGATCAATAACAGACGTTTAGTTTAATAAAAGAACAAAGACGTCTTTAAGAAAGGGACCTGACATTACTTCTGCTGTAATCTGGCGCAATAGAGAAAGTTATAGGGGGGTGGGCAGAGTTGTTTTTTTTCCACTCAAACTCAAAAGAGCCATATGCGTTACCAGAAGAGACATATATGGCTCGATAGCCAGAGGTTCACGAGACCTGATCTATCGTAACTGGGTATTCACTGAAGTCAACGTTAAATACCTGAAGGGGGCGCTACAAGGGAAAAACGACATAATGGGGCTTTAAAGGTGAAATGCTGTCCCCTATTTGTTTGGAGTATATGGCCAGGCATTACAAGTTATGCCTTTAAAGTACAATCAATGGATTCAAACTCAGTTACCTGCTCTCAACCTTCAATAATAAGGAAACATTCAGACATTATCTTACACACTCAGACTTCCTCCAATATGATATTAGATGTAGCACACAGCGTTTATTGAATTTTGCAATAGACTGCAATATTCATGCTCAGGGCTATATATATATATGACTAGAAATATGATCAAATGAATTTGTGTGTATACAGTAGAATGTATTATGAATTGAGTTATGGTACACTACTGTGGAATCAAGATGCAGGTAATATAAACCTGTTTTAAATCACAAAGCAAACGCCCACACAGGTTGTAAGCAGTCTCCTGAGAATGTGATGAGAAGAATATTTCCTACATGAGGCATGGTTCAGTACACAATACAAAATGGTTGTTATGAACAATGCATAATACTGTTTTATTTGGGAGACAACAGCAGCTGTGAAGCACTACATTGTTCCCAACTAGTCTATACTCATTCCCTTCCCTTTCCTTCATCAGAAGCTGAGGAGAAGACCAAGCCAGCCACTAAGTGGAGTTATATTATAACAAGCAATGACAAGCCAAAGGAAATATCGGAAATTAACTTTTTCAATTTGAACAAATCATATTTGAAGAAGGCCTACTCTCTGAAATGACCAATTTCAGTGGAAATGCCACGATTCACTTCATTGAAAATACACAAAACAAAAACTGCAAATGACATGTAATATAAAGTATGACTAAGTATTTCTTTAAAGCAATACTTAAAGGAATAATGTGTGTATCACTCAACCATCACACATTACCCTAAAAGCAAAACATGAATAACAACCCTGATGAATATAATGCAAGTCTTATTCATCAAGCCATATGCTCACTACTTCCCAAACACATGCATCTTCACTAAAACCTTGATATTTAAAAAACCTGTTCATGCAGAAGTGTTTGAAATAGTTTAAATTGGTAACACAGTTTTAGTGAAGATGCATATGGTTGGGAAGTAGTGAGCATATGACTGGGAAAATGAGGCTTGGATTATAGAGCGCAAAGGGTGTGAGAGTTTGTAAACACATTTCTTTAATATAGTTTTACTTTACATCCCGCATTTACTTTCAATTAAATTCATTTTATTTCATACAGCCCAATAACATACATTCCACATTTGTCTCAGAGGGTTTAACAATCTGTACACATACAACATCCATAACTTTTGACCTCACATTGGATCAAGAAAATCTCCCAAAAAATAGAAAAAAACCTTTCACACGGAAAAAAGGGAAGAAACCTTCAGGAGAGCAACAGAGGAGGATCCCACTACTTCAATTCATCTCCTTCAAGTCCACACGGGGTGAGTAAGTGACGAACAAGTGTTGATTTTTTAGTAATCCTTGAACCCACGTTGCAGCCAAAGGGTTATCTTTTTCTGCAGGAGGATAATCCAGGCCATGGTATAGGCAAAGTGCAACCAATGTACCTTAAAATCAATATCCAGACCCCCTCCCATCCCAATATTGTCAACCAGCACGTTGCAAGCCTCATCCTTGCAGGCAGATAAAATCCATGAACTGCATGTGATTATACCATTTAATGAGGACCTGTGAGACCAAATGGCATGCCAAAGCGCAGCCTGAGGAATCCTATTTTTTCCCCTCGCAAATAATCACAAGTTAACTGGCCGTATGGCAGGTTACAGCCATCAGGTCCTGCAAGACTGCTTTAGAACACCGGCGTAAGCGCCACATAGCTTAAATTCTCCATTATCTAACAGACTTACCTCATTATCCGTGTGTTTGTACACGCCGTAATGCTCAATGAGACGCAACAGGAAGTGAGAAATGTTACCGCACGTGTTCAGCCGCATCCACATCAGGTGTTTGGATTCCTTCAGTGAACACTTTATGTTTATGCATTTTGCACTCGTGCTTTCATCATCCTCATAAGAGCAGCTTATCTCATAGCAATATGACATTCAATAACAATATAGTGTGGCTGAGGAGTGCGGAGTAGTCTTCTGTGGATCGTGTGTATTCTAACGACAGCCAGAAAAGGGTATTTTATTGCAATTTGTCTATTTACAGGTATTAACTCTCTAGCTCTTTCTTTGGTGTAAGTCATTATTTCTAACCAAGGAGCTCTGCCCTCTTTTAATATTAGAGTGAAATCTCAAAGTGACATGTATCTTGTATTCACTCACATCTCCCCCACAAACAAATTAGTCTTATGCATCTCATATCTCTGCGTTAGTTAGGATGGAGAAAGGCTGTGGCTATAGAGCCTTTGGGCTCAAACATAGACAGCCCTCCTATCACCACTGCAAACTCCTATAATAAAATAAGCACTGTTGTTATGTTATTAATATAACAGTGTAATGTTTTAATAGCAAAACTACAGGACCAAGTGAAGATGTGGCTACCTGCTCTGAACATATACTCAGACTCAGCATTTTATATTGGCGAAAAAAAAGATAATAGCAACCAGAACTAAAATACTTAGATTTTGATCTTTAGTACAAGGGTACCAAACC
Source organism: Liparis tanakae (assembly GCA_036178185.1). Lineage (NCBI taxonomy): Eukaryota > Metazoa > Chordata > Actinopteri > Perciformes > Liparidae > Liparis > Liparis tanakae. The sequence continues at coordinate 6,804,421 of CM070094.1, read as the reverse complement.
AAACCTGGTAAAAATTGTAAACACTGAAAAATAAACCGTTACATTAACTGAAGAATAAGGTCCATTATGTTGCATCTTTGTTTGTGATGTAGAAGCCGCTGAAGCTCTCAAGTATTCTTTACATCAGCCATTTCCACAGTTTAGAAAAACATAATTCAGGACAAAAATAGACAATGTAGAAAGCAAGAAAATATGGCACTTCTTCCTCTAAATAACAAACTCTTTTAGGGCTAACAACCACAACAACAGCCTGGGGGCAAAAGCTGTGGTATTCATTATTCTGACCCATGCACAGCTTGCCAAAAGTTGATATCAGATTCACATTCACGTTACCGCATGAATGAATATTCTCTTCAAGTAGCTGCTCAGAAACATGAGCAAATAATGCAAATGAAGACAGCGATTGAGCTTGTCATGCCTTTCGGTTTGGGATTAAGCTCCTGGGACTTTATCCAGATCGGTATAAAACACTCTTCTTCGAAGAGGGGGAGAAGAAAAAGAAGAATAAGAACAAAGCTGACATTGTTGAAACACATACACATAAAGAGCTAGTAGGAATACAATGTGTCCTAACCCAAAGCATCAGAGCGAAGCTAACAAGAAACAAGCTTGTGTTTGTAGTCAACGCTGTGTTAGATATGTGAGTGTGAGTGTTGATGTTTGAATGTATTATTGGGGTTGGGAAAAGTCCGGGGGAAGGAAATGAAGAGTCGTGCCCGGTCAGTGAAATAATCTCCATGACTCTCCGTCTGAATGCCTCACATCTAAATTCAGCATTCCATGTTTCCTGATTTCCTGATCCACTAATCAACACTTCCCTTGTCAAACTGTCCCTTTATACCTCCCTCGATGCAGACCCCCCCTCCCCCCCACTGACTGACAGCAGCCATGCCTCTTCTTGCCCATTACACACTGTAATTGTTTCTTTATTATCCTCTTGCCGGACCGGCAGTGTTACCTTCACGGGGTCTTATGTCACCCTCTGAGCCCCCAGAGAGCAGGAGGCGGGATCAATGAGCAATCCCACAAAAGCCCCAACAGTCCTTTATGGCCCACACATACAATAAATCACGTGACACATGTCACACCACCATGCTAACAGGACCATATATATATATATATATATCAATAAAAGGTCAGCAAACAGAGGGAGATAACAGTCAGCTAACTGGTGCGTCCTGGGTTGCACTGCTCTACATCAATGGTTCTCAACCTTTTTGGAGTTATGGACCCCTGTGAAAAATCTTGTTCATGTAATGGGCAGGGGGTGCCCTTGAGTATCGCCCGTAGACCTACTTCCAAAATCATAGTTAGAATAACAAGCATATTAAAACAGGTGTATTAATCATGATCATCCTAGGGCGCCCCCTCAGCCACACGTTTATTTGTCAACCTGATTTTTAGATTGAATTTATGGTTATTGTCGTAATTTTCCTAATTTGGAGAAATTGCGTTAAATTGTGTTACGTTACGTTAGTTAACTGACGCCTCTAAATTGCCTGAGTGGGAAGGAATGACTGGTGGCGTGACACATAGACTCTTTGGCCTTGAGTGCAGACTCAATTGGTGTGAAAGGGTTCGAACCCAGGTTGGTGCGATCTTTTTATTTGTATTTCTTCATCCGTGGCTGTGATGCACTGCTCACTTATACAATCGTAATCGCCAAAATAGATATGAATAGTGGCTTAAAGATCTCCAGCAATATGTTTGTGAATGTGTGAGGAACCTGGTGTGCGAGACAGAGCCCCTCTGCAGACGTGAAGAGAACACAACGCGCACGCGCAGGGAAACCAGAAGTTTTAAACCAGTAGGGGTGTAACACCGGCATGATGTGGGTGGCCCTAAGAATTGCTGTCACACTCCCTGTGACAGTAGCTTCTGCTGAAAGAAGCTTCTCTAAATTAAAATGACATTATACCTACACATTTTAATGCTTAATCCATAAAAGCACTTTTGTTTGTAGAGGGTATAGTTAGTATATAGAGGGTCATAATTTGCTTAAATGTCCGTACAGGTGCTTAAGAGTGGTTTGCACAGTTTATGGAGTTAATTTAATCCTAATTTTGAGTGTTTAATAAATTATTTGAAGTAATAAAAAAGAAAGTGTGTGTGTGTGAGTGTGTGTGTGTGTGTGTGTGTGTGTGTGTGTGTGTGGGGGGGGGGGCGCACAAAACTCAATCTCGCCTAGGGCAACCAAAGGGCTAGAACCGGCCCTGGCAGGAGGCAACAACAACTTGTACAACAAACTTAAACAGTGGAAACACTGAGGTGTTGGTTACACTGCCTTCCTTCTTGCTGACATTTATTTAGCCCTACCAAAAAAGAATAGAGCAATTGGGGGAAAAGACAATGGAGGGGGGCGAAGCGCCATTTCTGAGCCGAGAAAAAATCTCGATGGGCTGTACTGCACTTGACATGCGTAGGCCCGCCGCCGCAGCTCTCACCTCCCACTTGCTGTCCTGGGTTTTCCTCTTGAGCTGTATGTTCCAGTTCTCTGTGTCCACCTCAGCGCAGTGAGCGATGGTCATGGCCACCGGGGTGAAGAGGTCCAGGACCGGGGGGCCGTATGTCACCTCGGGGCCCAGGAGGATTTCACAGCCTTCCAGTGTTTGGACACTAAACACACACACACACACACACACACACACACACACACACACACACACACACACACACACACAATGAAGTATGTTTGAAATTGACCGCCATTGCGCTTCCTTCACAAATGCAGTTGTAGTTTTCAATACATTAGTATACTGCATGACTGGAAAACACTTAATGTGAAATGTGAAGAGAGTAATTTGTTTCTGTCACTAACATGAGCCATAATCTGTGATAAAAATAAACCTTTCACTATCGCGAATTTGCTGTCGTGCCTCGTGTCGTGTTGTACAGCCTGAATGCTGACTGTGGGCACCGTTCTTTATTTGACTTCATCATATTTCACTTATTCATTAATTAATTAATTCAATACATATGTTCAGCTCTTCAGACAGCCCTTCTTCCGCTTAGTAAAATCCCTGTTTTTTGTCAAAAGACTCTGGTGGCTTTGAAGAAAGCATCGATAGCAGCTTCAGTCCCACGTCTGGAAGGGCTCTCTGATGCTCAGGTCGAAGTAATATTCAAAATATAGCGTTAAGCTGATATCGATGTTTTTTAAGTGGCGAAAAATAAGCGATGCTTCTGGCCCCATCCTGCAGTATACATCCCTTCGCTCCAGTGGTGTTGATAATACACTGACCTAACCCTCATAACAACCAAACTCAAACTGTCCCAGAATATCCTTTCAATATCTCTCCTTCAGCTGCTGCTGCGACACAAACAACGGTGGGGCTCTTGCTTTTGGATCATCCCATAGTGCTACAGAGCCGGGCTGCAGGACTTTGTTCAGGCACAGGAGTAAACAAGTCACTACGATCAGGCGCAAGGTCATTAAAGAAGAGGCTCACAACAAACACCTCTCGCCTGTGATGGTGGCGACGGAGGTTTTAAAAAAAAAAAGGGCAGGCGGGAACGTGGAAGAGGCGATCAATGCCTCAACAAAGCTTTCTAAGCTCACATTAGATCAGAGAGTGGTGTGTTGATTTGTTTAGATTTCCTTCAATGAGTGGGAAGTGATTTTTAGTTGTCATGGAAGCAGCAGAACAGCTTTAAAGTACAGTACTCTATACAAGGCGTTTAAACTAACAGGTTGAGATTGAGGAAGAATGATAGTAGATAATTAGTGTTGGACCGATAACAACCTTTTTGCTAGAGAACAATCCACTGTACTTGTTCATTTCTATCAGTATGACAACGAGAAAGAAACATGAAAGACAGAAGAAGCATGCTCAGGAACAGGGGCGGCTTGTCCATAAGGGCGATTGGGGCGACGCACTGCCGAGGGGAAAATAAAAATTAATAAAAATGGACCGTCTGATCTTCCTCTGTGTGTCATTGTCGAATCAGGTAACAGTCATTCAGTCAGCCTAAAGTCGTGCTTCAAATGGCCCGCCCCTTCAGGGGCGATTTTGGGCTAAATGAAAATCGCCCCAGACCTCTCTCATTGACTCCCATGTTAAATCCATTATTGTTCACAAACAGAGCTCTCAATGCATTTTCTATGGCTTCCGGGGGGGCTCGCCCCTCCATGTTGTGTCATAAGTAATCAACGTAAAAGCGTATAAGTACGTCATACAGCTTCGACAGAGGCATATTCAGTCAAGATGGCCAGTGCTCATTGAAATTTTTTTGTTGTGTGCTGCCATCTACTGGACAACAACTTGTTGATCAGCTCACGGCAAATATATACAATTGTCCTGCTAAAGGTACTTACCGAGTGGGTCGCCTTAACCATTATAAAAAAGAATTGCCCCCCCTGAGAATTCTTTCAGGAGCCACCACTGCTCAGGAAGATTGTGAGATGTGTTTTGTTTCCATTGACAAACAATATGTTTCAAAGTCAACACTATATTAGCTTGAATGACTAAAAGTTTATAAAGTACTGAATTGCTTTAGTTTTGTAAGGACCTTCCACCCTGCACTCAGCAGGGTACTCTATTTTGTGTCAGGCAGGCTTTACGACAATTCAATGTGTGGATGTCTAGTGGTACCACACCATCAAGCACATCAAGAGTATTATTGGCTCAGTAAACATGTAATGTGTAATATTGTGATGATTAGAAAGATTGTTAAAATGTAAGAAAATAAATGGGTTTCTGCGGAGCGATGCGCAATGACCAGACGTGAATGTGCTTGGCATCATTTGTGTGTCCTGTTTGCAGAATCACACCATCTGGCTACCTGGTACCAATCCTGGTACCTGTAACAAGGCCGTCTGTTCACACTCCTTAAAGCTGCATTCATATTTGCTTCCCTTTACTTGCCGGACTATTTAATGCGGCGGAGAGGAGTAGTGGCACGACACATTTGTCCACGTCATTCACGCCGCCCAGTGGAATGATGTATTCTTTCCACTGGGCAGCACAATTAATGCACAGATGTGTATGGATCTGTAACCCATCCATATGCATCCATGCACTGACTTTGTGTGTAATCTAATCACCCAATGTTGCTTAGCGTTTGCTGTGACCCAGTCTGGTGCAGCAACGTGAAGAGCAAGTATCCTTCCCTTGACCCAGTAAAAGCCCTCTAACCCTTCAGCACTACCTTTCTCTGTGAGTGTGGCCTCTTAGCTCTAGAATATACTGTACATTGATTATGACCTCACTACTCACTACTACACTATTATTACCTGAATGTGGCCTTAATTGTCTACTTTAACCTCGGTCTATGTCATGTTGAAGTGAGTACTGCTTCATGTTCTTTAACGCACAATGTGTTTTCCGTATTTACCTACTAATTTCACGTTATATACTTTGCATTTTCTTTATTATTTAATTATTTAATTGTATTCATTGATGCATATGTCCTGCTGTGCTATTTACAAATACATTTCCCCCTGGGGATGAAAAAGGAATCTATCTATCTATCTATCTATCTATCTATCTATCTATCTATCTATCTATCTATCTATCTATCTATCTATCTATCTATCTATCTATCTATCTATCTATCTAAAAGACTGAAGTTACTGAATTGTTATGTATGTTTTATTATCTTTGGGGAGGTCCCAATGCAGAGGGCTTGTCAGTGTCTACATTTGTTGTTTGTCTTAAATAGTAAAGCACTCTGTGACGTCTGATCAAGAAAGCTGGATGTACATTGTTAACTCCAACCTTCCTTAAGATAGTGTTTTATTGGCTCACTGGTATTAGTCAAGTTAGCAACACAGTTCAAGGAGATCGGCACGTTAAGTGTGGAAAATAAAGCCTCTTCATCTTTTTGGTCCGGATTGAAATTAATCACAAATTAATTTGAAGATCCTTTGATTTTTCATGTCGAGCTATAATCACGTCAGACTTTTCCAGTGAAATATCTCTCTACCTCTCCACTAGAGATGATATTTATCATTCCAAGAGGATGAACCCTCATGACATTGATTCATTCAGCAGTACTTTGTGTTTATTTCTCGGTAGTAAATGTAACTTCAAATCTTATTCAGCATTCATAACATTTGCATTTGTATTCTAAAATCAACATTTGAATACTGCACAGTTTTTCTTCTTTGCATGATGAGTCATTTTAGTTAAACTCTATATTTCTGCACTGTTGCAGATTGAGATGAGGCTTCACTGATGACCTTCCACCAGCTCATTAATATCCTCTGCGCTCATGTTTCATGGGGCTCAGGTAAAATGCAGACACTGTTGTTAGTATTGATTACAAGCAGACTTGTAGTGAACCGTATTAAACTGTTTGTGTCCATTAGGTCCAGTGGTGGCTGGTAGGATGCTTTCTGATCCATGTGATACAAACATTTCCAATAACCTCAAAGTGGTCTCAAGTCCAAAAGTGAAAATGAAATCAAAATAATGTTTTCATCTAACATTAGTCTGCTATGTTAGCCTTTCAAAAACCTTGTTTATACCTTGTCTGGTTATGGTAGCCCCAGCCATCAGTGAATGAATGGGTGTGAATGGCTGATTGATATATTAAGTGTTGAAGTCTAGAAAAGTGCTATACACAAAAACAGACTCACCATTTAACACATTCCGAGATCTAAGCAATGAATACAAATATGTGAATATTAATCATTAAAAATGTTGGCCACCACTAGAATTACCAGAATTATCCTTCAGGACATTTTATATTGCATTATTGCTCCTGTCTACATTCTCAATGCCCGATAAAAGGTTTCCCACGGAGCCACAGCAGTATCATCTCACTGTGCTGCTTTTGGATAAAATCCTCCCTTTAAATTTAACATATCTTAAAGAAAATTATAATTCACAATCAGTTCATGCAACAAAACTACATGGTTGAGGAAAAGATTATGGATGTGTGGTTAAAGTAATTACATTTACGAAGTCAAATGAAGTACACAGTTAAAGTTACGTCAACATTTAGTTTTTTTTTAAAACACAAACTTTTACTTTCCCTGGTAACCAGTGTTTGTCGCTCTAAATGCTGCGCAACCGTTCTTCCTTAGAGGCAGCACTGCACATCCATTCTTACAATTACGTCGGTTCTACTAATAATCGTGCATTACTTTATTTTAGGTATATGTACAAACAACGAATGATAAGTCTGCTTTAAATGGCAATTGATACCCCACAAACGATATTGTCTACCTCCAATGCAATGATGCACTCTTAATTGCTTCAAAGAAAATGGTACTCAAAATTTACTTATTCCTTTTGACAGCCCAACTTTTTTTTGTCCACAAAGAAAAATGCTTTGTAAGCATCTGAACTATTGCAATAGCATTTCTGAATAAAATGCTGCTTCATTGTAAATGATGACAGAGATGACAGCAGATTTCCAAATTACCGCCTGAACATTTGACCCGTCCTCTCATATCCCACCCACTCCTGGCTCCGTCGTTTTTCTCTGTTATGTCAACATCATCTCTTCTCCCGACTGGTCCGGAGGGAGGGCCCGATCCCTCAGCCTACAGCGCTGAGCCTGATCACACATTTAATGCAAAGTGCAGATTACCTCTTCCTTAACTAATGTCGGGCAGCCACCTTAAAGAAGCGTCTGCTGAGGCCAGCGGACTCTCTCGATTCCACTTGTCATCACGCCGAAGGGCTCTGCGCCGCAGCACCTCGAGCCCCCTCGATGAGCTGCATTATTTAAAGTGAGCAATGACTCACTCCTCGGAGACCTGGGGAGCCGTGCAAAGTGGCAGATTGGGCCAGTGGAGAGGAGGCGGCAGGCTTAATGAATGCACACATTAGCACGCTCCATTAGATTCACTTTTTATTTGCTTGTAGTCTCCCACCTGTTTGTCCCACTGTGCTTTTGTCCATTTTTAAGTGGATGCAGACAGCTTATGTGGCGCACGGACACATTAATCAAACAGGCATCTAGAGGTGAGGCTCCGTACATCGCTGCAAATATCTAGCAAGGACTTTTAGTTCTCCTGCTTCTTTCAGTCACAAGATCTATCTTCTGCTACGGCATTCTTTTAGCTGCAAGGCATTCATCACAACAGCTTCAGTTGTCAAAAAGAACTAAAAGAACAACATTGAAAAACAATTTAAGCTAATCACAGATTACAACATCACAGTGCTCTGTGCCTTGATTTATGATAACCAGTGGACAAACTTTGATACCACTTCATCTCTAATCCCAGACCGTGGTACTCTGTAACCCCACTTGATGGGAAAATGAGTGTAAGCAACAAGGTTAATCACTTAGAAAAGACTCATCCTGCTATTTGGTCACTCATTATCGAGAGGGCTAATCTTAAACTAAAAATAACTTCTAAAATCCATAAACAAGTTGAATAAATGCTTGAAGCACCTGTGTGATTAACAGAGAAATATTAGGCTAGTATGTCTGGCCAAGATCCTTATTGCGTATTTATCTTGCTTTTGTACTGCAGACAGTGTTTCTTAAATCATATCCAAAACAACCATGGAATACAATATGTGGACCAGATTTACTACTACAACTCCCACTATTAATATTAATCGTAACAATATGTGATCTTTGCCATGAACACTATACCCTATTATTGAGAATGTCAGTGTCTTCAGTTTTAAAGGTAAAGATCATCGTAATGTTGGTCTAACACAGGGATCAGGAACTTTTTTGACTGGGAGAGCCGTAAAAGAAAAAATATTTCAAAATATATTTAATTGAGAGTCATATAGTATTTTTAACGTATAATTGTAATGCGACTTCTGGTGCTGAATGATGCTAGGGGGGGGGGGGGGACTTTCTATTTGCTCCGCCCCAATGCGCACACACGGCGGCGGAGCTCAGCGGCGAGCGAGACGGCGAGCGGAGACGCGACACGTAGAGACAGAGTGATACGCTGCTGTGGAGACGATCAATAACAGACGTTTAGTTTAATAAAAGAACAAAGACATCTTTAAGAAAGGGACCTGACATTACTTCTGCTGTAATCTGGCGCGATAGAGAAAGTTACAGGGGGCGGGCGGAGATTTTTTAATTTTTTTTACTCAAACTCAAAAGAGCATTGAGAGTGACAGTCACGCATTTCGGTCTTAAGTCACGCTCTCCCGCCACACATCGTATTCATCACGCTGAAAAAACCTCTCGGCTATTTTATGTTTTAATGTGCCGCAGCGCCAACATGAGCCGCGCTGACCTCACGGTGGAGAAATCAAACGCTCTCCTGGAGGTCTGCTGTGCGGTGCCACTTATCAGCCAATCAAAAAGAAGAGCTGGGCTAAACAATAGCCAATCAGAAAAGAACCTATCTGTTGTATCTGGGTAAGATTTAATCCAGCAACCAATGAAAATGAAGCATCAGTCACTCTTACCTGTCTTTAGAACCTGAGAGTTGTTAATGACATGTGGTTCAACTAAGTACTCACTCTCTTAAAATTTACAACTTGAAATAAATAATGTGTCGTGATTGTGTGTGGGGATGTAAACTCAGCTGTCATAACAAGCAGGAGAGCAGCTTGTTAACCTCTTGGTATACTGCATGCTCAAAACATCATAGAATTGTTTATTAAGCGCTGCCCACATAGCATTTATCTTTTTATTTGCAGGCCTAGGAAAAGGACCCTCTTTTCCTAGACCCTTTTTCAAAACAATACTTTGAACAAGTAAGATGTATTCTAAAGAATTTAACATAAAGACAGGACATTTGTGCAATAGAATTAGGCATGTTTTTGTAAATGAGAGTAGAGTTATTAAAAACATTTTAATTCTTTAAGGTAGCAAAGATGCCTCGTAAAAGACCTTTGCCAAGCCAGATCGAAGTACAACATGGGTACAACCATGGCTCCAGACTACCTTTTTTTTACTAGGAGCACAGTGGCCCCTAACTTAAAATGTTAGGGGCGCAAGCAGAAAATTTAGGGGCGCACACTATAAATCGATATCCATCAGCAACCCCCCCCCCCCGAGATGCACGATCAGGTCTTTTGGTGCCGATCACCGATAACTGAAATCACTGCTGCCGATCGCCGATAATACTGATCACCGATCACTGAAATCAATATCTGCCGATCCGAAAATACCGATCACGGTGTCGATGGAAGCATTCAATTGTGTCGCATTATTACCAAGGACTATGAGGAAATACATACATAAAGCACCTCAAACATTAAAGAAATTACAGATGTCTTTAAAAATGTAGGACTAATTGATACATTAAAATTGATTGATTGCTATTGTAGGGGATTTCAGATATGTATGGAACACATCTGAATCATTCATTTTCTGTAACTCTTGGGGAAATCCATTTACAGAACTTTTTTTAACATACAAAAGTCTGACTTTTTTTATAAAGTCTTCCTTTGTACAGTAATTTTTTTTTTATGGTAGCATAATTTAAGCTAAATCTCAGAAACGATCTATAAAGATACAAAATCAATTGTTAATTGTTAACTTGTATATGTTAGTGTATGATTTGTCGACATCTTATTTTTAAAAACGGATGTTGTTTCACGTGGTTCTTTCCGCTAACTTTATCAAACCCCTCCGCGCTCCCGATGGAATGTGTTTACCGTGAACATCAGCGCGGATCACGTCGGCGCTGCGGCACATTAAAACATTAAATAGCCGAGAAAGCTGCAATTTCCTGCCTTTTTTCGCTGCGACCGTTTCCTCACGATCTGAGTGGGACTCATTCTGGGAATTTGTCTTCTCTACATCATGAGGTTGAGGAAGAAAGTACCAACTGACAGTCCGCTTCCCATTGTCCATTGTTTACAGAGACACCGCTATTAGACTCTTTGGATTCGCGGGATAACCCCTAAGACCCGCCTCTTTTCACACATTAGCCTATAGCCGTGCTCCCCACGCTCTCACACACAGGCCAGCCGCCTTCTTCTTCTTCTTCTTCTTCTTCTTCTTCTTCTTCTTCTTCTTCTTCTTCTTCTTCTTCTTCTTCTTCTTCTTCTTCTGTTTTTGTCTCCTTTCTTCTTCTTCTCGAGTTAATGTCGGTTAGCAAACCAGTCATTTGGGCATTACCGCTAACTATAGTGGCCTGAAGTATAGAACAAGTTTGTCAGCAACAAAAATATTTAATAAAAAAAAAAAAAAACTGCTGCCGCAAACCTATCCTCACCAGCTAGCCGCGGACCATCCTAATCAACTAGCCGCGGACTGTCCGAAGCAATTAGCTGTCGACCATCCTGTCTCGTAATACCAATTGTTCCTCTAGAGGCGATAGTGAGAAAGTATGGTTATTGTTATTTGCAAAGCCCCAAATCACAACTGATAAAGTTGCCTCTTTCTTAAAATCTGTACGACGTAGCCTTCTTTTTTCTTATTAATAGATTTCATTTGTAAAAGATAAACAACATGATAGAAATAGACAGTTGATCCAGATGGAAATTATAAATAAAATGACAGTAAGTAATAACAGTAGAAACACCAATAATAGGCTAGCCATAATGGGAAAAGTATGACTATACTGATAAGAAGTGGAATTATAAATTAGTACTAAAGGTAGAAGTTATAATAATAGAACAATGACTCAAAATAACAACAATAGTAGCAGCAATCAATTACGTTGAAGGTACGCAGGTTTTGATAGTTATCCTATTAGATTAAAGTGGCAGAAACAAGAAAATAACTTGTGTTTTTTTGTCTTCAACTCACAGCCTCTACTGCCAGGGCAAAGTGTTTCAATAGTTTGGTCCAGGGTGAGGTCAGGAGGAGAAATGTCACCCCCTATTTATTTGGAACGGGTGGCCAGATCTTATACATCACACCTTTAACTGTTGTTTCAGAGACTCGTCCATACCTACAGTATATATCTGACTCATAGTTATTGGTTACATCAAAGGATCCTGAATGCCTATCAGTTGATTGTTCAAGTCTGATCTTGTTTTAATGACATCAATAAAGTGTGTGTGTGTGTGTGTGTGTGTGTGTGTGTGTGTGTGTGTGTGTGGGGGTGGGTGTGTGGGTGTCAATGGATGGATGTTAGCTGAGTCATGGGTCTATTTCAACAGCAAATGGAAAAGATGATGGTCATACCAAAAATCAATGTCCACTTTAATCCCCATTCCTTTAAAACAAACTTTATATTTCCAAGTGTATATTGCACTCAAAATATACAGCGATGAAATCTTTAAAACATGTAATTAATACAGGTCTTACTTTGAAGACATTGTTGATTTATTAAAGGGGCCTTAGGGATTGCAATGCCAATCGATGTTGGGCAGGCTGCCCTTCTGTTCACACTTTATTTAATACAAGATATCTCAGCAACTTTCCAGATGTCTATCGAAATTGCTGCTTATAGTCATGGTTCTCAGAGGATGTTGTAATGATCCCTTGTTTTGTTTTTATCTAGTACCACTAATGTGACGAAATATGCCCTTTTACAACATCTAACAGGGAGAATATATCAAAATCGAATGAGCTAATTCATTATTCTTTTCCATTGTGGATATTCTCTGAGCACCACTATCAGTCTCTAATGTAAACTTGCCATTCAAAATCAAAAGCTACTGTTTGAATTTCCATGATATGATTATTTCTACTCGTACAGTGAAATTATATTGTGTGGATCAGGTCAAAGTTCTGTTTGTTCTTCACAGTGCAAAGGAATATAAAACCTACTGTTGTTTTCATAAAACATATTGAATGGTTGATACAGCTATCAATGCCAAAGTCACCTAATCTATGCAAGATCTATTCTATCAAATTGTCTCCAGTATAAACTAGAATTAAAATGAACAATAGCGGGGTAATGGCACACCTAACAGTATGCAGTATCTCTTTTTTAATACAAACACACTTTTTTAATACAAACACCAGAGTTTTCTGCTCATTTACTTTGCCATTATATCAATTAATGCCAAGGAAATCATTTTGTTGCGTTTTAGCACTTGGCTGAGGTGGAAAAGTGAATGCATAAATAAGCAAAAAAAAGTGCAATAGAAACCGATTTTGACAATAAATGATGATTTAAGTGAAGCATATCCACTGAAATGTCTGCTCTATGGATGAGATAAAAACAGCTCTTTCACTGCTTGAGGTTTGACTGACTCCTCTTCTAGTCACGACTCTTGTAGCAAGAGAGAGAGAGAGAGAGGACCCAAATGTCGACAACGGGGAAAAATAAACTTTATTCCTTTTGGAAATAACTGAAGAATACAAGAAAGTAGACTCTACGGTAGGCAGGGCGGTCATCTAAGGACAAAAAAACGGGATGATGCAGGGAATTAACAATCAGGGACAGGACAGACGATCACAGGAACAAGAAGTGCAGGGAAACAGAAAATACAACAGGAAACAAGACACAAAGACCCATACCTGGACACTTTTTCCCAATTTGGAAGAATTGGCCAACAGTTATTCACACATATGTCAAAGAGCAAAGTAATTGCATAACGGTAGATGATGGAAACAAACAATTCAACAGCGTTTGCAGATTTTCTGGAAGTTCGTTAACATTATCGAATTTTGTAAAAATGTTTTTTTTAAAGTGTTGCTATCATTAGAGGGGAACTGGAACAACGCTGCATCACACAAGCCACACAGTATAGCAGGCAAGTCAAGCGTCTGTCCTTACTCAACCTTAAAGGGGTGGATAACCGTGGGTACTAGATTCTCGTTTTAACCCTCAAACTCTAGAAAGCAGATTCTGCAATGCACTGTACAATACAACTTAAGCGGGAACGTCTTGATCCCAACAAATGACATACAGCACTAATGGAACAATGGTCACCTGTGGAAACAAGTTCCACCATTAACAGCTCCATTCCTACCAGGGCAAAGCTGTTTCGACCTCAATAGATTGAGGGATTTATCCTGCAACACAAAGACACAAAACACAAAACCTCACAGACAAAGGGAAAAATCTCTGACCTAAGCAAAAACGTGCCTTCAAAAGATTTAGATAAGCCTTTGAAAAACTCCAAGAACACATCTTTTAAGCTTTAATGGAACGCTATCAGGTTGGGGGGAGGAGTAGGTCGGACAGGGTTTGGGGCTTCTCAGCATTTCCTCTGGCCCTCCAGGATGTAGACAGTGATTGTCAGCTGGCGAGATGAGAAGCGCAACAGCCCACAGGGAAAAATGTGTCCACGGTAAACATCCCTTGTGCTCCCATCGAGCGACGGAAAAAGAAAGAAAAAGAGAAAAGGTACTTGAAAAGCTCAGCTGTGGTCAGAACCACATACTGTCAGGTTGAAGACGGAAATATTTTGAAGTGTTTCAAAGGTGGTATAAACCAGCGGGAGAAAACCCAACACTTGTGCTAGCAGGCGAGAATGTATAACAGGGGATGAAGGCAGTTCTGGATCCTTGTAAAGATTTATGGATTCCACACGCAATATACATTTCAACGATGCTGTACTGAACAGGATTTACTGCATAAGCTAGTGATTTAAAGGTTCTATATGACATATTGTTTATCACACAGAGAACAAAGTGGAGCTACTCTGCATTCTTTGAGATCAGTAAAGAAATTGAGTGCTTTTAAAATTGACGTGCATAACTGACTCGACCATGGCGAGTATCTTATACATTATTGTATCCACCTCTAATGTGTGTGCGTTGCTCTGGGGTCTCTTGAGTAGTGTGAATAAACAGTGACATTTCACAGGAAACTTGAAAGCTATTGTGGCTCTCTGCGGGGATAGAGCACACAGTACCCCCCCCCCCCCACCCCCCCCACCCCTCCCACTGGAGAGAGACTTAGTCCATCCGAGGGTCATTATGAATACATAATGCATGCACCGCATAGATGAAAGGCCTCAGGAGACGTCTGCGCCTTCAAATCTCGTCAGCGCACTATGCTCCATTCATCTGCGCGTTCATCATCGTTTAAACAAGCTTTCCCGGGTCGCGACTCTCTCCCAGTGATGCCTCGTTGTTGACACCGAGTGGAGTACATAACTACATATTGACTCTCTAGTGGGGACAAAGAGATTGGAGGTTTGACTTTGGATCCTACGAGTCGGTTGGCAAAAAATGAAGCACTCAATTACAGCTCCTTCACCACCACCTGTGTCACACAGCTTGAACTTTTGTTTACCCCAGCAGCTGGGGCATCAAAGCACCGACTACCACCTTTGAGGGGCCCTCTGGAAAAGATGACACTAATACATATGTTACTGTATCTTATGTATAATGACTGCATTGCAATAACCCCTAGTTATGGTACTTTACCAATATGTTAGTGCTGCAACTACAACCACTATCGCTACTACTACTACAAAGAATAACAACAATAACAGCAACAACAATCCAATAAGAATAATAATAATGGAGGCAACATTCAAAGCCATGTGATCAAAATGAGAAAGTCCACTTTATGTTTTTGGGGATTGCATCAGTACACATACGCCATGTTTGCATTCTTTATGTTTGTGAGTAAACACAACCAGCAGCCTACTTAGAGTAGAAACAGACATGTATTCACAACTAATACCAACTTGCATTAACAATTGTTCTATTTGTATCAATGACTTATGAGTAATTGTTACAGAATAAGGATAAATATGTTGTTATTGTCAACAAATTCCAGGAAAACACCCAAATCAACAAGAATGTTTTTATTGTGTAAATACAACAGTATCAAAGGTTGATTAGTGGGCCACTGAAAGTAGTCCTCAATAAATGCACTATTTCCATTTGATGAGCAACGTTTCATGTTAGGACACAGCCTTTTATGAACCAATGAAGTTTTCGAGAGATGGACTCACAATGTTTGGTCCTTGTCCTGACAATCTTTGCTGCTTTTGCTTTTGCGGGTGACATCTGTAAACTTTTTACAAATTCAGATATTTCGGTTGAGTGTGGCAGCGAGACAACCGAGGTCTTATCTAACTCTGCAGTCGTAAAAAAAGAACCAGAAAATGGTAAATAATTAGCGGGAAACAGGAGAGTAAGGACGGAGGATGGAGAGTCAACCAAGATGGATGATATAATAGCGGGAGACTGACAGGCGGAGAGATGCTCAAAATGATATTTGGGTAAACTCTGGCCTCACCTTGCCTCTCCCTGATTGATCACCATGTGCATCTCCCAGGACATATTTTCAGCCACGGCTCCATGAGGCACCAGCAGGCTGACCCCTGGAAAAACACACAGAGAAATGTGTCAACAGCGACAACTCCAACTGCCTGAGGTGAAAATAAGGGCTCACAGCATGTCTTACATGCAGGGGTTATCAGAATATTTATGAGAGCTTATTTTTCATAGAATCAACCGTGACATTTAAAATAAGCAAGTCAACTCAGTTTAAGTAGCAATTTAATGTTAAAAAGGAAAACGCTGATCTTAGTGCATGCTGACACTAATCATCATAAATATATCACAAAGTGAAGGAAGATGTATTTATTAGTGTGCTGTAGCAGCAGGTGCTATTTATAATCATTAGAATCAGGATTCTGAATTTAGATTAATGTCTGGTCTGCCCATTGCTCCTTCAAAATGATTCTAAATAAATAAACAGATGGTGATTACCTTCCAAAACCTGTTACTATTACAACAACATATGAATATGTCCAATAGGCGATTTGTATAGAAGAGAATACTAAAGAGTCGAGAGCCACGGATAGTGGATTTGGATTGGATTTATCAATACACAGAACAAGTTAGGCAAAATAGATTTCAGATTCAATAGATTCTAACTTGTGTACATCTAAGTCAGATAAAGGATCAATTTAAAAAGCATACTAGACTATAGGCTTTTATAGGCTGCTGGGGGACGTTTTAGGATACACTGAGCACCTATCTCCTCTTCTCTCTCTCTCTACTTCTGGATGAATTTACATCTCTCCATCACACAGTACTAACTCGGCTTCTTCCCCAGAGTCTTTGTGACTTCACGTCTCATAGCTTCCATTGGACCTGGCTGGGTCTGATGCATCCTGCCATTGCCCTGCTGATGCGCCCCGCCCCAAATGTATTCAATTCAATTCAATTCAGTTTATTTTGTATAGCCCATTCTCTCAAATTACACATTTGTCTCAGAGGGCTTTACAATCTGTACATATACTGTAGACATCCCTGTCCCACAACCTCACATCGGATCAGGAAAAACTCCCAAACAACGCTTCACGGGGAAAAGAGGGAAGAAACCTTCAGGAGAGCAGAGGATGATCCCTCTCCAATATGGACAGGTGCAATAGATGTATGTGTACAGAGGGACAGATTTAGAGTTAAAACACATTCAATGGATATGACAAAGTCTATGAATAGTTGGTAGTAGGCATGGACCACGATCCAGACCTCCATGATCCTTCAGGCAGATGGAGGTAGAGAGGAGTGGGCGGAGTCTCAACAGGGCCATGGCATAGTTGGTAGTAGGCATATTCCACGATCCAGACCTCCGTGATCCATCAGGCAGATGGAGGTAGAGAGGAGTGGGCGGGGCATCAGCAGTGCCATGGTATCAGACCCAGTCAGGTCCAATGGACCCTATGAGACGTGAAGTCACAAGGACTCCGGAGAGAAAGCAGAGTTAATGATGTGCAATGGAGAGATGAAAATGTATCCATAATTAGAGAGAGAAGAGGAGATACAGTAGGTGCTCAGTGTATCCTAAAACGTCCCACAGCAGCCTATCAGCCTATAGCAGCATCTCTATGGCCTGGACCAGGTGAACCTGATTCAGCCCTAACTATAAGCTCTATCAAAGAGGAAAGTCTTAAGTCTACTCTTATATGAGGTGACTGTGTCTGCCTCCCGGACTGAAGGTGGAAGCTGGTTCCATAAAAGAGGAGCTTGATAACTAAAGGCTCTGGCTCCCATCCTACTTTTTAAGACTTTAGAATCTACAAGTAGCCCCGCTTTTAGTGAGCGCAGCTCTCTAGTGGGGTGATACGGTACTACACACTCTTTAAGATATGATGGAGCATCACCAATCGAGGCTTTGAAGGTGAGGAGAAGAATTTTAAATGTGATTCTTGATTTTCCGGGGAGCCAGTGCAGAGCAGCTAATACATCCAGAGAGAGGGTTCCTCGTCTGTTGCTCTCCTGAAGGTTTTTTATTTTTTTGTGGAAGTTTTTCCTGATCTGATGTGAGGTCCTGGTATGTGTAGAGATTGTAAAGCCCACTGAGAAAAAATCGTAATTTGTAATATTGGGCTGTACAGAATAATGTGAATTGAATTGAAAACTAATATATTCAAGCAACTACTTTTATTGTTACGTATTTGCACGTTTAGACACTGAGAATGTCTGTTGTTATGAGTAAAAACGATGGTGATCGGTTGTCTGTGAACAGCTGCCTCTCATTTCAGGGTCCCAAACATCCAGAGAACAGATATGTTTGACTTAAGCCGTCACACCAGGGGGCTGAAGGACACGTGTGTGTTGTCTGGAACAAAAAGCACATCATCTCTTAAACCGCACATACTCAGAAGCTGGGATTTCATATAAAGCCAGTTGTCGTGTAGACCGTCGAGAGTTTTAAAAAGTAGAATGGGAGCCAGAGCCTTCAGTTATCAAGCTCCTCTTTTATGGAAGCAGCTTCCACCTTCAGTCTGAGAGACAAACACAGTCACCTCATGTAGAGTAGACTTAAGACTTTCCTCCTTGAAAGTCTTGGTTAGGGCTGAATCAGGTTCACCTGGTCCAGCACCTTGATATGCTGCTATAGGCTTATAGGCTGCTGGGGGAACATTTAGGATACGCTGAGCACCGATTTTCTTTTCTCTCTCTACTTATGGATGAATTTACATCTCTCCATTGCACATTATTAACTCTGCTTTCTCCCGGAGTCCTTGTGACTTCACGTCTCATAGGGTCCATTGGACCTGGCTGGGTCTGATGCCTCCTGCCTGGTGGGCCGACCTCCTGTCATGGCCCTGCTGATAATAATAATTCAGCATAAAAACCTTGTTACACCAGCATTCCAATTCTCCACATTTCAAAATGGATCACATTAATTCAAATGGAATCGCTGCCATAGGTTGACTCAATGATGAAGTGAATGGGCTCTCATTGTTCGTGCCACCAGAACGAGGGAACGTATTAGCTTTGCTTCAGGAATACATATTTTCATATTATGAGACAGGAGTTGATACTAAACTATTCTTTGAACAGTTTTCATTACTTATACTTAATGTGTTTTTTTTAACTTGCACTTTACTTATTACTTTTTTTCAAATTAGCTAAATGTTTTCTTTTTCTTTTTTAGTCAGTTATTATTGTCATGTCCTATTTAAAGCACTTTGAATTACCCTTCGTATCCAAATAGTTTGTATCATTATCTTTGGATATTTTGGATAACTCTTCAGGACACTTTATTGATTATTTTTGGCAAATTATTTTTTGCTTGATCAGTCAAGAATAAAGAATAGGTTTAAATAAATCATGGAATAAATTGTTCCCCCTCCTTTGTGTTAATTTTTTTCAATCAGGATCGCTTTCTTGAGATATAAAATGTCATCTTGCATGAAATTCATGAAAGAAATAATGAATTTCCATCTCAGATATATATATATATATATATATATATATATATATATATATATATATATATATATATGTGCTTGATGAGTTGTTTAATTATTAAATTGTCCATGTTCATAGTGTTTCTTACTGATGCTACAAGTTTAAAGAGTCTCAGACCCACAGGAGATTTTTCTCACATAATAGAGTCCTCAAAACGAGAAATGACTCAGCATGTTTGCACTTCAGGTTCCCTCGGTCTTGAAGTCAGTGAATGGATATTGGTATTTGGTTCCGCAATATAAAATACGTCAGTTAAGATCCCAAAAGGCAGGTTATAAAATGTGGCTAAGAAATCTCATCCACTTTTGTTCCCCACAGTTTATTCTCCCCAATAATCCAAAAAGCCAATGGAGAAATCCCATTTAGGAGTTATGGGGACATGGTAGTTTTCACTGACATTATGGTACTTCTGGGACTTAAATCTATCTGAAACAGACACAGATCTAATCCCAGTCTTTCAGTCAAGGCTCACCTCATATGTCTGAATAGGAATAAAGAGGCACAATATTTGATTTGATTTCAATTGTCATATTTTGACATTGTTCATTCCTTTTGATTATGCAACATCTTTCAAGAAGAGAGCGTACCACTGCCCTGCCACTGACGCCTGCCACTGCTTATCTATGACTGGAGAGGCATTCGCAATGTTGAGATGAGAGCATGTGAAAGACTCTTTTTATATATGTATATATATCTATATATAAAAGAATATAAAACAAGGTTAAGAAGAGTGGGAGATGAAATATAAAGATGTTTTTTTCATCTCTGAAATGTGCATTTAATCCAATTTTATGAAATAATAATTCTGTGTTACAGTTGTATTTCCTGGGTTGTGTAGAAGTCTTGCACTAGTTAACTCTCTGAGTCCCGCATCACTGTCTTTATGAGGCTTAATATAGTGAAAATATGATGGCATCACATCAAACTGGACAACCAGCAAGGTCATAGCAGCCTAGTCAGGGTTTTTCCTGGGTCAAAATGGGTCTTTGGTGCTTCCAAAAAAGGCTGTGTTGCCATGTCACAATCACACCAGACGCGCCTCTAAAAAATGCAGCCGCACCAAAAACGCCTTGTCAAAAATGTGCCGGACAAAACAGCCTGTGGAGCGGACCTGCGTGCGCAACCAACCATTGATTTTGGGTTCAATATATTTGAAAAAAAGAAAGGAAAGAGTCCGGCGAATATCACCATCTATTCCATGAGTTGTGTCTCGATGGCGAGGCTTTCAGTTGCACTTCCGACCGAGCAGAAGTCAGTTTGGGTCGTGTTTAGATTTCGAATTATAAAGATCTTCGTAATTAAATACCGCTAATATAATATATAATATGAGGTTCTCAAGAAAGAAAACAGGAAGAAAAGCCCGCCTCCTGCTTGATTCGATTGGCTGCATTGGCCGATTGTGATATTGATGAGCCCTCCGCACCTCGCGCTTAAAGTTGATAATATTTCAATGATGTACTATTGGGTAACATTGTGCTTCTGGGTGGAGGTCTGTGTGAGCGTCTGATAATGTCACCAATGAGTCTAATTTGTAAAGGCGCCTCATTACATTACATTTCATTTAGCTGACGCTTTTATCCAAAGGGATTTCAAATCATGTTACATTCAAACCCTGTAGACACAGCTACAAGGACCAATTCAGGGTTAAATGTCTTGGTCAAGGACACATTCAGCGTTTATCAATGTGCGTACTTCTCTGTACTTGTGTTCTCGTGGACTCTGTTCCAATCACAGAAAGACCGTCATTCGATCCTCTCGTCTGGACTCCCAGGACCAAACTCCAAAAGAATGCAAGTCTGTACTCAGCGTACTTGACATTGATAAACAGCTATGAACTAGGGCGGGGATTGAACCGCCAAGCCCGTGATTGAAGGACAGACCTGCTAACCACTGACTCACATCCGCCCCCAGGTCAAAGCCTCAGAGGTCATAATGAGACACTGAGGGCCGTGCCCCCTTACATAGATGTTATGTAGTATTTAAAGTGGTTATGTAGTCTTTACATTTTTTATTTTGAATAATTTGTAGTCACGATAATGTACAAAACTAAAAAACCTTTTCACAAGTTCCAGCCCTCTGGTTAAGAAGGGACTGCCTGACGAAAGAAATGCACCAAATTGGACAACACAGACACGGCATACAGGAAGTGCTGCACATCCAGAAACACTTGCAGAAACACATGCACAACGTCACTGATGAGCTGTTGAACACAACGGTGTGCGCGCTTGTCGTGAAAGTGAGGAAGATATATGTTCTTCCCGTGCTTTGACTTGCTTCTCTGTGTTTTATTCATCTGTACACACCTTGGGATGCTTTCTTTTGTGGAAAGTAGTTCAAATGTTGAAATTGTGGTCTCAGGACTATATCCAGAGTGATCCGGAAGGTTGTTTCCCGGAGAAAGATGTTGCTGCTACTTCTTCTTTCATGACGTTTTTGAATTGAACTGCATTAAATATTTACACCTCTGTCTTGGGACGGAGGCAGACATCTCAAAACCTATCGAGGTGAAACAATCTCTATAGTTATATATATATTTATATATAGGCCATTGGGCAAGTGAGGAAATGTGTGTTTTATAGTTTGTGTAAATCAACTCCCGATCAAACTGCACCGATGTAAGGAACACTGCATATCACTAAGGTGACTCCAGTAAATCTGTGGTGGAGTGCTGCAGATGGCTATCCACTCTAATGAATAGCGGTTCCTGCAGAACAGCCTGTGTGAGTGCTGCACTTGACAGCACCGACTCATCCACTCAGACCCTCAGCCCGAAGGACGGCTGATTTCACCTTTGCAGCGCCTGCCGGCGTGCACATACACACACGCGCGCGCGCGCGAGGAGGCGGCGTGCACCAACAGAGCAAAGACGGTTGACCCGGTGACGACTGCAACGGTCGGCGGAAAAACTCCTCCGTTTGAGTTGGCGGGACTTGATGACAGCTCAACCCTCATTTGCCCTGCGAGTATGTGGAGGAATAACAAACAGCTACCTGCCCTGGCAACCAGGTGGATGTATCTTAGCAACAGCTCGCGATATATATAGTGTCTTAATGGTAAGAAAGAAAATTCTTATCGAACCATGACTTTTGACAAGCTAGGGTTCACTCCTACTATTTCAACTTCTTTTTGCTCATGTTTGTAGTTCAATTAAATTCAATTCAGTTTATTTTGTATAGCCTAATATCACAAATCAAGAATTTATAATCTGTACACATACAACATCCCTGTCCTATTGTAGTGTCAATGAAGATTAAGCAGCAAACATCTGTGGTACTCAAAATACATGAAAATATATTTGATGTTTTTTAGTGGGGTTGTATGAGATACTGAAGAAGCACACGAGTAAAGTAATGCACTACTGAATAAAATAATTTTTATATCATAATCGTATTACTTTGGGCTGCATTAGTGGTGTGGTGGCTATTAGTGTTTGGAGTTTTCATGTTCTTCTTGTGAGTCTTCCGTGAGTCTTCTGTGAGTTCCCTGTCAGACGTCAAGGCAAAAGCAGTGAAAGTATTCTAAATATAGTATACGCTTGAATTATATGGATTCTTCTAGGTGGCTGAAATGTTGTTTACTGATGTCCTGATTCTACTGCGGTTGCATTTGATTTCCTCCCCATGCCTTTACTCCATGTCTGTTTCTCCAAAACCAAGGCTACTTGCAAGTATTTGCAAAACAGCCAAACCATCTCTTTCTATAGAGACGATGTGACCTTTTATGGAAAACCCAGTAAGCTCTTTTGGCTCATTGCATAAGTGTTGCTTTGCTGATAATAAAGTACCAAGTTGGATTTAACTACCCCAGTGTCACGTCTAGGATTTTGAGGGTTTTACCAACCTGACGAAGAACTGTTGCATTTGGTGGATTCGGAAGGCTGATTCTCATATTTTATAGACAAAAGGATTTTAGTGTGCTTCCCACCAGAGTTGTATGGTGTGTGCGAAGAGTTTGTTCACGGGGTGTTTTCATCAAAATGTTCTTTCGTCAACGGGGTTGCCAGGCAACCGGTGTATGTCAGGCGGATTAAACAAACACGTTAGAAAATGCTAATTAGTGAGCTTGTGAGATGCTGTTTGGTGGATTTTGTTATGTTTGAACAGAGTTATCCCGTTTTAAGTCTCTATGCTAAGCTTAGAGACTTTAAGAGTGGTGTCTATGTTTTTCATCGAGCAAGAAAGCAAATTAGCAAATATTGGTTATTATGGTTGATTTGTCTCCGGGAATACAGTCTCGGGAAAAGGCTTTGGAAATAATTGGGAAACCCCAGAGCAGGCTGTGTGACAAAAAGTCAAGGACATAAAACTAAAATCTTAAAATTGTTACGTTTACATGTAGTATACTTTCTTTTCATTAATGTTTAAATGTATCAATAAATTATTCATGTTATTTGTTCATTCTCTGATTATGTCCTGTCAACGTATTGGTTTTTATGTTTAATGCTTTTCTGTTCTATTCCATCCCTCTTTGGAAGTCACTGATTTAGACAGTGTACCACCTTCTACAGCTGAGAAAAGTTCACCACTTTGTGTGTGCGTGTATGTATGTGTTGTGTGTGTGTGTGTGTGTGTGTGTGTGTGTGTCGACAAAACACAACAAAGACGGACTACGCAGTCTTGATGGGCACACAGCGGATCGTTGAACGTCGAGCACCAGGGACGTGGAGAACAACACGGTGGAGACACGTCAGATGTTTGCCGCGTCGCAAGGCATTCTGGGAAGCCGTTGACAACGGCTTCCATAACAAACAGCTGCTGCAGCCTCTCATTATGGAAAACCAAGAGCCTCGCCGTGTGAGCTTCTTGATTTCATTATCGAAACAACAAAAGAAACTGCCGCACGTCATATCTACTTCCTGTGAAGCTCACCGGCGTTTGGCACCACCAGGCGTCCCCCGGGGTGGCCGAACACGCCGTTGGTCCTCGGCTGCTCTTTGCCGGCGCTGAAGGGCCCGTTGAGGGTGAGCAGGCCCTTTTTGCGTCTGTCTGCCGTGGCGGCACTGTAGTCCCGGCTCAGGTCCCGCGGGAAGGTCTCGACGGGGCCCTTTGAGTGGAACTCCGCCCGCTCGGCCACACCCAGCGAAACCATAAAGGAGCTCTGAACTTTGACCTTGATGTCCGGCAGGGGGTCGAAAAGCTCTTTGTCCGTGCCGTCCTGGAAGCAGAGGGGGGTGCTGTACGTCCGGCCCACCGTCAAGTCTGGCTGCATGGAGGAGTTGAGCAGCAGAGGGTTGCCTGCAGAGAAGGAGACACAGCCACACAGTCACCTGGATGTTTCCTGGACAGTAATCACACACGGTAATGGAATTAAATACGGTCAACATTGTTTTATATTGACATTATATAAGGGTGAGAAGCTAAACAATTTGCAATAATATGCTACACAAATGTCAGTGTAATATATCATAAAAAGACAAATTATAATATGCCATTGTCCAGTATATGGAAGAAAACTTATTCTATAGAAGTTTGAAGTTAAAACATCCATTTAAATATGATAGAGAGAAGTCATAATATTGGGTTTTACAGTATAGTATCTCTATTTAGTATGTAAATTATTTCTTACAGGAAAAGGTACCACTCAGCTTGCAATATTATCACAATACTGTAGTTTACTATTGTACATGAAGCAGAAATAGCAGATTCAAATGAATTCCAAGTTCCTGGACATCGTCAGGAGAAATTAATCCAGTTCAAACCAGGATCAAGAGCCAGGTCTCTGTAAAACGTCCCGCAGCAGCTGACCGCTGAAGCTCCAGCACCAATTAAAACGACGTGTCCGTGGCGGTGGCGACCGTGCGCATCAGAGGTAGGGCTCGGGGAGCACAACCCGGACAGAAGGTCCAGGGCTCGGAGCCACGGTCAGAGCGTTAGATTTAATCACCGGGCGCTCACGCGCAGCTTGATCTCCAACACAAGTCGTTCTCCTGAAAAGACGGGAGGGGGTGTAAAGGTGACTGCTCTGTAAATGAGAGGAGTCCTTCAGCTCGCAGCGTGAACCCAACAGCCTGAGGCGAGGGGAGGGGGAGGCGGAGGGGGGTCTTCGTCTGTGTGGCCATTAGTTGTGATGGCGCCCGCCAAAACGGAGCTTGCTGACGCATCGATCTGGCGTGCGGTGCTCGAGCCGGGCCAACATAACGACGAAGTCACAAAGTCCTTGCCGCCCAGCTGTTGCAAGGCGGGAGGCTAAGAGGCTGTTTTATTTTTAGGGAAATCGTTAATTACCACAGGTGTGATTTGTTATGAGCAGTTTGGGGATGTGGGGGTGGTGTCGGTCTTATGACTTGCTCATCAAAAAACTATTCCTGCTGTTTTCGTCTTCCCAAAACGGAATTCCTGACAAATCAGAATATAGAATATGCCAGAAATTATATAAATTTGAAGACTTTTTGCTTGACATTAAATACAGATACTACACTATGTATACTATACTACCTTCTTTCTTAAAAAAACAATAATATGACTTCTCTCTATCATATTATGGCAGTTTTAGCGTCAGCATTCTATGCAATGAGTTTTCTTCCATATAATCCACAATGTCTGTTCATTACTTTTTTTGATGACATATTATAATTTGTCTTTGTATGGTATATTACAGTGATATTTGTATTGCATACTATAGCATGAATGTTGATCTTTTATCTTTTTATACTATGACGTTTTCTTTCAACTGTGTTGTATCACCTTTTCAGATTCCATACCAGGACAAGGGCTTCAAACTAATGATAGCTAATCAGTATTGATTCATCTCTACATTATTTTTCTTGAATAATCAATTAATCATTAAGTCTTGTTCAATTTCCACTGCGATGTGCACACATCTAAAAGCAAAGTGGCAAACTGTCAAAGTTAAATTCCGACTTAAACTGTAAAGTCGTGAAACAGCTTTTCACTTAGTGCACAGATCACCGAATCAGTTAAGTGTCTGTTTGAGTAGAACTACACACTTTTTCTAAAGGCATGTATTCCTAGGACAGTCCAACAATATTAACTACTTCCTCCCATGTGCATAAACTAAAGTGCTTGTGAAGGACCAGGGTACACATAGAACTGTAGGAGCAGGTAAAGGTGAACACAAATATAGGATTTTATTCACACAATAATTTATACAAGGATTTAAGATGGGGGATAAAATCTGGACAAAGTACAGTATAAGAATTTTAAAAAATAAGTTCCACATAATTGCGCCATATTCAACAACAATGTATTTAGTTAGAACTTAAATTACGACATAAAACATGATGAGGGCTCTATGGGTCAAGAGCTACTTCCCATCCATCCTCATAAAATCAAATTTCAAGTACAAAGTGTGCTCCAAAGGCAATGACTTGATGACACTGAGAGCAATCAGTTCTCAATTTGGGTTTAAAAAGAGAGCGACAATAAATCAGCCTCCCTTCCTGTCGACGGAGCGGCTCCAGATCTGTTGACGGCTGAGACTTTCTCACTCTGGTTTCTAGCTTTAAGAGGGAGAGAGTAGCTCATGTTGACAAATATTGATTGAATTTTCCTCAGTCATGCAAACAAAATATTGGAATTCTTAAGTAAAATGATGTGCTCCCTTTATAGTAGTATGCCTTTCCAGCACTGTAAAATATTGTATTTTAATAATAATTAAACTTTAAACAGTTGTGAACAATACTCAGAGAAGAATACAATTATCCCTATTGAGAATTTCTGTCCCTTCTACTAATGCTTCCAATGAATAATCGATAATCTAAATGTCTAGTGATGTCACCAAATCTATTCATAGTAGTCTGTATGTAGGTTTAATTCCAACATACAGTATTCATATTGCTGTAGTGAATAAACTGTATTGTCGTGGCAGCCATATTAATACTGTATTCGGAAATTAATGCTACATACTCACTGCTACGAATAGATTTGGGGACATCACCAGACATGTACATCATCGACTATTAACCTGAATTCATTAGTATATTTGGTGATCACTGATGGATCATGCATATAATGATCAAATTTAACACGGAATAACATTCTCAGATAATCGCTGCATAAAAAAGAATGACAATATGCATTTGATATATTAAAACAGTCTAACAGTATCGGGTCAGATCAGTCTTAATAATTGCAAATGCACACAGAGACTCACAAATGCAAACACAAAAATTCACAAATGCGGTGCAAATGAGGGAGACATCTGATTGGCTATGGATAGGTCTATGTAAAGAAAAAAGTAAATCAAGCCACGATAGGGGAGTCTCAAAAACCCACAAACAAATGTGTAGCGATTCACAAACAGATGCAGTGCGATTAAAAACAACATTATAATAATTTATTTATGTGTACATTGGAATGTATTTGTGAATCGTTCTGCGTGCATTTGTGATCATTTTGTGTGCATTTGTGAATCTTTGTGTTTGCATTTCTTTGTTCTCTGTGTGCATTTGCAATTATTGAGACTGATCTGACCCCATATGACAGTGACAGTGAACCTACAGTGCAGATATTCCCTCCACAGCGGCAGCCCGGTGGACATTAACCCTTCTGCAGCTGACATTCCATCACCGCTGAATTTTCTCCCCCCTCCTCCATTTGAGTAGAGAATGATCTGATTATTGCTCGAGTGTGCATCTTTAAAGAACAGTGCGGCGAAAATGGAATGGTGGCGGCGAGATGAGAGAAGTTAATGAAATGTACCTCGGGTTGAATACCTTGAGGGATAGGTCTGGAATTGGGCTTCTGATTAAAAATCACTCAGAGGGAGAAGTAATGTGGAGAGACAGGGGGTCATGTCCAAATACTCATTCAGCAGCCCAGAGCCATCCAACTCCTTTTAGTGTCTTTTGTCTTGTGATTATTAGGCATGATAAAGCTAATATTTCCAATTAAACACATGTTTAGAGACACGGTTCATACACATGTTGACCAAAGGATTTCCATGATCAAATCTTTAGTGAAAATCTCAGTGTATACACAAGTACACCTTAAATGATACAAATGAATGAGAGAAAATTGTCTGATTAAAAGAATAAATACTTATATAAATGTTTATTGTTTTAATCAAACTGCATAAAATGAACATATGAGTAAAACACATTTCCGTGATTTCTTTCAAGGAATCTTCCAGGCCTGGAAATTACAATTTTTTGATTGCCATGACTTTTCCAGGTTTTTCATGCCTGTACGAACCCTATAGAGCCCCCCCCCCCTAGAGGAAATGTGTACTTTTCTGCTATGTTTATGAAAAGGACGTTTAAATGTTAACAATGCAATCGCGGCAGAAGTAGGTTAATATGAAATTAACTTTGACAACTTCCTCCAAAAGTAAAGTGGGTGCTGAAGAAAGTGTTCCACATTCCGCGGGGAAGGAAAAGTGGAAAAGGAGTGATGGTGGCCGGTGGAGGGCACAGCAGGTAGGCTGGCCTATTTAAATAAGGATTGATGACCCGCTGCATGTAGACCTGGCTCCTACCACCTACCAGCCCCCGTGATGGGCGGGGGTTTGACCCACCAATTCTTTGAGAGTGGTGGGGGCGGGGGAGCCGAGGGCACAGTGTGGGTTTGTCACCGTGGCGAGGATGGATTGCTCCGTCGCCACGATGGCTATCACAATGCGCTAACCCAGAAATACAGAATCATCAAGTCATAGGAATGCCTGTAGCGAGGCGGGCCGGGTCACATGAGCAACAGAAGTTATTGCTGTGCACAACACAATTTGAATTGATGTTCACTGTTCCATACACCCTCACATTTTTCCATTAGTGGTTTAGGTCAGTGTGATCTAACGGAGGAGATTGGTTGCCTGACAGTCAAATGTGTGGTCCACGGTGGCGGGGTGGCGACACTCCAACCCGCCACCCGCAACCCGCCACCGGAGATTGATTATGGCCTGTTTCACAACAACTGAGAAGCAGATCTGTCAAAATAGAAGGACAGGTCCTTTCACTGATTGTGGAAGTATAAATTCAAAAGCAGATGGGGAGGCTGCGAGCCAACGCCATCAATCACCGGCATGGCCCTGTCGCGGAGGGCATTGACGACGCTGCCTTTTTTGGCCTCGCCGTCCTCGGCGGTGTGGAGTTAATTGCCCGCTCTCTCTCTCTCTTACCTTGTCTGGTGGTCTTGAAGTTGAAGGACTGGAAACCCCCGGTTAGTGCGGAGGAGTCGATGACGTCCACGCCGTACTCGCTGTGGTTCTTCCTGTACAGCATGACGGCCACCACGAGGATCGCCACGGCAATGATGCCGGCACCCAGGCCCGAGTACAGAGCCACGTCATTGGAGCTGTCCATACCTTAAAGCACACAACGAGACACATGAGACAAGACGTTAATTCTCATTTAAAATTGGGTATTCAAATCAGGGTTCATACATATTTCGACCAATGGGTTTTCATGACTTTTCCATGACATTAAACTAGAATTTCCATGAATTTGTGAAATCTCGGTGAATACATGAACATTTTTTTAGAAAATGTAGTATTTAAACTAACAATGACAATTCCGAAGTATACAGTATAACCTTGAATAATAAAAAAATATTAGTATGTAATTTGTTAGGACTCAGCCAGC
The DNA here is from genome assembly GCA_036178185.1 of Liparis tanakae. Lineage (NCBI taxonomy): Eukaryota > Metazoa > Chordata > Actinopteri > Perciformes > Liparidae > Liparis > Liparis tanakae. The sequence goes on along the minus strand of CM070094.1, from coordinate 6,774,432 downwards.
CGGGGTCCCACGCCAGCCCGATTGCACAGAGACACCCGGTACCTCGGAGCGCGCTGCCAGAGACTTGCGCACCTGGCGACGACGACGAGCCGGGCGCGCTCCGGTGCACACCTGAAACCACTCGGCTCACGCCTCAGCTGCATCTCGTAGCCTCGTTAGACGGGGAGTGAAATAGCAGGACTTCCAGTAGCTCTCTGCAAGTTTGTCCTAGAAACTCCAGAGGAGAAGTCATACAACCCTGGAGTACCTGTGTCAGCATCCAGCAGGGCAGTGGCCGAGTGGCGGACTACTCGGTGGAGTTCAGACTGGCCGCCGCGGAGAGCGGGTGGAATGACCCAGCCCTTCGGGTTGTCTTCCAAAGAGGACTCAGCGAAGCGGTGAGAGACCAGCTGGCTACACGGGAGGAGCCCACCTCTCTCGATGACCTCATTAACCTCGCCATCCGAATCGATGGACGCCTCGGTGAGAGGAGACGGGAGCGAGACCTCCGTGGATCCCTTCCTATCCCTCACGTGCCCAGTACACTGCAGAGGAACCATACCTCTACTCACTCAGTTTTCCCTAGCCCTGCCCGCCCACCCACCTCACAGACGGCAACTGAGGGGGAACCCATGCAGCTGGGCCGTGTGCGCCTTAGCCCAGCCGAACGGGAGGCCCGATTCAGGGCAGGGCTATGTTTCTTCTGTGGCCAGAGGGGACATCGCGTCAGGGGCTGTCCCATCCGGCCAAAAGATTAGGCTCACCAGGCACCCGGGAGTTCCTAGTGAGCCACCTTTCCTGTTCCCGTATTGCTTCACCACCGAACCGGCGGATTAGCGTTACCCTGGCCTGGGCGGATCAGCGGATTACAATGGGGGCCCTTCTCGATTCTGGGGCGGATGATTGTTTCCTGGACTCAGAGTTCGCTGCCCAGGCTAACATTCCGTCTAAGACACTGGAGGAGCCCGTGGAGGCCTTTGCACTAGACAACCGCCCTCTGGCCCACATCACCCAGTGCACCCATCCCATCTCCCTCACTGTGGCGTGGAACCACGTGGAGACCCGCCAGTTTTACCTAATCCAATCCCCGTTGGTTCCAGTGATTCTGGGGCACCCCTGGCTCGTACAGCATGAGCCACATGTTGCCTGGTCCTCTGGAACTATCCTGGAGTGGAGTTCTTCCTGTCACGCCCAGTGTCTCCAGGCAGCTACTAACCCATCACCCCTGCCAAACCCCGTTGCCCCTCCCCAGGACGTTTCCTCTATCCCTCGTGAATACCATGACCTAGTGGAGGTTTTTAGTAAGACCCGGGCTCAGTCGCTTCCTCCGCATAGGCCCTACGACTGTGTGATCGACCTCCGCGCTGGGGCGCCCCTTCCCAGCAGTAGCCTGTACAGCCTATCCATTCCGGAGAAGGCTGCTATGGAGGGCTACATCTCGGAGTCAGTGGCAGCAGGGCTCATTCGGCCTTCGTCCTCCCCAGTGGCAGCGGGTTTCTTCTTTGTGAAGAAGAAGGACGGGGGTCTCCGACCCTGTATTGACTATCGCCAACTGAACGACATAACGATAAAGAACAAGTACCCTCTTCCCTTCATGAGTTCTACCCTTGAGCCCCTCACCCAGGCTACCATCTTCACAAAGCTGGATCTCTGGAGCGTCTACCATCTGGTTCGGATAAGGAAAGGAGACGAGTGGAAGACCGCCTTCAAGACACCACGAGGGCACTACGAGTATTGTGTAATGCCGTTTGGTCTTACCAACGCCCCAGCGGTATTTCAGGCTCTTATGAATGACGTGCTCCGCGACATGCTGGATGTGTTCGTGGTTGTGTACCTCAACAACATCTTGGTCTTCTCCAAGACCCTCGAGGAGCATGTCCAGCACGTTCGTCAGGTGCTCAAGCGTCTCCTCCTCAATCGGCTCTTTGTCAAGGCTGAGAAGTGCCGATTCCACTCTGCTTCTGTCGACTACCTGGGTTTCATCGTGGAGGAGGGGCAGACTCGAGCCGACCCCCACAAGATCAAGGCCGTGGTGGACTGGCCAACCCCCACATCGCGAAAGGAGTTGCAGAGCTTCCTCGGTTTCGCAAACTTCTACAGAAGGTTCATCCGAAACTACAGCATTGTGGCAGAACCTCTCACCAGGCTGACCTCTCCCTCCCAGCCGTTCATCTGGTCCCAAGCTACCGACGCCGATTTCTGTCCCTTAAGGGGAGGTTCACCAGCGCCCCAGTTTTGCTCCATCCCGACCCAAAGAGACAGTTCATTGTGGAGGTGGATGCCTCAGATACCGGGTTGGGGGCGGTCCTTTCCCAACGGGCGGTGGCGGACCAGAAGGTACATCCTTGTGCGTTCTTCTCTCGACGTTTTCTTCCCGTGGAGGAGAACTACAACATCGGGAATCGGGAGCTGCTGGCAGTGGTAGCTGCTCTGGAGGAGTGGCGCCATTGGCTGGAGGGGGCGGAGCAGCCATTCACCATCTGGACAGACCATAAGAACTCGACATTCATCCGGGCGACCAAGCGTTTCAACGGGCGACAGGCTCGTTGGCCGGGCTTCCTCAGTCGATTTGATTTCTCCCTGACCCATCGTCCCGGTTCCCGCAACATCAAGGCGGATGCCCTGTCCCGACTACACCAAGGGAGGCGAGCCACTGAGGAGTCGGTTCCCATCGTCCCCGAGGCCAAGGTGGTTGGCGTGGTGGTCTGGGGCATTGAGACCGTTGTGAGAAAGGCGTTGCGCTCCCATCCTGCTCCGAGTGGCGTTCCTCCGGGCCAGCTGTTCGTACCGGAATCTGTCAGATCCCGGGTGCTTCAGTGGGGCCACACCAGCCAGTTTGCCTGCCATCCCGGAGTTCACCGCACCTTCACCTTCCTGGCTCGGCGTTTCTAGTGGCCTACTATGAGGAACGAGGTGAAGGACTTTGTACTGGCCTGCCCTGTTTGTGCCCGCAGCAAGGCCTCTCACCGGGCACCCGCCGGGCTACTGCAACCCCTTCCTGTTCCTAGCCGCCCCTAGTCCCACGTGGCTATGGACTTTGTGTCTGGACTACCCTCCTCCCAGGGTAAGACGGTGATACTGACGGTAATGGATCGTTTCAGTAAGGGGGTGCACCTGGTGGCCCTCCCCAAGCTTCCTTTGGCGTCGGAGACGGCGGACCTCCTGATGAGCCAGGTGTTCCGGCTTCATGGTCTTCCCCAAGAGGTCGTCTCGGATCGAGGACCCCAGTTCACATCCCAGGTATGGCGAGCATTCTTCAAGGGGTTGGGCGCCTCTGTCAGTCTCTCCTCTGGTTATCACCCACAGACTAACGGGCAGACGGAGAGGATGAACCAGAGTGTGGAGTCGGCACTCCGCTGTGTGGCTGCCATCCTCCTGGAGTCGATTCCTTCCATGGGTCGAGTATTCAATCAACTCCCTGGTCAGCTCTGCCATGGGTCTCTCCCCCTTCGAGGTATCTCTGGGGTACCAGCCGTCCCTGTTTTCTGCACAGCAACCAGAGGTGGCAGTTCCCTCCGTGCAGACCCATCTGGACAGATGTCGTCGCGTCTGGGAGGTCACCAGAGCCGCCCTACTCAAAGCGGCTGAACGAGGCCGCCGGGGGGCCAACCGTCGCCGGAACCCAGCTCCGACATACCGACCGGGGCAGAGTTTGGCTGTCCGCCAAGGATATTCCCCTACAGTCGGCCGCCAAGAAGCTGGGTCCCCGTTTCGTGGGCCCTTTTGAGATCACAAGAGTGCTCAGCCCTGCGGCAGTGAAGCTGATACTTCCGGCTTCCATGCAGATCCATCCCGTGTTCCACGTATTGAAGATTAAGCCTGTCTCCCTCAGTCCCCTGATGCCTCCTGCCCCTGAACCACCCCCACCTACAATCGTGGACGGGCACCCTCAGTGGAGGGTCCGCCGACTGATGGATGTTCGGCGTCGAGGACGAGGGTACCAGTTCCTGGTGGACTGGGAGGGCTATGGCCCAGAAGAACGTAGCTGGGTGTCCCGCCAGCTCATCATGGACCCGGGGCTTCTGACTGATTTTTATCAGGCCCATCCCGACAAGCCTGGCAAGTCGCCAGGTGGCTCCCGTAGAGGAGGGGGTATTGTTAGGACTCAGCCAGCCGGGGTCCCACGCCAGCCCGACAGACAGAGACACCCCTGCACTGGAGCGCTGCCAGAGACTTGCGCACCTGGCGACGACGACGAGCCGGGCGCGCTCCTGTGCACACCTGAAACCACTCGGCTCACGCCTCAGCTGCATCTCGTAGCCTCGTTAGACGGGGAGTTAAATAGCAGGACTCCCAGTAGCTCGCTGCGAGTTCGTCCTAGAAGCTCCAGAGGAGAAGTCATACAACCCTGGAGTACCTGTGATTACCTTTTTCCCTGTGGATTATTCGCCAGTGAGTTTTGTTTGCTTGTTTGTTCCAGTGCCAATTAAGGAGGCAGTTTTTCTTTTGTTTTCTCGGAACTTTCCACTCCCTTGGTTTTTCTAATAAATTACGGCGTGTTTTTTGGCTAACCGTAACACTGTCTGTTGTCGTGCGCTTGGGGTCGAAGAAAAACCATAACATAATTGAGACATTAGTTTGATTAAAATAATTAACATTTATGTCTTTTCAGTTCACTTGCAGCGCGAAAAATGGGAAAAGTTATGAGCGTGTATGCCGGCTTAATTGTTGAGCATTCTTTTGAAAGCATATTAATTATTTAAAACTCAGCGTGAATGCACATATGAATACTAAAAAAATTCCACGACTTTTCCAGAACTTTTGGGATTTTCTTTTTTTCAGATCTTCTCCAGGCATGGAGATAACCACTTATAAATTCCATGAATTTTCCAGGTTTTCCATGACCGTAGGGACACTGTCAAATAATTAAAGGTGGTCCTATCACCAATTCATAAGAAACTCCAGTCATTTCATCTTTGCCCTACTCCTAATAGAAGATTAAAGGGAACACAACTCAGTTTTTTGGGGAGTGATAGTGTGCATATGAAAAAGTTTTCATAAAGGCTTTGGTGGCTCAAGAGATAGCTAAGCAAAGGCTGATAAATTGCCTCCTGTCAGCTGTGGTTGAAGACTCTGAAAATGAAAACTAATCTTTCGGGTGTGAAGTGAGCTCAGCGGACTTCTGCAACCTACTCCTCACCTCGGCTTGACCCCGGCGACTCGATGCTTCATTAGCCAGGAAGAAGAGTGCGTGGAATAGAAAACAATAACTGTGGTTCTGCTATATCAATTTTCAACTGTCCGTCAATACAGGACTGCAACACTAAATTGGTGGCGTGCGCTTTCAAACCATAATCATCACTTCCTGAGGTTTTGTTAAATTAGTAGCCTGTTACGACAACATATTAGAGTCATTGTAGATAAAAAATAAATAATTCTAAAGCCAGGGGGAAGGGATTCTTTTCAGGGTAAAACCTAATTTAATATGTTTACGAGAAAACAATTACCGTAAATTCCGGACTATAAGCCACTACTTTTTTCCCGCCGTTTGAACACTGCGGCCTATAATACAGTGCGGCTAATACATGTTTCTTTCATGGCGCAAAAAACAGACCAATAAAATTGATGAGTATTCACAGAGGTCCAATGAAATTGTGTGATACATAATTCTCACTTTCACAGTTATTTACAGTCTTGTAAATCAGTCATTTATACTCACCCTCAACATGGATACTCGAAGAAAAGCATACGATGCCGCTTTTAAGTTAAAGGCAATCCATCTGGCGATTGAAAACGGAAATCGAGCTGCTGCACGTCATTTTGGGATAAATGAGTCGATGGTGAGACGGTGGAGACAACAGCGTGAGGAACTGACTCGGTGCAAAAAGACGACGAAAGCTTTCAGAGGTAATCACAGCAGGTGGCCGGAGCTTGAAAACTGTCTTGAAGACTGGGTGAACACACAGCGAGCGGGATACCGCGGTGTTTCCACCATGCAGATCAGGCTGAAGACTAAAGAAATAGCCACCGACATGAAAATCCAAGATTTCAGAGGTGGGCCATCATGGTGTTTCAGATTTATGAAACGAAAAGGCCTGTCGATCCGGGCGCGCACGACGCTGTGTCAGCAGCTCCCTCCCGACTACGAGGAAAAGCTCGCTCTCTTCCGTACTTTCATCCAAACAAAGATAGCGGAGCATTCCATCTGGCCAAATGAAATTACAAACATGGATGAAGTACCTTTGACCTATGACATGCCTCTCATCCGGACTGTTAATATGAAAGGTGACTCGTCCATCAATATAAAAACCACGGGTCACGAGAGGACGCACTTCACCTGTGTTCTGAGCTGCACAGCATCCGGACTAAAGCTTCCACCCATGGTGATTTTTAAGCGGCTGACAATGCCAAAGGAAGAAATCCCAAAAGAAATCGTGGTGAAAGTTAATAAGAAAGGCTGGATGGAGAAAGCATAATGAAGGAATGGCTTACGGCGTGCTATGGCAAGCGTCCGGGGGGAATTTTTCATCAAAAAAAAGCACTGCTCGTGATGGACAGCATGAGGGCCCATATTACAGATTCTGTGAAAGCTGCCATCAAGAGGACAAACTCAATTCCAGCTGTGATTCCTGGGGGCACCACCAAGTATTTGCAACCACTGGACATCAGTATGAACCGTGCATTTAAAGTGGCAATGCACAGTGAGTGGGAGACGTGGATGACCAGTGGCGAGAAATCCTTCACCAAAACTGGCCGCATGCGAAGGGCATCTTTCACTGATGTCTGCCAGTGGGTTCTCAATGCGTGGAGCCGTGTGAAAACATCCAGCATCACCGGCGGGTTTCGGAAGGCTGGGCTGCTGCGGGATGAAGAGGACCGCGAGTGCTCAAGTGAGAGCGACAAGGATGAGACTGAAGTCAGTGACAGCATCCTGAAGCTGTTCCATTCAGACACCGAGGAAGAGGACTTTGAGGGTTTTAGTGCGCAGGAGAAAGAAGAAAGTGATTAATGACTTTTCCTGGTCGGCTGCAATGTTCTGTGCGTTGTTCAATTAAAAGTACCGGTATTTGCAGCGTTATTTGCGTGTTACAGACACATACGTATATTTAAATGTGTTACAGGTAGTTTGAAAAAAAAGCATTCATAATATGTACCGTATTTGTTTGTTTTATCATACGGATTAAATCAAACGTTAAAAAAATGCTCACGTGTAACATCTTTATTTGTAAATATCCCATACAACGTGGGAAACCTGCGGCTTAAAATCCGGTGCGGCTTATACAAGTACAAAATTGATTTTCTTTCTAAAATTAGAGCGTGCGGCTTGTAATCAGGTGCGCTCTATAGTCCGGAATTTACGGTACACATTTTCAAACAAAAAAATATGTTTTACGTTTCTACTTCACTTATTTTGTTTATAAAAGGACATAGAAAGAACATAAAAGAGCATGTGTATCTTTCATGACCTTCAGAGAGGACTTCAGAAAAATAGCATTCGTGAGGATCTGATAAACCATTGGCAAAATGGATGAAGTGAGGATGAAGTGAAATACTATGCTATGTTGGCATTATGTTCATAATATGAACATGAGAGAAAACACTTTCAGGACCATCCTTACCATAATAACAATAATTTAGGGGCAACGTAAACAGTTTCGCATTCCACAATGTACTTTATAATCTCTGAGATTTTTTCTGATAAATTAATTACTTTAACCTCGGAAAATTAAATTTAATTAAATTAATTTTGTTACGCCTAAAATCACAAATTTACTTCAGAGGGCTTTACAATCTGTACACATATGACATCCCTGTCCCAGGACCTCACATCGGATCAGGAAAAACTCCCCCCAAAAAACAATAATAGCAATGCAACTAACATTAATAATGATAATAGTGTAGCGTCTGTCATTGTCTCTTGACCACTGAATACTGAATGCTGAATGCTGTAGAAATATACATCATATTGAGTTTATCAAGGCAATGGATACATAATAAAAGCTCACTTCACTATTTGTGAATTCTCTGCATGTGAAAGTCTTCTTCTGAGATTTCTCCAGCAACAAGATTTTTTTCTTCTTTTTTTAACTGTGATGATGGAAGCTTTGCTAATGAAGAATTCTTTGTTAAATGTGTTTCACATAAAAAAGCCTTGTCTTTGTTGTATTAATAAAGAGCCAGTGAGGAGGAGATGGAAGAAACGCAGAGGAAGACAATGCTGCTATTATTATGTTGACATTGAAGGTCAACCACAGAGTAAGAAAGTGTTAGTCTGGCTTCGGGATGGAAATGAAACACGAATGGGAAGTGGTAAGATGGAGCAGACCATCTGTTTCTTCTCTCTATGCTACATTATGCACCAAAGATAGGCATAATCGAATATGTCCAGCCGTTACTCTAAACTGTTACACATCACGTTCAAGCTGCTAACATGGAGGGCATTAGCATAACTGCCTTGGACCCGCCGGTCTATATCCAATCGCGTCGATGGATATCTCAGTGTGCATGCAGGGTGGCAGCCTGTGGTCACCAGTCGTCATAAGGATGAATCAGAGGGAACATTTTATTTAAAGTATTCCTACCAGGGTGATCCCTCACCTCACACCAGCTTAATACCATCCCCATCCAATCATCCAAGCTTTCCTTAAAGCCTTGCGCGTAGGCACAACTTTTAGATTAACGTGGCCCCGTTAATGAAAAGCGCTCAAGCAGGCACCTGACAATCACTTAACCGGGCGAACTCCAGCAAGTTGATTGAAAGCCGCCACAAGAAGGTGAGGACCGCGCCGTAAATTGGTCAAATTAGCTCCATTTGCCGTGATTACAACCCATTAATCCTCCACGACGTAGCACATGTTCCCTTGTCACAACCGATACATCTCTCTCTGTTTCAAAGTAAAAAGGAAAGCTGCGACCGTGCTCTTATAAAAAGTGGGCCGCTGACTAATGACATGAATGCATAATGAGCACATCTTGCGGCGTCAAAAACTAAAGTTGCTCAGGTCAGTGAACTTAGGGCGTGCGATTCCTAAAGCTTCCGTTTCCTAGAGATGAATGCAAACGACCGTCGCTCCTTTGAATCTAGACTCTATCATCTCTGTCGCCCCCAGAATTCAGGGCGTTACGTAATATAAGTGGCAGTCGTGGCCGTCGAAGATAAAAGAAATTCACAGAAGAAGACTCACTTTGAGGTTTAACGTCATGTAGCAGCTTTCGATCTGCAAAGACAGAGAGATAGAATGAGACAAAGAGGAGAGAAAGTGGTGATTAAAGTCCGAGCCTCCGTGAAGCCACTAACAAGTGTGGTCTCAGATCCGGTACCCTGAGCAGTGCACGCCTTCCTGCTGACTGTGCTCTTTGACCATACATACAGCATCCGATAATAGGGCCAGGCAGGCGTCATTACTGTCTTCATATCACCACCGCTGAAGGTGGTGAGGTGCAAACTGATCCAATGGTGGGCTAATGATCTCCTCACATAAGTAAAAAAAAAATGATTTCATTTCTTGAAGATAAATTGCAGTCCCACAATATTCCAAATGCTTTTTCTTTCAATATATATTGTGAAAAGCAAAATGAACATTACAATCCTCTGCACGGGACCTTTTTTAATTTATTTTTACCATCATGAAATGTAATATAATTTAATGAAGTTATTTCCTGAACAAATATGTTTGGGGTCTAAATAGTAATTAAAAAACGTACGCGTGTGCCTACCTTAATTATAACAAACACTCATATATATCTCAAATCTAACCCAATCACCAGAAAATAAATATTATATTGAACATTTCTGCAAACCTTGCAGGTCAATATTTCTAAACTGAAAACAAGTTTCACAATAACGTGTTAAATTAGGGTTTCAGAAATGCCACGTTATTAACGCTGTGAAACTATTTGTTAGGTTTAAGCAACAAAACTACCTTAGGTTAGAAAACAGATCATGGTTTGAGTGAAAATAATAAATGGAAGTGTAACAACCTAAGTATTTTTAATAAATAACAAACTCTCTCAGCTAACTGTCTTACATAACGTTAGCAAGCGCAAAGTCAACATTGACTTTTGGTTTCACACGGATCACGACCAATAGACTCCTTTCGTCCCATCTAGCACAATAAACACTTCCCGCCTACACTTTCACGGTCCTTTTCTCTTGTTACACGTTCTGCCGGTCACTCGATGTACTTCATCAATGGCTCTGAAAGGCGGTGACATTCATCATATCCGTGATTTGCAGAAACGTACAGCGGCAACATTTTGTTTTCCAAAGCGACTGTGCTGTTTAATCCGTTGAATTGATCCAAACAGCCCACTTGATATAATTTAATTATGTAATGTAATGTATTAGTAACAGCTGCAAAGTTGTCCACTATAATAACCCTCTGATGGTAGGTCACGTCTTACAGTGTTACGATGTCTGACTGAAAACTCTTACCGTTAGCTACATTAAAGCCACTAGCTAACGCTATGTTATGTTCACTCTATGACAAAAAAGGTGATTTTGTCCTGTGCAAATATAAAAATAAAAAATAAAAATAAAATATTTGCAGAATTGAGGAAACTTTTGTCATTTCCGTTCAGATTTTCTCGTGCGATACTTGGGAATACTCATAAAAGATGTGTAGGCCTACTACCACGGCTACCGACAGGACAAGCTAGCACAGAATCAGAGCCTTTTGGTGATTAGTGTAAACCTGTAAATAATATGCTGCGCTTCAAATTTCAAAGGGGACATTTTACAACTTCACCAGCTCTCTCTCATGGTCAACAGCTTTGTACATGTTTTGGTATTGGTAGCCAAGATTTGAGAGATTAATGTTAAACTACAAATACAATGATGTTCCTTGTGTTCAGTTTTGAAGAAAAAACGGTCAGCCCGACAGTGTAACCATTATTCATTTGAGGGTTGACACTGCTGAGTGAAACATTTAGCATTGCATGTGCATGAGCCAAACAGTGCAATGACATTTAATTCCAAACGTCAGACGCCATTCAAGAGTGAACGTCTACACTTCTTTCTCTGTGATGGATTCAGTATGACATCCAATATGTCAAGTGAGCAGCACACAGGAGAAAGAGCGCTGGCATTATCATGCAGGGGGCAACTGTGTCAACCCACAGTGGGATTTCTTTCCAACACACATCTCCTATTCAAACATGCTTGTGATGCGTTGCCATGTTGCTGTGAGTGTATATATGTGATGGTGAGATGATGAGAGGGAAATGATGAGAACGCCAATGATGATAATGGCCAACAGGGAGAGAAAAGGCCTTACTCTGGGTACACAGTCCATCTGTGCAGTTCTCTGTGGCCTCACTGTTCCCTTCACACATCCTGCCCCGATGTCTGGGTGCCGGCGAGTTGCATTCCCTGCTCCGCAGCTTCTCGCACTGGCTGCTGCACACGGTCCATTCGCTCCACTCGTCCCAGCCTCCATCAACTGCAGTGTGAGGATATGTGCAAATGTGGACATTAGAAGATTAGCAGATACACAGCATGTTTCTGTACACAGACACAAAAGAAAGATAAGGCAGCTATGCTAAATGATGTATGCCTATAAGACAGAGGACAGTGTATAAATGGGGGACAGAGTAGTAGCAAAGGGCCAAAATCCAACCCAGGACTTTGTGGTTATGGCATGCACTGTAACCAGGCAACATAATATGATCTTGACCTTGTAACCATTGTTGCATGTTACGCCCCTCTCTCTCTCTCTCCCTCTTTCTACACTGTGATCTGTAAAGTAAATGCAGAATCCCCCAACAAATTTAAAGGGCGTTTACTCTCCCGTTTCTTTTTCCCACACACAAATAGAAGTCATGCCCCAACGGAAAAAAAACAAACACTTTTTATAATCCCATTAATCACTTTATTCAAGATTCTGCTTGAGGATATTTAGTTTTTCAGCAGATGTCAAATAAAATATGATGTTAAATATTCTATGTTTGCAAAACCTCAACGAGGGACATTTCTCATAATATTAAGATAAAGCTATTTATGACAGAATTTTCCATGCACTTTCATATCTGTGCTATATTTACACACATTAAACATTTGAATATGTCCTTAATGGGCAAACAGTATGACACGGAGTATATGCTTGATGTGGCGACACAGCTAGGGAGCCATTTCCTCCCCATTAACCCCCAGGTATGTTTGTATAATTGGATTTGATACAAGTCTCTAAAACCAAGTCAGCCTGCTGCATGCTAATAGCTGGGATTCCTCTGCTATACTGTCATCTGATCAAGGAAGAGCTTCTCATGCTTAGCTTAACACATATTCGGAGACCATATGGCACCAAAGATTTCTTTTGGTAGCAGCTGTGATGTCCATATCACAGGAGGTCATTTTCATTGGTGATGTTCTGTAAGCCAGAGGTTTCTTCTCAGGTACTCCAAATCAGAATCAGAATCAGAATCAGAATGTTGTTTATTTGCCAAGTAGGTTTATACCTACCTGGAATTTATTCTGGTATGTATGGTGCATATAGAACATAAAAACACAATGAAAATGAAAAGGATGTGTTTGAATGTTGCAGAGTTTAAACCGCAGTAGCTGGTGATGGCGTGCATTTTGTTTCTCCTGACCACTCCCCTGCCACTTGTTGCTATGATGCTGTTGAATGAGCTCATCTGGTAAACAATAGATACAGTCGTACAATCTGTAGTGACTCCAAAACTCTGAATCACTTTTCACACCTTGCAGATTATTTCCACAATCCAAGCGTCCTTTTTTGTATTATTTGTGATTATTTTTGCTGCTCACTGCATTCTTTATGTCTAGTTTCTTAAATTGGCTCATCAACAGATCCCTCATTAATTTGTTTTGGTGACATTTCTGCAGCTATAAGCCCACACTGCTTTGTGAATCCTCTTTTCTTTCTTGGTTCAGCGAATTATTTCTGGTTAATTCTAATTCCCCAAAAAACACATGGATTAATTAAAAATAACATATAAAAAATCATGAGCTCGCTATAGGTATTGTAGAATGTCCATGCAGCGACAGACAGATTGCTCCTAATCAGTGCACCTGTAGAAGGAACACTACTGACTTGAGGACTGCATACAGCATTGAAGGCAGGCCCATGTTTAGTCCTATAAAAGTAGCTCATTGGTGGATGACATCTGTGTCCATAGGGGTCATGAAGCAAGCTCACTAGTCGGTCCTTTATACTTTTCATTTCCTTTTTGGCTTAATTAAACCATACAACCATCTTTTCCTCAACCAAACTAAGAAGGTTTGTTGGCTTAACCTTAGCTTTTCATGGTCTATATTGCTATTTACTCCTGTATTAGCTGCTCTGCACTGGCTCCCTGTAAAATCAAGAATCACTTTAAAAAATATTCTCCTCACCTACAAAGCCTTGATTGATGACGCTCCATCATATCTTAAGGAGCTTGTAGTACCATATTGCCCCACTAGAGAGCTGCGCTCACTAAATACCGGGCTACTTGCGGTTCCTAGAGTCCTAGAAAGTAGGATGGGAGCCAGAGCTTTCAGTCCAGCCCCTAGATATGCTGCTAATACTACATTGAGTACCTATCTCCTCTTCTTATGGATGAATTTACATCTCTCCATCACACATTATTAACTCTGCGTCCTCCCCAGAGTCTTTGTGACTTCACGTCTCATAGAGCCCATTGGACCTGGCTGGGTCTGATACCTCCTGTCTGATTTGTATGTGAGGTCCTGGGACAGGGATGTCACATTTGTACAGATTGTAAAGCCCTCTCAGGCAAATTCGTAATTTTGATATTGTGCTATGCAAAATAAACTGAATTGAATCAAATTCCTAAACTTAACTGAGTAGTGTTGTTGTCTGAACCGAGTAATCTCTCAAGATGTATCGAGTATGTACTGTATGTTGCTGAAAAGCTGACTTTGTATGTTGATATGTTGCACAGACACACCGTGGAACAACACAGTACACAATCAATCTGCATTGACTGGGTTTTAATCCCCTCCTTGTACCTTCAGTCTCCACCTTCATTTCTATCAGTGTTGTCTTCCCTCTCTGTGCTCTCTGTGCCATCATTAAGGCAACGCGCTGGGATGGCTTGACAGAACTGGATGGGCTTGTCAGTCAGTAGCTCAGACTGCTGGGTTTGTGGCAGCTCATGCTTCACTCCCATCTGCATCTCCTTCTCCCCCACAAAGACACAGATCTCTCCTGCATGTTACTTCAGTCATTCTGTGAGGTCCTGGTGGTGGCAGAGGTCTGCTTCTCTCTGCATAAGTAGGATATTCTTATTCCTCTTGCAATGAGTTGTTTTTGTGAACTCCACACGGCAAACATAACCCACCCTCCCCAACTGTTGACGGCTTTAATTGGCAGAGAGGCATCTAGTTGAAAAGCATCGATACTCGTTCATCAGTCAGCGTTTAGAAAATCAATTTCTTTGTTTCAGATCAGAAGCCAGAAAGTGAGTTTTAAAAGCCCCTTGATGAGCAAAAGCTGAGTCATCATTATTGATCAGTCAACTCATCAGACTTATTCCTGTACAGAAACCCAAGGAAGCCGACAGCGTCATTTTCTGTGCCACCTTCATAAAAAAAGATGCACATCGCTGCCAATTTTAACTAGAATCTCTGTGTTTGGGCAATAATATAAAGCGTGGCAGAAAATATGAGTTGAGCCCAATTTAACCCAATGACACTCATTCACCTTTATTAATTAAGCAGTAAAGCTAAGATATTTTATTCAAAAGGTCATCACGGGATGGTATACTAAAAATATACATAATATAATATTTTTCTAAAGATGGTAGACCATAACATTGATGATGTTGAAAATATTTAATGAATTTAAAAAAGTTTAATACAAAAAAGCATTGTGTTAGCATTATTAGCTGTACTCATTGAGCAACATTATTATGACTCGTATTACTTACTTTTAATGGTTTTTATTACTTACTTTTAATGTGCTGTATTGTAGCTTCACATTGTGTGTATTTTGTTTTCTTCTTAACACACAATATGGTTGTAGTGTGTCTTATCCTGTACTGTTTGTTTTAGGTTTGTTGTGGTCTGTCTGTGGTATGTCGTTTTATGTTTTAACTGTACATGGTCCCTTTTAAATAAAGATAATAATAATGATATATCACATAATCTGAAAAAAACGAACAAGAGTACTTGGTTTTTGACATTTACAAAATGCAATGAATGAAATGTGATGGAACTTTGAATGCAATACTGTGCTTGGATTACGGGCACAGTGGACGCAGCTCTTTGTGTGTACTTTCAGAAATTACATAAATTAAAACATTAGATAAAAGTAAGCAAGAAAACAATTAATTTAAATGAGACACACTCATAGGAACTCTTGTAGTTTTACATATATTTAGTGGAGAGGACATTTTCATCATCAGGTTCCAAATTGATAAGGCTTCCTGAATGTATGTATAAATTCATGACTATAAGATTTCCAGTGACAAGGACAAATGGGAACTGTAACGAAGTTGATGCTTACTTAAATATGCGAATGATGGGGTTAAACCACAATTTGTCAAGCGAGTAAACTCACGCGAATAAAGCGTTGTTGCGAATATTCCCATTTGGTGTGAACGCAGCATTAGCATTCGAAAAATGTATTTCATCCATAACTATCGGTTGCTTCAATATGGCCTCTTCTCTAACATTCAATGGCACATTACCAGGCATTTATTTGTAACACATTATTGCACCTGACTGTTTATTGTGCATGTCTAGAAGACTATTCAGACGCCCGCTCGTCAGATCGTGGCTCCACAACAGTAGTAAATAATGAATCACCCTTTTAACTTCATGTTTCATAGCTTAGTGCCAGCATTATTTACCAGACTTCGGTACCAGTTACAGATCCCTCTCATCCTGCTGTGATGCCGTTAAACTCGACCCCACTGTCTGTCCCCATTTGCAGCTTGTCAGTCTGAACAGATTGGCACGAGGCTTTCAAGCTTCTACTCTCTTCGGGAAAAACAGTAAAGTACACGGAGCATGTGTGTGCAGGATGTTCAACAATGCACTGGGGACTGACATGTCTACATGGAGCCCGACATCTGCACACAAGTGACAAGGCATGTCACCTCATTATCCACCTTGAACATATGTTCACTTCACACTTGTTGATAACGTGGATAGACATGAGCGGTGTGCCCCCAAGCTGGAAACTAGGTGTCAATATTAAAGACTGTTAGATATAATGTTTTACACTTTTCCCCTAAACCTTACATTCTCTGTCGTCTTCCCTCATCTGTTTCGGCCAGTGTTACCTCGTCTAATAGTCTGCCAACTTCCAGGCCGAGCCTCTACATGTATTCTCGCGAAACCGGCTTATTATTCACGCAATTAGATCCCATTTAAAGTCAATGTGCGGGACTGTACATTGACTTTGAATGGGATCTAATGGTTTGCGTTTGACGCAAATGTGCGTAGGATGGTGCGAATGTGGTGAATTGAGCAAAGCGAAAAGTTTGCATCATTCGCCTTCAACTTTGCCGAAAAATTTGCCCGATACTGAGTTGCAAAAGCCAATCAGTGTTGAGATGCTCCGCCGTTGGTGAATTTAACTGGCTGCTGCTACTCTAGTAGCGCTGGAAGCGGCTGTTATTCAGCCGCTGTGAGCCTACGGATGATGTT
Organism: Liparis tanakae; assembly: GCA_036178185.1. Lineage (NCBI taxonomy): Eukaryota > Metazoa > Chordata > Actinopteri > Perciformes > Liparidae > Liparis > Liparis tanakae. The sequence goes on along the minus strand of CM070094.1, from coordinate 6,757,892 downwards.
ATGTATAAATATAAATATATAATATTAATGTTATGAAACCAAACAGAGGGGTGTTACATGTTCAAATATTTGTGGGATGTCCAAAACAAGTATAATGCAGAACTAGTGGTTATTTCTTCCATGGTGGATAGCGAAAATGATAACTGTTTCCACGGAGATAAGCCACGGAGATAAGCCATGTCCCTTTTTAGGCACAAAGGGCGCAAATGTCACGAACAAACCACAAACAGTCAAGCGAGTAAACTATATATGTTCACAATGCTTTTGGTGTGAATGCAGCATAAGACTGCAACACTATAATTTGCTTTATTTCATATATATTGCAACAGATATAGATGGAAATATGCTCACACTATAGATGATAAGGCATGGCACACATTTCCTTTCATTGTGATTCGTATTTTTAATACTGAAGTGAATCTTTCTGTTTACCATAGCTCTACAGAGAAAAGGTTAAAAGCTGACAACAGTGTAGATTTAATTTAGGTGGTGCAATGTCTGTCTTTAAATTATTCATACACAAAACAGCTTCTTTTTGATGCCCTTCATTGGTTCCTTTTATTGGTTCCAGTAAACTTCTGTTCTCATCCCTCTGAAAACTGATCTCACAATTAAATGTACACAGCAGAGAAAATGTTTTTATTTCTCTCAGATAGAACCCATTTAATATATATGTAGGACATACATGATTTCCCCTGATTTTAGATGTAGGTCGACATACATGTGTAGGCATAAATAATCTTCATCAATGTAGAGAGCTCAAGCTAAAGAAAGCTACATTACTTTCATCCACAAATAATGTGCATGAGCAAAGACACACAATGGTAAAAGCGACATACAGGAGAGCCCATTATTTTTATTTTTTTTATCCACAATAGCAAGGTGATACCAGCAAAGGCAAAGTTGGTCAGCCGGTCAATCCCCTATTTTGACCCGGACTCAAATATCCACCAAAATGACCAATTGGAGCTACAATACCATTATTGTCTGTGCCTTAAAGAAATGCAGAACTGCCGGTATGTTGATGAGCCTGAATGTATACACGACTCTCACTGCCAGATAACCTTTACCTTATCAAGAACCCCTTTATTCATTTCTTAACAAACTACATCACCCCCCACCCCAAAAATCACACAATGCTCTGAGTCATATCATCTCTCTCACAGCAGCCTCCTCCTTTTTTCTCATTACCTCCCATCCTTTAAGTCCCCCTCTCTCTCTCTCTCTCTCTCTCTCTCTCTCTCTCTCTCTCTCTCTCTCTCCATCAGCACCGTGGTTACAGGGATGTTGTCAGGTAACTATGAATATGTCCCTTGCAATCCTTATAATTGGTTGTCTACAATGCTAAAGAGGCCAGGACTAGAGTTCGCTCAAGTCACTGTCGCTGTGTCTCATCAGTGGATGTTAATATGGGTGGCATGCTGTGCGCTGAAAAAAGAGCTGCAATTTATCTGAAAACAAATGTGAAAGGGAAAACTGCAGCTCAAAGCATGAATAATAACTGGCCTGTCATCCACACGTATCATTAGTTATTGAAATGTGGACAATTACTTGTACGGCAGCCTGACACAATTGTCGACATGTTAGCAGAATCCTTTCTGAGCCACGTATTTTATAACCTTTGACAACTCGAGAAAAAGCAACTTCTGAGTCTGCACCACTGCGTAAAGTTGCACTCAAGATGGCAGCACAAGTGCTGTCGGTTTGTCTTGTAATTGAGTGTTTTTTACCGTGTTTTATGGTCTGAGAGCACTAAATACGGCACTCTATGTTGTTTTATTCATGCTGTGATTTAGAATTTATTTTTTTATATTTTCTGTCACTGTTTTATGTTGTATTGTCTGAAACATTGTGTGACGTGCTACTACTGCTGTCTTGACCAGGACACTCTTGTAAAGGAGATTTTTAATCTCAATGAGGCATTTTCTGGTTAAATAAATTTAAAATAAAATAAAAACTTCCGTGAGTGAAAACTGACTTGGGCAGAGTGCGTTGCAGGTGATCTTCTGCACAGACATTCCATCGCAGAAAGCTCCGCCGTTGAGAGGCGCCGGGTTGGTACAGGTTCGAGATCGCTTCTGGACACCCCGCCCACACGGCACGTTGCAGGCCGACCACTCCGTCCACAGGGACCAGCCGCCGTTCACTAGAGGGAGTGCCACAACGATAAGAGGGTGAGAAGAGGTGCAGTGAGGGCGCAACACAACACATTTCATACTTTTTCCTGGCGAAGTGAAATACTGGAACGAGAGCCGGGGTTAATAATGATTACGCGGTCCCCGAGGCACGGCAGAGCAACGATGCATAACGGCTGGAGCAGATTGAGCGCCGCACATTCATTGCGGTGGATGTATACAGCTCGCTGTTGCTTAAATTGCATCCGATGCTCCTTGCTCTTGGATTAAGATAGAGACGTAAGAACTGTACCGAAGCAAAGACAACAGCCCTTAAACGGAATTGCCATTTCTAAAAGGCGACATTGACTCATACTGGTCGACAGATTGAAGGCGACCACTTAGTTCTCTGACTGAAGCAGTTTACTCTATGATCTCTCCGTCTAACGCTTAATGTTCAGCAGCGCCGTCGAAGCCGGCGAACCTGCATCGCCGAAGGGCCTCTGGGGAATAAATACTTAATAAGCGACACTCCTTTTAAATGAGATTAAGACACAGTGGCTTATTTCCTTCCATAAAGTACACATTGATTTTAAATGAGAGGCAGTAAATTGAGTCTTTGAATAATACATTTTGTGCAAATAAACAAGAAACATCGCTCCTCAGTGGGGAAAACGGAGATGGGTGTCTTAATCACTTGTGTATCGGTCGCAGGAAACCAAACAAATTGATCTGAAGCGCCGTGTAAACAGGAAATAAGAGCGTCTGGTATGGCGTACCAAAGACGATCACAGTGGCCGTGGCGCTGCGTCTCTTCGCCACGATGTTGCTGGCCAGACAGGTGTAGTTGCCCGAATCGGACAGTCGCGCCTCGTTGATGATGAGGTTGTGGTCCGCGCGGGTGTCAATGTTGTCGTCGGTCAGGGAACTAAGCAGCTCTTCGTTTTTCAGCCATTCCACCTGTGCAAGAAAAAGAACAGATTTGAAAAAATCACATCCTCAATTATGAATCAACTATAAGGCCACAATAAAGATCATACTAAATACAGCTAACCAACCTTTTCTGTCTGTATTTGCACTCGCATTGTACCACGAGATCTACTTGCATGTTTCCGAGGAAGGAAATGGTAAAGTAGTTATTCCCGCCTCTTGCCTGATTTGATTGGCTGTCTATGCCAAGTGTTACATCAACCAGCGGTGTAACTTCGTGCCTTTGCACTGAACATTTTAGGATATTTTACCCTTCAATGTCCATCTTAAAAAATACACACACCAAGCTTGGCTTACCAAAGGAAAACAATAATGTTGCTGGTGACTTCTTTCTCTCTGTGATTGTGCCCCAAAAGCATAATTTTTGTTCTTTATAACAACGGTCTTCTGTTTGATTATTCTGGTCATGATCTTTTCTAGCTCACATCAGGGAACAATGTGACTTGTCGACAGCGAAGCTCGACAGGACAACAAACACATGATGAGACGGGATGTAACGCCACCAGTAAAGCCAGATTTACAGAAAGCACTCATTTGGAGGTGAAGTCGTACAAGTGAGCACACTTAACATGTTGCCAATTATAGGTAGCAATGTAAGGCATCATTTTGACGCTCAGTTTTCCTTTATCTTACAAATACGTTTGGCTAACTGTCTGACTGCTTCGTTTCATAAGGTTATCTCATAGGTTAAAGGTGAAGGCCACAACAATACAACTGTAAGAACTCTATTTATTTACCCTAGAGCCCCTTTGGGACCCGATGGGAGGTGGAATTAATTCTGACATGACTTATCAGTCATTTAAATCCTATACTGAGCAAGTATGTGGGGAGTTTTTCACCCACACCCCAGTAAAAAAAACAACAGCTGGACTAACCTAATGTTTTTAAGTTGCAGTTAAATTACAGAGGAGCACAATGGATATGTTACACCCCATCTCCTGCTGCAATGCCAATAGGCAGGATATTAACTTCAAGTTCACAGACTCCCTATGGGTCGAATACCTGTGGGCTATTTTACTCAAATGGACCATGATTTACGATATTAACATCGTGCTGTACTGAAGAAGAGTTGAAACTATAGACATTGAGACCGTAAACTCATGTTTACAACGAGGGAATAAATCAAGTGAGAAGTAGAGACATTTTCAGAGAGACGTCTATACAAGCAGACTTTATTTTTGCAACCTTGCTGGCCGGAGAGAGATTGTTAAAGTCCCTTCAGCGCTGACTTCAGTTTTCATAGGTGGCAGCGTCACAGTTTGTCTAAACTTCCATATTCGACGACCTGGGAGTGCCAATCGGCTGCTAGAGTACTTTGAGAGACAATTTCTTCCACAGAATATTTGACGATCTTCCCCATTTTCGTCCAAGGACGTTGTAAAATCCAATTGAAAGGTCCGACAAAATAAGAAAGGAAAATGGAGCGTTAAAGCTAATGTGTCGAATTTACGGTGCTGGAAATCCACTTGACTGTGTTTAGTTTAGTCAGTCGCGGTTACTTCTAAATTACCGCAACTTCATCATCATCATCATCATCATCATTATAATCATCATTACCATCATCGTCATCACAGCGCACAGGCTTTGGTTGCTAAGCAGCAGCAGGCGCGCCGTGAGTGTTTTTAGAACATGTGAACGGGCCCTTAAAACAGTCAAAGGAAGCACTAGAACCAATTCACAGTGACAGAGAGAAAAACTAATTATGAATTGAAAAAACTTAGTAACGCTTTACTGCTTCTACCCTGGTATGGGCACTGCATGGCGGCGCTTGCAAATTACATTCATAGTGTGGGAGAATGGGCTGAGCTGATGGATTTATGGAAGGAAGTGCACAGGCAACCTTTGTAATAAACAACACTCAGTGGAAGCAAATAGGAAGTGCCTGAGGGCATACAGACACTGGGTAAATATAAATGACACACAGACCCAAGGGATGATAGATTGTAGCTATATATTGACACAAATAAAAATGATAATGAACATCATAACACAGTAATCACTTCTCACATTATTATTTTTTTCACGCCTACTGGAGTCATTTGTACCTCTGTTAGCAGCAGATGGAAGTACAGTACAGTAACGGTAATGGCGGCAGAGCCCTGCATTTTTTTCTTGATGGCCTTGAAGAAAAACTTGGAAGCCCATCAGAAAAGGCTCCCAGATTGTTCATCACAATTAAAAGACAGCCTTTGGCTCCATCAAAAGGTGAAGCGCTCAACATCGTTGATAGATAAGAAAATAGAGATGGAGCACTGGGGGACAGAGTCTAATTTCTCATGATTAAAGTCATCTGTCACTAAACCCCCCACCGCCTCGGACTTTTCATGTATTTATTTCCAATTTTGCCTGGAAAATATGTGACTTGAAAGAGGTAATTAGCGCATGGCCCTCAGTGGTTGGGTCCACGCTGCACATTATCTGTCTATCTGCCCGCAGGTAATGATGTAAAGATTCGCTGAGCAGAAAAGAAAGGGAGAAGGGAGGAGGGAGGGAGAAAATAAAATATGAAAGGACAAATACAAATTAGCCTGGCAAGTGTGTGGCAGAGGATGTGAGAAATGAATTGTCTAATTGGCACATTTGTTTCAATTACGATGTGGCCGTCAGTGTCAGCCTTAACTGAAGGGTTTCCAGACGGGGGCCCCACATCAAGGATTCCTCCCTGTGATTTAATTACCTGGACCGCCCCTGAAGGTCACCTCCTCCAGCCCTGCCCAGCGGCCGGCTCCTCTCCTCTCCTCTCCTTAAACCCACACACAGCTCATTCGGATGACATTTGCTGATGATTAGATGCTGAGAAATGTAGCGGAATGAGGGGGCAATTAGAGGACAGAGGAGCAATGTAACGGGTGACACAGCAGCCATCATAAAGACTTATGAGAGGAGAGCGCTGATCAAGACCTCGCCAGCTGACGCATTTCCCAGCCCCCACCCTCGGGTCCAACGGTCAGTTGATGTCAAGGTGACGCGGTACGAACGATGCGATCCGGCGCTACGAGGGGGAACATCCGTCTGCTGAGTCACGCTCATGTGTCACAACGTAGCGCGACGTCCTACCCTTTCGGAGCGATTCTCACGCTTCCTTCTGGTGAAGCCGGCGGAACTTTTTAATTGCCGGGTATCTCGTCACTCGAATTATACGGATTAAACTCCTCTGACAGGTGTACACCCGGGACTAGCGGGGGACTCTGGTGGGAGCCGCTGGGCAGCATATCTGAAGCTATACCGCCGCTAATCCAACCGATGTTTCCCACCCACCCAGCAACCAATCGACAGCACGTGTAAAGGAAGGCGCGCTCGTTGCCCACACACATCGCCGCAGACATTTGAACTCTGCGGGGCTCGGCGTGTGTTCATAGGAACGACTAGCCCGGGAGCTGCCGGCGGAGCACGCTCAGCTGAGCTCCCCCGCTCCAGAGGTTAATCAGAAAAAGATATAGAGAGAACACAGTGGGCCCGCGTCGAACGATTCGCCTCCCCCGTCGCTTCCCAAATGCCACCTCTACCACCCCCCTCTGAGCCATGTGCCACGCCATTACCATTCCACCCCCGATGTGAACGAAATAAATAGAGGGGGCTCCTGGGCTTCGGTCCGGGGTGGGGGGTGTAAGGGGTGTAACTGCTTGGCTCAATAATGAAGCTCATCATCTGCTCTAGAGGAGACTCTTGGTGACCTGCGAGAAAAGAAGCAGGGGAATCTGAGAGAGCAGAGGAGGCAGGGGGAAGGATGGAGGAGTTAAATGCTAGCTTGTTTTGGAAAAGCTTTGTGGTGTCTTTGCAGAGCTCATAAGAGAACAGCTTGTATCACAGTGCAGAAGCATTTAGTTGATTCCCCTTTGTGCCGTAGCCCGGGCTGTCTACCTGAGCTACTGTAGATCAAGGGGATTCATCGTGGATTAAGGGCTTTCATTCAGGGAAGTTGAAATTGGCCTCCAGTTTGGCTGTTCATTCCTCACATTCTCTCAGAGTAACATCTCAAAAGAAAGTCATTATACAGGGTTATCATGGACTCCTTTCTCGCCGGTTAAAAGATCTGCTCTGCATTCACATTCCCTGATATCCGTGAAGTAAAAGTGGGGGATTGGTTTTTGGATCGGGAGCACAGAAACACAATTACAAATAAGCCGGTTCTAAGTTCTATTAACTGTGGGCAAATTATAGTCTCGCTTTGGATACCATGTATGAAGCTATTTTCATAGCAACACTATTGAGGATTTGCATATTGCAATTTCGTTCCCAGCCATGACTCACACACCCGTGTCCTAAATTTAAATAAAAAGGAGGCTCCCGTGAGTATTTTCTCTGTTGAAAAACTCTCAAATGGCATTAAAGATGATTTAGTTTGCCCAATGATGAAAATGTTGACAAATGCTAGGAGACAACTAAGATCGGAAAAGCCAAAGTAAGTCTTTCAAGTTTGTTAGGAAAAGTGAAAAATAAAAATATTTGCTCAATAAACTATTCAGTACATTCATTTATCCATACCTGTACCATCTAATGCAGTAAAATACAAATCTGCCATCAAGTTTACTTTTATGATGGCTATAATGTATTCCATTTCAGAAAACACTATCATAAAAGGTGTTAATTATGATTTAACTCTGAGGTCATAGCTTCTAATGGTGCTAGAATGCATTGTATGGTTTCAAGTAGTCTGGATGTGGCGATGTGAAAAGCAAGAAAAAACAACAGAAACACCTCTCAATATTAATAGTAAGGTTGTCCAACACCATAATACACATATAATTGAATTTCTGAACTGAATGGGCTTCTTAAACGACAATGTTATAACAAGGCTGAACAGCATTACGGTTGTTCCTTAATAAGATCATTGGGTGAATAATCACCTTTTAAAGGATTAACTTGTGTTAATGGTAAATTCACCCACTGTAGACACTCAGTGTGTTTACATGATGGTATAATTTGAATCTTTCTTTAGTCGGACTATGCTATCTTTTGGGGAATCTGCTATTATCCCCAATATACACGGCAGTGAGTAATTCGAATCATTGGCTGAAAACATATCACCTCCGATACGACAGGTGGCGCTGTTTTCATTACAACTTGGCTGTTGTGTAGCCCATTTCCTTTTTCTGATTGGCTGATAAGCGCCACGTGACAGCACAACTCCAGGAAGCATTTGTTTTCCCCACGGGGAGAGCGGCGGGGCCAGCTCATGTTGTCGCTGCGGCACATTAAATTAAATAGCCGAGAGCTGTTTTCAGTGTGAAGAAATACGATGTGTGGCGCGAATTAAGCCCGACATGTGTGACACTTGAGAGCCCTGCAACTCGTTGCGATGCTCGTGGCGATACTCGTTGCGCTTGTGTGCGCATGGGCAAAGACGCAAAGTTCGGTTCCTAGTCCAATTCACCGCTACATGGCGCGATGGTCGGATTATCAACCGCATCGGATCGAGTAATCCAGGGGTGTCAATCGGACCGTAGTCGGACCGCACATAGTCGAACAAAGGTGTTTACATGAAACGGATAATTTGATTTCAGTCCGACTAAGCCAGTTATTCGAATGCATGTAACCACGGTCACAGCTAGGGGAGCAATTTTGGGGTTCAGTGTCAATATGGGCTAGCGGAGTCGGGGATCAAACCGATTGAAGGACAATTGAAGGACGATTGAAGGACGACCCTGCTCACCACAAAGCCACAGTTGTGTTAATGGTCTATTTACAAATTCAATATACACCTAACAACGTTGGCGTTCATTTGAATCCGTGCATCTGTTCAACCCGCTCTCACTCCCAACTCATCAAATACCAACGCTTGGTCGGTGACCCTCGGCATCTGAAGCCGAGTCCACCTTTAGGTCAGAGCAACTGACAATGTGTTATAAAGGTCAACCGTCTTCAGCCTAACCAAGACTTGTGTTGCTTGAACCTAACCAAGTAGGTTGGTGGGCAAAACCAAATAATACTTAAAGGCTGTGTAAACCTTACAGTGGAATATTTTTTTAATTTAGTGGTTATGTAATAACCAGAAACTTGTGTGTTTCCTTGAATACCCAAGTTTATTTTGAGAAGACGCTATTCATGCAATGAGTGGAAACTGACACTGCTGATCATCCTTGACCCCACCCTCTCTTTCCTCCCCCATGCCAACCACATCACCAAAACTGCCTTCTTTCATCTGAGGAACATTGCACGCCTCGGGCACTCCCTGTCCCCTGCCACCATTGAAATCCTCATCCTGACAGTGGGCGCACACAGTGTTTGCTCATGAGTAGAGGTTGCTAGCTGAAAAACTCAAAAAGATGAGCTATAAAAGGTAAAAGGCTCAGAGGAGCTGAGGGGTATTGCATCGCTGGTTGTAAATCTGCAGGATCGACACCTTTCACATTTCACATACTGTCCAAACATATTTGTTCCATTCGTCATGAGTGAAGCATTGAGTTTGTTTTCATGGACTTGATTTCACTGCCTGTAAATATAGTTATTTTTTGCACATTCTCCTACGGACGAAAAAACAGCATGAGCACTCTGTTGAGAAGCTGTTTAGGTAACACAACTAGCCAGCTAGGTTTCAGAAAAGAATGTGAATTGGGTTAAATTTTATTTTCTCACAGGACACAAAAAATGGTCCCTTGATTCTTCCACCAAAGTTGAAATATTTATATGCAATTTTAATTAACACATAATTTGCATTTATCGTGCTGCCCAGTGAAAATTGTTATCATTTGCAACCATTTGCGTCTGTGCATTGACTTTGAATAGGATCTACTCCCGCGAACACTTTTGGGGTGAAGATGTAACCCCTGTGAGATGTCTCCTGGCAAATGATTCTCCTGGATCTGAGCAGGCTTATGGTAACATCAGTTTATCCCACATCTGCATTCATAACAAAGGACAGAATAGTTTGGTCATTTCCTGCGGGGTACCTTAGCTGGCTCAGTCTATTCGGGAATCCTGAGTCACTGAGGATTACCCACAATTCTTTTGCATCTATTATTAAGTGCAGGTACAAATTTACCACAGTAGGTGGCATATTTTTACATTAGGCGGGATTTAACCCAGGATCCTTTGAACTATGTTACGCATCATAAGAGGTGCGGGGATGAGCGCCCTCCAGCAGGCATGGCCGCTCAGAGGAGGAGGCAAAAGCAGCTTCTCCTGTCAACAACAACAACAACTCTCATAGTACAAACCTGTCAGTCATACTGAGACGTTTTCCAGTGAGTTTTTGGTGGATGTAACCTTTTTCAGTGACCTCTTCTGTCATGGAAAGGTCTTGTGGTGTTCTATTTTTTGATGATCATTGCAAAATTCAAATATAAGATCTTTTAAGCCGCCCCGGCTCAACCGTTGCCATGTTTGGAGCTGTGAGAAAAAAATCTCATTAACATTTAAATGTCCCTTTTTCGGCAATGAAGCCGATCATGTTCTAATCTAGTACGTAACTCACTGGGTCTAATGTGGAAAAGATAAACGTTAAGTGCACATACACTGAGAATGGACTCCCATGTGGAATAAGGATTACATGAAGGTTTAAAAACAAAGTAATTTAACTTGGAAATACCATATTAGACACAAATCAAAGCTGACTATCAAACATTTATTGTATAACTAATTATGAAAATCCTATGTGGAGGATATATTTAAAGGGAACTTATTTTACAACTATTTTCCCATGTTTGTAAAAGACATGCATGTTGGCTTTTTAAATGATTTCAATAAAGGCTTTTTAATATTTTATTTCTCGTTGATACTGTTCTTATATTTTGCCTGGATTGCCTTCATGTTCATCCTGTTTTTCCCCCCGTTTTTCCATGAGCAGCCAACAAATGTTGGATCTCCGGTTGAGAGGAACCAGTCATCTCTTTTTCTTTTGAGGCTTTTACAAAGCTTTAGTCGTGCCAGTTAGAAAAGCATAGTAAATATAATTTCAAAGTTCCAGTTCTCAGTCAAATATTAGCCAATGCTGATGCCCTTCTTCCACTGCAGCCTGAGCAGGGAAACGCTTTGCTGTGAAACCATAAATAGGGAATTCTTTACCAAAGGACTATGAAGTTGGTATGGAAGAGAAGCCATTGAATGAAAAGAAGAATGATCACAGCAAACAAAACCTCTTCTAATATTCATGAGACTTCTTCTACACGCCTACTATGGTCGATATGTAACTCATAGTGTCTAATGTGGACACATGAAACGTTCAGTGCACGCACAAAAAAAGGAATCCCGTGAGGAATAAGGAATACATGAATATATTTTTTTAAACTTTTCTTCTGGAAATACCATATCAGACAAATCATGCTTCAAAGCTGACTATTAAACATTTCTTGTAGAACTAATTATGCACTTATTATTACAAAGGCACACTTATTTTACAATTTGGACCCTATTTTCCCATGTTTTTGTGTCAAAGTGACAAATGGTGATAATATTTTTTTTAATTAGTCCAGTTTAGAGCAAGTGCTCTGCAGATGGCAGCTAAACGAGCTGCAATGTAATGTGTCTCGGCAATTCTGCATCATTAACGTACTTCAACTAAAAGTGTTTTTTTATGCTCTTGACTGGCTCAGGCTGAAATTTACTGAGATTACAAAAATATAAATATATTACTGTCAGACAAATATAATAACAACAAACAAATCCACTTTTAGTGGCTGTACATTGACTGTGCAGAGTTTCAGTTTAGTGGCTGCTGGCTGCAGTATTCTCATCCAATACTGCACCAATTTCTAAAAGTGTTCCCATTAGTCACTGAGACACAAACATGCAAAACAGGATCCAGGTTGCAAAATACCAAAGCTGTCTACGCAAAACATATGTCTAAAATTTGCAGGTTCTCAAAAGATGATGACGATTTGCTTCTTTTATTTGTCAGAAATATTAGTGAGCTGCATATTTTGGGGTTTGGGATTGTTTGAAATGTAACATTAGGGAAATAATAATAATAATAATAATATTAATAAATAATAATAATAAAACAATAAATAATGATATTACATATTAAATCATTAATAATAATAACAATAATACATAATAGATAATGTGGGAAATGAATCATCATGGAGAAACCTAGAGAATACATTTTAAAAAAAGAACTGATAACTGCGTCTACAGTGTATGAATGTAACAGGATTGTAAGTCGCTTTGGATAAAAGCGTCAGCTAAATGACATGTAATGTAATGTAATTAACTTAATAATTAGCCTCAACTTTACGGAATAATAATTATGTATTCATCACACCTCAGTTGTAACAAAAAAAGCAAGTGGTAATCTAAATATATAATCTAAGAGTAATTCAATAATGGCTCCAACAATATGGAAGAGGGAAATAAGGACTAGAAAAAAATGTCAAATGTTGCTCTGAAAATACAATATAATGAGAGCAGTTTGAATGGAAAGAATAGCTGTTAATTAAATTATTGTCCAACAAAATGGATCTACGGCAGCACATCTATAAATAAAGCCTAAATAAAGAGACCTATCAGACTCTTCCTTAAATAAACTGTTACAACCTCCCGATACAAACCCAATTCCACCGTGACGGATCAAAGTCTCATTAGCTCGCACTGACATCCTCTCTGACGAGGGCGATCTCCAAAACAGACCAGTGTTTACGCTGTACTCCAACCGCAGTTCAGTTGGGGTCTGCACTGTGTCCGCCACGCCGGCCGGCATCCGCCCTGGCAGCCGCACTCTGAAACCTCACACCACCACACTCCCGGACGCCATCTCAATATTTCATGGACGAGGTACGCCGATATAGACTAGGCCAAGGAGCTGCCCTCCCCGCTCGCTGCATTATTCACTCCTGTCTCTTGAGGCTGGGCTCATTTGTGTTGACAAAGGACTAGATGGAAGGTTGTTATTTGGTCTGCTCAGATTCAACTATTTTTACCCCCACTGTGGATACTGCGGCGCCGGAGTGACATCACTCCACCATTTGCGTGCTGAATTATTGATAGAGCGTGGGGACCGTAGGATAACCTCCACTTGAATCTGTTTCCTGCACACATCAATTACACATTCTGCATTTTGGAGAGGAATGGAGAGGAACTTAAAACGTTCCTCTTTGATAGAGCTTATACCAGGTTCACCTGGTCCAGCCCCTAGAGATGCTGCTATAGGCTGCTGGGGGACGTTTATGATACACTGAGCACCTATCTCCTCTTCTCTCTCTAGTTATGGATGGATTTACATCTCTCCATCACACATTATTAACTCTGCTTCCTCCCCGTAGTCTTTGTGACTCCACGTCTCATTGGGTGCATTGGACCTGGCTGTGTCTGAGGCCTCCTGCCTGGTTGTTTTTCCTGATCCGATCTGAGGTCCTGGCACGTGTACAGATTGTAAAGCCCACTGAGGCAAATTCGTAATTAGTGATATTGGGCTATATAAAATACACTGAATTGGAAATATATTTGAATTGAATTGAATGTGCAGTTGGTGACATTCAAAGGCTAAATTTGCTGGCAGTCTTTCAGGTTGATCTCAAGATCCCAAGCTCTCCATCTGCTCTCCATCTCAATGGAAGCCACTATTACAAGTTGCCACTTGGTATTTCATTTCCAGAAGCAATCACAAAGCTTCATATTGATGTCTAATACTGTTAAATACTGTATCTTGGGCTTTATCCTAGGGTCCACGTTATGCAATAGTAACCACTGATGACGTGTTCCCACTACAACCAGGAGGTAGTCGTAGTAATAATTACAATAGTATTACTCAATCAATGCAACACAAACATTGTTTCCACAGATGAACTTGTTTTGCAGATTGCTGAATATTCACTTGAATAATATTGATATTTGTGTCATCTTCATTACCCACCACATTCTTTCCTGACCAAGCAAATACCTCCTGTGAGGTTTGAAACTGGAAATGTACATATACACACATATATATATATATATATATATATATATATATATATATATACATATACAGGACTGTCTCAGAAAATTTGAATATTGTGATAAAGTTCTTTATTTTCTGTAATGCAATTAAAAAAACAGAAATGTTTAGAGATAGGATATTTGAGTTTTCTTAAGCTGTAAGCCATAATCAGCAATATTAAAATAATAAAAGCTTGCAATATTTCAGTTGATTTGTAATGAATCCAGAATGCATGACATTTTTGTTTTTTTAATTGCATTACAGAAAATAAAGAACTTTATCACAATATTCTAATTTTCTGAGACAGTCCTGTATATATATATATATATATATATATATATATATATATATATATATATATTCATTTATGCTTATCACAGTACTTGAGTGTATATGAACATATGATCATGTTATCACATGTTTTTAATTACATTAACTTTGTTGGATAAAAACTTACATAATGAGCATTTTTAAGATAATGTGCCACTCAGACTGCAGCTGCGGGTCTGTTGCTGTTTGCAGGTAATCCTGTGCAAAATTACAATGTCATAGCGGTCTTTTTTAATGAAGGGTCAATCAAGACAATGTTTGCTAGATCAATTCATGATATTAGCAGCGTAAGATTATAGCCGCCGCCATGTTGAGAGCATTTGCTCTCAATTTCTTCCACCACTGCTGACCTGATACCACAATTACATATTTGATGGATGTGGAAGCCTTACAACCACACCTGTTGTGCCATAGATGATCACAACCCTGGAGGATATATTAGAGTCATGTAAACAGGGAAATGAATAATCAGAAAACATCTTTCCATACAGTATAGGACCGATCCCAGGTGCCTCATTATGGAAACATTCTCAGTCTGAAATCCCATCATAATCTCAGTTCAGGATGAAAAACAATATTTCTGGTATTGCTTCTTTACAGCATTTGAGGAAAGAAATCCAATTTTATTTTAGAAATCCTCTATAATGCTGTGTCCACACCAAAACCTTTTTTTTTTTTCGCGCAACGAGATCCCATGCAAAATAAATGTACAGGGTGGTTGCGATAGGCGCAAACACATTTTGGGGCTGTTTTTGGCGGCGCGCATCGTGCTGCGCAAATTTCGCCTCTAGTTAAAACATTTCAACTTTTGGCAATAACTTTCGCAACTCTGGCCAATTAGCCCGTGAGTTGCTCCGCACGTCATCACTGTCCCACCGTTGTTGAATCAGAACAAGATGGAGGACACACTCATCGTTGCGGTTTGCTGGCACCCGACCTCATGAGTACCTGACTCACAGAGAATAAAACACGTGTGATGTTATATATAAATATATGATTGGATTCAATATATTGTCATTGCACAGAGTACAGGTACACAGGAAACAAAATATATTCTCTGCATTAAACCCAGTTATTAAGAAGCAGTGGGTTGCAGTAATGCGCCCAGGGAGCAACTTGGGCTTCTTTGACTTGCTTGGACGACCCCCTTACCCCACGGAGCTACAACCGTTGATAATGTAATGAACCCAAACACGAGGGCGTTAGATATTCCACTCTCGTAGAAAAATACTTTTAGACGTTTAACAGTTAACTTAATTGGTGAAAGTGACCAACCTGTGTGAGCCTACAGGTCATGAACCCAAACACGAGATGTTCGGAGGTTTGTGGGATGTTCACAACAAGTATAAAGCAGAACTAGTGGTTAGTTCTTCATGGTGGATGAAGGAAAATATAAAGGTTTTTTTATGAAGACAAGCCACAGCGATAAGCCCCGCCCCCCACGGAGTTCTGCAACGCTTTTGGTGTGAACACGGCAAATGGTTACACGAGTTGACTCACGCGTTTTGGCTGTTTGCGAAAAATGGCGCAGCTTTTGGTCTGAACGCAGCATTAGGATGGTATAGATCTTTTCCTAAATCGCATTCAAAATAATTGCTAAAGCCCTGTTGGGTGTGGGACGAGTAAGGATTAAAACAATGAAATGTACTTTTATAGTTCAGGCTGTTCTCAAACTAGAACTATGAAAAGTATGACTTGTAATGCTTATATAATCCATAAAATCAATTAATATTTAATCTGCATATTTTTGAAGTATAAAGAGCGTGCGGAGGAGATTGGACTTCCGAAAACCCAGGACTTTCAGAGGGAACCTTTCCTCTGTAATAATGAGATTATAATTAATTATATAATTATATCCTTTTTTTATATCCTATCTTCTTTTGAACTTAAGTCAAGATAGGACAAGCTGCTTAGAATAGTCTTCTTTAATGAGGCCCAAATATTTCAGAGCCGTACAGATCACCTGGAATATTTGGTATGGTTTGATTTCTGAGATGCGATGATGCAATGCACATCCACAGATCTTGATGTCCATGTTGCAACCAACAGACACAGTGATGAGATTCTCTTTCATGACTTTGATGTCTTCACCAACACAGTGAGAGCTGCTGATGGATGAAACTACGGAATCCAGTTGAAAAAAGAGTAACATCCCTCCGATACCCACTGCCTTATATCATCCCACAAAAATAATTAAATGTAATTGGGCCATTCACTTTGTGGCCTGCCCAACATTAAACCAGATGTTTCTCAAAGCTCACATTCGCAAGTTTATTGATGCTAACAATTGAATTTGAGAAGTGGATCTGGGAGTCTGATCTCTATCTTTAATGAACAGAAGATTCGATTAATAAATATATGCTCTGAATCCTCTTCATTCCACTTTTTGAAGAAACACTTTCACTTCTTAATATATTGCTGGTATCTAACACCACTATATATGAGGTCTGGATCGTGAAATATGCCTACTACCAACTATGCCATTGCCCTGTTGAGACTACACACACTGTTGAGACTCCACCCACTCCTCCTCTCTACCTCCATCTGCCTGATGGATCGTGGAGGTCTCCATCGTGGAATATGCCTACTACGAGCTATCATACACTGTCATATTCATTGAATTTGTTATAACTCTGTAATGATTCCTTCTGTACACATGATAATCTATTGTTCTGTCCATCTTGGAGAGGGATCCTCCTCTGCTGCTCTCCTGAAGGGTTCTTCCCTTTTGTTGTTGCAAATGTTGTTCTGTTTGGCGGGGAGAATAAGCTTCTCCTTCAAGAAGAAGGAGCGAGTAGAAGCGGCCTTACCTCCGCCACAGGCACTCCCTCCGGAGGGCGACAGTGCAGTACGATCATCCCGTTGATTGGCACCTCCTTTCCCTGGGGGTCCTGCTCAAAGTTTTTCCTCAGGTCTGCGTGGGGAGATAAGAAGCAGCTGTCAGGTGTCAAGTGTTAGGTTAAACCTTGCCTCAATTCTCTCCAGCAGCTAACACGCCGGCCTGCCCTCGACTGTGCATGCCACGACCTTCAAAAACCCTCCAACCAGTGCAGGATGGAGATGATCCCATGGCTCTTGTGTTACGTAATCTGTTAACAAGGTGGTTTGAAGGATACACCGGATGGTTAAAAGTGCTCAAGGGTTGTTCTGGTCATCTTGTGCATCCATGTGCATACACAAGTGACGAATCATATAACTTTGATGGGTCATTTCGACATGATTGGGTTTCATGTACCTGCGGATCATGAGCGATTCCCTGCATATAAGGGATCTAAATGTAGGCGGGGAACTCTATAATAGTGGAGCGGTTCAGATGGCAGGTAGGTCAATGCAACACAATGATATGTAAATCCTAGCAGATAACATATTTGGCATCACGTCATCATTCATGAAGTCTAATTCTTACTTTATTCAAAGGACAAGAAAAGACTTTCATGATGTGTGTGATGTCTCACAGTTATTTCTCCAGGGCCACAGAAGAAATCAAGGATGAA
The DNA here is from genome assembly GCA_036178185.1 of Liparis tanakae. Lineage (NCBI taxonomy): Eukaryota > Metazoa > Chordata > Actinopteri > Perciformes > Liparidae > Liparis > Liparis tanakae. Next base: position 6,740,109 of record CM070094.1, on the reverse strand, counting down.
CTGTTGGAGTGAACACCCAGGCGTGAACACAGAGGAGGGCTTTAAGATAACCTACAACACCATCTGGCAGAGATATTGGATTTGGACAAAACTGGGCTGTGAATAGCTGATTCTGTCTAAATTTGATTAGACAGTATTTGTTCCCATGAATAGATTATTTCACCACTGATACATCTGATTCATTTTCTGCTTGGATAATAGTGGCTTGCTGTGTTCACGCAGTTTGGGGTAAACTAGAGATTAGAATTGCAAACAAATGTTTGAACTTGTCGGCTCGAGGTTGAAGATCAATGGACAGACTCTGTAAATAAGTTGTCTCTGCGTCTGTTATATTATTTATTTTCTGCACTTATATTGTGCTTTTTATAGAGAAAAGTACAGGACAGAGCAGATGTGCTTACAGTATCTAAAACAATATGAAATGTAATCACATTTGGTGTTTAAAAGAAATACGTTCATTGGGCCGGCTGTGGCTCAGTGGTGCATGGAAAATGGTTCTTCAGAGTGATACCATTGAAGAATCATTTTTGGTTCTACAAAGAACCTTTCAAACCAGGGTTATTTAAAGAACAATTTCCTCAAATAGTTCTATAAATAACATTTAAAAAGGTATCTCAAAGACCCTTATAAAATGTTCTTTTAAGGCACCATTTCTGGTTCCATGATCAACCTTTCAAACCAGGGTTCTTTAAAGAACCATTTCCTTAAAGAGTTCTTCAAAGAACCTATAATGTTGCCTCAAACGAAAGAATGGTTCTTCAGTCGGAGATGGTGCTTCATAAAATCACAGTGCCTTTTAAATAATCTTTTCAGGACCATTATTTTTCTGTGTGTGTTTATTGGGTCGTCTTCCGTTCTGAAGATCTGTGGTTCGATCCCTGGCTCCTCCAGTCCATTTCAAGGTGCCCCTTGTGTGGTAGCCCATGCCATCAGTGTATGAATGGGTAAATGACATGTAGTGTTAAGCACTTTAATCTTTTTAGGAAGACTAGAAAAGTGCTGCCTTGGTGTAGCTATATTTGTTTTTCTTCATTGTGTCAGGATCTAGAGTTTGTGTTTCGTTTTATGTCTTGTTTTGAAGTCTGTGTCTTCTTGTCTCCCTGTGATTGTCTGCCGTGATCCTGATTGTTTCCTCCTGTGTGATTGCTGGCCCCGCCCTCATTGTGTCCACCTGTGTCTCGTTCCCCGTTGTCCAATCACCTCTCACCTTGCCTGTGTATGTAAACCCTGTTTGTCTCATTCCCTAATTGTCTCATTCCCAGTGTGGCGTCGTATTGTTTGGTCCGCGTTTTTGTCGTTCTGTTTCATAGTTCAAGATTAAATATTGTTTTTTGCATCATCTCGGCTTTTGGGTCCTCTCTCGTTGCGACATCCGCGACCATTCGTGACACATTGCTAATGTAGCACACGCATATGGCTTGCTTCTATGGATATCAATCACGTTTCAGCAACTTAGAAACCGGTATAGCTTGAGGTCTAGGCGTAAACCAAATGCTGTCTGTAAGTCATGTGTTGGCTGAATTAAACTGTTTTATAAACGACAACATAAAGGATTAATATATATCAATATCCAGAGTTTTTGTGTCTTGTTTGGAAGTCCCTCGGCGTTTCTCAATATGCGTTCTTGTCCGTACTTTTCTGTACTTGTGTTCTCGTGGACTCGTGAAATGTTATCAGTCGCAGCCTGGGTACATGTTCCAATTCAAAGTTTGCTTCTCACAAAGCACGGTCAAAATACCCGGATGTGACTTGATCCTCCACTCATGCATCAGAGTGCGTACTCTTGTGCATACTCTGGCCAGCCAATATCCCAGAATGCATTTTACCAGCAACCGGAAACAATAGCGGAGGAGAAAATAAACAACTGGCAGATCACTTTTTATATATACTGTTGTTGAGTCACGGAATGTAATTTTACGATGTTTTCAGGCGAGATGTTAGTAGTTTACAAATCTAATCGGTGGTCGGTTTGTTATAATTCAGCCTAAAAGATCTGCGCCGTAAATTGTAGGTTCTGCTCTCTCAATGAGCTCCGCAGCGCCGGGTGGTCAGCGCTGTGTGGTCACCGAGAGCAGCCTGATCTCGGCAGGACTTCTTTAAATGCTCTGCTGGCTCTGATGTCTCCGTAGCGGTTAAACATGAGATATAATTCCGTTTGGAGGATCTAACGAGCACAAAGAGTTTATTATTTATTCACAGATAACGTTAAATCAGTTTGACTGACGGTTAAAATTCATAACTTAATATTTTAATTAAACTTTAACGTTCAACTCATGGTGTCTTTTTACTTTTGACCGAATTGTTTGCAATTACATGTGTGATATAACTATACATATATATATATATATATATATATATATATATATATATATATAATCTAAATATTTATAAACAACATATATAAATGTTTTTATTTTGTACACAATGTTAATACAATTCTGTGTATGATTTTTTTTGTATATATATATATATATCCACACACAATTAAAAATAAAATAATTATATTTAAAGAATATTGAAAAAAGCAGAGTTGTCATATTTGTTTTGACTGTAAAATATAATTTACAGTGAATATTTGGAGTAAACTCATGAGCAAGAACAGCTGATGTGGTGACGTCATCAAGTAAGCTGTTGTTCCAATCGCAGAAAGACCGTCGTCCCATGTCCTGTCCAGAACAGTTTACTTAGTGGACTTTGAATTGAGAAACGCCGCCTGTCTCTTGTGTCATCTGTTTCCCGGCACTTCCTGTTCCTGTGATTGTCTGCCCTGTCCCTGATTGTTTCCTGCTGTGTGATCGCTAGCCCCACATCAGCCATCCTGACAACATGTGATTGCAAAAAATGGATCAAAGGATGCCAAAATAACTATAAATTGATGCAGATTTGTAAGAAAAGTCAGAATGTATGCTTCATCAGTTCTGTTTTTTTAGATTGATTATTGGAAGGCTATATGCTCGCACTGTAGCTGCTCCATCAACAATATTATTATCTAGGTATAAATATGTCCGAGCTGTTCTTGTTTTTATCAAAGTAAACTGTATGTATATATATATATATATATATATATATATATATATATATATATATATATATATATATATATATATATATATATGCATTTGAACAAAGAGTGCTTTCTTGTCATTGTAATAATGAGGTTCTACTGTACCTTTTTAGTGTGACATCAACAACCATTTAGCCACTGATGACAGTGGCTAATGTTCCACCAGCCACCATTGCTTATATATGTCCTCAACTACTCTTTTCCCTTACAGTTTTCTTGCTAGTTTATTACATATTGCTAAAATACGTAACACAAAGCTTTTTTATAACTGCCACAGTTCTGATGGCGGAGGTCTTTTCATACTCACAGGCGATGCGGACAGTTGCCTTGCGACTCTTGGAAGTGCCCAGGTGGCTCCAGGCCACACAGAGACACCAGTAGTCCTCCGGGCCGTGGAAATCCTCCACCTCCTGACGGGACACATTTATCATCACCTCACGCACCTTCAGCCCTGGAACAACAGAGAAGATGTAGAAGTTAGAGCCGGCTACTGGGACCCGAATCCAACAACCTCCAAGTATTAGGTTTCAAGTCGGGTTTGGGCCGCTCTATAAAGTAAAGCTTTGGGTCGGGTTTGGATTAGTTGGTCCCCAGCAATGCATTGAGTTTTGGTTCAGGTTTGGGCTAATATGTTACTTAACACTTCGGTCAGGTGTAGGTTTGAACTTTTTTCAATGAAATTAAACATTTCAATTTGTGAGTGTCTCCCTAGACCAAGTCCATAATTCTGATTGCTGGACTAATATACATTTTACCTCGTTATTGTGCTGAAGTCAAATGTTGACAAGTCATTCTGAAGGGAACATAAATGTCCAAGTTTAAAATAAGTTGGTTTAATCCTTAACTTCACTAATAAAACCTTCATCATTTAAAAAGAGTACATTTTACATTTTCATCAAGCTGACCCCGACTTTTCCAGCTCATTCTGGAGGATCCTGAGACGTTCACCGGCCAACTGGGAGATATAATCCCTCCAGTGTGTCCTGGCTCATTCCCCGGGACTCCAACTAGTTTGAAAAGCCCGGAAAAAAACTCCAGTGGGAGGCACCCAGGAGGCGTTGTTTAGATACCTGAACCACCTCAGCCAACTCCTATCCACAACCTCGTTCTTTCGGTCATTACCATGAGTTTGTGACTATATGTTAGTGTTGGAACATAGACCAATCAGTAAATTGACCAAGACGGTCAAGTCCTGATTTACTGATGCAGCAGACTCCTGCTCCATCTTATACTTACTCGTGAACAAGACCCCAACATACTTGAACTCCTCTGCTTGGGGTAGGCACTCGGTCCCCAGCTTCAGTTTAATTTATTTGAGTCACCACGTCGTTTGATGACACATCAAGGTTTTATAACTATGGTCTTTTGATTTTTCTGACCACAATTCTAAACTGATCTGATAAAAAAACGTACGCTATCTCCTGGTTGACCAGAATGCGATACAATACCATAAATCTGATAGGGTACACTGTGTGTATGTCAGTGGACTTTCCTTCACTATCTATGTCAGTGGGATTTTCTTCACTGTCTGTATGTCATTGGACTTTCCTTCAATGTCTATGTCAGTGGGCTTTCCTCGGGTGACCAGACGTCCGGTTTTCCCCGGACATGTCCTCTTTTTGAGACCAAAGAAAAGCGTCCGGCAGGGTTTCCAAAAACATCTGGGATTTTTGCTTCGTCGGATATTTGCCTTTCTCTGGGTCTTTCACAAACTAGTATGCACCCCTTACAAGTTTGGGAAATGGTATCTCCCTTACGGTCCACCTGAACAGTCATGGTCGACCGATCTCAGTGTTGCCAGATACACGTAAATTATCCCCGTTTTAGGCATGTGTATCACAAAACAGGCAGAATAAGAAAGATGCCGTTCGTGGGCAAAACAAACTTTATGACACGACTCTTTACTTACCGAAACCGTAGCGATAAAGATGAAGCTTAGAAGGAGGTCGGAGAAGCCGTGGGACTACCCGATACGTTTAGAATGTGTGCATTTGCTTTTATTCTTGCTGTGTGTTGTACTTTACTATGAACCAAGCGCCGGCATATGTGTTTCATGGCAGCGGAGATCTGCCGCCGGAGGAGGAAAAGTCTCAGAGACACGAATCATAGAGAGAAGAGAGAGAGCAGCTCGGTCCACTAACAAGTGGAAGCTCTCTGCGGTCCTGTCGTTCCTCGACCCGTGTTTACTCCGCGGGAGACGAGCGGGGACATGGGGCGGAGGGGCGGAGGGCCGTGGAAGTCAGGACCGCAGAGTCCAGAGAGAAGGAGAGAGAGGGGCAGCAGCAGGGCGACTCACAGGGCGACATCGTGTCCATCGGACCTGTCTGTGTCTACCTCCTACCTCCTTCAGTCTCATGGATTGTGGAGGTCTGGATTGTGGTCCATTCCTACTACAAACTATTCATACTTTGTCATATTCATTGAATGTGTTTATGTCACTCCCTAATGCTGTTCTTCTGTACCTATGACATCTATTGCTTCTGTTAATCCGGGGTAAGGGATCCTCCTTTCCTACTCTCCTAAAGGTTTCTTCCCTTTTATCGCTGTCAAAGGATTTTCTTTCTATTTCTTGGAAGTTTTTCCTGATCTGATATGAGGTCCTGTACAGATCGTAAAGCCCTCTGAGACAAATTTGTAATATTGGGCAATTAAAATACACTGTATTGAATCGAATTGTCTATGGAGGCAAACCCAACTATATCTAGCTTCCTGCACCAGATCTGGCTCTTTCCCCACTAGCGAGGTGACGTTCCACGTCCCTAGAACTATGCTGCTGGCAATCCGCTCGCCCGGTCTACATAACACCTGCCCCCGATAATTGTCCCTGCGGGTGGTCAGTCCACAGGGTGGCTGCTCCATGTTGTTTCTTCCAGGTCCCCTAAACAAAAGCAGACTCTCGCTGGTGAGCTCCCCTCCTGGTCCCGGGAGGGTGCCCCAGTTTCCCTGGTCCGTGCGAGGTAGCTGTAGTTCGAGTGCCACTATCCATCAGTGCTGCTCTTAGTCTGGAATTTAGTCTCAGAATCACTAAGCCACTTTGGGTTAAAACGATTTAACAGTGCCTCTTGGTTTTACACAAGACAGGACCAATGGTCTCATGGGTGAAAGTCCCATGTACGACCCATCTGTCCACCCTGACCTTCTGCTAAAGCAGGGGTCGGGAACCTCTGGCTCGCGAGCCATATATGGCTCTTCTGGTGACGTATATGGCTCTTTTGAGTTTGAGTAAAAAAATAAAATAATCTCCGCCCTCCCCCCTGTAACTTTCTCTATCCTCCAGATTATAGCAGAAGTAATTCAAGCTCCCTCTCCTAAAGACGTCTTTGTTCTTTTATTAAACTAAACGTCTGCTATTGATCGTCTCTACACACCAGCATGTCATTCTGTCTCTGTGTCGCGTATCCACGCGCCGCAGAGCTCCGCCAACGTGTGCGCGCACATCGGGGCGGAGCAAATAAAGTTACTTGCACCCCCCTCCCCCGTAGCGTGCAGCACTAGAAGTCACATTAAAATTTAAAAGTTAAAAATACCATATGGCTCTCAATTAAATATATTTAGAAATATTTGGCTTTTATTGTTAGATTCCCCGTCTGTTCCTAGTGTGTGATCCCCGGTATTGTCTCCCTTCTGTCTGTGTTGTGTTGTCTGTTTACAGGGTCCGCCCCCGGGTTCCGCCCACTGCCACGCCCGCTTGTGTCACCAGCGGTGGTTATAGGGACTGTGTTTCCTCTGGTGCTCTGTCAGGTCGTTCGGGTAGTATGACTCAAAGTAATCCTTGTGTTTCCTATTAGCAGTGCACAGGCTCTGTTGAGTTGCCCTCCCGACGCCGGATCGACAGAAGTGTGGTTGATTTGCCCTTCCGACTCTGGAGTGAGACTTTCCGTTCTACAATCTGTTTGTTTTGTTTTTTTTGAAAAAAGGTTCCTGACCCCTGTGCTAAGGTGCACTTTGATTAGAATGCATATTCTGTAGAACCAGTGTGTCTACCACGGAAAAGGTCTCCTAGGAGACTTTTCTTTTTCATTGTTTCCGTTGTTTCGGAATGCAATTTTATTATATTAGGTGCCATCATCGCTTAATGCATTGTTAAAAGTTTGTGATCTTCTTACATATTTGCATATTTGAATTAGTTACCATTATTAAGGATACATTAGCATGGCAAAAAATATGGCTTACACAGTTAACATAGCCCTGCTTTCTAAATAAGGGTCCTTAAATAATCATCCATCAATAGCCTGATACATCTACAAGCTTGAGTCAGTGATCAATGGGTATTACATAATTAGTTATGTTTAAATTCTTATGACACACTTCCATTATCAGTCCTGTGGTCATCCCCACCCCCCTGAGCATCACTAAGGAAATTGGCATAAACAGTCCCCCAGGGGCCTTTACTGTTGTGAGCGCTCAACGCCACTAACAAGAGGAGACCTAAATCAGCTGTGGCAGAATTAGCATTAATAATTGAAACCACACTTAACCACACTTCAAACAGCATATGTAGACTCGCTGTTCAAGCGACAAGAGGACAATACCCAATATTGTGTAACACAAAAGGCAACACAGCACTACGCACAATTTCTCCGACTTTATTTAATTGAATGCATTAAAGAAGAAGAACAGGAAGAAAACCCTCTATTTGAAAATCCTGAGGCAACACGCTCCCATCAGTTGGAAGACTCCGTCACCCTGTCATCTACATACCTGCAAACTTGTCACCTTTCGTCAAAATTCGCCGTTTTGAAATCAAAATAGGTCATCCGCGTGAATCGTGTAGATACGAAGACTTTTTGTTTTGGGTGGTGGTTAGGGGAGGTGGGGGGGGGGGGGATTAGACGGCCGGCGTTTATGAGATTGGAGTGAGAGACAGAGAACATGCGATGTGGTGATCTTTGCAATAAAACATATTTGATGAGACGTCGAAGGAACAGAATCATGGAACAGAATTATGGAACAGAATCATGGAACAGACTCAAAGCATAGCAAAGCAAAGCACACAAGTAAAACAAAAAGGAAGTTGGTTCATGAATGACTTTAACCATATTATATATAATGATAATGTAAAGTTGTTATTACTATTATTAGGGCCCGATCACTGAATTGTTCAGAGGATATTTTTTCTTAAAATGTTTATTATTATTTAGATTTGCGGTCAGAACAATCAAAAGACTAGCTCTAAAAGCTTTGAGAGGTGTCAAACAATGTGGATGTGGTGTGGAGACAACAGCAAAAAAGTCACCTGCACCCCCGTTGTCACCTTTTTCACCCCTCATGAGTTTGCAGGTATGCATCTAGCTTCAGATGGGTGTACAGCAACTGGTTTTAATCTGAGTCCTCGGTTTATGGCCTGTCACGTGTTTTCTCAACCCTCCTCAGCATCTTTCCCAGCTTGCAGGCCACAGCTGGCTTAAAGGCAAGGGATGTGCAATGAGCTGGGGACTGCCAAAGACCAATACCCAAACGCCTCCACTCGTGAATCGTGGCTTTTGTGAAAACACCCTCTCTGATAAATCACACTTTAATCTGACATGCTTTTACTCAAGTCAAACAGCCTCATACTGCTGCTGCACAGCTTGTGAAGCACTGAGCAGACTTCGGAATGAATACCAATTATACCCAAGTGACTGGCGGCGAGGCCACGGCAATGGATCCACGCTGGCGTTCGCAGTGAAATTAAGAAATGGAGAGCATTTCGTGACGGGCGGTCTTCCACTGTGCCTGGGTTTAAACGGCAACGACAGAAAAGTGGGCTTCTTGCTTTTTTTTTTTTTTCACACCAAGCACGGTTGACAAGTTGCGAAAAGCTGGTATAAATTGGGCCCATCATCTCAATACGGTGTACTGCGGCGTCTTTTGCGGCCATCGTGATTGACAGGATTGGAGAAAAATAAATAAAAAGGAACTTTTAAGAAGAGGAATAAACAAAGCTGCGGCTTTGTGGTTGCAGCCCCCGTAGAGACAGAGACACAAGCACAATTCATAATTTCTCGAGCAGCAGCGGAGAACTAGCAAGTGTATGTGTGGGAGGAGAGATGGCGGAGAACAAAATAATGACTGATGACTTTGCATGATGCCCTAAAAAGTGTGGACCCGGCGAGATGGAGATAAGTGCTGCCACTGTGTCATCTGTCAGCCCTTTTTGTTTATAGGCAGAATACTGTTGACAAGGCTCATTAGAGTAAACACTTGATCTGTTCTCCTCCCCAATCCCCTCCTTTGCTCTTCGCAGTTTCTCAAATAACTTGATGAATACGTCCAAAAAGGCTGAATCGCTCCGAAAAAAAAATTGGCAAGAGGACAAATATAAAGAACTAAGTTGTATCTGTTCGGATTCCAGTGAAGAGTGTGCCACAGTCGAGCTTATTCACTTGAATGTGGTTGAGAAGAAATGTATTAAGACTTTTTAGGATAAACTGAGCACTTATCTCCTCTTCTCTCTCTACTTATGGATGAATTTTCATCTCTCCATCACACATTATTAACTCTGCTTCCTCCCCGGAGTCTTTGTGTCTTCATGACTCAGAGTCCATTGGATCTTGCTGTATCTGATGCCTCCAGCCTGGTGGGCTGGCTTCTTTCCTGGTGAGCCGGCCTCCTGTCATGGCCCGGCTTTATAAAATAAACTGAATTTCATTAAAAACAATGCATTATGATAATTTCTGCTTAAAAAGATTTTCAATTCAGTTTATTTGTATAGCCCAGTCCCTCTGGTTATCTTCTATTAACCATGCAATAAAGGTACAATTGGAATTGGGTGCAGCCCCATAGATCAATATTAGACCTTTCAGAAAATGGCAATACATTGCCCAATGTACTGAAAACCCCTAAATACTGGACCATTCGTAAAGGGAAAGTAAGAGCTCAGGATTAGACTCTATCACTCTCACTTAAACGTATATATGTTTAATGTCACATCAACCCATTCTCTTTACATGCTTGGAGGAAAGTCCCTGTGTATTATAGCGGGATGTGGTAGCCATATATTCTTATCTTGAGGATACATTAAGCAATTCAGAAATGTCACCATCGGGCAAACATGCATCATGTCAACTGCCTTATATGGCCTAATTTGACTCTGAAATTCTACTGATTAGTTTTGCGCGCTGCACTTTTGTAAAATGTAAGAAGATGACAATGTTTTGATTTGCTACTGATGATAGTTCGGCTTTTTAAACATGGCAGGTTTGTGTAATTTGAGTACCAGCAACAATCGCAATCTTAATGCTAATGAAGAGCCAATTCAAAAAACTAATGAAATTAAAACCTGTCAATTTAAATAGTATATGATTTCAAAAACCAATTGATATACATTTTCAGTGTCTTTTTCTAAATGGATTCGGCCCTGAGTTGAGGCTTGCGGGCTTACTTGGGTGATGCCCAATGGCATGTTGTCACTTTAAAAAAATGTATTAATACGATATTATAACTTTGTTTAACCAATTATTTAAATCGGGTAAAAAGAAAAAAGCTTAATTTGGACCATTTTATAAATTCTTTTAAAGATTATTCCTTGTTTGATACACTACTCTTTTACTAAAATACAAACATGTAAAGTTTTACTATTTAAAGCGACACTATGTAACTTTTCCCCTGTAGCGCCCCCTTCAGGTATTTAACGTCTGTCTCTCGAGCCATATATGGCTCTTCCGGCTAGTGAGCGCACAGCTGATCGCGTCTCGATCAGCCGCAGCCCGGTGTTCCCCACAGCAACATGTCACTCCGTCTCTACGAATCGCGTAGCGGAGCAAATAAAAAGTCACCTGCGAGCGTGGACTGGTACTACATGACGTTGCGTAATTACTGCCAGACAGCAAGTTGAAGTTCCTCAACCGGAAGCACCGGGCGGCTCCCAACATCTTACATTCAGTAGTGGCGGAGGCGCAAATCAACATATTAAAAGTCATTGTAGCGGCACAATTTTGTTCAAGCTGTTATTTTAAGGTGGAAAAGTTACATAGTGGAGCTTTAATATGATATTGCTTCCGTTTCTGTTAAGGAATGTAAAAATATATTTTCTCAAGTACTGTACTTTTTTCAAGAAGTATTTCAAGGTTCTGTAACTTTAAACTTCTACTATTACAATTCCTATGGTATATAAAATATATCACAATCAGAATGTTAGAAGTAAAACGGGCAAATGGCAGTTTTGGGAAACACATCGATACCATACGGATCATAAAACACAGTTATTCACAAACTGGCAGGCCATGGTGTGTACATATTCATGGAATGTGCTGGCACTTTTGTAGTTTGACTATGATGAGGAATGATATTAGTTTGTACTCTAGGTTGAAATGCACTTATTGTAAGTCGCTTTGGATAAAAGCGTCTGCTAAATGACATGTAATGTAATGTAATACTCTGTAATGACTCCTTCTGGTCACATGATATCTATTGCACCTGTCCATCCTGGGAGAGGGATCCTCCTCTGTTGCTCTCCTGAAAGTTTCTTCCCTTTTTTCCCGGTGAAAGGGTTATTTCTATTTTTTTGGAGTTTTTCCTGATCCGATGTGAGGTTCTGGGACAGGGATGTCTGTGTACAGATTGTAAAGCCCTCTGAAGAAAATTTGGGTTATTGGGCTATAAAAAATAAACTGAATTGAACTGAATCCAGAGGCAAATTTACTCCACTATATTTATTTTAAAACTTTAGTTACTACTTCCTGTAATCCTGGTTTGGACTGTATTCACTGCAAAAGCAGTATACGTATACATCCAGTAAACCTAAGCAGCTAGTGTAGAGCTAAAGGCCCAGTCACACCGGGTAAAACACACGGCCAACGCTCGAAAACATGACTGTGCGTTGTCGTTCGCTAGGAGTGCGTCAGCATTCGTTACTCGTTCGTCGAGTGCGCTGGGCAAACGCTTCGTACGTCAGGGTTTTTGTGCATGCACGAAAATGTGCGCAGAGCTCGACGCATACATGTACATGCCAGAAGAACGGCAGACGCACACTGGACCAACGCCAGGCACACGCAGAGCACGCGCTGGGTATTCGTTGTATGTTCACGGCTGTCTACTGAGCGTGAGGGAGTGGGGGAGCCCCGAGATGAGGGTGGAGAGCGTGAAGCAAAGCATCTCTAAAAGTAGCAGGGTCCAGGCTATACATCTTGTTGCACTACTACTAGGCATAATATCTGGAGCAGGAGTCTTCTTCTTGGATGTCTGGATCCTTTGTTTTGGCATCTTGAAGTCTTGCAGTTGTCACATTCAATAAGCACTACGACAAGCAACATGAGCAGCCACTTTTTTATACAGACGCTGCTATTCGCTGGCTGTGCGTTGCGCATGCGCGGTGCGTGCGTGCTGCATGTGTTCCACGCGCTAGCAACGCGCTGTGTATTCGTTGGATTATTTGAACATATGCGTTCTGCATGCGTCCTGTATACGTTCTGTATGCATCCAATACGCTGTGCATTCGCTGTCAACTCGCTGGGTTATTGTTATCTTTTCCCAAAACTTGGACGAACAGCGACGCAAAGATCTTAATTATGCGCCGGCCAAGCGCCGGCCGTGCGTTTCCCCGGTGTGACTGGGCCTTAACGCAATGTAATGATGGTCAAACTAACATAGAAACGCAACGTTTTAGAAGAGCATATCTCAGCAGGGAAAACCTATAGTGTCAAGGAGTTAAGAGGTTGATCGGTAATCATGATTCTGTACCGGAGAGAAGCTTGGCTAAATGGATTCACCCACATAACAAAAGGAGACAATCCTTCCCAGTTTGTTTACTCAAACACTCAAAGTGACCTAGATTTGAAAAAGCAAATTCATAAAAATCATGCAAATAGTCTCAGACATGTCCCCAATTCAATCAAGCTGTCACTGTTTGTTAAATTGATTCAAACCGTAGCAAATTGGATGGCGGATGAGACAACGCATATCTAACACACTGATGTTGGTCATTTTTGGGGAGTTTTTCCTGGTCCAATGTGAAGTTCTGGGACAGGGATGTCTATGTGTACAGATTGTAAAGGCCTATGAGGCAAATGTGTAATTGTTGAGAATAGGCTATACAAAATATACGGAATTGAAATGTTGGAAAGCATTGACAAACATTCTATCGAGTAATGCACAAATTAGTGAGCATGTTTGCACTTCCAGATCCCTCATCCCTAAAGTTAATGGGTTTGGTTTCTAATTGTTAAGGTGCCTGAAATAAGATCTGTGTTTAAAATATTTCTTTGTTTTGTTCCACAAACACAAGCTTTAAGTGTCTTGAACATAACTATAAATCTCAAAGCTATCTATTTGGCAATAGGCAGTAATAATATGTACATACGTTTATGTGTAATAACACGTGGGTGTGTCCTTCACATATCTCCAGAAGCATGGACACTGAATCAGGTTCCCCTGGTCCAGCCCTTAGTGATGCTGCTATGGGCTTATAGGCTGTTTTTAGGATGCACTGAGCACCTATCTCCTCTTCTCTCTCTACCTATGGATGAATTTAAAATATCTCCATTGCAAACTACTATCTCTGTAATTAAATTGAATACTATCCAACTAACTCCACACTTTATGGGTGCACTGGGGACCCAAGAATGTGGACTTTGAAGTCGATGCAACAGGCAAAACAATCAATATTGATCAACTTTGAATAAACAAGCGCTAGCACATGGACAGGGGGCCACCATGCTATCCGCTACTTAATAGCTGTAGTTCATTTTTGTAGCTGGATGTACTAAGATCACAACCAATTGATCGATCCGCTTCGAGTTGTAACGCACGCCCAACGGATAATGGTTCCTGCAACATCGGAGCCAAGCAATCAGCTCATTCCAAACGAGAAATGCACTCGTCTTTTCGATAGAAATTATCATTATTTTTTTATATGAAACAGTTTGAAAAAGAAATTCAGAGAACCATCTCCAACTGAAACAATTACGTTTTAAACTAAAATGTAGTCTTTTTTAGGGAGGATTCTTTGTAAATTAAGTTTGGGTTGGCTTCGAAAAATACGTCTTCCTTTCATCACTCTTAAAAAAGTACTAGGCAGAATGGTTACTGTGACTAATTTAGTCCACAAAACCAGCCTGAAAATGAAAAAAAAAAAAATCGGGGAATGATTGCTATGCTATGATTGGCCAGTCCAGAGACGGGACTTGGCAAAGAATGAATTCTAAATAATCTTCAATGGCCTATTCATCATACTTTCCCATCTAGCCTATGCATTTGAATTATCATGGTTGGCGAGCAATTGAATGGTTTAGGGGAGACGTTTGACTCCACTTCCAGCTGTTAGCGTCTCTGTCTTGGAAGCACTGAAGCAGGGTGTGAAATTGCTTCTCACTTCCAGCCAACTAGTAAATGATGATGGTGATGGTGGTCGTTGAGTTAGTGGGTTTGACAGGTACCCAGCCAGCATGTCCATGTGGGCCCCACAAGGGTTATATATGGGCTATGTGGGTACTGTGTGGGCATGGGCTTGAACTGGGCAAATGTTGGGGGTCCCATGTGGTTTCAGTTACATGGGCCCCACAAGTGAAGCCCATGTGGGCTGGCTGTATGGGCCCCGTAAGGGATGTTAGTGGGCTAAGTGGGCATGGGCATGAACAGTGCAAATTTGGTGGGACCCATTTGGTTTTAGTTACATGGGTGCCACATGAGGAGCCCATGCAGGCTGGCTAAATGGGCCCCATAAAGTACATATGTGGGCTAAGTGAGTCTGGGCTAGAACTGGGTAACATAAGCATGGGTCCTATATGGGATATAAGTGGGCTAAGTGGGCATGGTATGGGACTGGGAAAGACTATGTGGGACCCATTTGGTTTTAGTTACATGAGTGCCACATGAGGAGCCCACATAGGCTGGCTAAATGGGCCCCATAAAGTACATATGTGGTCTAAGTGAGTCTGGGCTGGAACTGGGTAACATGGACATGGGCCCTATAGGGAATATAAATGGGCTAAGTTGGCATGGTATTGAACAGGGAGACACCGGGGCCCAATTGGTTTTAATAATATGGGACCCACAATTAAAGCCTTTAAGGAATTTGAAGCCGCGCTTTCAGACAGAATTTGCATGACATTTGTGCAAAGAAAGAAAGTCTACCTATAGGTCTTGGTTGATTTACACACACAAAAACAAGACTTGAGAAGTATTTCCTCATTGTCTGCTTTTACATAGTGAGCCAGCTCTGAGTAAACTTAAAGACTTGCAGCATGCCCAGTGTTTGAACAGCACCATCGGCCTCTATTCATCCTCTGCTCTTATAGCTTACGGAGCAGCTGGACTCCGCTCACACCCTGCCTCTGATACTACCTCAGAGCCAGATCAATTCTGCGCTATCCTCACACCTCTGGGTCAGATACAAGTGATGGGGCAGACATTTAGAGTTTCCATCTTGAAAAGGCAATGTAAATGGGGCTTAGATTTTCAGATACTGCCTCAAAACTGCGGTAGAAGAAAAATCCCTGGACACTTTGCTGGTACTACAGCTTGCCTAGAAATGTTATCTTTGAAAATATCCATTAAACATTTTGAAAATCTGTTGGAATGTCTTTGCATCTTAGCGTAATAAAAAAACAAATGGGTGTCATTAGAACAAGAATGTCAGAAAAAAATGGTATTTATTAGCGATTTCATTAATGTAATCTCACTGTCATTGCAGTATAAAACCATGAATTCTGGGATGGCAGCATTTCCTTTTGTTCTGTTCTCTTTTGTCGTTGAAGTTTTCAATGTTGTTGTAGTTTGCACAATAAATGTAACATTGATAAATCAGATGTTGATTTAAAAATTATAACGCACGCACACACACACACACACACAGTCAGTCACACACACATATACACACACACATACATAAATGGAGAGTATATATATATATATATATATATATATATACATTTATTTTTGTAATGACTCATTCAAATAGTTCAATTGGCATTTAAAGGGTTGTTTAGGACATTTCTGAAAAAAAAGTTTAAAAAAAATATTGTATGAGGATTTTTTTTTTTTTTTTAATGTGTATATTTTTACAACAATGTCTAAAGGGTAACACAATGCACCAGAGTATAAAAGACACTGGATTTTCAAAATGTTCCTACGAAAAGTTACTACAAAATTGACATTTAGCCCACTTTTGAGGATGTTCGGGTGTTTTAACAGTGAATCTAAAACACGGGAGCCGCCATATTGCCGTTCTGTTGACAAAAAGCAGCTCCCTCATTGGTGTAGAACGATCACGTGTCGAACCGTGGCACCACACGCGCCCAACATTATGAAGAAACTAGTTCTGCATAAAACATATTCGCATCGACAATGGACTGGAAATTCAGCGACAAACTTTTTTTTGGTAGGTTAGCACAACTCGTTCTTTTTTATGAGCTAAAGATCGTGTCGATGCGCGACTGTGGAGCGGGTTGAAACGAAAACAGTGTACGGCCTATTTCCGCCACATATGGGCACGGTTTCGCCCCACTGTAACCATCCGCTTCACCAAGTAGTCCTACATCAAATTCAGTTTGTGATCGTTAAATTAAATTTGTTTATACCTAATTCCGACAAGTAATATTCATAGCGTGTACATGTATTACTAGAGTTCCACCATAATCGTCACACGCGTTGCTAATATTTGGGTTTTAAAGATTAGACGCAGGACCTAATTGGGTTCTCTGCGGATGGATATGTTATTTGAAAACCAGCTCCCTAACTTTTGGCGCTCAAACTGCTCCTCGTCTGAGTCTGAGTCGTCTCCTTTCCACTGTCGAGGCGTAGATGCCCGGGGGGCCGGGCCAATAGTTCCTTCTGACATTTTTTAAACCAGAAAAGTTACATGAAAACACACACTTTCACTGTCGCAATTAATTTTATACCAAATATAATATATTTTGTAACTAATTCTGCCTTTCTTCAGTCAGATAACAATGAACAAACTGTATATAATAACTTACATTTTTATGAGTTAAATAGCATTGCCTCGTGAACATTTTAAACAGGAGTTCAAAGTAAACTTTAAAACAAGTGGATTTTGCCCGTGTTTTTTCCAAGATCTTTTCAGAAAAGCAATAGTTTGTCACGTTTTTCTCTGAACAGTTACATATGTTACCGTTCAAAACACTCAATTTTATATTTATCAAGGAACAGATAACTTGCTCTCCTGTGGATGTATTTAAATGTACAACACTGTTTACTGTGATGGCTGCAGGTGTTTTAGCTTCAAGCAGCCAATTTACAGAAATGAGCGTTCCAATTTTTGCTCACCAGTAAGGTGCACCATCGGTAATGATCACAGAAATGTTACTCCATGGTAGTGTAGCGACCAGTGGCGACTGGTGACATTCTTTTGGGGGGTGGGCGCGGTTTAAATAGCACTCCACAATGATTGTTTTTTTTAAACAAAGCTTTATTTCTAGAAATAACATTTTGCATTAAAAAATAATTTCCATTCCATGATTGATTCTGTATATGTACAACATTCTAAAAATATGGTTAAAATGGTTGTGGATGAGTTTAAAAAGCAGTTAAGCAATAAATAGATGGAATACATTTATTTTGCCAGGTGACTCTTCTAGTGTCAAGTTTAACCAGAGTTCTACATTTTTGCTCAGTGAGTTCCTGTAAAGAAATAAATTGAGCATGTAGCTGTTTTTGAGTTCAGGAAGGCTACGATTTTTTTTTTTTGGTGTGTTATTAAAATGGCTCTTGTGATTTATTTTTAGGAGGAATAAAGAGGAACGCGTTGACCAGCGGACTGGCGAAGAAGGATGCGGAAAAGGCCCTCTCAAAGTGGTTTATTGGAGCCCGTGATAGGGGGGGAAACCGAACGGCGAGAGCGCAACGAGATATGAACAAAAGGTTGGAGGGTGGGATACGGAGCCAAGAGCAAGGCCAGTAGGTTAAACTGCACCGTTATGTTCGACTGTTGGGTTGGATTTGAGCTTGTTAGATTTTCGAAAGCAGTTTAAATGTTTTATGTTTTTTTTTAATGTGAAAACATGTTTTATTAAACAATCATTGTAAGCAACTTTATATTGTGTGTTTTTTGTATTTTTTTGTGTTTATTTAAGAGGAACTGTGCAAGACTTTTAGCTTTTTTATTATGTTTAAATTATTATTAATTGCCCAGTTGGGCTTCATGTGTACACGTTCACTTTAATTGAGCTTGAACTGGTAAAATCCATTAAGCCCACATGGGAACCTACAGGGTGAAGCCTACATGTGTCTGATATGTAACTCATTTTCTCATCCCTCTTCATGCCCATGTGGGCAAAGATATGGGGCCTACATGGGTTCTGTGCAACTCACCAAGTTGGGTCCCACCTGAAACCCAGTCAGAACCCACCTGAGATCCATATGGGCAAACCCAGGTGGGGCCACCGTGGAAACTGCGGACAAACCCACTTGAAAACCATAATGTAGCCTATCTGGGTCCCACTTGTAGCCCAGTCGGTACCCACCTGAGATCCATATGGGCAAACCCAGGTGGGGCCACCGTGGAAACTGCGGACAAACCCACTTGAAAACCATAATGTAGCCTATCTGGGTCCCACTTGTAGCCCAGTCAGTACCCACCTGAGATCCATATGGGCAAACCCAGGTGGGGCCACCATGGAAACTGCGGACAAACCCACTTGGGACCCTCATCTGCAGCCCAAATGTAAACCTTATGGGCCCCACATGGACATGCTGGCTGGGTAGCGGCCATCGATCAGAGCCTCTTTTCTACTCGATAAAGCTTTCTGGACATTTTAGGAGAAAAAAAAGACAAACGAACAGATGATATTTTTGGAGACATTGTGGACGCTAGAGAAGAGTTAGCTTCTTCTTGTGGTCGGTGAATGAATGACCCACTCTCTATGTTCAATGGGTTTTGATCAGCATGTTTGTGATGAACACACATTTGGTGTCATCTTCATTACATGTCATTTAGCAGACGCTTTTATCCAAAGCGACTTAAAATAAGTACATTTCAACCTAGAGTACAAACTAAGAACAACAAGAATACAGAAAGTAATATTTCCTCAACATAGTCAAACTACAAAAGTACCATAATAAGAGCCATTCAAGTGCTACTAAAGTGCAAGTCTGTGTTTAATCCAGATATAGTCGGAAAAGGTGCGTTTTCAGTTTTCGGCGGAAGATTTAGAGACTGTCTGCTGTCCTGGTGTCAGTGGGGAGCTCGTTCCACCACTGAGGAGCCAGGACAGCAAACGGTCTGGATTTCGAGTGATTAGCTCGAGGTGACGGAGTCACAAGTCGGTTGGCTGTTGCCAGGGTGTACGGTGTGACCATATCCCGGATGTAGACAGGGCCCGATCCGTTCAGAGCACGGTACGCCAGAACCAATGTTTTGAAGTGGATGCGGGCCGCCACCTGTAGCCAGTGAAGAGAGCGGAGGGGTGTGGGTGAATTTCGGGAGGCTGAAGACCAGTCTAGCTGCTGCATTCTGGATGAGCTGCAGAGGCCGGATGGCCTTAGCAGGTAGACCAGCCAGAAGAGAGTTGCAGTAGTCGAGGCGCGAAATGACCAGAGCCAGGACCAGACCCTGCGCCGCCTTCTGGGTAAGAAGAGGTCGTATTCTCCAGATGTTGTGCAGCATGTACCTACAGGAACGCGCTGTCGCAGCGATGTTGGCCGTCAGGGAGTTGACTGTCTAGCGTCACCCCGAGGCTCCTGGCAGTCAGGGTAGGGGCCAAAACGGAGCTGTTGAAGGTGGTAGTCAGGGTGTGAGTGGGGGAATCTTTCCCTGGAAGGAACAGTAGCTCGGTCTTGTCAGGGTTGATCTTCAGGTGGTGTGCAGACATCCACTGAGAGATGTCGGTCAGACAGGCAGAGATTTGCGCCGCCACCTGTGTTTTCGGACACCTGTGTTTTCGGACGGTGGGAATGAGAAGATGAGTTGGGTGTCATCGGCATCTTTCAGGTGCTGTGAAGATCCCCATTACTGATGCAGACGACACACAAAGGACCGGTGCTCGTATCTCCACTGGTTGAAATGGTTTGCTGCACTGTGAGCCAGCATGTTATTAAAGATAGTCGAACTGAAATCCCAATTGCCTTTATTTATCAAGGGTGTACCATGTTGCCTCAGGTTACATACTATGTTTCTAAAGATGTTGCCATACCTATCATGGATACAGTTCAATGAAATCAAAACCACAGCAGCATTTCTATGCATTCAAGTCAAAAGGTAAGGGGAGATGAGTTTACCAGAAACTATATATATAATGAAAAGGCAATCTCAGTAGTGTAAATGTAGAATGTGATCAAACATTTGGATGCAGGATGTGGTTTGATCTCTCTACGCTGTACTTTAAAGTTGTTCTCTTTGCACTAAGAGTATTCATATTTTTGCAGTATTGGCCATTATTCCAATCCGTTATAAGCGCATCATATTGAACAAAGTCATTGCTCAGATCTTGAAAATCCAATGGCACAAGAAACAGACAGTCAAACAGACAGTAAGCATATAAACTACTATTTGGTTTAAGTTTAACCTGACTGTAGTTTCATCAAAACTACAACAACAACAAACGAGCTATCAAATATCTCTTTAAATATGTGCAGGCATTGTTTCAATGCTTCTCATAACAGGTGTAATGCAAGTCTTCAAAATCACTTGAACAACATCCAATCACATGCACCACCATCATCAAAAGAAAGGAAGGGGTTCCTGTGACGAGTCCCATGCCGTCACCCGTGCACCAAGGATCAGCCGATAGCCACGATGAGGTTGCGTTAGATGACACACTTTTATTCCAAATATACACAATGAGCAGACTGCACCACGACACGTCTGCTCACTCTCCTTCTCTCTCTAGCTCTGTTGCCCCTTTTATACTAGCAGCATCGGCTGCTGACTGATTGCCAATCAGTGAGAGCAGCTGACTGATTGTCAACCAGCCAGCAGCCGAGGCCAAACTGGGGAGAGCTGCCACAGTTCCTTAACTAATCAAATCAGGAGAGTGCATAACATATGATTAGACAGCTTTGTTTGAAACATCTAGTAAGATTTGACTTGAAATGTATCCAGTTTCTGAAGGCAACATATTAATTGTCTTGTTTCACGCAATCAGTAGAACATACAGTATCTTGATACCACAAAGGTCTATCTTGCACAGCCTAATAACTAGTGATGGCGAGATGAAGCCTCATGAGGCGTCGAACCACTTCAGCCAATTGGTTCGAGAAAGGGTTCATTACTCGAAGCTTCATGTGCTCACGACACCCCCTACTGGCCAAGTGTATAATCACAGGCAGCTGTATCTGAACCACATAATGTGACGCATTGAATTGTTTTGTCTGTTATGGCTGTTGAGAATGACTATGAATTACAAAAATGTATGACCAAATAATTTCTGTACATAAATTATCACATATGTGCACAATAAAATATTTTTTTAATGTATTCTGTGTGTGTAAATGTTCCCAAATTGGTAGTATTATATGATATGGCAGGTTGTGTAATAATGTTATTATGTCACTTTAGGAAAATGGCATGGGCTTAAGCAGGCAGAGGACACTGAATATGCGTGTGGAACTTGGACAGTGATGTACAGGAGGACGGGACATATTATTTATTTTTATTCAGAAATAACAGTTTCTCAACAGTTCCATATTGTCACCTATCCTTCTCTCCTCACTCTCCTAACTCTCCAAACTATCTCTCTCTAAACTCTCAACCAACAACCCACATTTTGAATGGAGCCAGAGAGGTTTATATTGCTGTCAAACCTCCCGGCAAAATCTGAACCGCTTCCCGAAGCAGTCACATGGTACAGCCAGGCAGCGAGGCTTCGGACGTCATCATTTTTGGCTCGCCCCCTCCATTACTCGACACACGCTTCGAAGCGTCGGCACATCTCGTAACAACCCAGCCTAATAACCCATTGTAATATTCTGTTTTATCTTCCTTCCCCATGTGCTTGCCTGCACTTGCGTGCCACCTACACATGCCACAAGAGCCACAGCAGATAAGTAGAAGTTAGGGAAGTACTCTTTAGATCTCAGGAACAGCATTCACACATTAGCATCATCCGCCATCGGGGTCTCATTATGTCCACTCCGGCTCTCCGGGTAGGGCTGGCTTCAACAACGGGGCTTAATGCTGACGGAGGACCCCTGTGAGAATTATTCTGAAAGATTTTCCTCGCTGTTTGGTAACCGGAGCACTTAAAAACACGAAAGGCTTGGTATCAAAATGCATCCCAAAATTAGCCACCATTTCACTCTGCCCACATTCATAATGCATACCAGCAAAACTGGCTTGCACACAAGACACACAGACATACACAACACACATTTATGCATGTGCATGGAGCCATTAGAGTCTATTCCACTTTTCTTTTTAGGGAAGGATATCAGATAGCACATAATTTCTTGTTCCCTCCAGAAAAGAGAACCTTTATCTCCCATCTCCATTAAGCCCTGTGCCCGCTGTAACCAGAGAAACACAGCCTCTCTGAAATGATACCCAATTTCAGGCTTCCAAAATATGAATCAAGCTTGACAAACTCCAAATATGCCGCTAACAACTGAACGCATCTTGCAGTGTTATGAAATGGCAAGAACTGAAGTGACACTATGTTCCCACATAGCATTTAGAACCAGCCATTAGAACCACAGCTGCTCATGAACAAGGAACCAGGACAACTTGTTTTGTAAAACTCTAGCTGTGTCTGGATGGGGTGTTAAATGCAGATTGATACACCAAGTCGACCCACTCAAGTGAAAAGTCCTCACTAACTTACACACATTTCTTCTCATATTCATCCTCCTTTCTTTCTCCGCTCCAGTTGGCATCTGCAAAACTTTTTTGCACAACACCATATTGGGCACATTAATTCTCATCATTAAGACTACACAATTTGTCTAGATTACACCTGAATTACTTTAATTTTCTCTGCAAGTGCAAGTCATGTTGTTGCTGGCATTTGGTGCAGCTTTGCCAAATGAGCAGAGAGGAAAACAGCGAACCGGGGGGTATGGGGTACTGGGGGCCATACGAGCCATATGGTCCACAGCTGCTGCCTTTTTTGCTTAGGAAGGTTCCTAAATTAGTAAAAGTACCTAGTATTAAGTGTCAACCATGATATGAGTTGGTAGAATTCTCTAAATGCCACAAGCATATCTTTATTGCTGTTACGTGATGCTGGTATTGATCTTCAAAACATGACTTGGGTATCTACCGGCCTCCCCATATTCTACACAGAAAGACCCTGCAGTGCAGATACACACTTGTGTCCAGATTATCTATGTGTCATGCTGTGTTCACACCAAGCGTTGCTAATTTCTCGCGCGAGTAGACCTCATGCAAAGTCAATGCACAATGGTTGTATTGACGAGAAGCGAACGATTCACCTGACGCTGAGTTGCAAAAGACCATCAGCGTTGAGATACTCCACTGACGTCATGCCGTAAGTGAATCGAAGGGGGGTATTCCAGACATGACTAGCTGGGCGGGGCCTGTGGAACAGACCGAGAACATGCTAGACGGATGGCCCTGACAAGAGGCCGAATATGAATCGATGAACAGATGGAAAGCAGTGATCAGTGTTCTGGAAGCTTAATAGTTAAGGTGCATACTACAAAGCCCTCTTGGGTGTGATTCCAGACCAGAACCTTCATTTAATGCCATAGCCATTTATCTCTATAGCCACATTGTTGACGATTAGTTAATGGTAATACATGCTAACAAACTAAAGAGTGAACCCTCCCTCTGGTCCTGAATTATGTCTTGCTAAAATCATACAGCACCGAGAGGCTCTTGGAATCATTCTGCATCCTCACTTTTCTTCAGTAAGTGTCGCCCAGCTCTGTCCCAAGGGTCCAAATTGGAAATAAAAACACTAGCGTATGCATCGATACTCCAGTGACTGCACGGGTAGTATAGCCAAATTCGCTGACTCATCAGTAAGGGTTCCTTTTTCTCTCGACAAACAAAACTAAAACCTTTACAGCCTACTTTTCAGCCATGGTAGCAAACATGCGGTGAGGCTAAATAAAATAATTTCTTGGAGAAAAAAGTCACCAACACTCTTTCCTCCCCCCGAGCAGTATATAGTGGTGGTAAGACGTGTGTGTGTGAGGTGTATTGTCCGGGCCACATTCGGTTAACAACCCCATTAACTGGCTCACAAAGCAACCCCGGGGCAAAGATAACATCAATCCCGGCTTTAGAGGCCATTATGCTTCAGCCTGAGATATATATATACGCACCGCTCTGCAAAGGGCGAGGTGAGGCTGCGGCAGTGGAGTAGCTCCAAGGGTGGTAAGGTCTCAGCGCCGCACCCTGCCCTCCATCCACCCGGCAACCTCATCCTAATCACACGTACGAACACACGCACACACACAAGCGACAAAGCCCCTGTGGGGCCTTCTTGACAGGTGAGGACGGTTTATCTGCTTTCCTCAGACCTTTGCACCACACACACCATCAAATGCATTTACTCAACATATTCTATACTATGCAAAGAAACACACCGTAAAATGCAATATCAGTACACATTCATGCATGTAAGCAAACAACCACCCTGAGCTTGGCACACATACATACCGACAACCTGTTATCAAACGCACCCACAATGACCACAGTCTAACACACAAACATTATCTCATTATCTACATATGGTGCATGCAATACCAATACAGTCAATACAAATAACATACCCAGATGGCTGAGCTACACACACAATGCACATTAACAAACACACACCACGCATGACAAATTGTACATACAGATGATGAATACTAACCTTGCACAACCTCCCCAATCACTCACTACACACACACACACACACACACACACACACACACACGTGATACAGCTTCTGCAGTGTGTAGGGCGTAAGCTTTGTCCTCTCGCTGCTTACCGATGATAACATTCAAACTCCACAGATTCTGGAAAGAAAGGTCAATATTTTTTTTTCTTTCTTTCTGCCTCATCGGTAACTATTGAACACAGGGATTCTATACAGGTCCATGTTTGTGTGCAACTCCAAGTGCTTAATAGCCAGATTCCTCTAAGGGAGGCTTAACTGCCTCAATTAAAATCACATAAAAGTAGAAAGTGCCAGTCCTAACAGCATAAATACATCTCCTTGTTTCTAAAAAAACAAGGATAAAGAGTTTCCCCCTGATAGAGTCAGGTTGATGCTGATTTCCTCTCACACTCCGAGGTTCGAAGGCAGTAATCACGATTAGGGGAAGTGCGCCAAGAGAGGCGGCGCCGATGATTGACGGCTCCCTACCGCTGTCCGGGACATATGGGTGGGACGGAACCGCTCCACACACCAGAACCCAGGAGATCAGTATGCTCTCTGCCCCGAAGGCGAGGCAGGGACCGTGGGAGGAAGTGATGAGAGTTTCTTCACAATAGGATATAGGACAGCGTTGACTTCAGGGGATGGACTTCAGAAAAAAACTACCTACATCCAGTTTACTAATCTCCTGGGGTTGACATGAATCTTGCATTACAAGGAGTAGCATCAATCAGAAGTTTGGAGAGGTTAACCTCGGAGGTCAATGTGTTTATAGCTTTCTTTGAACAAGCAGTTATTTGTGACTTTGTGCCACATATGTATTTTTGTTCTTCAAAGCCAATGTCAAAGTTGTAGTCTGCAGTAATTTTTCACACCTTACTCCAGGAATTGTGCTTTAATTTGCATTAGGTTGACATCTTTTGACCTATAACGTCTCCCTCATTTCTTTAGTTTTTATTGTAGCCAGTGTATCCTGGGGGTGTACCAACATTTCTCGAGAAATTATTAATTTCTTCCAAAGTTCTGTTCACATTCGGATAGCGTCTTCAGCTTTTTCACAGCAGCAACTGTAGATTGAACCAGACAATGATCTCCATACAATCAGGTTTTCATTCTTGTGATCATCATGGTACATCATGGCCCACTGAATGAAAGACTAATGAAATGCTTTTGCTTCAGCTCCTTATGACTGGGTGAGGCATACTCATGATCGGCTTTACAGATTGACACCCAAAACACTGTTGAGTCAACTCTTAATCCCATATTGGCCTTGTTAATATTCTTTTCATATATAGCTGCCTTCCTATTTCTTTCTCACTCATGTTTCAGATGTATATCAGAGTTATTAGCAGAAGGCATGAATGATAGCGGTACAAATTAGACAGCTGTGCCAACTTATCCAAGCTTCAAAAGATAGATTCACTTGACTAATATTGTATCCATACTGCCTTTGATGAAGTGACTGGTATCATACGCATCACAAATAGCATTTTAATGAAAGCACCTGTCAAGCAAATGATTCAAAAGCTGCTAAAAAGTCGGAAACTTTACGAATATAAAACAACCAGGACATCTTTTGATATTTTAGCACGCTGTTCCTCTGCAACAGCTACTTTTTGGGCAAATTGTGTGCAATCTTAAAACATTAAGAAAAAGATAGTCGATCAACCAGCTAATGGCCAAATACATAGAGTGAAGACTTGGGATTGAACCATGTCTAGCGCCATGCTTGTAGGGCCCAGACGCATACATTTGTTGTGAACCACTAACTAGGGTTTTTCCTGCATAGACAATATTTTGGGCCACCAAACAGTAACCTACACCTATGCTAATACTACTTGGCTACTGTGGGTTTTTCTTATCCATTATTATAAATAAAAAAATTCATGTAGAAATCTCCTACAAGAAAATGTTGTGTTAATACATTATTATTTGTTGCTTATTTGCACAGTACCAGGACAGGTCGTTTAGGTTAATTGTTTAATCTAAATTTCCCCTTGGTATACATTTAAGTGTTAATGGTTGTCTGTGTCTACTACCCCCTTTACCATTAAAGCACTAGAATGTGCCTCGCATGGGGATTGATCTGACCTTACATATACAATTAAGATTATAATTTGTCTCCGGTGTTCACGTTGAGATCCAATCGCTGAAACAACCGGTGACGTTGAGTAGGAGATTGCTTATTTTCGCCCACTGCATCGGGGTCAGGAGATTTTGATACTCACAGAGCACCAACTTTATAGACCATGGGAGAAAGATTGTCTCGAGTGTGGTCTCAGTGGGTCCCTGACACCCTCCACGGGTGGTTTGACCTGCTATCTGTCCTCAATTCGTATCGAGTGCATTTACACATGTTTTGTTCATGTTGTCAAACATAACTGCAATGTAATCACGCACAAATCACTGTAATGCCAGGTGTATGAAGTGTAAAGGTTTCAGCCCTATAATTGACCTATGACCTGTCGTGGGTGTTCTCCGCCTCTTAACCTATGACCACTGAGATCAGCTCCAGCCCCTTTGAGAACCTTGTGAACGATAATTTGTTAAAGGATAACTATATTTAAGGATATTCACCATGTGCCCATATAATTGGCTCGAGGAAATACGGTCTTAACCCTCCTGTTATCTTTAAATGTACTAACATATTTTACCCTTTTTGACCACGGCAGTTAAAACCTCCAGAAAATTATTATAATTAATATTGTTTCCCAAGTTTAAGTGTCAGGTACTTTATGTTTGTTTGTTGACTACCTAAATAGCTCTTTAAATAAATTTAAAAAGTTGATATTTCTTATATGTTTTACACCGTGAAAAACAGCCTGGGGTCAAATTGACCACAAAGAACACCGATGTGTGCAAGTTGTGTACAGGACATTGAAAACATATCATCATGTAAACGTTATGTTTATATATATATATATATATATATATATATATATATATATATATATATATAAAAATATTATTATATAATAATTTAGGAAAAGGCGTGAAATATGAAGCAAAAAAAAATGTCAATAATTTTTTTAGAGACGTTAAACATTGAATAGAGTCAAATTGACCCCAAAGGTAATAGGAGGGTTGAAACAATGTTTTATACTTTTATCCATCTACAAGACCAAAGCCACACTATTAGAACACAGATTGATCCATCGGGATGACCAATATGTGGACTGATTTCTTTTTCATAGTCATGACTCTTCTTCCAGCTTTATCTGTGACAACGGGATGGACACTTTTTTAATATATATTTTATTATGCGAGGATGGTTGTTCAAAGTAATGTGCACTGAAATTTAGCCAGCAGTGCTGAGATTGTGTCATTAGTTATTGGACAATGAGCTTCCATCACAATTGATATAAAGTATTCACTGATAAAACATTCATCTTCAGGCCTGCATAAATCCTTTTGTGGAAATTGTATCTAATTTTGCCATTGCCGGTCCGCTTTTGTAATTCAATACGCCTTAGTTAGCATGAAAATAGTTTGACGAAACCTAAATGATAATGAGAAGGCATTTAGTAGAGATTTCATCAGGATATTCTCAAAATTGCATTGAGCTGCATTGAGTTTTGCTGTTCACGTGGCAATGAGAATGTAGGAAATGATCTTGATTCTTATACCTATCATCCGCATATCTCTCCGAGCCACTTCTCTGCTTTGTTAAGGTGCATTAATATGTCTAACTGACCTTAAGATAACTTTATTACCGGAAAATATTCCAACTAAAGCTTCTATATTTCACCCAACTCTGAAATCTGATGTGGCAAGATTGACAGGAACAGATCAAATCCACCATCCCATCCACACAATATTATGCATCTACATTGTCACTCAACCTGCCTCATCTACTTCACGTCAACATCTCCCACAATGCCCTTCAACCAGGGTTGTGATCCTGTTGCCTTTTATCTCATCAGGTTTTTGTGAGCAGATGAGTATTTTGTAGCTCAGGAGCCGACCACCCAGTACCTATGAGATGTTCTCCAGAAAACCCTTTCATAGTGTAATGTTTCCCGCAGAACCCTATCTGGAGAGTTCTATTCTGAACTTTTACATCTTCTAAAAGGTGCTCAAAATAACCGACTATATAGTAGACTTATCTTTGGATGTTCAACCCACCCAGGACCTTCTGCCAGAAAAACTTTTATATTGCGACGGTTTTGTCTGGACCTCAACCAGGGTGTCACAGTCTTAGACAACCTTAGCCATAGAACCTTCAGCAACCTAAACCTTGTATCGCTTTGAAGTGTGCAACTAGTCTCATATCCAGCTGCCATGGACTTTGTAAATCTCATTGAAGGGCTGGGCTGATGTGGTGGTGATAAGGAGCCGACCTTCCTTGGAACACCGGGTTGCTCAAAGATCCGATTGGCATCACTACTATGGGTGGAACACAGTTGAACTGTTCCACAAAAGACCTTTCTTAACTCTTACTTTCTCTGAACAGCAACATCGCTAGAGTTTAGAAAGAAGAAAATTAACTTGTCCCGAGTGACCGTAAGAACCCAATGGATACGTTTAACGATGAGCAATTGATTCTCAAGTTCTGTGCTCCTCCTGACCGTTTGCAATTAATGACTGCTCTAGCGTTTTATGCTATGGGATCTTTAAAGTCAGTAATATGCAAGTAATATCCTCTCCACATTCAAATTAATTAATTTTTATTGCAATTTCCTCCCCCATTCTTCATTTACTTTTTAATGTGATTTGCTTATATATGCAAATCACAGCAACAGCAAAAAGTAAATGAAGAATGGGGTATAATATATATATATATATATATATATATATATCCATCCAATCATCAATACCGCTTATCCTCATTAGGGGTGCGGGGGCGCTGGAGCCTATCACAGCTGACACATACATATATATATATATATATATATATATATATATATATATACATATATATATTATTTTTTTGTTATGCATTCTGTGCAGCACCCTGAAATTAAGTCTCTAAGCTAAGGATAAATTTATGCTAAAATGTCAAGATTAAGGAGAAAACAAGCCCCAAATTATTATGTCCCTACATTTCACATTTAGTGACATTCAAATTATTTTTTTAAAAATATCTGCAAAGGGCACAACAATAATCTATAAAACATGCAATCAATAATTATGCACACACTTTGCAGGTCCGCCTGTCCTCAAATGCACGGCACACATTGCAGATATAGATATATAGACACTAAGGGTTGCTGCTGGGGAACTCAAGGGCTTTGTCAGTTTTATCAGTGTGTAGTAATTAATCAGGCTAGTTGGTAAATAAGGGATGCTATCTGGAGCATTGAGGGTCCATGTCCTAATCGATAGCGTTCCAATTCTTCACTGATCTTCCTCTTTGATTAGCCATACTAATCCAACACACTATGTGGCTGTCCGTTGCTGAGCCAGGACAAAGCCTCCCCCTTAAGATCATCCTTCTCTGTGATTTTTGCGTCCACTACTGATAGAGTAGCCTGAGGATGAGGAGTAGCCTGAGGATGACATCCTCAGGCTGCTCTTAATTGCTAATCCACTTGGGCTAGCATGAGGTTTCACTCGGCCTGGCAGCGCCACAAGCAGTTAAGTGTGATGAGGTGTGTCGGAGGCACAGAGTTTGAGGTGAAATGGCTCGAGATATGTTCCCAACCCCCTAAAAACGGTCATGGGAGTCAGGGGAGTGGCACGGATGATGAAACAGGTTTTGAAAAGGATATGGTGGGGGGGGCTGTCAGCCAGTCTGTGAAGAATGGCGTCGGTGGCAGACACTTATTGACGTGGTGATGCTGATGAACAAGCCAAGCCTAATTTGAGTTAATGACCATAAAATATGCATCAAATTTCCCTTTCAAAAATGATCTGTGATGAGCCCACCTGAAGGAAGGGGAAATTAACCTCTGCATGAATCTGCATTAAGTAGTCAGTATTTGGCAGGATGTTACAATTGTTGACCACCACTTTTCTTTTGTAATACTCACTGTGTTGGGAAAAAAAGATCTTACTTTAGAAATTAAGTAAACCATTTGTGGTGTCTAGCTTTTACCAGGTCTTCACATGCTGGATCGTGTGTATTACGGGGTTTTGAGATTGATTACAAACTGTTGCCATCTTACTGGCCAATTGGTTTTACACTCAGAGGCCTGTTTTATGTTGATGGTTATTATTCTGGTAATCACAATTTATGTTGCATCTTGTGGTCCTCAAATTAGGAAAGAAAGCGTTTAGACTTTCTTCATGGACCAATCTGCAGACTGCTATTACAATTAAAGTGTAGTAACCCTGCACACATTTAAAACAGTGGATGTCTGTTTGCAAATGTTTCCTATGATCATTTTAAATGTTATTCAGATATTTGTGCTATTGTGTTTATTGTTGGGACTATGTGCTGTTAAGTTATTATAACATTCATAAAATACTTTTGTGATAAATTACTGATTTCTACATAGGATAATGTACAGTAAGACTGGTTATTAGTGCAAAAGTAACCCTTCAGTATGATACAGAGTGGGTCGGGGTTAATTTTGCATTTGCTGGCTTTTTAAAATCCCTTACATAGCAGTGCATTTTATTTAAATGTTTTAATTGCGCTTTAATTTTCCTCCAGTGGGCCAGATTACACCCTTTTGCTGGCCGATTCTGGATCTGGGATTGCATGTGTAACACCCCTGACGCTAAAGAACTCCACTTCCAAAACATTTTATTATCTTGAGCTAACCTCCCCTCAGCTAGTTGGGTTTACGCCTCAGCACCTCTCACTGCTTTTAAGGAACGGTCAATCTCCAATCCAGCCTGAGGTCAAACAGGCCGTTGTTGCCATGGCTTCACATCATTTTGGTGATAAAATTGGTTCACCGACAGCAATGCCTGTGGTCATTTAAAAAAATCAAGTCCCACCCAAGGCTAGCTTTCGTCTCACTGTGTAGTATTCATTCATTTTTCTCTTCAGAAAACTATTCTGAAAGGCAGCATTGGGCATTATAATGATGCTTAATGTCTATCACTTAATTTAAAACATGTATATTGTATTCCAACATGCTTTTTCTTTTCAAAACAGGCACACACATCTAACATTGCCCCTTTTGTTGTGGTTCAGTGCTTTTCCTTCTGTATAGCTCCACATGTACACGCATAGCAGTAAACCATTACTGATGATATTAAAAGCTCCTTCTTCCAACAATAGGCCATTTTCCATGGCATGCGTGAGCACAGGTGTAACTAATAACATTAGCGATGCTTCAGTTCCATTAAGTGCAAAAGTAAGCCATGACGGGGGCGCCACCATGCACAATGCCGAAGCCTTCGAGACGCTTAAGCTGAATGGAATGCAGTCTTTATCAATGTTGTTCATTTCATTATTAATGTGCTTTTCCTGCAATGAGACTGTACATGAGAGTATTTGTCGTTGTTTGCCAAATCACTTTTGCGGCTAAAATCTATCTCTGAGTTTTATTTGTGGAGTTATTGCAGTCCAATTACAGAATGGTGTGTATTGCATGTTATAATTACAGTGTTAGCAAAAAGATAGCATACAGGGGCATCAGGGGAGATCAGGTTTGAGGTTGAATACTATCAAGGAAGATCGGGATGCTCTGGTAGAGCGTCTCAGCCAATAATCACCCAATTTATCTATAATCTATCTATAATATTAATAATGTTCTCATTTAAATAACTCAGAGGAACTCAGAGTAATGTATTCAAGGACTTTTCATTATAGGATATATTGTTATAGGATTGGGTTTTTTTTTGCATTATGTAAGCCTGCTAAAAAAATCATTTTATTTTATTATAACTTTTACATTGGCAATAGATTCAAAACCAAGGGGCAAAGTCACAAACAATGAAGACAATGAAATGTAGAAGATTTTTCTGCATTTGCATAAGGGCTTGATCACACCAGACGCGACTCTCAAAAACGCGTCGCTAGCAAATCCATTGATTTCCTATGGCTGCGTTTTTCTTGCGTATTTTAGGCATGTTTAAAAGTTAAAATATCCTTAACTTTAAGCATGAGGCACGGAGGCGCACCGCTCATCAATGTCACACTCGAGCAAGGCAGCCAATTGGATCAAGCAAGAGGCGGGCTTAGGTAGGTAAATGCAGATCAGTGTGTTGAAAGTTTGTGTATGAGTGGCCTGGTTTGTCGTCCTCCCCAGGCCACAACAGACAGTCCGCAAGATGGTCGCAAGATGGTCGTTGACATGGAGATAGTCTTGAAAGGTCCTGGGGAGACAACAACCACAGGTGTCTGTGGATAGGGGGAAGGGAATGAGAGAGATTCTCACTTCAGCGATCTTCAAAGGAGTTGTTGTTCAAGTAACGGCCTTGGCCAAGTCCCGTTCTGGTTGAGGGAGCCGAAAGCAGATACGATTGGGATTGTTTGGTCTTCCAGTAGCTGCATTCAATTTGCTCAACAACTATCCCTCCATTTTCCAATAGGTTTTCAAATCGATCCAATTCATTTGCAGAGCCGTCAACTTCTCCACAATGTTATCATTCTTGCGGTTTAATGCCACAGTCCGATTGTCAACAACTCTACCCAGCATGTCAATCATGTCGGGCAGCCTTAGGGGGCTTTTAACAGCTGTCACTGTTTATTTAATTTTTCCGATTAGCCAGGACAGCGCCAAATCCAAACAGCAGAAATCCTGTAATCATGGTTCCGAATAGGTAGATGTCTTCTACGTCCTCCACGGAAAGGGCCGCTAGGCACACGACAAGACCACTTCTCTCACGCGTCCATCGTGTAACCAGCTGCAAACGTCCCGGCAGGCCATGCAGGTTCCCCCGAACCCGAGCTTCTCGTCGAGAAGATGGTGTTGAAAGGCCAGTTGATCAGGTCCATGGTTTTTAGTTCGAAGAGCGATGCGGAGAGAGTCTTTCAAGTATAAGACAAGACAATACATAATGATAGGAGCCAAGCAGGGAAGGTCATGGCGAGGAGAGGGAGAAAAATGTGACCGCCTTAGGAGAGAGCCAAACAAAAACGGTGTTAACCAGGGGCGGACTGGCCATAGGGGATACCGGGGAAATCCCTTGTAGGCCGACGGGGTTGGGCCGGCCAGTCTCCATCACAAACCGGCCCTCCCTCGGACATCGCCAGCCTCGACTACATTCTATGCTTCACAGCATAAGTTAAATTTACTTTTAATACTAAAGCCACTCTTCACTGACTGAGATTTATACTACTCCTTATGATTTGTATTCAAGCTCATGGTTTCCACACCCAGCATGCAACACTGCTTATCTGTATATTCAAACTCATGGTTTGGATGTTGCAGGTTTTCAGAGCTTTTTGGTGACTTTAGGATAATTTGCCTTGATTCTCACCTGGAACAGCGGCACTCCGGCAGAGTTGAAACGTACATTTTAAGTTTCACTTTTGGGATAATGTTATCACGTAGCCTCTTGACATGTGTCAAGACTAGAGGCTGAGAGGTACTTGATGGATGTATCCTGTCATATTTCAAAATAATATATCTTTCCGGCTTTGATTTTTTGGGAGGATTACCATGGGGACCATGCGTCACTCGCTCGCAGACAAAACTGTTTTTTAGCGGAATTCGACAACATGGCACCAAAAGGTAAATCCTTTAAAGGTGGAGCTGCAAAGCTCAGTGAGAAAAAAGAGAAGATGTCTGGAGCAAGGTGCATCACCTGGATGACTCAGTATTCAACACTACTGATGTTCACACACACACTGATGTTTTTTTTACTGTTCTCCAATATAGTTCATACTAATTCTACCTTCTGATTCCCGTTTCTTTATTGTGTGGTCATTCTCTGTTGACATTAATTCCTGAAGGCTCTGTAGTTTTAGTATCATTAGCCTAGCCTAGAGTTAAGCATATTCATCTAGCAAACTATATCTACCTTGGTGTGTTACAATAGTAGTATCATTTTATTTAATGTGTCCATTCAGGCAAACTGGTGGAGCCAAATGTTATTAAAATTAAAAAATCTAATATATTGATTCATTAAATAATAATTCATTAATTTTGTGTCTCTACACGTGTCGCAGTTCTCTGTGACATGCTAATCTGAATGCATTGTGTCATTTAGTTCAGAGTAAGGTTCTAGAAATGTAATTAAGTCCTGGTTCTGGTTCACCCGTGCCTCCTTTCCCTCCAGTGGGCCCAGCAGTATACGGCCTGGGCCAACAGCAGCTGGTTGCCAGTGTTGGCTCCAAGCGGGGGCCAGGAGTAGCGAGGCGAAGCTCTGCTCCTGGCGCAAGGAAGACAAATCTTTAGCCAAATCAGTATTTTATTTTGACTTGTTTCATAACCAGTTGAACCAACATGAAGCATAATATAATGCTTCATAGAGTGCGTTATTATACAGTGTAACCGAGCCATAGGACCAGAGAGAGAGACTTATCTACCCATTGCTGCCTCTAATATGACCAAATATTACAGAAACAAATAAACGGTAAAAATTAAATAACTGCATACTATTTAGCATTATATAATACTTAATTTGCAAATGGTCAATTTATTATTTATAAAGTGGTGAACAATATATGATTAATTAAGTGTTTACTCATCCTTAATTAATAGCGTCCAGTTATTATAAAGTGTTACCGCAAGAACTATCTTTTCTCCACACAAAAGGGCATCACGGCCACCTTAGAACCCGATCCATTCCGAGATGTTTTTTATCCCCGGGTTAGCTTTGATTACAATGAGAACGTGACCATAAGTATGTCTCCATCTACTATATATTCAACTTTAAAATTATAAAATTAAGAATGTATTTTTTTCTCGCGATAGTCTGGCTTTCATTTTGGAATCAGGCATTTCTGGCAATTTGTTAACACAGCAGCTGCATGTTGTAGCCTGGGGGCCAAGCAGGCCTTTTGGTAGTGTCTCACTCTTATCTGTCAAATCCACTGATTAGCTTCCCCCCCTGCTGGATGCCCGGCGTTAATGTGGCATTTATGAACTGACGGATACCACCAAGTGAACCCTTGTACTTTTTTTCTGCAGACAGAACAGCAAACAACTGAGGTTCCACATTTTATTTTGCCATTATCAAGTGTACGACAATTTCACAGCACAGCAATCATACTATAATGAACTTCCAGAAGCAATTAAAGCCTCTTCCTGTGGAGGGACCTTCATGAATACAAGTAAGAGGGCTTTCTCACTGCCTCTAATCACAGAGCATTCCAGCTGAGGTGTCACATTGGCTTTGTTGTTTGGCTTCATTTAGCTGGGTTAGCACATCCTGAGTTAATATTTCACTTTTCTTTGTGGCAGATGATGCTGACATGCGTATTTGCTTTATCTTATCACAAAGCTCTTGTTTTGGTTTTCCATCAAGTAATGCAACAACACTCATGCATTCTTTGACAAGTCCTCCATCAGTAAATGGCTTTTTGTGTTGCCCCAAAATCCAACAACTCTGAGGGAACAGTCATGAGTTGTTGGGCAGTGACCGTGTGGCTCAGGGTCCTGGTTGACTGTTCATATTGGGCTGTGAGGCACTTCTGTGATCTCACTTCGGATTTGAGTGGGTTTGTTTGTTCAAAACCTTTATGTTTTGTCTCATAATGGCTTTTCACATTGCCACTTTTAATAAGTGCCACGGTTTCTGAACATATAAGAAACACTGGTGTTGTGCTCCCTGTGGGAAGTATGAACAGAAAAGAGTCTGTCCATTCCGGAATAAATGCTCTATTTTCTCTGTCAACTTTTCTTTTTTTGGAGAGCGACATTTGTTCCTTATGTGTCTCTCCCTTTCGTTGTCTCACTAGCATTTTTCTCAACAGTCGTCCGTTTCCCTCCCTTTGTTTTCTAAATGTATCGCTATCTTTCTTTTTCTTTCTACCGTCTCAATGTTTAACCTGCCTCTAACTTTCTCATCTGTCTGCGGACTTACGCAGCGCTGTCTGTCTGAGATGTAATGTTTACCTCCGAGAATGCATAGATTTGATTGGCTGAGTGGTATCACGTGGGATGGCTTAACTCGCATGCAATTGGTCTGTGCGTTTCCACATCCGCTAAACCACTACCGCAAAGACTGAAAAGGCTGCGCCGCGCCGCCGGTTACAAAAATATATATATACATACCTCTCCACTTGACAGCTTGCTAGCTAACGTTAGCTTCCCATCAGTTCCAGAAGAGGCGCAGCGCCGATGCCAACAGCTGGCATCGGCGCTCACGGTACTTGCGGTACTTACGGTACTTCAAAAAAATAGGTATCGTCAGTATTTTGATATTGAGTACCGTAAGGTACCGTAAGTATCGGTTCTCGTGACATCCCTAGTAACGACTGTAGACCGTGTTGTGAATGTATCAACGGATCTTTATTTGTTCCAGCTGGTTTCGCCTGAGGGTCCACATATCTTCTCCATGATTAGTCATGGTCCGAACATAGAATCACTAAACTCCTACTCAATTTAATTCACGAACATTAAAGCACAAATAAAAAGAATATAACTGTGACTTAAACCCAATGATTACAA
Organism: Liparis tanakae; assembly: GCA_036178185.1. NCBI lineage: Eukaryota > Metazoa > Chordata > Actinopteri > Perciformes > Liparidae > Liparis > Liparis tanakae. The sequence continues at coordinate 6,702,883 of CM070094.1, read as the reverse complement.
ATTATTGTAGGAAGCAAAAAGTTTCAATTTAGACTTTGAAATGATTAAAATCATTGGCTTGGATAGCAGGATTCCTCTTTATTTTACTGTTTAATATAACTGACCAGTCTGGCAGAATTGACATCCAGTGCATCACTAAAATAGTAACGGCTCTTGTAGAAGTACTTTCATGTTATCTTTCTATATATATATATATATATATATATATATATATATATATATATATATATATATATATATATATATATATTATTATTATTATTATTATTATTTTTTATTTTTTTTTTAAAGATTGGAAACCACAAGTGTTTTAGGTTTATCTGGACCACATCAGCCCAGCCCTTAACCCTTGTATGGTATTATTTTTTGTGTTACTCAGAAGGTGTTGTGGATCTGTTGGACCCGCTGTATTTTTGGGCTTTTAATTCAACACAATCAAACTATTTGATGTTAAAATACTGAATAGATGTTTTCTTCGTCCCAATTACGAGCAATATAAACAGCAAATATGGTTAATATTTTCCCTTTAATTTTGTTATAACACATTATGAATTCATGAATTCAACAAATATGAAAGTGCTAGTGTTTTTTTTTGTAGTTGTTGATCAAATCAAGAAAACTAATTTCCAACAAGATATGAGTGGACAATATTCCACAAATTTACAAATGAAGCAAGGTGGTTCATAACTATTGACTTTTATTCATTTGAATTTGTATTGAATTTCATTCACTCTGGGTTCAATGCCATCCAGATGACAAAGGCGTTGTACGCCAAGATGTCCAGCATGTCAAAGAAAAATCACCAGTGACCAGCATAGGGTGCTCCTCTTGCAACTGTAGGTAGACACCAGCTTGTCCAAGTTCTCTCCTCCTTCTGAGGCATTGCAGTCCATAATTATCTCTGGTTTATCCAGAGATAATTCCAGGCCACAGATTCTCCCATCCCAGTGTAGTGTACTCATTAGTACCACATTTTTGGTTTTCTTTGGCACATATGATACCAGGGATGTGTCAGCCATGTAGACAAACTTGGACGAGTTGACATGCTTGTTCTTTGTAGGCAATAATTGAGGTGGGACTTCAGACCTGTTTTTTCTCATCGTTCCAACCATGGTCAGTTTTCTCTTTAGGAGCTCCTGTCCCAGCTTGTACGATGTACAAAAAATGGTCACATGTGATGTTACTGACACACATACTTAGCTTACATACTTAGATTAGCATACTTAGCTTACAGCAGGCCCACAAACACACACACACACACACACACACACTTACAGCAGGCCCACTCACATACACACACATGCGAACACACACGCACACGCGGGCACACACACACACAGTGTGTGACACACTTACAGAAGGCCCAGACATGAGGAGGACAGACTGAAGGTACACAGGACCAACAATTTCCACACTTTTATTAGCCTGGGTCCAGTGGACCCGAACACTCTGTATGTAATACAAATGTGTAGGGGGGGGTTACGGTGGGCTGTCGATCAAAATTCTGTCTGATATATGTTCTTCGCAGAAAATGAGCCAAGGCCAATAAGTCTTGAGTTTAAAAAAATAATGAATGATATTACTTTTGTTTTGATGAAAAATGAAAACGGGTCCCACAGACCCGAATACCATACAAGGGTTAAATGAGATTTCCAAAGTCCATGGCAGATGGATATGAGACTAGTTGCACGTTTCAAAGCGATACAAGGTTTAGGATAATGAAGGTTTTATGGGTAATGTCGACTAAGACTGTGACACCCTGGTTGAGTTCTAGACAAAACCCTCGCAAAAGATAAGTGTTCTCAGCAGAACTATATAGTCGGTTCTTCTGAGCACCTTTTAGAAGATGTAAAAGTTCAGATAGGGTTCTGGGGGGAACATTACACTCTGAAAGGGTTTTCTGGAGAACATCTCGTAGGTACTGGGTGGATTCTTTTCACAGATGTTCTAAGTAGAGACTCTACTTCTACTAATAATATGTCTTGTTTGAACTAGAAGATTATATCAGTAACCAAAACGGTTCACCTATGATGACAACCCTAAGAACCCTATACAATAACTTTCTAGTTAACACCTTTATTTCTTTGTATAAGACTAACCAAAATGCCCTTCATGTGTATAATGTGGAACACCCCTTTAATACCAAGTATGTTTACAGAACATGTTTTCAAGGCCTTTAAAGCAGACTGCGAAATATCCTTTGGGACCAATGGGGGCTTTTGACATTCCACATTTGGGGTCGGCTGAGAGGTTGTCCCGTAACCCGGTTCGAAGTTTCCTTGAGCAAGACATTGAACCCCCAGGATTTCCCTAAATGGATAAATACAATATGTTGTAGCTAAATGTGACAGTATCCACTTTTCATGCCAAAATAAAAAGGTGTTTAGTGTTCCATCTCAGAGTTTAATGAAACTCTCCACTCTCCACCCACAATAACAATAATGCAATGCGTTAAGGTAAGCTCTTTCAGGCAGGGTGACCCATAGCTTACACAATGCAGCCTTAAAAGAAATATTAATTAGAACATGTTTCACTTTCATGTCTCGTTGGTTATGTTAAGTTTGAGGTTTTAGTCCTGTTTTCCATGTCCGCTTTTATTTAGTAGTAACTGTCCTCTCTGGTTTCAGAAACTATATTTCCTGCCCAGGTGTTTCTTCGTTAGTGTGATTGTCTGCTCCACCCCTGATTATGTCCACCTGTTCCCCATTTCCTCATGTATTTAAGTCTGTGTCTACCTGTGTCTTGTGTCAGATCGTCTTGTCTCGAGTCTGGTCCTGATCCTTCTAGTCTAAGTAAATGTTGTTCATGTTAGTGTAGTCTTTTGTCCTGGTTTGCAATTCCAGCATAGTTGTGATTTTTGTTTGTACTTTGATCAAGTCTTTTTCCAGCATAGCTGTGATTTTCTGTTTTTCTAAAACCCATCTTAGTTTCCTAGTCAGCAGCAACTTTAAGTTATACTTTGTTTCTTTGGAATTTTTTGGGACTTCATATGTTTAAATAAACCCTTTTGATTGCCCTGAATTTTGAAGTCGTGCTCTTGAGTCGTGACACTCACAGTATGTGATCATCAGAGAAAAGCATTACAAAGCCATTTCTGTGAGGGACGAGTTGTTTGAAACTGAATTTTGATGAATTTTTATCTCCTCCGTCGAGCAATGCAAGGAGCTTAAAATAAGCATATTGCACATATGTCTTGACCCAGCTATGATTACTGAAGCTGCTTTGCCTTTCTTGGCTTTTAGGCTTAAACCATCTGAGATATTGGAGGTCAGTATATGTAGCTATGATCTGCACCTCAAACCATCTACTTGCAGAGTGACATGCTACATTACAAGGTTCTGTGCTTGGACCAATTCTATTTACCTTATACATGCTTCCTTTGGGCAATATTATCAGGAAACACTCTATAAACTTTCATTGTTATGCAGATGATACTCAACTATATCTATCGATAAAACCAGAGGAGACTAACCAACTCACTAAAATTCAAGCATGTCTTAGTGACATAAAAACATGGATGACCGGCAACTTCTTGATGTTAAACTCAGACAAAACCGAAGTAATTCTACTCGGCCCTGAGCACCTCAGAGATCAATTATCTGGTGATGTGATTTCTGTAGATGGCATTACTCTAGCATCCAACACCACTGTAAAGAATCTCGGCGTTATCTTTGATCGGGACTTGTCCTTTAACTCCCACATAAAGCAAATCTCAAGGACTGCATTCTTCCATCTACGTAATATTTCAAAAATCAGGCACATCTTGTCTCAAAAAGATGCAGAGAAATTGGTTCACGCGTTCGTTACTTCGAGACTGGATTACTGCAACTCCTTATTATCAGGCTGCACTAATAAATCTCTTAGGTCCCTCCAGTTGATTCAGAATGCTGCAGCTCGTATTCTCACTAAAACTAAGAAAAGAGATCACATTACTCCTGCACTAGCTGCTCTGCACTGGCTCCCTGTAAAATCAAGAATCACTTTTAAAATTCTTCTCTTAACTTACAAAGCCTTAATTGGTGATGCATCATCATATCTTAAAGAGCTTGTAGTACCGTATCGCCCCACCAGAGAGCTGCGCTCACTAAATGCGGGGCTACTTGTAGTTCCGAGAGTCTTAAAATGTAAAATGGGAGCCAGAGCCTTTAGTTATCAAGCTCCTCTTTTATGGAACCAGCTTCCACCTTCAGTCCGGGAGGCAGACACAGTCACCACATTCAAGAGTAGACTTAAGACTTTCCTCTTTGACAGAGCTTATAGTCAGGGCTGAATCAGGTTTGCCCTGGTCCAGCCCCTGGATATGCTGGTATAGGCTTATAGCTGCTGGGGATGTTTAGGATGCACTGAGCACCTCTCTCCTCTTTTCTTTCTCCTATGGATGAATCTTCATCTCTCCATCACACATGACTAACTCTGCTTTCTCCCCGGAGTCCTTCTGACTTCACGTCTCATGGGGTCATCGGACCCTATGAGACGGCATAGATTCCATCTGCTGATGGACCTGATGGTTGGATCGTGAGTTCCTGTCGCCAGCTGTGCCACTGCCCTGCTGGGACTCCGCCCACTCCTCCACTTGGGAGGTCTCCAAACTCTCCATCGTGGAATATGCCTAAATATGAACTATTGATAAACTCTGTCAGATTCCTTGAATGTATTTTAACTCTAAATATGTCCTTCTGTACACATTACATCTATTGCATCTGTCCATCCTGGAGAGGATCCTCCTCTGTTGCTCTCCTGAAGGTTTCTTCCCTTTTTTTTCCCCCTGAAGGGTTATTTGGGAGTTTTTCCTGGTCCGATGTGAGGTTTTGGGTCAGGGATGTCTATGTGTACAGATTGTAAAGCACTCTGAGACAAATTTGTAATTTGTGAAACTGGGCTATACAAATAAACTGAATTGAATTGAAAAATTGAATTAATGCATGATGACATTAAATTATCTCTCTTTTGTCGTTTTCAATGAGTGAACTGAATCTTTGTTTCAAAATCCAAAATAAAATGCTGTTGTCTTCATGCTTTCCAAGGATACTAAATGGCAATATGCAATATTCTGCCAATGCTATTGCTGGAATTAAAACCCAGACTTCTCAAATTCTCAGTGAAAGCAGAAAAAAACATGGCTGCGTTCTGATAATAACTTCTCACTGGAGAAAGTAGGGGGATTCAAGTGAGGAATTGATCTGAAATACAGACAAATATATGGACGCCTGCATAGCCTTTCCTTTAAATTACATTACGTTAGCTAGCTTTATCTTACCAGTGTTGAGGTCCTTATACTCCTGGGAAAAGTGCTCATTCTGGTGCACCCATTCCCCGTTGCACTTGAAGAAGATCTGTAAGGCGGGTGCGGCTCGACACCGCAGCTTGATGGGGTTGCTCTTTACGATGTAGGCGTCTTCCGGCTCCTGGATGAAGTGTGGCAAGGTGCCCTGCACCGAGGGTGGGGCGTCCGGCTGAGCATCCCTCGTGGCACCTGCAAACCAACAGCGTTGTTACTCTATCATCCCACATCTCTTATCTAAGAACGTTATTGAATTGAACAATAACGAGACACTTATTTCAAGTTTTAGTCGTGAACAACACATTCAACACAAACAACAGTAAAACAGCAGCAGCTCACAATTTAAAAGTGACTGCTCAGTGGAAAGAGGTTGAATTCAAAAGCCAGCATATTATAGAATGGAAAAGTGCATACAGAGAATACAATTTGTGCCCAATTCAAGCAAAACTTCTCCTCAGAGCAATTTGCGGATGAATAAAATGCGAGCAGACCAAGTGGAGAGAAATTAGGAAGGGACTGATTTCCTAAATTGTGCTGGTGGAGTTTGAATATATCTTATTTCTGCCACAAGCCCTGGATTTTATTCCACAAATAAACAGCCTTTGCGCTGCCGCTGTCCCACCGTGTCTTTAACAAGAATTCACAGCAGGTCCCGCCCCTGTCTTTTCAGTTTTTGGATTTCAAGAATATTTGTCAACTATATTGTTTTGGCAGCTCAGTTTTGGAAACACCATTCTTAGATTGTGAAAGCCTGACTTACAAGGATATTCTATTTTCTAGGTGGAAGGTAGGAGTTGACCTCCATGTGCTTGCTTCCACAAAGAGAGCTCTGAGGTCTGGGCAAAAAAGGAACAGGTTGTTTGTGCTGCTGCCGTCCCCACAATCCTTCTCAGAATTACACCTCGGTCCCATCGAGGCAGCTCCAGCTAAACTATTCAGTGCCATAAAAAAAGCCCATGAAACCTATTATGCCCCGCCATCAAATCCAATTCTGTCCCCTGAAATCGAATCGGCCCTCTCACCACCTCTCTCAATCAATGTTGTCCTTGTTAAATGGGTAAATGAATGGATGCAGGTGTAAAGGGAGGCCAAACATAAAACAAACAGGCATGGAGGTGAATGAATGGGAATAAAATGGTGACATTACCTACTATAGGACAGGTAGATTTTTATTATATTGTGAGAGCACACACATCCTTTAGCTATTCAAAACACCATCATAACCTGTTTTCTTTGGGTTCAATGCATCCTAGAAAAATGAAGGAACAAAAGCAAGGCAGGGCTGCTGCAGATGTTCTTTCATAAAACCCTCCATTAGGTAGCATTTTAGGATGCATTATATGTTTTTACATGCAGTGACAATTGTTTTGTGCTATGAAAGCAGGTAATGGCATTGCATTATGGGTAAAAATTATTGATGTAACCGATTGCCAGAGGTGGAAGTAATGTATTACATTTATGCGAAGTAACAAAGTTGTATTACTTGTATTTTGTACAACAGGTACAAGTTGTTGCAGAATGAACGCAAATGCCACAAGCCACATTTTTATTTCACAATGGCTCAATTCTGATTTGCAATTATTTCTTTCATTTTTGGAGAGCATTGCTAAATCTTTTTCAGACTCAGTTTAGTGGGTTTGAAAACCAACTTGTGCTTTATTGTTTGTTCTACGTGGTTTAAACATTCTTTAATTGTGACCAGCTAGATTTCAATCAACTTATAGCACTGTATAGTTATATTTCTAAACACTCATATACATATATATGAATATATATTTATAATGATATAAGATGAGAATCATAACACTTTATCAAGCATTATATAATGATTTATCAGGCCAAGTACCATAATACTTCATAATTTCCAAATCAGTGTATTATAATTTCAATAGTTGTAATACGTTATAATATATAATAATGCTTTATAAAAACATTAAAATGTATTATTGTGAGGTTTTACCTTATAAGTAAAATGCTTTATGATGTGTTGTGATTATTGTTATAAAGCATTATGAATAGTTATTAATTGTCATTACTGTACCTATATAGTGCAGATTATAAGGCTGTACATTTTTGCAATAAACGCAGGTTTATGAGATAGTATTGTGTTTGACGAGCGAGCAGATTGGCAAAAAGACATACGGGGTAATAACTGTAATGAGAAATATGACAGAATGCTCAACACCAGCAATCAGTGAACAGGTTGAAAACAGTCCTATAAACAGATGGAGATTTTCTTTTATTTTTTCGTGCTGACATATGTCGGCGAATGCATGGGACAGATCTGGATGACGGGGTTCAAGGGATGGTGTATGAAATTGACTTATTATTTCTATCTGCAGAGGTACTCGGGCCAGAGCACATGTGATGAAAAACCGACTCCTGTCAACTTTTTAATTTTCTAACACTGCCTCCTTGTTGTCTTTAATACATTTCCACCCATTTCCATATTTATGTTATATATGAATTTTAAAAACAACAACAACAAAACACGGCAAGAGAATATACCGTGGAGAAAACAATATGTTTTAGCTTAGTGTTTAAAACGCCCTGCCCTTTGCGACGCAGTGACGGTTTTCTCTGTACTGTATATATATATATATATATATATATATATATATATATATATATACACACAGAGTATAGGAACGCTATCATGTCGGCTATCACAAGCTGTTCGCACACACTGAGATTGTCTTCATCTCAGTTCTTTGCTGTAGAATTCATACATCCTTCTTCATCAGATGCTCCATCTATCTACCTCTTTCCTGATTCTTTTTTCATGTTATGAGAACGAAGATTATTATGACACCTTGCAGGTAATTATCATTCTTATATTTAGCTTAAACTGATGGATTCTCAAATAATGTAATAACTGTGTGACCCTGTGCCGATTCAACAGAGAGCTATTTAAAAAAGATTCCATTGCCGGTGCATGGCGTCGGCCCTCCGTACTGCTGTGACGTGGGAGGCATTTTTTTCAAAAGAAGAACATTTTGTCTTCCTAAGCGCACATTATCAAGAAACTCAGACAGCTCTTTCATGACTATGCAACTAATACATTTAATTAAAGAGCTGAGTATTTTCACAAATGATATCACAAGTAGAGTTAAAATGTTGCCTTGGATTGTGGAGTAACTATCAGTGATATTATTAAATAATGGCAACTATTAACTATCTTGCAAAGAAAAACATTGTTTTTTAAATAAACCTATGTGGCAATAATATAATTACATTTTCAGAAACAGAAAAGTGAGGTTCCAATTTGAAACCCATTCCAGGTACTAGCAAGGGTGAATTTTTTTGTGTCTTACTGGGAGCTAAATTTTAGGTTTATAAAAGTTTGCTCTGTATACCTTTAGTAGAGGGGCAAGTGTGAGTAGCAGAGCAGGTTGCCCTTCAATCAGAGAGGTTTGTTTCCCGGTTCTGCTAGTCCATGTCGATGTGTCCCTGGGCAGGACATTAACCCCAAATTGCTTCTGCAGGCTATAGGCCTCGAGTGTATGAATGGGTATGATTGATTAGCTCACCCTGATGTCCTGGCCAGGTAGAACTTTGTATGGCAGCCCCTGTCATCAGTTTATGAATGGGGGTGAAAGGTTGAATGAAGCACTTTGAGTAGAACCATACAAGAGTCAATTTACCATTTACGAAAGAGAGACCAGCAGAGGAAGGAGGTATGGGGAGGTATAGCTCCTAGTAATTGGAGCTTTGCTTTATTTACATGTTGTGTGTTCGTAGGTTTGTAAATTGAGATGAGAGAATAATAATTGAACAGTTTCTATTGTGTGTAATTATGTTTAGGATTTTACCAAAACCAAGCTCAAATAAAGTTAAAATGTTTTTGATGAGTGTTTTAATTCTCTGAATGAGAGAACTTTATCGTAAGTGTTACAAGGCATCTCGGTTTCGACAAATGATGTTCCATTACATCTAAACTGCTTTTAAACACATGGTTAATGTTGTGAATACGTTTCTTTTTTGTTGTTGTAAGAAACCATTTTGTTCGGTTTACAACAAAACCACATAATAAGGCTTAAGGTGTGTTCACACCAAAATCAAAACCATTTTTTCGCACGACCAAATCCCATGAAAAGTCAACGTACAGACACGTGTGGCGATAGACGCTATATTTTCCCCGGTGGCACGTTAGGGGTGTTTGTGGCATTGCGATGTGGGCGACGCGTTTACAGCGGCGCATTTTCAGCGGCGTAATTTTCACCCCGAGTTGAAACATTTCAACTTTGAGGCGGTAATCTCGCAACTCGGACCAATCAGCTCTTTTCTGCTCTCGTAGCGGTGGAAGTCTTTCAGACGTAACAGTTAACTTAATTGGTGAAAGTTACCAACCTGTGTGAGCCTACGGGTGATGTCATCAACCAAAACACGAGGGCAACAAATATAAAGCAAAGCTAGTGGTTAGTTATTCTGGTGGATGAAGGAAATGATAACGGTCTTTACGGAGCCGAGACACGGAGACAAGTCCCGCCCCTCGCGGAGCGTCTCGATGCTTATGACGAAAACACGGCAAATGGTCGAGCGAGTAAACTCGGGCGTTTTGGGCGACGCAAAAAATAGTTTAGCTTTTGGTGTGAACGCACCTTTAGACATCAATGACACTTGATTTTGGCTCTGGGTTATGAACGAGGCTGTGGATACAGTGAAATAAATTTTCTCCATAGGGTGGCCGGGCTCAGCCTTAGAGATAGGGTAAGGAGATGAGTTTCCTCAGTAGGGTGGCCTGGCTCAGCCTTAGAGATAGGGTAAGGAGATGAGTTTCCTCTGTAGGGTGGCCAGGCTCAGCCATGTAGGGTAAGGAGCTCGGACATCAGGAGGCAGATTGGGGTTAAGCCGCTACTCCGGCCATCTAATTTGAATGCCTCATGGACGCCTCCCAACACAGGTTTTCCAGGCACGTCCAACTGGGAGGATAACGCGGAAAATAAGCTGGAAAGTGTTGTGGGTGAGAGGGAAGCCTGGTCAGACTGCTGGGTCTGCTGCCACCACGACCCAACCCCGGATTAAACATATGAAAATGGATAGATGGATAAAACAAAGACAACCGTAACCGTAATGGCAGGAAATGGATTTGAGAATGCAGTTTGATACACAATTATTTATGTATTTTGTCTTCAGTCTGTTAATTACTTTAAAAGAAAACAGGTTTTATTGCTTTCACAAATTGACATGGAAACCGGCAAATAAAACTGAAACTGTTCAAACAAAAACATAATTTGAAGCCCTAACATATTCAATGGTTGGAGCATGACATTCTCCTCCATTCAACACCTTCCTCGCCACTAAGCATCCTTACTCTAAACAACTAATTGCTGCTGGGAGGAATAAAAATAACTCAACGCTGCCTAACCCAGACAAGCCTCTCCTTTCACTCTATTGTTTTTTCACATTGCACAACAACTAATGATGCGCCATGTCCTTTTTTTTCCAAATGTTTAAACATTCAGCACATTCAAGAGGTAGCAGATAATTGGAACAAGGTGACAATCCACGCTCCATAAACCTGGAGCTTTAGCGGTGGCTGCTCCGCTCTTGATGGATGCTCATAAATATTAGCTTTAATGAAGGAGATGACTGTGGCGCCAATAAGTCACTTATTTCCTCATTACGCTGGTTAGTTTTAACACTGCCTCTAAAATGCTCCCTCGCCCTATTTGCTGCCAGTCACAGGTTTCCACCTGATTTAAAATGTGGCTCAGTGCAGTGGACCTGGAGCTGATGGAAGCCCTGGGTATCACTCCGCATACAGGGGCACGGACGACATGGCGGCGCTACTGTCGGCTCGGGCTGACTGACAATGCCTGGGAGCCAAGGGACCATGTTGAACAAAAACAGATTAAAATCAACAATCTCTGAGAGACATGCCAGGGCAATCGGCACGAAAGCCTGTTTGGATATGCAAGGAAGGATTGAGACCAGTGCTGCTAGCTGTGTTGGTACATAACTCCTTCATGATGCCCCTCCCTGAGATAGGAAAGGGCACCCAAGGCGAGCGGCAGCGGGGGCGGGCACCATCGTAACATTTTGAAAGAGTGGACCCCGAAGGCATTGCATTGTTTTTTGTTGTTTCTGATAGAGTTCTTATGCAAACCTGCCTTTTAAAGTAAAGATGACTAAGACTTAACAGAACCAGAGTCTTTGAAGACCTGTACAGTTTATGCTGCGTTCACACCAAAAGTGCTGCAAATTTTGCACGCGGCTGGATCCCATGCAAAGTGAATGCATGGACGCGAATGCCGCACATTATCGCCGAATTACGCAAATTGAACGAAGCGAAAAATTCGCCCAATGTTGAGTAAAAAAGGCAATTAGCTTTAATGGAGCTGAGATGGCAAAGGTGACCTTGTGGAGTTATAGCTCGTGGTCCGTGCCTACTACAAACTATTCATACACTCTGTCATACTCATTGAATGTATTGTTACTCTGCAATGATTCCTTCTGTACACATCACATCTCTCGCTTCTGTCCATCCTGTAGAGGGATCCTCCTCTGTTGCTCTGCTGAAGGTTTCTTCCCTTTTTTCCCAGTGAAAGTTTTTTTGTCTTTCTTGGGAGTTTTTCCTGATCCGACGTGAGGTCCTGGGACAGGGATGTCTATGTGTACAGATTGTAAAGCACTCTGAGGCAAATTTGTAATGTGATATCAGGCTATACAAAATAAACTGAATTTAATTGAATCCGTCACTGGAAGAAAACTCTTGTGTTTACTATGAACTACCAGAGCTCAGGGATAAACACTATACACTAATGCTGAGTGAAATGTGTAAATCAGATCAATACAGAACAATCTCTATATGAAAGCAGGAGATTTGTTCATGGAATATAATGTTGAAAATAAAGCATGAGTGCAAAGGCGAATGTGCAAAGTGCATGTGCAATAATAATAATAATCAGTATAGAGTGTGGTGAGTGATTAGCGTAACACCGGCGTGAGGTGTGGGGGCGGGATGAAGACCGCAGTGTAGAGCTGAATGGCAAACTGAGTAAAGCCATGTTTATGGAAAATGGGCTCTAGTCTAGTAGGAAGATACCCTTAAGATATTAGAATAAAGACCAGCAAATTAAACTTGGTCGTAAAGACGATATACAATTATTTAAGGATCGTGGTAATCTGGGTAAACATGTCACATTGGTGTTACTTTTTATTTATTTTTTACGAAAACCAACATTATGTAACGTGAAAGCTGATACCACACAATCCATTCTTGCCACTACATTTGACAGCTTGCCTCAGCATCTGTCTTTTTGCAAACTCTAGAAGAGAAAGGGGGTTCCCAAAAGATCAAACTGACACGAGTTGGACATTATTATTTCACACAGCCGCTCCACAGCCAAAGTAACTTAAAACCACACATTCTTCATTCTTCCTCTCACAATCCGTGGGGATCACTTGGGACTTCTCATGGATTTAGGCGAAGGGCAAGTATAAGGAGCGTCAGCAGTGTGAGTACTGGCTATACATGGTGAGCACCCTCTCAAGCTTTTCAGCAGGAGTCCTCCTTATTTGAAAGGCAGGAGAGTCGGGAGGTGTCAGACTAATCCTTGACACTAAAGGAGAGAGATTGAGCCGAACACAACTGCAGGAAAAAGGCTCTGCACACGGCGGTGCTGAGAGACCGCTGGGTGAACTCCAGAACATAGGTGCTATAGACACTGAAAGGACAGGACTCCGAAACACACACTCCCATCTCCGATACTCGCGTGTAAATCCACTGACAATCCGTCTCACGCTAACCTCAACGTGAACTCGAACAGAAATCCTATTAAAACCCCGAAGGACCCATCGTTTTGCATGCTTCGCTGTGTGTGCTTGACATGCAGCGAGACTCTTTTCCAAAGCATAGCATCTATTTTAGGATAGCTGCCTACTTTAAAAGCTTCTTCTGGTTTCGGGGTTTATTCCAGTTTAGTTTGAAAACCAACCGACATGGAAGAGTAATCTGTCAAAGTGCTTTTAGTTCCATTGGTTATATATTGTCAGTCAAAGATAAATCACTGCGGTATAATGTAGTTGTGAGCAGGAAGGCTTGAGACATGTGTTTTCTGACCAACGGCCATTCAGGAAGACCAAAATCACAGAATCATTCATGGCACCCATTTTTACTAAATTGTTTGTAATGCTCATGAATCTAGCGCTGTTTGATTTTTTTTTTCCTGAAATTGTAGATCTGAGGCAGCAGACTGTGAATCTGAGTTAATTGACGAAAAATGGCAATGATCAAGTCCTTTTTTGAACAGAAATGTCCCAAAAAAAAATCACAGATTCTTTCAACCGAGTGACGGTCACATTCAGATTCAGTTTTCCTTTATGGTGGGAGAGTCTGGTGTTTGTGTGAGTTTATGGCCTGCTAAACCTGGCAAAACATGTGTGGGCTCTTATTGACCTTCAGTCGGTTCAGTCCTGAAGGCTAAAGCCCCGGATGTTTTTTTTTGTTTTTTGACATGTGTTTTTAACACAAAAGTGTAATAGTGTGTTTATTTGACACAAGTAGCCAACATGGACATGAATGAGAGTAAGAGGGGGAAAAATAAATACAAGAAAACAATTAAAAAAAAACAATATGCATGTATTATTATCAAACATATGCTGTCACATTAAAAGCAAGACATATATAATGTATTATACGTTAAAAAATACTATGTGGCTCTCAATTAAATATATTTAGAAATATTTGGATTTTATGGCTCTCCCAGTCGCTGATCAAAACTTGCGGTTGTAACCAGCCCCACACACAGCTGTTTCTAGCGCCCCCAACACTTGCTGATTTGACACAGAAGGTTTCATGAATTCAAAATATCTTCAACACCTTGTAGTGCAAGGTTCTTATGTCAGTGCTTTGATTAAAACATGTGTTCTGTAATTTTGAAACGGTAGCCTTATGCCATGTTGTGAACAGAATGCTAGCCGGTGTGTCAAACGCAGGCCTCGGGGGGGGGGGGGGGGGGGGGGGGATTTGACCCTTTGTTGGTGATGACTCAAGTAATATTCCTCCTCCACCACCTAGCCTGTGCACTTCTCAGCCTCTTACGCGGCCTGTAATCAATTTTAAAAGGTTGAATAGTGTGAAAAGCAATTACACGGCACATGTGTCCACTGACAGGCAGCTGGCGAGGCTGCACTTTGAGAGGTGGGCTCCCCAGTGATTACAGTGCATAGATCTGGAGCTGTGTCAGTTATAGGTTGTTTCTGTTGGATCCTCTCGTTACACCAGAGGCCTGAGCAGCCTTACGGGCCTGATTGACTGAGACAGCCTCTGACAGTTATTGACAGGCTGCTGCACTTCCCACAAAGGGCGAGAGAGAGAGAGAGAGAGAGAGATCCCCTAGTTGGGGTTTCTCGCATGTCCTGCATCTTCTTCTCAGAGTGGGATGTTTTCCTTTTATATGGTGTGAAAGTGTTCCTTTTAGACTGATAGTAGATATTGGCTGATTTTACTATTAAATTTCAAATATCTGTCACTCATGAGATAGTCTGCTGAGACTCTTTTTCGAAGACAAATGTACACACAATGTACTCTATTAATCTGTTTACAGAAACGTTTTCTAATGATAAAACACTTCTTTTGCTGCTTTATTTAACTTGTTTAAGCTGACTAACATACACTCTTTTGCTGAGAAAGTTTAGGAAAGGCTCTTTACTCGGAAAAATCCTGCGCTGCTCAGAAAGTGATCGGTTTAATATCAACAGCAGTTTCTTTGCGATACATAAATGTCAAAATGAAATAGCTTTGCTGCCTTTATTAAGAAAATCCTACTCTAAGCGCAAAGCTGTCTAAACAATGACTTTATATTTATTGAATCCAAGTTCAGAGGTAAATGCCAGCAAAAGATATACAGAAGAAATCTGTCAAAAAAAGGGTTCTACTTCCGAACAGTTTCTTCGAGTAAAGTGTTTTAATGAGCCGCTTTTAAAAACTTCCTCCAGGCGAATTGAAGGCCATCCATGGACACTCACACCCTCTCACCCCAAACCATGTACTGGGTTTGGGTTAGAGTTATGCACTCTTCGGACATGACAATAGACAGCAGGCACCATCAGGACTAAACAAATGAATAATAACTCATTCACACAATATTCGGGACAAACTTGCGGGTTCAGTGTCGTGGACAGGGACACATCGCCATGGCCTGAAAACCTCAGGATCAAAATACCGATATTTTGTTTGGAAGTCGACCCGCTTGTGTTTGAATTTGATCAGGTCGGATCTGGGCTTGTCAAGGACAGGGATGTGAGACTATTATGGGCTCTCCACTATTAGCGTTTTCCACACTTAATGGTCCACAGGCACACCCCAGGTCTCCCTGCCCTCTTTGAGCATAAAGGCCATCGTAACATATTGTGGCAAACCGGGGGATGTGGAGGTGAGATTCGGAATAAAATCAGGAGACTCAGAGACGCAGTGCAAAAATAAAGGGTCTTTTAATAAAACGTGTAGGAAAAAGGGGGAATGGGCATCTAATGGAAACAAAGGATTCTTCCCGGTCGGGGTCTTTGTTCTTCAGTCTCACACCTTCTGTGAGACGGTTGGTATCTCCTGGATGGGCAGAGCAGAGGAGAGAGGTGAGAGGGTCCAGTTACCTCTGGTCTGTCGCGACTCCTCTCCTGAGGTTCCACGCTCCTTCTCCTTTCCTATTCAGGCAGCTCTCTCCCGATGGCTTCCAGTGGAGGGAAGATATACTCTCCGTTCCCTCGTTAGCTGACGGGCTGCAGGTGTGACCACTCCCAGGTGCCAATTGGCTGTAGCACCTGTACTGGGAAGTACGTCCGTGGATCACTTCCCCAACCTGAGCTTTGGGATCCGCCTCCGATGCGCTGTTTGCTCGGTTTTCCCCTGGTCTGCCACACACCTCCTCCACTAGCTCCAGGTGGCGCCGAGCGCCAACCAAACAGCATTCATTTCTCCTTGACAGGGCATCTGCATTTCCATGGGCTTTTCCGGACCTGTGCTCAACAGAAAAATTAAAGTTTTGCAACTCCAAAACCAGCGTGTATCCCGGCATTAGTGTCCTTGGCCGTTGACATCCACCTTAATGGTGCATGATCCGTTATCAAGGTGAACTTTCTGCCGAGGAGGTAATATCGTAGCTTGGTTAGCGCCCATTTAATTGCTAGACATTCTTTCTCCACAGTCGAATAGTTCCTTTCATGTTTTAGAAACTTACGGCTAATGTACGTCACTGGGTGTTCCTCCCCTCCCTTCACCTGGGACAGCACAGCTCCAACCCCTGATCCCGAGGCATCTGCATGGACAACGAAAGTATCCCCAAAGCTTGGTGTACTTAGGACCGCTCGGTGCACAAGGCTTTCTGAAGGGTTTCAAACGCTTTGTCTGCTTCAGCACTCCAGAGTACATGGTGCGGGTGGCTCTTTTTGTCATTTCGTGTAGGGGGCTGCAATGGTAGCAAAGTGAGGGATAAAACACTGATAATATCCCACCAGTCCCAGGAACGTTTTAACTTGCCGTTTTTGGGCTTCGGCCAGGTGGTAATGGCTTCCACCTTCCTGAGTTGGGGTCTCACGACGCCTCTCCCAATTGTGTAGCCAAGGTACTGTGCCTCTTCTAGACCCAGGTGGCACTTTTTGGGATTGGCAGTCAGGCCAGCTTGCCGTAGACTTCCCAAGACAGCTCTCAACTGGCTTACATGGGAGGTCCAGTCGGGACTGTGAATTACTACATCGTCCAAGTAGGCCGCTGCATACTCACGATGAGGTCGGAGTACCTGATCCATCATCCTCTGGAAGGTGGCTGGTGCTCCATGGACTCCGAAGGGCAGGACTTTATAGTGGTACAGGCCCTCCGGGGTAGAAAATGCTGTCTTTTCCTTGGCTCTTTCTGTGAGGGGAACCTGCCAGTAACCCTTGGTGAGATCAAGAGTGGACACAAAGCGGGCTGGGCCTAGTTGCTCAATCAACTCATCCACTCTCGGCATAGGGTAGGCATCAAATTTTGAGATTTCATTTACTTTCCTAAAATCGTTGCAGAATCTCTCAGTGCCGTCCGGTTTGGGGATTAGCACAATGGGGCTTGACCAGGCACTATGAGATTCCTCAATAATTCCCATTTCCAACATCTTTCTCACCTCTTCTTGGATGGTCTTCCTCTTTGCCTCTGGGATGCGATAGGGCCGCAGCCTCACCTTCTTTCCTGGCTCGGTGATTATGTCATGTTGGATGACATGGGTGCGTCCCGAAGGTCGGAGAACACATCTTGGAATTGACTGGTTAGCTCAAACATGTCTTGCGGTGGGCGGCCCCAACTGGGGGCCTAGAGGTACCTGTGAAGCAACAGGATCGGGGACTTCGACAGTGAATGTTGTTAGCGGAACACAGTCAGGGCGTGCCATTTCTTCAGCAGATTAATGTGATAAAGTTGGCAGGGTTTCCTTCTCCCAGGTTGTCTCACCTTGTAGTTTACCTCGCTCACCTTTTCGACCACTTCATAGGGCCCATGCCACTTGGCAAGGAACTTGCATTCGGCCGTTGGCACCAGGACCAGTACAAACTCTCCGGCTGGAACTCCGCATTTGAGCTTTTCGTTATAGATTCGGCTTGAGCCCGCTTGCTTCTGCATATGCTCCGCACTATAGGCCATATTTTACCCATCCTGTCTTGCATCTGGTCCACGTACTCAATCATAGAGCGGTGGGGTGATGGCTGTTGTTCCCAAGCTTCTTTAGCCAGATCCAGCAGGCCTCTGGGTTTCCGTCCGTACAGCAGCTCAAACGGCGAAAACCCTGTGGAAGCTTGGGGAACTTCTCGGATTGAAAACAAGACAAAGGGGATTAATTGGTCCCAGTTTTTTCCATCGGCATCAATAGTCTTTGCAACATTTGTTTTAGGGTCTTATTGAAGCGTTCTACCAGGCCATCCGTCTGCGGGTGGTACACTGAGGTTCTTATTTGGCTCACCTTCAACAACTTGCACATCTCCTTCATTACCCGGGACATGAAGCAGGTTCCCTGGTCCGTAGGACCTCTTTTACTATGCCTACTCGACTACACAGAAGGAATAGTTCTTTGGCGACCGCCTTAGCACTTGCGGTGCGTAACGGGACTGCCTCTGGGTAGCGGGTGGCATAGTCCATGATGACCAGGATGTAACGATGTCCCCTACTGGACTTCGGCAGGGGTCCTACAATATCCATGGCCACTCTCTGGAAGGAACATCAATTAAAGGTAACGGATCAAGGGATTGTGATATTGTACCTTTGGCGGTCTTCTGGCACTCCCGGCAGCTTTTGCAGTAATCCTGGACAGCCCTCTTCACGCCTGGCCAGTAGAAGCGCCCAGGATTCTGTCATAGGTTTTCTCTACTCCCAGATGAGCTCCCAACAGGTGTGAATGGGCCAAGTACAACACTTTTGGCACATAGCGTTTAGGGACCAACAACTGTTCAACAACGAGTTCCCCTAGCTTAGCTACCCTATACAGGAGTCCATTCTTCACTGAAAAATGGGGAAGGGATAACACTCACCCCTTCTGCAGGAGTCCCTCGATCACAGTCAGGTTCTGTCTGGCTTGTTCAAGGTTGGGGTCTTCCAACTGTGCAGTCCCAAACTGTCCTGGGCTGACGGCATTTTCCTCTTCGGCCAGGGGAACTCAGAAAACACTCGGTTGATGAGGCCTCAGTCGGTGGTGGGTCTTCCTTGCTGGGGCCTCTGCTGGGGCCGGGGCTTCCTCGTCCGTCTGCTCTGCTGATGAACCAGTCGGGCTAGATGGTGCTGCACAAGCATGTAGCAACTTGGTATTCTGGGTGCTCCGAGGTCTGTTTTTAGGTTTTCTCCTGTTGCTGGTCATCCTATTGGCCCACAGCCGCCAGAATATGGGGCAGTCTCGACCAATCAGCATTGGTACTGGCAAATTTTCTACCACTCCCGCCATGACTTCAAAAGTTCCCCTTGTGGTCTGAACCTTAATGTGGGTGGTGGGATAATTCCTCGAATCCCCATGGACACAGGAGACTGGGATAGGGGGCCCCCGGGGGCCAGTTGTCAGCCCGGGTCGTAAGAGCGTGACAGCACTCCCCGAGTCCAGTAGGGCTTCTGCATCCTCGTCGCCTATTCTGACGGGAAGTTTTGGGGCCCTTGCACCCTCATGGGCCCAGCAAGTGGTTAGGTAGCTGCCGGCCTTCTGTTGTGGATCAGATGAGCCTGCCGTCGGCATCAACACGTCATTCACCGGACAATTCAAAGCCAAGTGGCCCTCTTGACCACAGTTGAAGCACTTTCGGCGGTCCGGATTCACGAGGGTCGACGCTGGGCGGCGGTCAAACCTGTCCCACCTTTGGAATCTGGCGGAGTGCGGCGGGGTGTCACGGGGTCCTTAGTCCACCTGGGATTGTTTCCCTTGTGTCGACTGCTCCGCATCAGCTCCACGGTGACCTGGTGGTTTTCCAATACATCTACTAGATCATCCACCGTCTTTGGGCTGCTTTGGGAGGCATGTAGTTTGGCATCCCTGGGTAGTGCTCTAACACAATGGTCCATCACAACTCGGTCCAGGGCTGAAGGTCCGGCTTCCGTGGTTAACCAACTGCGTGTCAGTCGCATCAGGGTTGCAACCTGCGGCCGTACAGGGGCAGTAGCGTCATATGTCCAGGAGTGGAACTGTTGGGCCCTGGTCTGGAGGTTGTGTCCATAATGGGCTAAGATGGTGGCTTTTAACACATAATTATTTACTTCGAGGGGCCGAGGTCCCGACAGGCCTTTTGTGCATCACCTGTTAAAACGGGGCTAGTAGCCCGCCCACTCTGCTGGAGGCCACCTTTCTCTCTCTGCCGTTCTCTCAAAAACACTTAGGTAGGCTTCAATGTCATCATCGGCCGTCTGCTTGGTGAGCACTTTACTGGGTTCCGTCGGCCTCTCCGGTCTCATCAGGTGCTGACCCAGAGTTGTCATAGCATCCTGAAATGCTCTTAGGCTCTGTGCCTGCTGGGTTTGCATCTGCACGAGCTGTGCTAGGGCGTCCTCCATAGCACTGCGGGACTCTGAGTACCTATTTTATTCAGAATCTCTAGCGATAGATCGCCGTGCCCGCATCCTCCACCAAATGTGGCAACACGGGGGATGTGGAGGTGAGATTCGGAATAAAATCAGGAGACTCAGTGCAAAAATAAAGGGTCTTTTAATAAAACGTGTAGGAAAAAGGGGGAATGGGCATCTAATGGAAACAAAGGATTCTTCCCGGTCGGGGTCTTTGTTCTTCAGTCTCACACCTTCTGTGAGACGGTTGGCATCTCCTGGATGGGCAGAGCAGAGGAGAGAGGGTCCAGTTACCTCTGGTCTGTCGCGACTCCTCTCCTGAGGTTCCACGCTCCTTCTCCTTTCCTATTCAGGCAGCTCTCTCCCCGATGGCTTCCAGTGGAGGGAAGATATACTCTCCGTTCCCTCGTTAGCTGACGGGCTGCAGGTGTGACCACTCCCAGGTGCCAATTGGCTGTAGCACCTGTACTGGGAAGTACGTCCCGTGGATCACTTCCCCCAACCTGAGCTTTGGGATCCGCCTCCGATGCGCTGTTTGCTCGGGTTTTCCCCCTGGTCTGCCACAATATACACACACACACACACACACACACACACACACTCAGGTAACACAGGCCTGAGGTCAGCACATTCCTCTGGCAGCTGGTTTTATTGTCCTGTCAGCAGATCCCGTCGCTGCTTTTTGTCACCGAGAGGGCGCCGTTTGCGAAAGGTGTTAAAAGATACGGATAAAAACGGCAAAGGCTTCACTGTTTAGAGGTCATGAATGTGTCATCGAAAGTCAGTCAAACCCATGGGGAAGAGAGAGACCAAGAACATTTCCATTTGATGGAATAGGGTCGCCACATTGGAATAGTTCACTCAGTGGTAACATGTAGCCTCACTTCAAAACTGGAACAATTTGATACATATTATGTATATGGGATACAGTCATAAAAGGGAAATGTGAAACCCGAGATTAGGCTGTTACAAACATGTGAATAATAAATGTTGTCAACATTATTCGAGTCCCAGCCACTACAGTAAGTCTGGGAAACATATGCTGTGCAGACCATGGCATGAACAAGGAAACATAATTATTGTGGTTTGTGTGTTTTAGTGAAGGAAGCAAGATCTCATGTTGACACCCTGAAATTGAATAAAAGGCCTTTTGGGTGAGATGGGAACTTCTAAGTGACTGTAACTGAAATGGTATTCTCCCACTAACACTTTAATTTCATGTCAAGTTTTATTTAATAATATCAAAGATGAGTGGGACAATGACAACCCTACTGTCACAAAAATGCCATTATGATATAAAAAGTTGTATTCTGAAATTAAAGATGTCCTTTGGACATAAAATGTGCAATCGTGACAATTGAGAAATTCAGATAGTGGTGTTTTGACATCAAATATTATATTCTGAAATAAAAAGGGCCATTATGACTTTAAAAGTGCTCTTGTAAAAAAAGTTCCATTATGGAATAAAAACTGCTATGAGTGACGTCATGAAATTAAAAGTGACATGAAGGAAAAAAACTGTCATCATGAGATAAAAAGAGACATTGGGAAAATAAAAGTGCTATTATTAAAAACAACTACCGCTCTGAAATAAGTGCACTTGTGACAGGTCATTATGAAACATTAAATTGTAATACATTTTACGCAATTAATTATTTTTCACTTCAGAATTATTTATCTATTTAATTATCATCGAGAAGATTTCCTGGGGGTTCCAGATTGCTGCTCCATGTCACTCATGTAAATAAATAAACAGTTACTTCCTCAAAGAGTGATCACAGCTGTAGATACCACACAGTGGATCATGTTACTTTACTTCCCCAGGTGCTTGCCTCCACCAAAGAGAAGAAAAAAGTTATTCCATCAGCACTTCAAGTCACAAAGAATTGGCTTGTTAGCATTGTTAGCGGTCGTAATGGATGCCGTTAGTTGTACCAGTAAGCCGGGGGCTCTTCGGCGTCACATTTCGGTCTCATGTATAAACATGAGGTGTCTGCTGCTCTAATCCTCACAATACGGCTGAATCAATCCGCCCTTTTATTAGACTTCAAGCCACTGCAGAAATGTCGTTGCCGGAAATACTGATGACACTGATCTACATATTACTACAAAATCTATCCCAGCCATGGATTGTCTTGTAGCCACACTAACCTTGCTTGTAATGCATCACAGGCTCATAAGATTCAAAAGGAATCGCAAGGCGTGAAACTGGTATCCACAGGGAATAGATCAATGCCTCGTTAGGTGGTTTGATGCTGAGCTACAGTCTAAAGCATCATTTCATAAAACTAATTTCATTAATTTGATGATCTAATGTCCCTGGTTTCGATGATCTTAGGTATTTGAAGAGCGTTTTGGTAGCTAAATGCATTTGCTTCAAGTAATTTCTCTGAGAAATTAGAATAGAATATTGTTTTGTTGTTTTGGCTCTTTACCTCAGCACACTGGATTTAAAAAAGAAACAGAGACTATGAGTTCAACGTGCTGACAATGCTTTAATTTGAGCGTTGTTACATCCACATGAGATGAAAAGTGGGGTAGCTCACTAAAACTCTTTTTATACTGCCCCCCCCCCCACACACACACGCATTGGGGACAGAACATAAAGTATAAAGCCAAGTCAGTGTAACAACTCTTATTGACATATTTCTTTAATCGATTTGAGATTTAGAAAACAGAAAAAACAGATGAAGCTACCACAGCTTCTGTGTTGACTGATCACAAACCCGAAACATGAAGCCAACGTATATGACTGAACAATGATGTTAAAAAAAAAAAGCCTAATAAAGTAATTCACGGTTCACCCAATGCAGATCGGAAACAATAAAACAAAATTAAAATCTAGACGTCTGCATTGGTTTTATTTAAAAAGATTATGTCTTCTGAAAAAAGTTGGTTCACAAGCTTAATTATAGCTTAACGCTGTTCGTAGACAGAGCAATCGGTCCATAAAGGGTCCTCTAAAGCATGTCTGGACTGCCATACGTCACTGAAAGTGAAAATGCGTAAAAGGTCTACAGAACCATTGGAATGGAACATGTCTGGCTGACTGAAGGGCTTTGATCACTCTTTCAGCGACGGCAAATTCCTTAAGTGTTACCTGCTCTGTCTCGTGGCACATTAGAATTGAAAAGCTAAAAATGACCAACTGCGAATACCTGACAAAGCTCCAATTCATACTCATTTTCCCCGTCAAGCCGAGAGAGGGGGCGGATGCTTGAGCTTGTCAAACTCAAGACTCACTCTGCATAAGTCCCCCCCCCCCCCCTCCCCCCCTCAACTCTTTATCTTTACCTTCGCATTGAAAATGCAGAAGGTAATGTTTTCGCCGGCGTTTGTGAATATGTCCGTCAGTTATTCGTCTAAATCAGACAAAACTGAGCCGATTCTTATGAAACTTGGTGGGATGATTGGTCATGACCCAAGGAACAATCGATTAGTTTTCGGGAGTGATTGGGTCAAAGGTCAAGGTCAAAGTCACGAAAAGGTGAAAAACGTAAATTTGCGATATCTCGGTTAATTGGCATCCGATTTGCGTGAAACTAGTGCCAAATTGTTCATAATTCAATCTTGTAATATGCGAAGGTATGCGCTCTACCGAGTGCCCATTCTAGTTTAACTATAATATATAATATATTTCACAAATTTCCCCTTGGGGATTAATAAAGTATATTTCTATTCTATTCTATTCTTCTAACTGTCCAGCTCACTTCAGTGCACAGGGATTCAGCGGCCGCAAGGTAAATTGAATCTCAAGAGACGAGAGCCCGACGGGTTGGGGCTGATTTATTTACAAGCTGGCTGACGAGGGCCACGGAAGGCCCATACTGGGATTCAGGGGAAATGGCCTCTAAACCTCTAAAAGCTGAGACGACGGCTCTGATGAATCTTATTTAACACTCTTGTTTATACTGCGGAGAAAAAACTGAAGGTGATTCATCCAAATCAGACAACCCCAGATAGAAACAGAGCACTGATCTTTTCTATGCATTAATGCAATGCTCTGGTTCTGCTGCAATTGTATTTCTAGTTCCAAGGCAGAAGAGTAATTTGAGTGTGCTGTTTGGTAGTCTTTAGTTTTTCCCGGTCGTTGGGCTTGAAAGTGAACAATCCTGTGGTCATGTGGTTGAAAAAGTGTAGATCTTTGTATTGCAAAAGAAACCCTGCAGTCTCATGTGCACACTCAATAATCAAACCCATGGGAAATTCTGGACTAAAAACTCTAAACATCTACAAGACACAACAATCTGTTCAGAATTCATGATTCCCAGAGGCTGAATCCAACTGACTTTGCACATCCTTTGACTTTACGTTTTTTTACGCCACCATCTGTTGTTTTGAGTGAAATGTAAAAATAAATAAACTTTAGATGAATTCACATCAAAAAGGTAAAAACATTCATGTTCCTCTTTGGGGCGACAATCTTGCATCCTCTAGCTTTCGATCAAGAGTCATCATCAGGGACATATTTTAGCTCAAAAGCACGACTCTGCTTGAATATAGCCTTGCAGAGCCAGTACAATATAGACTGTTAGTATGGTGTAGTTTGTGACGGTCAAAACACGTGGAGCAAGAGACAACTTCAACACAAATCTCACTCAAACCCTTTTCACTATACGGTGCGGTACACTCATGCTGTGGTAACCAAAAGATCTTAAGTGGGTAATTAAAAAGAGCACCTAAAGGATTGCCTGCTTCACAGTTTCAATTATCAGCGCAGGGGTGGTGCAAATGTAGTGGTGGTTTCCTTTTGAATGTAAAATAATGTCACATGTCTGGTCCTGTCCTGCCGGTTGTCTACAATAGATTAATAGCAACGTATGGAACTTTTTAAGGAGCCTCTGCTGATGTTTGGTCCAAACCAAAGTTCCAAACTTAACCCATCAGCACAAGTGGTGTAATAAAGCCAGCACTCTTACTCAGTTGAGTTAATTTCACAGCAATATCAACATTAAGTTTGCTAACATTAGTTAACATGAGCCAACATAAGTTACAAGTCATGACAGACCAGGTAGTTCTAAAATGTAAAGCCAAAGTAGAAGGAGTTATAGTTAGGGCTGAATCAGGTTCAACTGGTCCAGCCCCTAGAGATGCTGCTATAGGCGTATAGGATGCAGGGGGATGTTTAGGATACACTGAGCACCTGGCTCCTCTTCTCTAGTTATGGATGAATTGTTATCTCTCCATCACACATTACTAACTCTGCTTCCTCCCCAGAGTCCTTGTGACTTCCCGTCTCATAGGGTCCATTGGACCTGGCTGGGTCTGAAGCCTCCTGCCATGGCCCTGCTGATGTCTGCAGGGCATTATTCATTCACACACATTCAGAAGCTTCCATGCAAGGAGACGGTTGCTCGTCAGGATCTAGACTAACTAGCAAGATACCGACAAAGCAATTTGTGGTTAAACGTATTGCCCAAAGGCACTTCAAGACTGGAGGAGCCAATCTTCCAATTAGAGCAGCGGTCCCCAACCTAATTAGGAACACGGACCGGTTTATATTTTCACGGGCCGGCCTTCATGGTGTTGGCAATAAATATGACGTAATAAAAATATACGACCGAATATAAAGTGCATAACAGTACAAGACACCATTACGCCGAATTAGTGGGAGCCCTGAGCTTGTTTCTCTGCAATGAGTCGGTTCCATCTCGGGGTAATGGGAGATAATGACACTCGATGTGTGTTCTTTATGTCCAGTCTACTCCATATCTTATTCCTGGTCGCCGTAACTGCAAAAGTCAGAATGTCAGGATAATCTGCCTTAATTTGTATCCAGAAAAACGACAAACTTTAAGGCCACTGTGAGTAAATAATTTTTGCCAGCTTGCGAGATCAACTTTTGGGGTAACGTGACTTCTCGACGTGTGTCAAGGGCTCGGACGGATGTATCCTTCCCATTTTCAATCAATCAAATAGTTTTTCATTCATTCTTTCTGTGCGGCCCGGTACGAAAGGTAACACGGACCGGTACCGTGGATGGGTACCGCTAAATTAGAGGAGGACCTGCTCTATCTCTGAGCCATAGCCATGTGAAAAATGTGAGAAAATTAACCTACTGTATTTCTCTCTTGATATATTACCTTAATATTGTAAGCAGAGTATGCTTTAAGGCAAAACTATGTTGTCGCTACCATAGCGTTGGGAGTTGACAGTGTTTTGGCCGAAGACCGTTAACCATTTCACAAAGTGATTTCAGTTCACAAAAGCTAATAACCTTAACAGTCTCCCTTAACTTGTATTTTTTCAGCAATCGGGTGTACTTAGCTGAAGAAAACCAATGGGTGACGTCATGGTTGCAACCTCCACTTCTTGTATAGAGCCGATGTACCAGACGAAGCAAAGTTGGAGCAAAAGCAGAAAAAAGGGTACGTTTCGTATCTCGGGAATTCAGTGTCACTCTACTGTGTGCATTGTGTATGAATGAAACAACAAAAATCATGGTGACTGGGATTATGGTGGATTATTAAGAAGGACACACTGAATGTCCCCCTCAAAATGAAAAGGGTATCAGGGATGGGCCCGCTGCCATTTCACATCTCGATGGAAATTGGAGGAAACTTTGTCTCTTTGCCTTGAAAAGGTGACGGAAAGCCGTAATCTGCTCTCAGAAGCCAAGATGCCAATCTTCCTGCGATGGAGCATTTTTTCTCTCGGGCTGTCAGCTACGTCCCATTGATTTGTGAATATATCATCTCATAATTGATTGGGTGGTTTGCTAGAGGCACATGTAAATATTTCACTTGACCTCTCACCACATTGGAGTTTATCATCTGTGTGAAGGAATGCGAGATAGGAAATTAAAGTGGTTGCTTCGCTCTCCATTTCATTAAAAATTCAACACAGGACCTTCCGGAGGTGAGGGGTAATGAGCGGAAGAAGGCACCTGGGTCCTCGGTGGGTCCTATTCATAGCCGCTACCACAAGGCTTTGTCTGGGAAACCTCCTTTTTTACATATTTTTCAACACATATTACATTGGCACATTTCTTTCCTGTAGAATAGTATTAAGATCCAATTTGCAGAGTTCTTGAACACGAATTGCTTCAATTTCATAAGCCATCATATGAAGAGAGAACATGTATGGGTGTGTGCAACGTGTATTCAGTAAGTCTGGACATGTTCATTTACATTTTAAGTGTGAAGATAATACAATGCGATACAGCCACATACATAATGATGTTATCATGGACTATATAGGATATATATTACCATGTAATATATATGTTGCATGCTCCTAAATGTGGATAATTCAATCTTCATCACCATCCATTATGAACGGCATCACATTATAGTTTTTGTAAAATGAGATCCTATCATGAGGCAACGGGCAGGATGGAACACTGATCATCCTGTTTTGAATTGTGTGTGTGTCCCCCCCTCAGTCCCTACTGCTCATATAAGGGGACAGACGCACACACACACACACACACACACCCACACACACACATCCCCATCCACCCCAGCAGGGACGGGATGGTTAGAAGCGGGTAGATATTATCTCCTGACACCCATTGTGAAGCTGACTCTCTCTGCAGAGGCACGGGCCTGGAAGCATTGTTGGAATTGATTTAGTGAACGGGACCCAATCTTTGGACACTTTGCCACTATTGACTGTGGCTTTGAATCAGAAATTCAAACAGAACTCAGTCGGGGGATTTAATTAAAACTCAAAAGAGGCAATGACTGACATTGCGGACAGGGTAGTTGCGAGAAATCAATTGTGCAATGCAAATTAGTTTGAAACCCTCCCCCCATCATGCCTTCTGCTTCCCACTATTCATTTACTTATTTTTCCCTCCTCCTCCACGGCTCAAATGCTTTTACGTTCATTAGTAAACATGTGTGGCACTACAATTGGATGGCCACCCCTGTTTTTAATGTCATTAAGAAGAACCTGTCAAAGATCCAATTACCGCCAATATAAAACAGGGATCTTTAAAAATCCACCCTAAAAAACACTTTGAAATCAAATGGAACAGCTAGTCACAACACATCCTGCTTTTCTGGAGGGTTTTCTGAACATGTTGTTGCTTGCCGGTGAATTTTTCGCATTTTTCGATGGATAACCAGCCAAATGTAAATGAGATGTCGAGATATTTCCAGCAGAGCTCGAGCGCGGTTTGACAGCAGAACATGATTCAGCTATCGGATACATCAACAGCAAACGTCAAGTTTTGATCTCCGTCCGTCAGGATGAAAGCAGCCGGTTGCGATTTTGCACCAATGAAAATAATCAAACGGGGGAAGGGGGGGGGGGGGGGTCTATTCTAGACAGCTGTGTGCTGGAGAGGCAGGGAACTATTCCTATTACTTTTTCTACATTGGAAACCACTAACTGAAGTAGACTTGGCCCACCAAAAAGGCAAAAATTACTGTCGCTTGGCAACGCCAGCCGACAATCTTCGCTTTGCTTATTGTAGTCTGGCGAGGATGAATAGGAATATTACTCAGGAGAGAAGTAATTCCAGCTAGGAAATGGATGATTGACATTTCTCCTCTTCGCTCGGACATCAGGAACTACTTCTCATGGGATGAAGGCAGGTGTCTAGTGCGACGTATCTTCAACTGTTCAAGTGTTATTATTCATGCGTTGTATCCGAATATCCAGGACCACGAGCGATGAAGTGAAGAACTTGGTTAGGTTAAAATAAAGCTTGTTTACATAAATGATGTACCCCTGGTGTTGGAAGAAAATGCTACGCCAAAGAATCTGGCTTATGGAATTGATATGTTTTTTTTTCATTTGATCAAATAACTCACTATTAAACTTTATTATTTTAGATGAGGTCTGATTGATGGCTGTTGAGCTTTGAACCTCAATCCTAGATCTGCTTTTAATTATAAATTCAATTTAGTTTATTTTGTAATTTAACAATTTCATGTTTCTTAATGTATCAAATGAATGTAAATATTATTTATGATATCATAATTGCTTTTTAAAATGTATAAATAAATTTAATGGGATTTTGAGGCACGATTCATTCTTTATCTTCCAGGCAGACAGACCTCTGCAAGTGTGGTGGAATAACCGTGGATTACCCTTAGCACGACTGCATTTAAATATCTTTTTGAACATATTTGGTCCGGTCTGGTCTCACTTCCAAGCTTGGCCTCTGAGTCAAGTAACTTCACGTCTGTATCTTCTATTACGAGTAAACTTATCACATAACTAGACGCAAACCTTCTGTGTCAAGACATTGTGCAAACAGCACGATGGCGACTCAGGAAGCTTTTGTCCAGGCAACCAAAAATATAACGATTAGGGATGACATCACATCTCAAACTTGTCTGCAGAGATCGAGCAAAACATTTAAATTCAAGCCAAATACGACTACGGTACCTGCTGGTGGCCCATTTCGAGCTAAATGATCATTTTGATAAATATGTGGGGCAAGTTATTTTCATTGCTTCTATCTACCTGGCTCGACTTCTACTGAATAGCGTCCAGTAAAAAGGGCCGGCCTTGACCTTCGTCACCTTCCCAGAAGCTAATAGTGCGTAATCATTGATAATTGGCAGCCAGCAGCATTTACAAAAGGCCTGGGGATTAATACTAATTAAGAATGGAAAATGGGTATGTTGTGTGTTGTCATGTGGGAATGAATGCTTGGTGAATCTGACCTTGCATGTACTCTGAGCCCGGTCTCCCAGCAGCCGGGTTCAGACCGAAAAGTCATTCCACCGCGGAATCTAATATTCAGTTTCAAAGTTGGCCGGGCAGCGAGAGAGAAAGGGAAGGAAAAAGAGAGCAAGATAGAGAGATAGAGAGATCGAGAGACAGAGACAGAGAAAGAGGTCTCTGATCTCTCCCATGGATCTGTTGATGTCTCCACTCTCCGTGGAGTGCTGAGTCAGCACCGAATTGAATGACAGACACGGAGGCGGATTGGAATCAGGTAAAGAGTGCAACTCAAAGAGAAGCAAACAGCCCACAACTGTCAAAGAAAGGATGTGAGGAGGGGAGCTTCACTCTTAATTGAGACCGACGCCACAGTCAGGATTGCATAACAAAAACTAAAAAAATAAATGCCAACACAGGTATAAAAATATCTCATTTAGTCACCGGCCAATGGCTGATATGTAATGCTGATGTCATGTTGTTGTTATTTTTGTATCTTATAATAATAATAATAATAATAACTTTATTTATATAGCACTTTTAAAAACAAAGTTTACAAAGTGCTCTACAGATAAACAAAGCATAAACACAACTTAAATGGTGGCAAACAAAAAAGACCATACCATAAAAGCATTGAATACAAGTAAAACCAAACAAATAGGCAATTAAAATACAAATTCAAAAGGACGACATCACTTAAAAGCAGTTCTATAAAAGTGGGTTTTAAGAAGTGATTTAAAAGAAGTTATTGATTCTGCCAGCCTTATTTCCTCCGGTAGGTTGTTCCAAAGTCGAGGGGCCCTGGTGGAAAAAGCACGATCACCCTTTGATTTAAGCCTCGACTTTGGAACGGCCAGGAGGGACCCACCGGAGGATCTAAGGCTGCGAGATGGCTTATATGGCGTTAACATTTCGATAACGTAATCCAGGGCAAGACCCAGACGGGCCTTAAAAGTGATCAACAAAATCTTAAAATCAATTCTAAAACTAACTGGGAGCCAGTGGAGTGAGGCCAGAACTGGAGTAATATGTAGTCGTCTGTTAAAACCAGTAAGAAGCCTAGCTGCTGCATTTGGACTAGCTGGAGGCGGAGATAGATTTATGGGTAATGCCTGAGAGGAGTGAATTACAGTAGTCGAGTCTTGAGAATATGAGTGCGTGTATGACTTTTTCCAGATCGGGGTGTGACAATATGGGTTTGATTTTGGAAATGGTGCGTAATTGGAAGAAGCAGCACTGGATGGTTTTTTTAATTTGTGTTTCGAAATTTAAATTGGTGTCGAACATTACGCCCAGGTTTCTTGCAACAGGTTTTATGTAGGCGGACAGGGGACCAAGTTCACTCTGAATGAGGCTAGTGTTATTGTTTGGGGAATTGAATAATATGACTTCCGATTTTGAGTTATTGAGTTGTAAAAAGTTTTGTGCCATCCAACATTTGACATCAGAGAGACAGTCCAGGATAGCAGCTAGGCTCTTTGGGTCACCAGGTCTCAGCGGAAGGTATATCTGCGTGTCGTCAGCATAGCAGTGAAAAGAAACCTTGTGCCGTTGAAGGATTTGGCCGAGTGGAAGCATATAAATAGAGAATAAAATCGGACCTAAAATTGAGCCTTGTGGTACGCCACAGGTAATGTGTGCCGTGGAGGACGAGTGATCCCCTATGGCGACCGAAAAGGTTCTATTTAAAAGGTAAGAATAAAACCAGCTGAGTGCAGCATCCTTGATGCCGACCCAGTTTTTAAGGCGATCAATTAAAATGGCATGGTCTACTGTGTCAAAGGCTGCACTCAGGTCTAAAAGAATTAAAACTGCGCTCTCCCCCCTGTCTGCTGTTAAAAGGAGATCGTTAGTTACCTTGAGGAGGGCAGTTTCTGTACTATGTAGTGCTCTAAAACCTGACTGAAATTTTTCAAATATATTGTTGTGATTCATGAAAGTTAGAAGTTGGTTTGAAACTACTTTTTCTAAAACTTTTGATAAAAACGAAAGTTTAGAAATTGGCCTAAAATTTGATAAAACGGAAGGATCGAGCTTCGGCTTCTTTAAAAGAGGTTGGACCATAGCGTGTTTAAAAATAGATGGGTAAGTGCCATTTAAAAGGGAGCTATTAATAATCAGTAAAATACTAGGCCCTACAGTGCTGATAACCTCTTTTAAAAATGTTGTGGGAATAAAATCAAGGCTGCACGTAGAATAGAATACAACAATAATAATGACAACAAATGATAAACAACATTGCAAAACAAGTATTGATATTAGTATGCCTAGCCCTATAGGAAACAAAGATTGATATGACATGAATCATGATATCTAATTTAACCGCTGTTCCTTATCTTCAACATTTTTCTGTTTACAGTGCAGTTACTTAAACAGGGTGGCACATCATGTTTTATTAATTATGCATTCCTTTTAATAATTATATATATATATATATATATATATATATATATATATATATTCTCAGAAGGCCTAAGCATAATTACAAAATGTAAGCATTTTGTTAATTTATTTTTAAACAACATTTAAAAAAACTTAATTTGTTTTAATTTTTATTTTCTTATTGCACTATTGTCTTCCTCTGTTACTGTGCTTCCATCCAGAAGCGCTGCTTCCAGTCCCATTTATTTTAACGGGAGTTTTTATCCAATTAAATTTCACCTCCACAGTCTCTATGGAAGAAGAGCAGCTGATCTCAGGTCTTCACACAGGCCAAGACAAGTACAGCCTGCTTGAAGTACATGGGGACCTTAACGATGATTGACATCATCTTCAACCAATCATATCTTTAGTTTTGACACTGGGTGTATTTCTTTAGGTCTTCTGGAAGCTCATCAAAGTATGTCAGGTTAACCTGCGCTGTAATTGGTTTGTGGGCCCGCATGCAGTTCAACTAAGAGGAGAAGGAGATAGATTAGGAGGGGTCAAGAAGTCAGGAAGTCACCACAGTTTTAGTTTTTTGGTTTTAAATTTTAATGGCAGAAGGAGGAGAAGCGGATTTGGAGCAGATTTAATATCAGAGCTTTTCTTAAAGCAACACTGTACTTTTTCCCTTGTAGTGCGGCTAACGCCCCCTTCAGGTATTTAAAGTGTGGGGGGGGAGGGGGGCTAGTGAGAGTTTGCCAGTACATACGGGTACTACAGCCTGCGACCGGGCGGCCAAAAAATCTTACGTTCAGCAGTCTTCTGGCCACAGACCCCCGATGGCAGTGGCGGAGGCGCAAATCGCCATATTAAAAGTCATTGTAGCTGCACCATTTTTTTCAAGCTGTTATTTTAAGGTAGGAAAAGTT
Source organism: Liparis tanakae (assembly GCA_036178185.1). NCBI lineage: Eukaryota > Metazoa > Chordata > Actinopteri > Perciformes > Liparidae > Liparis > Liparis tanakae. Next base: position 6,669,690 of record CM070094.1, on the reverse strand, counting down.
ACAGAGTGTCGCTTTAAGGAGGAAGTTTCAGCAAAAGAAGGACATTATAACCAACAGCCACCCGACCCCACAGCTAGCTAGCTAGCTTGATATTCCAGAAACGCAATTGGGAAAAAATGACTTTTTACCATGGCCATCGATAAGGAGCTGTTAGTGGACTTAAAGTTCAACGACAAACTCTTCTACCGCGTAATTGAGTTGTTTGTTGGCAAAGAGAAGAGGATGGACTTTAACTTAGTGAACAGGCGTTGGTGAGTTGTGTTTTGCAGTAGCGTTGTTTTAATTTGTCTCTGTTCTTTTTATATGGTTATTTCTGATTCTATTGAGTGTGAGGCGTTTTAATGCCACATTTCTGTCTGATTGTGTTGTCATGTATTATTTTCTATAAATGACTGGTTCTTGTAAATGTGTTAATTACGGTGGTGTGGAGTAATAATGCAGCATACTGTATGTATATATATATATATATATATATATATATATATATATATATATATATATATATATATATATATATATATATATATATATACATACAATCAGTCCCCATGTTTACTTTAAACCAACTGCACGCTAACTTCTTCATTTAAAATGCGCAGTAAGTCATTACTCTGAGAACCCATTCGCTTCGGTAAATTTCCAACAGCTGGCTATTAATTTGAAAATGTAACGTTGCAGTGAGCAGGTTCCCTGCATCAAGCTATGTCCACACTCAATCAGTATTGTTTTTGAAGAGACAAAAATCACCATGGACGCTTTTGCTATTGGGAATGCAGTTCCCTTGTCTTTCTTTTTTTTTTACAGCGAATGGGCTCTTGTATCTTAATCCTTTCAACCCCTTTCCCCCCGCCCCCTTCTTAGTTCAAAGCTGAAACACTGAACTTCACCCACTAATCTTTCCATCTCAACGTTGTCATCCTTGACCTTCACGCCAGGGTCAGCTTACTACTTAACGTCATGAAGAGTGGCAGCCGGGCCGTGATGAACACTGTGTGTGTGAAACTGTCTCTTAAAGAGGTGAATGGAATTTCTCTACCGTGACAGACAAAGATGTTCTCAAGACGGGGCTTTTAAAAGGACCGTAATAAAAAGGTATGCTTGTCTCCTGTTGGCATGGACAGCTTTGCCAAAGGTTTTACTCCATTTCACTGACACGTAACAAGAGACAAGGAGAGGATCCCACTTATTCGATATTACCTCTCCACTGGCTGCCTCATTAATCTTCCATAGAGAAGTGGTTCCAGAGCTTTGACAGAGTTAATGCCGTCAAACCAGAGACACTGTACATCCCATGGCCCGGATTGAGAAAATTGCCCCTTCCATACATCCTTAACATGCATTACAATTGATGAAGGATAGCAGCGCCTTTGCTGGACTGAGCCGTAGAAACAAGAGCGTCTACACCAACGTTTGACAAAGTGAGTCTTGTCTCAGCTCCTTTGAAGTAGCTTCTGATGCGCTGTTATTTATGCAGCGCGAGACCACAGAGACCACAAGCGGAGCGCCGCCATGTGACCCACATTCGGCAGACATGAAAGTGACGCTCATTGACAATTTTAACAGAGGGCAAAAGTACACGGACGAAGGGGAACACGGCAGTTTCATTCTCAGCTGCTCGTGCCGAGCCGTGGAAATACAGAGCACCGGATTGCTTGATCGAAGAACAATGTTTCAACAACAGTCTGATGTCTTTAGTGGTTCTTCTTTGATTTTGCTTTCATTGCAGGCTTATTGCGTTGGTGTGTAGCTCGATGCAGGGCACCGGAATACACATTATATATCAGTTTAATGGCAGGGTGAACAATGAAATTAACCAAATATGATAGACATTGGGTTGAAAGACTTAGTTGAAATTTACTTCATCTGCCTAGATGTTACAAAACGTGTGTTGAAAAAATGTAATTTTAATATTTCTTATGAATTAGGTTTGCACTGGTCCAGACCCTAGATATGCTGCTATCAGCTTATAGGCTGCTGGAAGACATTTTAGGATACACTGAGCACCCATCTTCTCTTTTCTCTCTCATTGTGGATGAATTTGTATCTCTCCATCACACATTTTTTACTCTGCTTCCTCCCAGGAGTCTTTGTGACTTCACGTCTCAGGGTCCATCGTACCTGGCTGTGTCTGATGCCTCCTGCCATGGCCCTGCTGATGCGATTTCTTGGGAGTGTTTCCTGATCTGATGTGAGGTTCTAGGACAGGGATGTTGTATGTGTACATATTGTAAATTTGTAATTTGTGATATTGAACTATACAAAACAAACTGAATTGAAATTAATTGAAATCGATTTAAATTTATTACAAGGGACTTTTATGAAATGAGTTGAAGTAATACTGATGAGACTATCAGCAAAAAGACTGGAAGCCCTAAAGCTTGTCATCGGGTGCCATTACCCGCTACAGACAAAACAATTTGCTCTATGCAGGTGTGGCAATCTGGACATTTGAATGGGCTAATATTGTTATCATAATTGTTATTGTATTATATTATGTACCTACCTTGCCTCCGCGATCCTTATTTTCTGGTTATTATCATTTTAAACGATTTCTGTTAACTAAAAACCTACCTGCTTTCACCTAAAGTAGCTGCAGGGCGATACTCGTGTTCGCCAATAAGTGTCCGTAGCGGGTTTTGGCATGACTGGCGGCGGCTGTAATTATTGTCTAAAACAAGCAAGTAAGACTAGCATAACCCAGACAGTCAAGACGTAAAACAGTCTTGTTGTATTCACAGGTCGGAAAAGTACACAAGCACCATATATATTAATGTTATGTTTGCTCACTTTGCGATGCTATATTTCGATAGTTATTAAGTATTTAGCACTGAAAGAGAAGACAGCTAAATAAGGCTAGCACCACTAGCTGGATTATGCTAATCGCGCTTAATCCAGCTCGAGTGTTTTAGCGCCATTGTAGCGTCAATACCCTGGCTTGAGAATTGCATTGTTCCATGTAAGATTATACAGTTACAAGATGTGTCCCATAATAAATATCAACAGTAGTGTGTGAGGATGTATAGTTGTAGGTTGTATGTTCACAATTAATAAAATTATTTTCTAAAACATGCAAAATAGACCAGCATAACAGTCAAGATGTGACGCAGCGATTAATATGAGACTGTCTTGTTGTATTCACAGCACAATAAAATCGTCTGGAATGCTGAATGGACATTGTCATCCTTCAGTTTGTAACACAGGCTACATTAACATGAACTCTTTTCAGCTCAGGCCAAACTTAAACTCCACGCCAAGGCACAGATGCTAGATTGGTTCTCTAGCGGGAAGCAAATGCTTTTGTCGCCACTTTGATTGCATAGAATGGAAGTGATCATTTATCATTCCGTCATACACCGTGGTGTTTTTGCACTCTACCACCCGGAGATTCATTGGCAATCAGAGAGTAGTTTTGATACTTTTGCTTTGGATTTTTTCTGATATATTTCCTGTAGAAGAGTATCTGCAATGGTAATTTCTTCAAATATGTTTTCACCCCTCTTGTAGTTCTAGAAATTTTATTTCTGTTTAATGTTGTTATAGAGCAGCACAATCTCATAAGCAGGGTTTCGACTACAGGAGTAGTAGTAATAATCCACCGATGTCGATGTCGGTCCAGTTCTCTGGTAATGTCAAGGGTTTACAGATCGGATCTTATAAACCACCTGTACTTTTTGTATATGATATTCAAGAGTAAAATCTGGATGATTACATCTGTTTAGCTTTAAATAACATCCTTTGTTTCATGTGACTATATATATTTGACAATATCTACATTTTAACCATATTCACTGCTCCTATAAGACATTTTGTTGCATTTCTTTCTGATTATTTTTGGTTTGAATGGTGAAAATGTTGTTATGCATATTGTTGGAGAATTTTCGAGAGCTCTACAAACACAAATAGACAAAGTAGTATATTAAGGCCCTTAATGTGTATTTTTTTAGGGATGCAAAATAGCCAACAATCTAAAAATTTACCAGAGCATTAAAAGCTATATCTTTGTCTGGCCATTACAAAAAAGTGTGGGGTTTCTTGACATATGACAACCATTTCTTTCTCACAATTTGTATGAATACTGTATTCAGATCAATTGATTTGGACTTCAGAGAGAAACGCTGATTTATATAGAGCAACAAAAGCTAAAGTGGAAATGTCATGTATCTCTCAGATATCAGATAGAAATAGAGTGACGCAAACATGTTTCCTCTGTTATGTAAACAATACACATTAATGCTTGAAAACCTTGAAAGAAGACATCCACCAGGTCAGGGAGTCGCCTAAATAACTTATGTTCTGCGCTGTACGTCCGAATCCATCACTGGCTGGCAGTCAGAAAGGAATTAATGACAAATTCGCAAACTCGCAGTTCTGACCGCAAACACAATGAGTTCAACACAAACAAAACAGTGGTCAGCAACCATTCCCGCAGATGAATAAAACCACACCAGCCATTATCTACGCCTCTCATCTCTCCTTTGTCTCAGCAGCTCCACTTTGCCTAGAAATTGCTGACGGCCTTTATTGGTGCGATTCAATATCGGGAGGAAAAAAAATTAATCTGACTTCTTTCTCTCAACAATCCTGCTGCCACAAGACGCCCCAACTATCATTTAACTTTCTGTCGTGCTAATGAATAAATACATAATGCATCATTGGAATGTGAGGCATTTCCCTGTGAATGGCCCACATTTATATGAATTAGTTAGGATTAAACATAGAAAATCCTTTTTGTCAGGTTTTGTTTCTGCAATAAACTCAAATGCTTGTTGATGATCAAACAAAATACCACAGTATGATAATAAAACATTGTTGCACAATAAGAAAATGTCAACGATTATAGTCTTGCATTAAGTCGGTGTTCTCACAAACGGAAACACATAAGAAGTCAAAATAGAAAAGCCAAGTTAGTTAATATATTCATATTCACATTCATAGTTGCATACCTTTCTATTACATAACAGGTTAGGAAGAAACTCAACATCATGTGGATCTTGTCATTATCAATTATATTACATAAATTAGTATACATATGGCAAAAGCTGTTTCTTGAAAACAAAGTTTCCTTTTTAATATTATAAAAGTAATAGCTCCAATCCTTGATTATGTGTATTATTGGCTGAGCCGCATTCAAAACCATTACTCTATTAACACAGAACTGTAACAGCAAAACAAACTACATTTTTGGAATAAGTATTAACTGTGGGTCCCGACGTCCCGTTCATTCAGAACTCCAATAATCCCAAAAATATCAGATTTAATACGAAGATAAGCTAAGGAAATACAAACTCTCCCTTCATCAAACAGGAAGACACAGCAGGCTAAATATTGAGCAGAATAACATCATGTGACCTCACCTGTCGCAATATTCTGTTCCTAATACGAATTCCCAATTGAGAATTCCCAATAGTGAATTCATATTCCTTACCCAGCCTTTGTTTGCTTACCCTGATATTCTTATGCTAAACCTGACTAATCTCACTAATCACGCCTCAACATAACCATACAACCCATCGAACACAACAAGTAATGAGAGGAAGAGTAGCGGGGCCATGCCCTTACTGTGTGGGAAGAGATGGAGAGGACATGGCACGTTCTCCCCATGTTACCTTGGGTTTCCCTCCAAATTAATTGACTACTCTAAATTGCCTGTAGGTATAAATGTGAGAGTGAATGGCTGTCTATCTCTATGTATCAGCCAGTCGGCTCCAGCCCACTCGTGACCCTGAAAAGGATAAGCGGTGCAGATAACGAATTGGCAATTCAAGTGTAAACCTTTTTAATGGAGCAATACATTGGTCAAAACTTAAACTTGAAATATAAGTATAAACTACATATATTATATACTGGAAATAAATAACATAACATTTAGAAATGAATTGACGAGATCAGCTGCATTTAGTTGACATGTATAGTACAATAGAGTTGTCCAATCTAGGAGTGGTCCGTGTTTGTGTCCCGTTCTATTGTTTGAAATTCATAAAAGTAAATTTTGTCATTATGTTCTGTGTTATTGAGTGTCCTGTTGAATTTAGCTCCACCCTCTTCTTAAACTTTTGTTTGCACAAGAATCTAGATGGGGACTGCTATAAAACAAGATGGTGATAGCAAAATTGCTAAACTCAAGGCTCACTCTGAATACATCCACTTTTTAAATACAGATTCTAGCATGCAAAAAGGGACTGAAAGCAAAATAGAACGCTAATACAACAGACCAACAATGGCAGGATTATTGGCAATGTTCCAATGCATCTCAACAATTATCCCAGAACTTTACGGATGCTTTCCACTGTATGTTGCTTGACAAGCAATCTGGTAAATGTCGCCAAAGAACAACATTGCATGGGGACAGAATGATTATTTTTCACCATATAGCTGTGTGTTTATTACATGAAACCTTGCCATGTATATGAATGTAGTAACCACTTTTTAAAAGCCACTTGACCCTGTTATTTACAGTTAATTCAATTCAATTCAATTCATTTTAAATAGCCCAATAGCACAAATTTGCCTCTGAGGGCTTTACAATCTGTACACATACGACATCCCTGTGCCAGAACCTCATATCAAATCAGAAAAAACTCCTAAGAAACCAGCAGGGGCTACACAGGACCCTATGAGACGTGAAGTTACAAAGACTCAGGAGAGGAAGCAGTTAGTAATGTGCGATGGAGAGATGTAAATTCATCCATAAGGAGAGAGAGAAGAGGAAATAGGTGCTCAGTGTATCCTAAAATGTTCCCCAGCAGCATATTATTTAACTTAAGAAGCTACTTAGAAAATAAATACATTGTGCACTAGCCTCAAGTCTGGGGGTAAGAATAGCTGTGCGTTTGTAGCTGACCTACTTGAGTCTTAATGTGTGAATGGGGGTATTGTTATTTTCAGCCTGTAGTTTATCTCAGCAGGCCAACCAGTGATGGATGCTAGACGCACTGTTAGCGTCGGTATTTTTCTGTGCATGGTGTCTGTCCTGTCAGAAGTAAAGTGAATGTCTGTAACATCTCAGACAAGTCAACCACCTGTTTTACAAATCCCTCCCCTCCTGCCATTACTAAGTGCTGCTCATGCAGTGAGTCATCGTCAGGTGGACAATGAACCAGTGTCTGGTCGGACTCAGCAGACACATCTTCAGCTTCGGCCCGTGCAGCTGCAGCGCTGTGTTCAGACACGCGGACACAAAGAGTCAGGCTGTCTCCAGTCTCACCGAATCTAGAGCTTTCAGCAATGTTTAGCACGCAACCAATCACATGGCAATTTGTGTGGGCTTATTGTGGAGCTTACTGGCCAATGACAAACGCTCATTTAACAAATTTAACTAATAATTTGTAGGGATCACCATTGCCGTGTCCATACTTGAAATATATTCCAAGGATAGAGAATGTTGGATGTTGTACAGATTGTAAAGGCCTCTGAAGCAGTTTGGGTAAATATTTAAATATTTTAAATTTTTCAAGTAGAAATAGGATAATTTTGACAGCAAACTATTTTGCCAAAGACTTGTGATAATCATGTGGATACATCCTGAATGAATCAGCATCTCTGTGATTTGGAGTTATATACACCATTTCAAATTATATTTATCTGTATGCACATTAACTTAATAAATAGTTATATCTTTTGACTGTGCTCCCCAGGAACCTAATTTATTTGTATTAGAAAACACTTATTAGACAGTCTTTGTGATATTTGCCAGAAAGAATCCCCCTGGGTTCTGCAGGATGAGGGTTAAGGATTCCACACTGCAGGAAGCTCACATAGGCTTTAGGCATACAGCAGGTCAGGAAAAATAAGAAAAGCATATGACGAATAACGTGTTAGCACACTATCCCCTCAGCCAGGAAAGTGTGGAAGGGGCAGAATTGGAGACGCTTGTGTATTCTGTTTTTTTCTCCAGTAGAAGCGCTCCTTCAGCTTAAGGATCACAGGCCCTGCTCTCCTAAGACACATATTCTGCCCACGAAGCAATACTGGGGAACTCAAGACTGATTGGAGAAGACAGGCTGGTCCGCTATTGCCAGCAGAGTGTTCAGGATTCGGCATATGCGTCGGCATCCCGGCAGGGACATCGGTCCGCTGGGATCTGATTGGCAGCAAGGAGCCGGCATGGCTCGCTCTAGCAGCACACCTGATGACGTGGAGGTTCAGACAGATAAGGCTGTCCTGATGCTGCCCGTATGACAGCCAAATATAATCCAGCATTCTTCTGAAAGCACTGCCTGTACCCTGGGTATATCTGCCGACGGGCTGGAGGGGATCGCTCTTTGGCGTGATGGACGGCGAGTGATGGACGGCCAAGAGGTCAGGGCAGCCTGGGCAGCCTGGTGGACCGATAGCTTCCTCCTCTACCACAGAGGCCTTGTGTCAAAGGCAATGCTTGACACCCCGGCTTTGAGGCCTAATGGCATTGGGGTTGTGAGCAGACAGCTGGTTAGAAAGATGCGCAATGGAGCCTAGAGTTCATTATTAAGTGTAATGAATGTCAGTGTACCGAGCTCATCCGACACATCAGGTGCCAATTATAGAGGGGGGCCCTCGATCTGGTTCTAAGCTCAATGCACTGAGGAGGAGCTCTTTTGGCCTAACTGACATCCGCCTCATTAACTGGCAGAGGCAGGAGGAGAAGACCAGGTACCAGCCTCGCATCCAGGACCTCAGTGGGCCCTCCTGGGGGTGGAAGGGGTGCACCGGGACACACATTCTCCAGGCTGCGTCTCCACTGGGCTCCCTCCTTGCCTATTATTGATGAGGTGGAGGGTGAACAGAATATGAATGGGAGAGAGCCGGAGTGACATTTGGAGGTGATTAGATACTCTTGTGCCCTATCGCCAGAGTGATTGCAGGGCAGTTCGTTCATTAGGCAACACTGAATAGCGCCTCAAATCTCAACACATAAAGAGGTAAATAAAGCATTCATGTGTATCATTGCCTTGGGCAGCGGAGGCCAACACTATTGATTTTTCTGGAGTGTTCTAAAATAATGGTCACAGATGTGTCAAGGCATTCATCAAACCGTCTCTACGAGCCAAATTCACAATGCAGTAAAAAGCCAATATGCTGCTCTGTTCTCGCAGAGTAATCGGAAGTCTGTGCCAGTGTTAGTGGTGACAGTTTAGCTACTTGGTACAATATACTGTCAACCAATCACGCACACATAGACACACACACACATACATACCCCACAAGCACCAGCATTTTTCCATTCACAGCTCTCTTAACTGTCTGTTTCAAGCTCCATTTTTTCCCCTGATAGAATGGACACACAGAGCAGATTTTTACTTAAGATCAGATCCAATATGTTAGATACAGAGATTTTCTGCTGAAGAATATTGCGCCGGCAGATTTATACTTCCCCCAAATGCCGTTGTTAACCAACAAGCCTCAAGGTGCATGTCTACTCTTTCAATAAAACGTTAAGTTCTCGCCACTATAAAGCAGATTCTCCTCAGGCACGGCCAGCGGCCTCACAATATATTGCTGGTTGACTTAGTAGCACTGATTATTAGGTCGGTACATCACAGCTCCAGCAAAGACAACAACAGGAGGACAGGGCGACCACAGGCACTTACGGAGGAAGTACAACAAGTCGTCTGAGAGGTTGGCCAGAATTAGAATTAGAATTGGGGGGGATTTGTACTTAGTTGTGCTCCAGCAAGTCAGAGGTATTTAATTTAGAGTATCCCCAACGGCATGCCTTGGGAAACACCGTGCTTAAGCAGACCTGGGTAATATATGGCCTGGCTGGCCGGAACCGGCCCTCATGACGGTTCAGTTTGGCTTCACAGGTCTAAGACAAACCATACAATACAATGCTATTTATGAAGCTAAAGAGTCAGATGAAATGACCTAAATTGGCTTTCATTTTGAAAAAGTGTCTGTACTGAAAGTATCACGTGCTGTTGTTACACATGTTGTAAACTCAGGGAGAGAGCATTACATCATAGAACTGCTGGAGGAGCATGAGACTGAACAAACTGATGTGTGGCTACCACACAGCTGTCGGGTGGTTCTGCATGGATAGAGAGCTCCAAGGAGTGTAGGACCTGAAATCAGAGTGTTGTCCGACAAAAGGAAAAGGACATCCCCAAACTGACAAGTGAAGACTGCTCGGGTGACATGGCGTTTGGCTTCATAACTGGTTCAGAAGTTAGAGCAGAGAGTCCCTTACTCAAAAGATCGGAAGTCCATCGGCAAGACATCGACATGCGAATGGGTGTGAGTGATTAGATAGTCCTGTTGGGCAGGTGGCACCAAAGCCATCAGTGGATCAGTGTATGAATGGATGAATGACATGTGGTGTTACTTAAAATGGGACAGGCCCACTTACCATGTACCGTAAATGGACTGATGTCAAAATTGCAAGGAAAGGGTCGCCTAGTCAAGTCTTTTGTGAAGAAGCTGCTGGTTCTCCTGTAGACGAGTACACCTCCCGACTCCAAAAGACAAGACTGTCTAATGATCAACTCAACAGATATGCCGCCATGTTGAGGGCATGGGGAGTTTTTCCAGGCGATTTGGAGACTTCAAAGCAGTAGAGCCTGATATGTCCACAATCTGCTTTCCTTTGACATGTCGTATCCCCAGTGATGTGCAACTTGAACTCGGAGACTTTGCAGTCCGGTACACTGCTGATGTAGCACCTCAAATCAATGCCATTACTGACATTTTACTCATCTCATGGGAAAAACTTTCCACACATGAGGAGTCTTGCTCAGAGGATGCTGGTCCTCTTTGGATCCACAGACTTATGGGAATGAACATTCTCAGCATTGAAACTAAACAATTCAAGATACAAAGCTTCTTTCAGTGATGATCATCATAGTAACAACAGGAATTACACCTGACTTTGATTCGCTAGTTTGAACACTTCAGAGACTTGCTTCCTCCAAATGAGTAGAGTGATACACAGCATACTGTAAACACAGGAGTACAGGATATGTTGTGCCCCTGAAAACATTAATGTATTACATGTGTGTGTATTAAACATTAATTTGTGAAGTTTATATTTCTCAGGTTTTGGCAGTTGCACTTCCTCGTAGATTGTGGAGAAAAGAAATATAACATGTGCATCAGTGTATGGGTCAGAAGAAAGTGCTGGGAGTGTACTGATTTAGAAGTTTTATTTAATCAGATTTGTTTGTTTTCAATTAAATGATGTTCTTCTAAAAAGGTCAAAATTAATAACAATGTATTTTCTTTCTAAAAAAATGCCACATGATGAACTAAAGTGTACAAACTCAGAAGTATTGGAAAGGCATCCTTTTGCTAAACAATCAACCATGAATTCAGCTGTAGCGCATTATCTCACCCCGTGTGTTGTAACATTCATATCAGCACTGTGTGACGAGACCTCTGGAGGTCCGCCATCGCCACCTCTCCGGATCCAACTTCTCCAGCAGGGTGTGAGGTCAGAAGTCCTCCATCTGTCAGATATGTGCCCTGCCACTGTCATATCACTCTTCACAAATGACCACTAAGGCCAACTGCCAGTGCCTGAAAAGCCTTATGTTTCGATGACCATCAAATGTTCGCCACACGTTGACAGGCTGCTGCCCTCAGACCTTCATGGAGGACACAAGCACCGTAAATACTGCATGTCAGAAAACTCTTGAGCACTCTCTAGTAGGTCCTCCTGACATCTCAAGAACAGGGAAGATAGAAAATGCTCTGCACTGGTTTGTGAAGTAAATGTTGTGGATATACTTTTGAGGAATTGAAATCACCAAAATTAAATAGTCTGAGTAGTTTTTTCACATCCTTTTAAAATACCCCTTAATATTTCAAAAAGGCTGGAAAGCAGCTAACGACCTACAAAATCAAAAACATGTTTGTTGCATGAGGCCAGCCCAGTCTGGATTGTGCAAACTTTGGTGGGTCTCCGGTCGTGACCTGGCCGTGGGAGCTTGCTCCCATCGGGCTCGCTGGACAGTGACACATTGATGTATGAGCTCCATTTTTTTGCTCACTCTCCCCCTCAGCACAGAGAAGCAGGTGTGCTGATCAGTGCCACTTGATCTGTCAGTCGGATGGATAAAAATAGCCTTGGAGATTGAGCTGGGGAAAAGGACTCGCCTAACTCTTTGGTGGGAACTCAATTGACTTTGAAAGGCTCCCAGAATGTTCCTCACTTCAATGAACCAAAGTCTTCTCAAGGTTGAACATCTTGAATGTATCTTTATAGATATCAGTCATAGAGAAGGCTTGTCTTACAATTAGGTGTCTGATAGCCGGAAAGGATTAACTGCCTTTTATTGATGTGACATTACTTTATAAATCTGTAATGCACAGAAGAGGTTATTACGTGAAAGTGATCTAGTGCTCTGAAATAATCAATTATCTTTGCTGGATGCGAAAAAACATAACAACTAATACAACATCATTATTTTTCAACCTGCTGCAACTACGAAAACACGAGGCGAACAGCTATTGTAGTGTCTGTCATATGTACTGTTGCAGCTGTAAAGCGGTTGATAAAGCATCACGGTACCCTCAAAAGGCCTCGTTTTACTCTCTACATTTGGTGTGGTAACATTTATAAAGAGACAAGTAATTTATTCATTTTCTGTCTATTTGAGTTAGCATGTGGCTAACCTCTGGGGATCATGCTCAGGAGTTGTGTTGTATAAACTGTACATATATACTGTATGATTCATGCAATCAACTAAATGTTTTGGTTACAATAAATCAATATGTAATGTCTCCTTGAGGGGAGGACAAAAAATCATGAACATAGCTAGATTGAGCATTATTGTTATCATTACATACACTACTGTTCAAACGTTTGGGGTCACCAAGACAGTGTTGTGGCTTCCATGAAAAATCACACTTTTATTCATCAAATGAATTGCAAAATGAATAGAAAATGAATAGTCATGACATTGACGAGGTTAGAAATAATGATTTTTTTTTATGAAATATTTGTTGTTCTTCAAACTTCTAGCTCAAAGGTAGGCCAGTGTTATAGCTTCTCTCACCAGCATAAATGTTTTAATCTGTGCTAACATAATTGCACAAGGGTTTTCTAATCATCCATTAGTCTTCTAAAACAATGAGCAAACACAATGTTTAAAACCCTGGAAATGGGCCTCTACACACCTGTATACTGTATATTTAATTAAAAAGCAGATGTTTCCAACTAGAATATAATAGTCATTTACCACATAAAAAATGTATAGAGTGTATTTTTACATTGAAAGAAACAGTGCTTTTCTTTAAAAAACAATTGGGGACATAATACTTTTTTTCTTTTTCGAAGTGAACCTAATGTTTTGAATGGTATTGTGTATATATATATATATATATACATATAGTGATATTTATTGACATTGATCAATAGCCATATCATCCAGCCCCTTAAACTAGGCTACTATCTGGATTAATGCAGGAGTTCTTCGCTGCTTGGCATTTTTCCTTACTGGTCATTTTCTGTCAGAATATATCTTGGGCATTATTCTCTCCTGCTGTAGGCTCTGCAAAATAGAAAAGAAGAAACTTTGCGACTTTTCTCTGAAGTTCCTGATCAAGAGAGATTGAGGGCACAGACTAGATGAGAGTAAAGCTGCGGCGTCAGCAGCTTTCATTGTGGGGAGGCTCTGCTCGTTGTTTGAACAGCAGGCGCCTATTACACCACATGGATGCTCAGAGTAATTAAATGTGCTCTGTTCCCCTTCATCTCTTCATCTCTCTCTCTCCCCCTCTTTCTCTCTCTCTCTCTCTCTCTCTCTCTCTCTCTCTCTCCCCATCTATCGTGCTTTAAATATGCACAAATTAAAAAAAGGTGTCAATGTCAATGTTGTTTGTCAAGACCTTCGTCTGCTAAATGTAGAAGAAGTGTTTTATTCACTTGTCATAGCCTCATAGTTACTGCAGGACTACTAAAGAGTGAGCATGCATGTTGGTAAGGCTGCAGGATTAAGTATGCCATTAAGTCCTCAAGTGAATTTAGTTATGTTGTAGTTAATGTTCCCTTTGACTGGGCTCACTTTTAATGAGCAATTCTCCATTTCCTTTCCACTTGACACGCTGCAATCGTACATTGACAAAAGGTGCTAAAACTTGGCGCTAAGAGGAGGCGTGTCTAATTAGCTAGCCACTTGTGGCTCTCCCAACGGCAACCGCCATTTCAAATATTGGAGCTGTTATCATAATCACTTTGACTATTGGCATAGAAGCAAGGCAACGGTCCGTTTAATGTGGCATCCAAAACACGTCGTGAAGCACGTTCAGTGTTTTACAGGCTCAGCAGGGGGTCAGGTTATGCTAATCATGGTAAAGCACATAAATGAGATATCTGGCTATCTTAAGTAGTAGTCATCCCAGTCACTAGTCTCTTGGGGCTCCACACTAAATTGGGTATTAATTATCTCAAACTTAAAGTGCTGAGTCAGTCATTCACCCACATATTCAATCAGAACTTGTAAGGCCAAACTTAAATCAGCTCAGAAAAAAGACAAATAGTCCTCATATTGCATCTAAAGAGGAGAGATTGACAGTATTAGTAACATACCCTCAGAAAAAGGCAGAGGAGACTGTTATTGGTTTCTTGTTCCAGAAGAAAATAAAGAAGTAAAAGGCTGTCACGTATGTCGAGGAACGAAATGACTGGGTTTCCAAGGATTGAACAAAAATCCATAAAACATTTTTTTAAGGAATTTGATTTGGCGTTCCACCCCCCAACAGTGCTTAAACATCTATATTTAGTGTAACGTCTTCATCCGTGTAATGTGCTTCCTATAGGGAAGAAGGAAAGATTGATAGATCTATTTGTATCAAATGCATTCATAACTCTTGCTTTGTCCGTACCATGGGAATAAACAGGAGAAAATATACAGGGGTGTGGGGTGGGGATGCTGGCGTGGAACCATTTTCACAGAAGAAAGAATTAACTGTAAAATAACCCCACAGTGGAAAAGCCTGTGATACCACAAATCAGGCCCAAAGCTGCACTAAATTGAGGGCATGACAGCCCTCCCTCCAACAACACGTAACAAGCGGGAATGAAGATGGCACCAAAAAGGAGAGCACTTAATCTCCAAAGTGTTCCGAATGAAGTCAGGCTTTTGTCATTGGCTTCTTGGCAAGAAGTTACCTAAATCAAGTCCAATAGCTCCCTTTGCTGAGAAAATACCCGTCTGCTGCTTGTTCAGACTATGCAAAATAAGTCAACATGCCCCCCGATCTCCCCCCACTCACCCTCACATGACTGATCCTGTTTTAAGGACTGGGGAGGGGGAAAAGGTTTGAAGGGGATATTTTACAGACATGTAAAGTACTGTCAGGGGGAGTCAGACAAATCTGTGCCTGCTCTAATCTATGCAGAAAATAAATAAACCAAGCATGGCTGTTTAATTGATGCCTCTAACTTGGCTTCGGGAGCCGAGCTGCCGCAGAGCTGGATGGCCATCAGTGTAAAGAAGACAAATAGGGACGAAAAGAGAGGGGAGGATGTGGTCACGGTGACTCAAAGGCTTTGAATTTAAACCTGGTATTACTCCCCAATTGCAATTCATACCTAAGTGATTTATAGGCATGATCTTGCCTTTATATGTCGCCAAGGGCATCTGGGCTGTCTCTAGATTCGCTGCATAAAGATCTGCGGAGCCCCGACGCTTTTGATAAAAGACTGATGTTTGCAATGGAGACGGACCCTCTGTGGAGAGGGCGTTGAACGGAAACCATCACAGATGAGATATTGATTCAGCGCTGATTACAGCCACAAAGATGAACATCAAAATATTGTCAGCAGGGATAATATCATTCTTCATGATATTATAATGACTGGAAAAAGTAACTGTTTTCATGTCAAGGTTAGCTAACGCGACTTTACTGTACATGGTTATAGACATGGTCTCAGATTAAATTAACTGGAACACGTACACACATGTACAACTAGAAATCTCTTCACTAAAAATGCAGACACCCTCAGCATGTCTTGTTAGGAAATGTAGCGACGCTACAACCAAAATGCACACGTCATACAACATACAAGTCCTCTATTCAAATGCCGATTTGCAGATATTGTCTATCTGTAGCTGTCATTTCAATGCATAATATATATTCTATCTTTTGCTCGAGTTACTGTTTTTCACAGCTGCTACTATACTGCCGGTGTGCCACTTTCTGTTTACCAAACTTGTGATTGAGAACAATAAGTCTGGATCCATCAAGAGAGAAGCACAAAAACAGGTTATTTATTGTGAGACAATAGGAGCAGTTCTGACCAATTATCAGGAAGCCGCCTCAAAATATAAGACTAAAACTAGGAGCTGCAAAACAACCAGCACAAAAATAAGGGAAACATGAGCTCTGGGAAAGCATATCAGATAATAGGGACAACCAGTGAATACAAATATGTTTTTAACAGAAATGTGAAAAATGGGTCTAAACTGTATTTTGTGTTATTTTTATCAAAAGTGATTCATGCTTTCTACAATGTAGGCGGCATGTGGTTAAACACACTATGGTTAATTAAACCTGCAATAACTTACTTTTTTTGGCCACAGCTGTTCTGACCGATCGGACCAATCGGTCTAGGCTCTACTAATTAGCACGGTAAAGTCAGAATTCATACCACAAGACATAATCCTACTAGTGTACTTGCTATACCTTTTATAACTTTCACCTCTAGTGAGATACCAAGTCCTCCGAGGCCAATTTGTGACACTGGGCTATACAAATAAAACTGAATTGAATTGTCTATTCTGTTGTCAGTCCAATATGAGAGAACCACAAAGTAAAGCTTCCCCCAAAGGCTTGTTGATCACGTTGAGGGAACAGGGTCGGTGCAGGCTTTGATACTTCATTTATTGGATTAAATAAAGTGCTTTCGTTTTGTCGTCCCCGCTACCAGAACACTACTTTGCCCTGGAGGAGGCTCGATGTGGCTCCAGGGGACGGACCCTCAATAAGCAGTTAGCGACTAACATTCAGCTGCACAAACTCCCCCAGCGGGCAGCTGGATCGTCCGTACACTACAACTTACACTTAGTTTTTGCCTCATTGAATTTTGGGCCTAAATCATGAGGTGTAGAATCAACCAATATGAGCGCCAGCTGTTGTATGCCAAATATGATCTAAAATCTGATCTTACTTGGCCAACATATCATATGAATGCTCAAGGGTACAAGGTGTTGGAGTTCAACCCAGAGGGTAACATTATTCTGACCTTTGCACCAAACTTGAGAGCACGACAATGACGTAGTAGAAAATAGATTTTTCGTAATGTGTTGTAATGTGCTAAGCCGTCAATATACACAAACCAAAAGGCAACCAGAAAGATGTATGTCAGTCTTCACACTATTTAAGCTTCCACAACTAATGTACCTTTCTGTAATATTAAGGGTAAGGTTTATTCGTAGCCTCGTTAGTTATTCATTGCCTCTAATGTGCGAACATCTGGTCAGTGACCACCTGTGATCCTTGCATAACTTCCGTTGTCCGTTTCACCCTGAGTTCCCCATTCAGGCTGAAGTCCAAGAAGCCTGCAGGGTTTCTCCTCCAGCCGCTCTGCATCCTTTAGCTGATCAGCAGCTATTCAAGACAGCCAGACCTCCCGCCTTCAGCTTATGTACTGGAAATCAGGAGTCACACACCAGAAATCACTTCAATCTGTATGATAATGTGCGACTCCCGTCTGGGATCAATCCAGATCAGCAGCTATCAGGACAGGTTGGTGATTAAATCTACATTATATAGTCAAAGTAATAATGCACATATGGTGCAGTAACCCTCTGTGAACAAAAGCACTTCATTAAATAAACATTTCAAAATCTGGTCCTTTTTTTTGTTTTTTGTTTTATGCACACAGGAACCATACACTGGGTTTTATGTTAGAGACCAGGGACTTTCAATTATGAAGCCTGGAATTGGGTTTCACCAACAAGGATTATTTTAATCAAAGATTAGTTATGCTTGCTAAACTAGGTTTAAAAGGAGTTTAAACTAAGCAGAGCTCTGCTGCACAATAAAAAAGAAAATGTAACCAATTGTTTCGTTATTAGAGCACAATCAATAGATATGCTCCCTCAGCCACATTTAAATACATAAATACATTTGCATGCTGCAAATTAGAACGATATTTGGAAACCGTTAGTAGGTGAACCAAATGTTATTAATTACGCTCCAGCATAGAAGCTCTTAATTCCTCTCTTCTTGTATTAATATTTTTGGCAGGATTAATGAAGAAATATGGCTGAATAATAGAAGATAAAACAATAGACTGTTTTCTGAGTAAGGACAAATATGACTGCCTGTTGGCCAATGTTCAGCCCCAGAACAGCTGTCTAGCCAAAAATGTATCCTGAGAAGAAACAAAAGTGTGAAAAGGGGCCAAGAAAAGTTGGAAGATGCGAGGGGTGCAGCTATGGCACCTATGAGCAGAAGACTTTTAGCAAACAAGAAAAGCCCATTCAGACTATCAGAGGGCGGCTACTTTTTTTTTGTTATTATTTTATTTATCATGAGCAACTCACATTTTGGCTAGAAGTTCAACTTGAACTATTTTGATTCTCCCAGCACATTGGCTCTGCACAGTGTGAAGTCGGGTTGCACGGTATACTAATACTAAAAAAGTACCTGTACGTTCAAAATGATAGTTTGCAATATTTTTGTATCGATACTAAATAGCATGTCAAGCTGTCTGATATAGATAAATATAACAGTATCGTATCGCATTTGTGGTATTGTATCGAATTCTGGTATTGCGATATTTATGGCAGGTATAATATCAAAGTTATAATTTTGGTATTGTGACAACCCTACTGTGAATCAGTAGCTCTTCAATACCGACTGTGCAATAGTTGTACAGTTTGTCTTTCTTTGGATTTTATTAATGACTTTCATAATGGGAGCTCCTCCATGTGCAGCACTCTCCATCCCTGTTTCCTAATACCCTCTTTTGCATTCCCTCTGTTTTATCATGTCCTGGCTCATCCGCTCAATAGAATATTCAATTCAATTCAGTTTATTTGTATAGCCCAGTTTCACAAATTACGAATTTGTCTCAGAGTGCTTTACAATCTGTACACATAGACATCCCTGTCCCAAAACCTCACATCGAATCAGGAAAAACTCCCAAATAACCCTTCAGGGGGAAAAAAGGGAAGAAACCTTCAGGAGAGCAACAGAGGAGGATCCCTCTCCAGGATGGACAGATGCAATAGATGTCATGTGTACAGAAGGACAGATTTAGAGTTAAAATACATTCAATGAATTTGACAGAGTTTATCAATAGTTCATATTTAGGCATATTCCATGATGAAGAGTTTGGAGACCTCCACCATCCATCAGAAGATGGAGGCAGAGTGGAGGAGTGGGCAGCGGCACAGCTGGTGGCAGGAACTCGCAACCCATCCATCGATGGTCCATCAGCAGATGGGATCTATGCCGTCTCATAGGGTCCCATGACCCCATGAGTAATTATGGTCAGAGAATTAGATGATAATAAAAAAAAGAAGTATAGACAAGTATCTGACATTTATGAAGATGCCATTATCTTGAGTATGCATCTACTGTATTAGTTTGAATAATGACACAGCTTCATCACAGAGAATGTGATCATTGGATAGAGAGGCGCCACGTTCCCAACTAAACACTCTGCAGTCATCGGATGGAGTCATCGGATGCAGTGTGAGATATGTGCTAGTTAAAGACAAACTAATAAGCCTAAACCAGGTTTGGTTGTTTAGTGGAAAATAAGGCCTTCTTTGTGGCTGATGGATATGGAAGGATTTCATTTCAGAACACTGTGTCGCTTCTTCAAGTAGCTTAAATCGGTTATTTCTAAAATCTTCCGATTCCGATTTTGTCGAGCAATTTGCACTACACAGCTCTCTATTTTAGAGCAGCTTTAGCTTTTGACACCTGTTGTCGCAAAGGTTTTTACCACCCGGCAACCCGATAACATTTGAAGAGCTCTTCCTTGAGGACGTCAAACAAAGGTGCCGAGGGACACGTTGCTGCAGCTGCCTCGCTCTTATAATGAGGGATGTCAAGGATTTGCAGCACTGAACTTTTGTGCCCTGATCTGTGGCGGGGTCACCGTTGGGTTCATATCAATAATTCACCCGGCGAGCTCAACTCCCTTCCCTTGTTATGAAAGCAATCTTGTTAGGAAGTCGTGCCAATACTGTCTTCATCTCGCTACTCAACTTTATTTGTAACAGGCTGGAAATAGAGTAGAGGGGGAAAAGATTAGCTCAGTTCATCTGCATGAGGCCATTTGTTTGGCAGCGGGGACAGGAAGGAAGCCTGGATCTGGTGTGTGATCTGAAGAACTAAGTCCCCCCCACACACACACACACACACACAATGAATGCCTTGCTTATTCCTCTCAGGGTCGGAATACATGAGTTAATTTAAATCTTGCTCTTCATCCTCCGCTGTATGACTTCTGGACCGCCTTCGTCTGCTTTATCATGAAACAACCTGGAGCTGTCAGAAGGCTCAGCGGAGACCCGGAGAGAGAAGGGCAGAGAAGTGGAACGCCGTACGGGATGGGCTGCGGGGAGACTCCTTTTTCCCTCCCCTCCCGCACACACAGCTGGCGGCAAGCGACAGTAACCTTTCCCCGTCAATGACAGGTGCTGACGGCAGCATGGGGGGGGGGGGGGGCATTATGTCCGACTTCTTTTTCAAATTAGAACCATTTTGTCGTCATTGTCGTCGTCTCCTCCACGGCTCTGCTCATCAAGGGTGGCCGCAAATTTGCCGTGAATAATTCCCACGCCCGGGGGATATTGAGTGCATTCTGTCAACACTTTACATAACGCTCAGGTATTCATAATACCTCGAAAAACAAGTTACGACACAAATCGAATCAAACGCCCCCACTTGACGCCTTTACGGGAGACTTCAAAGCCGTCTCGCTGGCCTTAATCACGCTGCTCCAGTTTAAACGAGATCCATCCACCGGAGTAAAACATGTCCAACGGTTCCCCTTATATTAGTGTGCTAATGAGGTCCCAGTGTGATACTTTTTAATGAAACCATCCAGGAGGCCAATTGTCCATAACTAATTATCATATGCTAATTGGCACACTAAAGAGGCAGGACGACGACTGATTTTGTTTGTCTGCACCTCTCGTTTCTCTCTTCACTCTGTGTGTGTCGTGCATTGTATCAAAAGGGCTGTCGTTCAGTGGAGAGAGCGGTCATCCCGCAACCACAAGGTACTGGGTTAAATCCCCGCTCTCCCCATTGGTTAAATGCAAACAAGAGTGTAGGGTTGATAAAGTGTATTCATTATTAAATGAGTGTAATTATGTTTGAAAGACAGCACGAATTGAATTGCGTCTGAAATATGTTTACCATGTGTATACACAATAAGGGTTTACTGGCGCGAGTGCGTAATTTCGAAGTGTGTAAGATGTTATTATATTCAATTCAGTTAATTTGATATAGCCCAATATGACAAATTATGAATTTGCCTCAGTGGGCTTTACAATCTGTACTAGGGGTGAAACTAACGATTATTTTGATAATCGATTAATCTGTCAATTTTTTCCGAATAATCAATTAATCAGATTTTTTTTTTTTTAAATTGTTCCACGCCTGGAGTAATTGAAAAAAAAAGATAATTTGTGATACTCATGTTAATTAAAGCGGTATATACTGTATGCTGTGGAATTCTCATTGTTAGTTTAAATACTACATCTTCTCACTTTTTGTGTGTATACACTGTGCTTTCACAAACTGTTTGGTCATGGAAATTTGGTTTAGTCATGGAAAGGTCATCATGTGTATGAACCCTGTCCCAAACAGAACTGACAGCGCTTTACTCACCTGACTATTTGTGGTTTAACCGCATCATACGTGTCGGTGAGGGGCCGTAGCTTATCTCCGTTGCTTTGCTCGGTCAGAACCAATATATGTCATGTGTAAAGAATGAACAGCATCACAGTTACATGAACACATTCAATTAATATAAATAGTTTGTAGTAGGCATTGATCGAATTCTATACTTGTAGAATAAAAACAACAGCATTGACCGACACTCTAATCAAACTAATGTGTGAATTGAATTGAATTGATCACTATTTTGAGTATTGCCAGGTGTCAACAATTACACTTGAAATATTGCACAGCATCCTCATTTGCCATAAGCCCCCAGCCCCACCCCCTCCCAACCCAGCACTCCAAAGGATGAAATGAAGAAGAAGAAGAAGAAATCTGCTATAGATCCCCCCACTGGTCTGAGAAAGAATGAGCCGTGATGAAAAGCACCATATATCGAATTGCAGCCAAGAAAAGAAGAACATTGGGTGGCACCTGGCAACGGACCATATTGGTTCAGTTCTGGTTCAGTCTACCAGAAAATGGGACAGGGAACACAAACAAATACAAATAGCCACTATTGCTTTAGAGATTGCAGCTGACCAGCTCTGAAAACTGAATATAGCAATAGGTTCTGGTTCAGGGGGCAGCACAAAGGCGGCGGTCCTGCTGTGAACACGCGTGGAAAGCTGCTCCCTAGCGATGAGGCTTGGCCATCGTCACGGCACTCGAGTGGAAATAATCAAGCTGGGATTCACTTTGTATCAAAGGGATGCTTGACAAGCTAACCAAACAGCATGGATCAATTGTCAGTATCGCATGGCACCCATTTGTCCATGGTCCATGTGTTGTTGTCGGAGAATCCATACCATCTCTACTGATCCCGTCTGTCGGAGCATGTACACATGTCCGGATTCCATTTTTTGCTCATTTAGGTCAGTCATTAGGGCTTGAGACAATTAGCTATGAACGATAAAGCCTAGAGGTAGGACAGAGGATTCACACTGAATTCCCCGTTAGCCCATTTGCACAGGCTCATTAGACAGATTGCAACGAGGGCCTTGCAAGTTGTTTGCCGGTAGGCGACGCCGGGGTCGACTCCGACGGCTGATGGGCCTTTCCACACTCGGTAAATAGGGATATTTCAATGTTAATGGTTTTGGTGCAAAAAGGAAAGAGACATTAGAATGGTCAGGTTATGCTTGCTGAATTCTTGGTCAATGCCACAGAGCGGTTCCCTGCCGTTAGTCCGGCCAATGATTTTTAAAAGGTTTGCTGCCATATTGTTGAACAATGTGAAGTTACCAGATAATGTCAGAGTTTGAACTAATGGCCGTGTCTGATTCAAAAGCTTTTTATATATCGAGAAGCCAAAATGATCCTCAGTGCACCGTCATGGAGTGTGACAACACATTAACTCAGACAAGTCAACAGCATGCAGTACATAACCGCTCAATGACATTACCGGAGTATGCAAATGACATTTTCCTGAGCTAAAATGCATTGAGCTAAAAATAGAATAGGAGATTTGGGTGTCTTGGATATTTGGGAAAACTAATGACCTGCCTCCAATGAGCATGCTCGCGTAAACTCTGAGAAAATATTGTCAGTGTACTTGTTACCCACAGCCATAAAGGCTTGTATGGGCTTGATGGATGGCGGCTTTTCATTGGCAATCCATCAAGTCATGTCAATACATTGCTGGGAAGAAAATATGTGTGTGTTGAGAGTGTTGTGTGTAATGGAGTTGTTCAATGAGGGGATAGTATTTTGTCTGTTGAGACGCGTAGCGGTGGACCATAACTCCC
The DNA here is from genome assembly GCA_036178185.1 of Liparis tanakae. NCBI lineage: Eukaryota > Metazoa > Chordata > Actinopteri > Perciformes > Liparidae > Liparis > Liparis tanakae. The sequence continues at coordinate 6,646,114 of CM070094.1, read as the reverse complement.
AGTAGTACCGTACCCACACTTTCACCTAGAACTACCGGTGGGGAGCTGTGGCTTCTGACAACATATCGACTTGCCCATCTCAGGGAATTTCAAACCAGTTCCTGAAAACCTAAGGCTAAAATCACCCTGGGCTGCTTCAAACGCAGACATCAAAAAAAGCTACCTTTATGGATTGATCTTGGTGATCATATAATGGATTTGGCCAGGGCCCGACTGACGGCTGTAATGGGTTTCTGTGCCGGCTGGCTATCGGAAGTCTGTCAGTTGCACTGTATCTCCATGGAACGCCCCATACATTTGCCGGAGGCTCCTTCCACCTGCTCTTGAGGGACCATATAGTAAATTGACTTCAGAAGCACTCAAGGAAACAAGAGAACGAAACATCAGCAACTGCTGTAGGCAGCAAAAAACACTACATCTAGACATCGTTTTGTGTTAGAATCTTGTCTTCCTTAGACGAATGCTGTTGTGTAGTTTTTTTATGCAGCCAATGCTGACCGCAGTTAATAATTCATCCCCAATGTGATGCAGAATGTTCATGTTCAACAGCGGATAACTGCTGGTTGTTTTGCATGATGAATTAGTTAGATGCAAATCAAATTAAGCAAATTGAGCACATGACAGAATTATGTGAATGGCGTTCTTGAGATGGAACAATTCCCCTTTTGCGGACTCTGATGACTGATTTTCCATTTATGTGAACGGCTGGTGCATTTGTCCTGCTCATTGACAGCAGCCCGTCATTTGCAGCACTTAATCCAACCGAGTACAGAGCACAGCTTTCAATTAACTCGTCAAATAAGCCAAGTGACACATCCATCATGTGCTTGGCTCTAGAAGCTTTTTTTCTTTCTTCTCTAAAAATTCAAAACAGTAAATTGTGTTTCGAAACCTCAATGCTGTGGCACACACTGCATTTATCTCAGGAAAGAGACAATCTATTTTTCCAGTCAAGTGACAAAATGTTGTGATCATGTTTTGTGTGCCTCATTCTTTCATTTGCAACTGTGGAACATGAAGTTTCTTACTGCTTTGATTCAGCTTGAGGACTCACGTTTAATGTCTTCAACTGGAAGAATCTGATCGCTTAGTTCAGTGGTTCTCAAACTTTTTCTGGCGCGCCCTACTTCGGAGGAAGAGAGATGTTCACGCCCCACCACCCCAACAAAATTGTAACAAACTGGTCCATGCTGAATTTGTATTGAAATAACATTTTTTTGAGAATCCTAATATTTTGCAATGAAACCAGATTGCTCCATCAGACAAACAACCAATATGTTTTCAATCACTTTATTAGAATATAAATACAGTTTTATCCATGCAAAAAATAACTAATATTTTATTGTGGCTGCAATTGACCTGTTTTGCACTAAATATCTTTTCAAGATAATAATAGGTGCAACCTGTGAAAAACTAGGACAAAACAAGTTCACATATTTGGCATTTAAGAGTTTTACTGAGTTGTACACTGCATATCTTTTCAAAACAAGTTCACATATTTGGCATTTAAGAGTTTTACTGAGTTGTACACTGCATATCTTTTCAAAACAATAATGTACAACTTTTGCAAAACAAAACTCACATTCATATATTTGCGTGAGTTTACTCTATTTTTGGCTTATTTATGGCTTATTCGCGTAATTTGCATCATTGAGGGGGCGTGGTTTATCTCTGTGGAAACAGTTATCATATCCGTCATACACAATGGAAGAAATAACCATTATTTCTGCTTTATATCCCACAAACATCGGAACATCTAACGCCCTTGTATTTGGGTTCCTGACATTGTCCGTGGTCTCACACAGCTTGGTGACTTTCACAGACTGCATCTGAATAACTGATGCTTCCAGCACTCCTAGAGTAGCAGCAGCCAGTTAGATTTAACCACGGCGGAGCATCTCAGCGAAGGGGGAATTTTTCGGTAAAATTTCAAAATTAAAACTTTAGGTGAATGAGGCAAATTCTTTTGCTTCACTCAATTCGCGCCATTCGGTCGCCACCTGGTAAAAATGTGCGTTAATCGCAACCATTCGTGTCTCTACATTGACTTTGCATGTGATCTACTCACGCAAAAAATGTACAAATATGTTGGTGTGAAAGCAGCATTAGAGTATTTTTAATGTAGTGTACTTACTTGAGTAGAGAAAAAATATCACTTTCACTTTGTTAACCTTTGATTCATTCACTCATCAATTGACTTGCATATTTGGTGCATTTGTGCCCAATTAAGAGCCAGGTGGTCCCCACGCCGCTGCGGAGGTCTGCCTATGAGAGACAAACTGGTCCTAGGTCTGGTGGAGCCTGCTGCAGTTAGAGCTCCACTTAAGTCTCGCTGCTCAAAGCGGCATTGGCGGGAGTGTGTGAAGACGATACGGCTGGCGTTTTCCTCACATTATTAAACGCAACATGTGAACGGGCCCCTAATGACTCGACTAATGAAGAGAGACGGAAAAAGAAGGGAACAAATCATGCACTAGAAAAAAGGACAACACTGATAGTCTTCAACCACACACGGTCTTCCTCAGGTCAAAGTGATGGTGTAAACACAGCTGTGTTTATTAGATATAGTTAATGATGAAACATCACAGCATTATCTCTTGATTGGCCAAAATAAAGTCATCAGAGATGAAGGATATTCAGAAAGATAAAAGACTTGAGGGACCTGGGTGTGAACCGTGTCGGTCTCTGATGAGAACTGGGACTCGAGACATCTGGTGTGATCAAAGTTGAAGGACACTGCAACACGTTGACCCTCTATTATGCACACTTTTATTTTTCTCAAGCATTACAGATCAGTACTCGTCTGTTATGCAGGTTCAGGTATCAAATAGTTGAGGATAAAATGGTGTCGGAGCATCTCTGAGTATCACACCGCTGTGATAATTAGGCCCCGGTGACAAATTGCATGAGTCGTGCACATCATCGTGCATCAATCATACGGAGGAGACGGCACCTCGAATTCCGAGCGTGGTCCCGACGATTACTGCCCACAGAGAGCCGACAGGGGCGGCTCCAGCTCGGGCCAGCTGGACTCCGAAAGGCTCGCTAGCAAGGCTAGAACAAAGAGCATCGCACAAAGAGCTTCCACAACCCCCTCCATCAACCCATCTGGTTGACCTTGCAGAGGGGGGGTGCATCTCTCGCCTTCGAGATGGATAGCATCCCCCCCCCCACCCCCCGCAGGATTCTTTTCAAAAAATAAATGAAATGGTATTATCTCTTTTGTGTGTTTTTTCTAAGTAACCTTCTTGGCAAGCTGAATGGATTCAACATCTGTGACTTTAAAACAAAATTACAACATGTTACTCTGCATTCCCATGCGACTGAACTCAAATCAGTTTAAAAAGTGATGTTTCATGTCAACACATAATGGATGAATGGCTAAATGGGACAGATTAAAACTACGCTCCGGTTGCCTGTTATCGGAATCAACACCGACGGGCTGTGGAGTGGTTTTGGTGGAGGAGAAAAATATGTGAACTCTTACAACTCTGTTTTCCGACTGTGAGGCCAGGTGGTAAGATGTGAGGCAAAGTTATTGTAAGTTTTTGTTAGTCCGGCCCCGGCTCATATGGCTCGCTCACCAACTGTTGCAGCAGCAGCGGTAGCCGGGCACGAAGGAAAAACAAACAAGCAGTTCCAGGGAATGCCACGATGGCAAAAATCTAACACGAAAGATGATACATGTTGCCACAACGGAGGCATCAAATACATAACGTCAAGTCTGCCTGTAATTGTTATTTAATTAATCTAGTAATACACATAACATGTATATAAATGCAGCTTTATCTTAATATTATCTTGTGAAGGTAAACATTCTGCCTGTTTGAGATTTCATATAGGAATGCTATCACACTCATTCGAATTTGTACACGTAGACATGATGACTTTTAAGATTAAGTGTTGCTTACACTCTCCAAGGATATCATAATATTCTGCTTAAATTCATAGAATAATAAGGAGGATGATAAGATAAGGAAGATGAGGAGGAGGATAATAAGAGAAGAAGAAGGGACAAAGAAGGAGGAGCATAAGAGAAGAAAAAGAAGAAGAAGGAACAGAAACAAAACGCTCCTCACACCTGAACTTACTTAAGAATTTATCTGGGTTTTCTTCTGATCAGAGCACCTGATCTATAATATTATGGGGGGTATTGCAAACGGGAACTGCTAATAAGTCTTTTGACATATTTTTGATGGGGCCAGTTTTCTATAAAAATAGAATAAACAACGTGGCTCAATATGTTGACCCACTGAATCTATAGCAACAGTAAACTTCTGGTTTGCATCCCCAAGAGCATTATTTGCGACAACATAATACTAATAAGGATTAATTTTTCACAGATAGGGTACCTTTTGGAGTATATTTCTGCAATTCTTTTCATGAGACAGGTGATCTTTAAATCAAACTGCTTTTGCACCGAAATGTATTAATTTAGAAAATCTGGACAAGGACAAGCATTATTCGCTGGGTATAAACATCAATAATAGTGCAATTTTCTTTTCTTTTTTTCAAGTCTGGAAATGTTGACATTGATTTTTTTTTTTATTGGGATATTTCTTTAGACGGAGTGAGAAAAGATTCCAAATGTATCAAGGACGTTAAGCTCACCTCGACACCTCGGGAACAAGAACAGTTTGCGTTCTGGTCCTGGAACCAGCCGGTAGATGGTTTTATACATTTAAAATCTACAAGGACGAAGAAGAACTTGACAAAAGCAAAAGTTGTGAACATTGACGTTAGAGATGTGTTTAAATGCTGCAGTAGCAACACATCTGCTCCACTTGCTAACGTCACTTCGCTCAGCTGGAGAAAGCACATGTTTGGACATGCTCCTTGTGGTTTTGCATGTGTAATAATCTCTCCGTAACTTATTTTCAAGTTATTTTCATAGATACACTACGGCAAATAGCTTTTTTTTCTCTTTCTTGATTGCTTGTGACACATCAGGTTTATGTGCATATTACCTAGCTCACTCCCCAGAATACAAACCTGCTACTTTACAGACCAATGCAAAGAAATCATGGGTGGTTTCTACCACAAAAAATGTACTACTCCATTATTTTTTTAAAGGAATGCGCGCATCAAACTAGCTCTCAATAAAAATGGAAAAAATATAAGTTAACATGTATTTTTGACGGAGTTCATGAAACAGTCACCCGAAAGGCTTCGCGTATCTATTTATTTATAAATAGTTTGACAAAATAATCATAGCTGAAGGTCCACTAGCTAGCCTTTTCTCTACGTGCCTACCTCTGCTGGCCTCAAAAAAGCAATTTAGCTTTATGGATAATGGTATCTCTACGGCCCCTAAATTGAATTATTAACAAATGCTTGTTTCATTTATTTTACTTATTAGAGCCAAAGTATGTAGATATCTCTTTGTATCACTCCATTAATCTGTCATTCTGGCATAAGAGCCATTATCACCATGCATTTAGAGATACAATGTTGTATAAATCAGGCTACGAATGATATATGAACAAACTCCTCAGTACAAAGCCTCGGAATAAAAATAGGAATGAAAGTGATCCTCCTCTGTTGCTCTCCTGAAGGTTTCTTCCCTTTTTTTCCCCTGAAGGGTTATTTGGGAGTTTTTCCTGATCCAATGTGAGGTTTTGGGGCGGGGATGTCTATGTGTACAGATTGTAAAGCACTCCGAGACAAATTTGTAATTTGTGAAATTGGGCTATACGAATAAACTGAATTGAAAGTGTAAAGTGTGGTAGACGTAAACGCTGCTGAAGTTGACTCTCTGAGAGAAAACAACCTTTTAAATATGTTTTCTTAAATTGCATACATTTTGAAGACACCTCAGGGGAACATGAAACGTTACCTTAAAAAACAACTATTCTTAAATGTGAAGTTTAAATATGCAAATATGGCATCATCTAGTGTAAGTAAATTAGGAGAAACGTACAGACGCTAATAGATAAAGATAATAATAATGCATTTTGGATGTGTTATTTGCTAGTCTGAAACAACACATGTTATTGAAGCAAAATAGCCCTGAATATTTAGTCCAGTTTGACTCCGCCCCTCAGGGTCCCAGCAACTAATGTTAGCCCCCGGACCGCAAGCAGGTTAATGAGGCCGGGCCCATATTCATGCAAACCTGCATGTTATTTGATCGATTCAGAGCAAAGAACATGGACAACCAGCCTCGCATTGATGAATCAATTCATCTCCATGTTCCATCATATTGGAGCTAGAGGACCAGCTGGTATCGGCATGACATATCGGAAAATTCATCAATCCAGCACCCAAGTAGGCAGACCCTGGATTTACAGCACTTCATATACATATATTCAGTGTCAGTATGAATCCAACTGTTAAAGTGTTGTAATTGGATGAAACGCTGATACTCCCGAAATCCGATAGATACCTCCTGTTCTCAGAAGTGGAAGCGATGAGGACCGTAACACCAACCGCCTTTTGCGCCAATGTTGACTGAAGGACGAGTCTTCAGTGGGCAGCACAAGCTGTTGAAGCCTTGCCATTAGAGAGATAATCTCCCACTGCAGGACCTTCTGGAGCCATCGCCACCTCCTCTTCCTCATTATCCCCTCACTGATTTTCCCTGGTGGTGGTCCACGGGGTCCGCATCCTTCTCGCTAAATTGGAAAACTTGGGATATCTACGAGCCAATTCGGCTTTGATGTTTTAAAACAATTTACAAAAAAAAGCCAAGAAGGAAGTGACATCCCAGTGGAGAATATTATGCTAATCTCAAAAATGTTAATTAAGCCCAAAGGGTTAGTTCATCTGTCTTTACCAACTCTATACTATAATCTGTCTCTCAGTTAATAATGCTTGTACTGGAGGATGCGTAGCAGTAATCAGTGTTGCCAATTTTGAAACAGAACTTCTCTTTCCTTTTTAGCTAAAGGTTTTCCTTAATCCTTCTTCTTTGAAATGTAATTGGTACAATCCCACAGCCAAGGAGCTCTCTCATCCAGCCCACAAAATAACATAATCTTCTTTAACATGTCACGTAAATTTCACAACAGCGCGTCTTTCTGTCGATCTATAAAACGCTAAACTAAGAAAAGAGGAGGTCAAGTATTATCCTTGCAGAAAGACATAAAAAACCTAAGAGATATTATGGAAAACGAAAACTGATACAGATGGCGTCAACTTGAATACATTTTCATTCCTTGACTTTTAGCAAACTGCCTAAATGGATAATAATTACTTTAACACCGAGGCTGCTATTCTTAACTTGCATATTTCCTCCTGCACACGGGTGAAAATAATGGAGATTCTACTTCGGCGCAAACAAGTTTGTACCTGCAAAGTCAAAGGGGGGGGGGGGGGGGGGGACAGATATACGGACAAATTATGTCTCGCAGCTCGTTTGAATAAAAGTGCTAAGAGTGCTCAGGCAAAACGTATTATCCCCGGCAGACTCGTTCATACATCTGCACATTCACGGCAAAGCCAGAGTCTTCCTTCTCTGCCATTTCATTAGCGTTACCCCCCCACGGATGTGGGGAGGAACGTCGAAGGCCTGTTTTAGAGATGCCGAAAACAATGAGCAACTCTCACTACTCACACTGAGTGATGAGCAGTGTCCTGACATGGCAGCTAACGGTTATGTATCACCCCTCTTCCTGTATGTGACACATTGGAATGATAGGCGTTACAGGCGGGGAGTGATGGATTTGGCAGTGCTGGGGGAGCTTACGTGCAAAGGTTGAATTGTAGAGTAGGAATTCATCTCAAGGTTGGTCAGAAGTAAAATTAAAGGGGTGTGGAGCTTGACTGTTTCAAGGTTATGGCCACATTAAATCATTTCCCAAGGTTTTATTTTTTAAGCTGTGTTAAATGGCACCATCTACAAAAGGGAGAACACAAAAGGGCTCTTCGAAATTTAGAGTGAAAAAATCTGCTGTACCTTTAGAGCAAATCAGAGAGCTGTCTATATTGGATAACGCTGAAATGGTTGTTACATTGCGACACAAAAAGAAATACAAGTATATTTACCAAACATTTTGTGCATTTTAAATTTAGATACATAATTGTGGAAGACTTTGAGAGCAAATTTAAGATCTGCACAGGAAGAGACAGGACTTTCATGAGTGAGGACGCAGTGGGCAATAGGGCCACCACCAGGTCTGTGCGTGGGGTTCTGAAAAGAGCCAGAACACCAAGCCTCTAAATGTGTGGCTGGTCTACCTAGATTGTAGCTTTTTGATTGGAAACACTAGTACTAAAGATTAGGAACTGTTTGAGTTTAACTTTGGCATCAAGCAAGTCAACTTCACACGTCCTGCAATATATCTTGCAGCCATAACTTCTATTGTTAGTCATGGTTAGATGCAAACTGCTGCATTCCTCCAAACCAAGAGAAGGATCTTCTGTGTTATAACCAATAGAATGGTGCAAACTCCCGAGTCAGATGATACACAAGCTAACATACGCCCACGTCAACAAACTGATTGTGTTAATATCTTTTCATAGTCGAAGGACTCGAGGGGATAGAAAGAAGCACAAGGGAATTCAATAGACAGATTTGTGCAGCAATAAAGTAGAAGGTCAACTGTGTTATAATACCAAATTATTTCACACAGCCAATGAAAACAAAATCCCCCCTTTACTGGATTGAAATGAAACAGGCTATATAGCACACGCAGAAAAACGGTTATACATTATGGAGTCGATATGGGAAAAAAAAGAAAAAAGTGGGAGGGTCTGAGCTGCCCTTTTCTGCCATACTAGTCATCACTTCACCTGCCGCAGCTATGAGAACACCCAGCCTGCCCCAACATACCTCTCCCGCTTCTAAATCCAGACATGGGCCGGGGATTTCAACCATTATAAATGATGACTGAGAGATTCAAACAGCTCCCCTGTTTCTCACCACCGCTGCCTAACGCCGTAATATGGTTAAGCGGATATAATCTGCACCTGTCTCTTCCTGTCAATTTCGAAAGTGGCATATAGTTCCACCGCTCGGAGTTCAGAACCCCTTTACCGTCTCTCTTTATTCACATCCAATTGCAAGAGGGTGGAAACGAGCTCGGCAAAAGCTGCTACTTTAATGCCACTTCACTTGGCACTTAGGAGCCTAATTACTCGACTTGGACACTTTTTTCTAGGCCTGTCTTCAGATCCAAGAAGAACATCTATTTGGATATCAGTGAGGAAATGATGTTCATTTCCAGACCTGCAGGCACGGGGAATTGAACCCAACTATATACGAAGATGCTGCATCATTATTGCCCACAACAGCCTTAGGGATTGGACCCTGTCCTTTGTGCACACAGATCCCTATCCCCCTAATTGATTTCTCGTGTATCTTTAGACTCAGAGCCAGAGACAGCGTAGTCTACTACAGAACAACTGCTGATAGTTAATTAGGAGTAACTGTTCTTGGATTAGTGTTCAAAGCTAAAGAACCATTTAGGCACATTGCATAAGCCAATATGCAGTGTACAATCCATTAACTAAGCAATGCAAGATAGCGAAGTGTTTGCTCATGTGGCGTTTTTCTTGACAATTAAACTCATTACATTGTCTTAAGAATTTGCAATATCCCAGAATAGCCGTATCACAATAAAGTATCTGCCCACAGTCTAGCATTTTCTGTTTAATTATGTTATTATATAATTCTGAGATTTTTTTTTCTATCAACGCTTTGTCATAATCAACCTAATTAATGCTAAAATCACAGTGCAATTGTTGTTCTCGCAGCACTTAATCTCAGAGTGGAGATTTGGGTATACAAAGCAGAGTTGAGTCAGAGGCGGAATGAATCTCTTTGGTTTTAGTTCAAACTGAGTAGACACTTTCTAAGAGCCAGTTAGCAAAACATATGTACAAATACAAAAGTGTCAACCACATCATTTATGAACTTGTTAGTCTTCTGGCTACAGACAGTAACCAGGGTCAACAAACTACAGATTACCTAGAGAGCTGAAGTCCTGACGACATCTTCTAGCAAGCTAATGTTTGCTAGTTTCTATAACTTAATCTTTCACTGAGGGATTCTTTCAGGAGTCTTTCTGAGAAAGTGAAACCTGTTGTATCCATATCTAAAAGTACAATCTCTTTTGGATTTGTAAACACCCTTTGTGGCAAATTTCTTAACAAATGCTATCTGCCTCAAAGTCAGATTCACAACATGCTCATAACGTTTTAGATCTGGGTGCAATGTCCCAGGGAATTGAAACTAGACAAAGACATTTGGGAACTAATATAAGTCAGTCAGTGCTTATCATTAAACCAAACTCTCTAAATACGCTATTAATTTAGCTGGAACTGCATGTGGCTATTAGCACTGATCTTTGCAAAAACAGTCCAAATTACAAAGAGGATCATTTGCGAAGAAAAGGGTGAGTTTTTGTTTTGTCTTTGGAAAGCCACCCAGCTTCCTTTTGTTTGAGTTAATTCCACTCCAATCCGCAATAAACAATTCATATCCCACAGAACCAGTCTTTGCAAATTCAGGAAACAACATTGCATGCCCCCATGACTGCAGGTAGAGCAATGCATTTGACTTTGAACACAATAGGTTAGCATTGGCTCTTAATTAATATTTCACCATGACCACCACAATCCATCCATCACTTGCATAATTCAAAAGGCCGGACCAGATTATTCCTCAACAACAACACAGTTTAATTATTCCTAATCTTTTCTCCATTGGGGTTTGCCATACTTAGCAACGTTAAAAACGTTTTTCTTTTCTGTTTTTACGCTCTTTAATACCCACTGAGGCGATTACGACTCCATCCAAACAGCTTTGCCACACAGTCTGCCAAACCCATTCATAATTAGTTGTCAAATGGTGAAAGGATGTCACCAACCCTGATGAATCTAAACCTGAAACTCACTTTCACTCCCATTAGGGCACACATGCTAAAATTGTATGTGCTGGTATGCAATGGTGAAAAAATGGGTCTTTGCTAAACATACTCTAATGGTGAAAATGATGTCTAAACTCCCCTCACTGACCGTGTTTACATGCATTCGAATAACTGGCTTAGTCGGACTGAAATCAAATTCTGTTTCATGTAAACACCTTTGTTCGACTATGTGCGCTCCAACTACGGTCCGATTGACACCCCTGGATTACTCGATCCGATGCGGTTGATAATCCGACCATCGCGGCATGTAGCGGTGAATTGGACTAGGAACCGAACTTTGCGTCTTTGCCCATGCGCACGCAAGCGCAACGAGTATCGCCACGAGCATCGCAACGAGTTGCAGGGCTCTCAGGTGTCACACATTTCGGTCTTAATTCCCGCACTCCCGCCACACATCGCAGATTCCCTAAAAGATAGCATAGTCCGACAAAAGAAAGATTAGAATTATACCATCATGTAAACACACTGAGTGTCACAAGCAGTCTACAGGGAGCAGCAGAATCTGTGAGTGACCACAGCCCACGTTACTCAGCACAATTACCATTAGAAAGACATTGCTCTCATCATTCGGAATGTGGCCTGAGTGATGACGGGCATTACACCAGCGTGACTACCACATAACCAGGGGGCCATTGCAGCCTACTGGACAGCAACCGCACTGCGTCTCTCATCCTTAACAACTCATATTCAAAAATTGCATAACAGCAGTGGTTTGGACCAAACTTCTAAAATAGCAGTTTGAAAACATTTAATTAAGTACTTCCTTTTTGCTTGTGGACAACAAACGGTAGAGCTATGGGACCACAGTGATTAATCTATGTCATTTATCACAGCGTGGAGGGAACATTTTAAATCGTTTAAATCTGAGGTCAAGAGCTTCTGCTACATCTCCCCCTCTCACTGCCTCTATCTGTCTCCCCCGGAAAGAGGAACGGGAGCATAATAAAAGAGCCAATGCACAGGAGGAATATTAGTCTAATGAAAAGCTCTTTCCTGCCTTGGCTTCCGGCCCATCTTGTGTACTGCCTCGCGTCTACCATTTCACAGCATGGAGCTGTAAAATGGAATTCCGTTGGCAAAACAATAAAGCAGCCCCCCCTGTGATTGTGAATCATGCACTCTAGCTAAAAAAAAAACAAGCAGTGGAAAAACAATGACTCAAAGGGGAAGTGCAATGTTGTAAATGCATACAGAATCACACAGTTGTAAGTAGCTCGTGCATTATTCTGGTTGACAAAGGAAAGGAGTCTTGATGTACAATGACACAAAAGGGGTGCACCGGGCATATGCAGCTGGTCCTGGAACATCACAACTTTGTGGGTGATGAGAAAGGTGGGAAAATAGTAGCCCCACAAATGAGCAAAGAGCCAACCCCTGCTGATCAGGGGCCAGAGCTGACACAGTGTCTCTTCACTGTGGCCTGCATACTTAGAGACCGTAAAACTTGCAGTTAAGATAAGGTTTAATGTGACTATGTTCATGCCAAAAGTACTTTAAATGGGTTTTCAACGTATTTATGTGTCCCTGGTGGAGAACACCAAAATATCTCTATTCAATTTAGTTTATTTTGTCTATTTTCTGACGCCCACTGGAGTGTGTCCACCAATGCACGCTACTCCTCTGTGAACCAAGAACAGAGAGACAAGTCTGTCTCGCCCGCCGAGAAAGTGAAGACTTGTTGAAACAAAAAGGTCATCACGACTGGAAAAGTTTTCCTTAACGAGGGTCAGTGCACAGCGGGATTCACTTCAAAACTGAAGCTCGAGGATGGATCGATGCCGGCTGTGTGGAATCTAAGTTCAAACTTGGAACTTGGACAGTTTTTTAAAGCACCGCTGGCCAGATCAAAGGTGGGGTAACATCATTTTAACATCATCACAGCCGTGTTTGAAGTCAGTTAAATAATGAGAGCAGTAGGTTGGATGTGGGTAACCTTGTGTGCCTCCTAGAAGTTAACGCTGACTTATATGTCAAGTAACTCAATTAAGTACTTAAGTAACACCAGCTCCGTAGTTATTTTAACCCAAAACTCAGTCTTTTTTTAACCCAACCAAATCAAGTAGTGTTGTTGCCGAAACCTAACTAAGCATTTTTCCATAGTCTTAAATCTAACAAAGTACTTTACTTAAACCTAACTAAGTATTTAACCATCTTTTCCTAAACCTTACCAAGTATTTAACCATCTTTACCGAAACCGAACAAAGTATTTTACTTAAACCTAACTAAGTATTTTAACATATTTTCCTAAACTGTACGAAGTATTTTACGATTTCTTCCTAAACCCTGAATAAGTATTTTACTATCTTCCCCGGAACCTAACTCATTATTTGACTACCTTTTCCTAAACCTAACCACGTAGTGTTGTCGCCTGAACCTAACTAAGTTGTTAGGTTGGCCCTGATAAAACATGACAGCACCTGCTTATGTTCCTCGACCCACCAGACTCTCCTCACTGCATGAGAAACTAACCAATCAATCAATCTGCAATCAGAGAACGGACATTTTATTAAAGACGTTTATAAATCTTCTGAGCTAAACTCAGGAGATAAACTTAGTAGCTGAATCGGGAGAGATCTCCTTTTGTGCATCAGTTCCACCGTATCTGAAAAAGAATACGATGATTGCAAATTTGCACATGACAAATTCACAATGCTAACACAGTCATGTTCCAACTATTCATACACTGTCATATTCATTGAATGTGTCTTAACTCTAATCTGTCCTGTACACATTACATATATAACACCTGTCCATCTTGGAGAGGGATCCAACTCTGTTGTCCTCCTGAAGATTTCTACCCTTTTTTTCCCCATGAAGAGTTGTTTGGGAGTTTTTCGTGATCCGATGTGAGGTTTTGGGGCAGGGATGTCTATGTGTACAGATTATAAAGCACTCTGAGGCAAATTTGTAATTTGTGAAAATGGGCTATACAAATAAACTGAATTGAATTTAATTGAATTTACTGTGATGATACATGGTAAATAGACCTGTACTTGTTTAGCCTGATTGGCGACCCTGCTCACCACTGAGCCACAGTCTTTAAACAGTGTCTGCTACTCCCCGGCAACCAACTCCCTTTGGAGGTTTCTGGACCTTTTTAAAGTACTGCCCAACAGAGATGCCAAGGCCAGGATCCACAGCCAAGATGGAAGCTCTTGAGTGTGTCAAGACAAAAATGATGTGCCAATAAATGATCCATGCGGAAGAGATGACTAGAGTAGAAACAAACAATCTGACAATTACAAAACTACTAATTAAATAATTCAGTCTTTCAAGTAAAAATGTTGAACACGCTGTGTTTCTAGCTCCTCTAATGTGAAGCTGATGTTCTTGTAATCATGATGGTGATACTACAGCAACAATATTTGGATTTTGGACTGTTGGGCTTACAAATTAAGCAATTATTCAATATGTCAAAGTGCACTCTGGGGGATTGTAATGAACTAACAATTAATTTAGAAAATAATCCCAATATAATGACATAAGGGGAGTGCATATTGGAGACGCAATTGCAAATTCAAAACACGATGCCTTCAACAATCTGTCGCTTGAGAATATCAAGAAAGGCAAAAGCTCCGTCCTCTCCATCCGAAGCATCATGGCAGCCATGAGATAAATGACTGCACCCCTATAAACTGGCACAAGTCCTGTTACAATGCAGCTGTCCGCCCCAAAATACACCATGTTCTGCAGTCCTTGTGTTAATAGGGGAGGGGAGAGGGGCATTGGCATGGCAATGCATCATGCCGTGCATGCAGTCACAGATCTCAGCGGTGCAAACCTGACCACTTCTGCTGTTTTATTATTAGGAGTTATCCGTGAGTCGATTAATAAATGGCACACTGGCTGAGTCCCGCCGGATGGGGGGCACAGAGGCCCGCCCACCCCGTCAGGACACTCCCCGCACACGTACTCATAATACTCACGACAGCAGCGTCGGCGGCTAATAAGCAGGACGCTGCGAACACCTGGATGCGATCCGATGATAAATGCGGCAGACGCTTTGATTACCTGGACCCATTAAGAAACACAAACATTTAATTATTCATTTACGTTTGTGCCTGAAATCAGAAGAGTTTTTGCGAGTTCTTTTCAGATATGAAAAATCCTCATAAAATTTCTGTAAGTGAATAAGACGAGCTAATAGATGACGAGCAGGCACGTGCACAAACATTTTGGGGGGCAGGTGCTCAAACCAAAAAAAAGGGCACCCAATGCCAAAAAGAAATTCTGACAGAGTTGAAGCATAAGCAGCATTACACTGATGATGCAATATATCCTCGACCTGCGTTTCCTCTGGGCAGCATCAGACCGCTATCTTACATTTTCTTTATGAATAAAGATTAATTATTATATAGCAACCACAGTACAAGCGTTCTGATTGGCTAATGGATCGTCATACCAGCCACGTATTGCTCTCGTCACCGGTCTAATTCTGATCCTTACCTCATTTTCCAAATGAACGATATTGATAGACATCAACAGCCAAGAGCAGTGGTCCTCAAACTAAGGCCCGTGGGCCGGATACGGTCCGCCTCCACATTTGGCCCGGCCTTCTGAACAATACCAGAGAGGCATTATATTTTTGTTTGTTTACTTTTTTAGGAAACGTCGGACCAGTTGTCACGTCATGTTTTCAGCAGTGCTAATGTTGTGGTTGATTTATCACAAAACAACGTCAGAGGACAAACACCGTCATGACCTGTCTGGTGCTGCGGGTCAGAGGAAAAGGAGGTGCACCGTTTAGTGGCATCAGCACCGCGCGATCACCAAGAGGGGGAGGAGGAGGAGGGGGGGCTTGTGAGCGCCGCGGAGCATGTCGGGGCGAAATTCTCAAATAAATGCCCCGTCGGATATTAAAACACATTTGTGGGGAGTTGATGACAGAAAGAGTAACTTGTATTCTTAAATACTGATGAATGAAGAAAGTGTCTCCAGCAAAAAGGGCACTTTTCTCATCCAGGGCAAAAGGGGCTGGTGCTTGAGCACCACTAGGGCACGGGCCTGATGACGAGTATCCATCCTACCGGCAGAGCAAATGTGCAGTAATAGTTTAAGCATCCGTCCTCTACAGACCGTACATTTAGATATTTAGAAACAGTTTTTTTAAATGTATAAGCATTAAAATGCTTCGAAATGCCCCTGCAAATTAAATTCAGTCTAAATCATCCGAACAGCCGTTTTTCTGACACGTCATGAATAAAAAAAGGGCCTGTGGACTCTTAACGGCCTGTGGCCCGCTAGAAAAACAGAAAGCTCAGCGCTCGTTTCCCCCCAGCGCTCTAGTAATAGGCCAGTGGAAATAAATGTAATCACTGCACTTTGTTCTCCCCAGTGATATTATTTCTTCTTATTACTTTTCACCCCCTTCGCCTCTCAGGCCACCATCAGAATCTCATTTGATCGTATTTACATTCGCTCTGGCTTCAGACCCCGGTGATGAAAGCAATTACTCCTTCAAGTTGCCGTCTGCCACGCTAGATGTCCTTGCCTAAAAATTGCGGAGGATACCTACCCGCCGGTCCGCAGCTGACATTTACGCTCTCGTCTTCCCCGCGTTCAAAAGCAGAGGATCTGCTCACGACACACATGGCCTTTAGAGGAGGGCCTTTAACCGGGGACAACCCTCAGCACAGTAACATTTATCCGGGGTTATTAATACCATAGCCGCTCCGAGTCAAAGAACAGAAAGAAATGCCATTCATCAAATTAGATCATAAACTGAAACCCTCATCAGCCTTGTGAAATAGAAACCAAAGTCAAAGCAGTAAATCGTGATGAAAGGACAGACCTGCACCGGGCTAGTTATTAAATAAAAGGGGCACTCCACTGCTTTTACACATCCAGTTCAGTTTGCTAATCACCAAGAGTTATTTTCAGCCTAATACTGCATTCACACCAAAAGCGGTGCAAATAGATCCCATGCAAAGTCACTGCACAGAAGCAAATGTTTGCAATTCAAACAAATTCCGCAGACCGAATTCCGCGAATCAAAAAATTTGTCTCAAGTTGAAATATTTGAACTCTGGCGAAAAATTTGCCTGACAATGAGACGCGAAAGACGATCAGTGTTGAGATGCTCCGCCATTGGTGAATCTAACTGGCTGCTGCGCTAACGGCACTGGAAGCGGCAGTTATTCAGACGGAGTCGGTGAAAGTCACCAGGCTGTGAGCCTACGGGTGATCTTATGAACCCAAACACAAGGCCGTTAGATATTTCAACGTTTGTGGGATGTCCATAACAAGTAGAAAGAAGAAAGTGGTTATTTCTTCCACGGTGGATGGAGGAAATCATAACTTTTTCCACGGAGTAAAACTACGTAGATAAGCCACTCCCCCTCTAAGGCGCGAATGACGCGATTACACCACAAATAGTCATGCCAGTAAAGGCTTTGCGAATATTCCGAACACTTTTAGAGCTTGAGAAAATGTCCCCAATGATGTCAGGGATCAGGGTTATCTTATATTGAGCTAGGCCTGATTTACAAACTCAGAGGTGCATTATGCGAACTATTTTTGGAGTTTGACTCGCTTCTATGACTCTGCATCGGATTGAGTAAAAAAAAAAAAAGTATGGTACAGCAAATCTGTAGAATGAACATCCATCATGAGTCGCAAGCCTGGTCACATGTACCACTTCTGTTGACGGTCCCGGAGATTTTCGTGATAAACTGTTATTGCTATCGTTTTGTGACCATTTTCTCTCACATATTCAATAGTAATATAATGGCCCTTGCCCTCAAAAAGCAATTATTGAGGGCAAAAAAAGTTTAAATATCTAAAATAAATAAAACGGAACCACAAAACCAA
Source organism: Liparis tanakae (assembly GCA_036178185.1). Lineage (NCBI taxonomy): Eukaryota > Metazoa > Chordata > Actinopteri > Perciformes > Liparidae > Liparis > Liparis tanakae. Next base: position 6,628,433 of record CM070094.1, on the reverse strand, counting down.
AACATCTCATAAAGCGGACTCCCGTGCTGTGTTAACCGATCTATTCCAGCATCATTTGGGCCAAAATGTTGTCGATATTCTAATGTCAACAAACGCACATATAAGGCAGGCGGGCTAAAAAGGATTGTGGATGTCTGTATATCCTACGATAAATTGATATCATGATTATGATGATGGGCATCCCAGAAGCCTCTAGAAAACGCATGATAATCACTGACCATCTCTTTTTTTCAAAATCTATCCTTCCAAAATCTTCTTTTATGGGAGTATTAAATCACTGGAGCGCCTCTTTAAATCTCTGTACTGCAGCAGAAGCCTGGTCTCAATCAATTTTAATGGAGTGACAAAACATAAGACAAAGGACACAGGTTTAAAGCGACACTATGTAACTTTTCCCCTGTAGCGCCCCCTTCAGGTATTTAACGTCTGGTCTCGAGCCATATATGGCTCTTCCGGCTCGTCTGCTCCCAGCTGATTGCGACAGGGCTGCCGCTGAACGCGACTCGAAACCCGTCATTTTATTTACCTCATTGCGACGCCCGTACCGTTAAATGTAAACTCTGGAGCAAAACCTTGTTCCCCATCGAATTGTGGCGCTTTGCAAATGGAGATTCAATTACGCTGCTCTTCCGAGTGAGCGCACAGCAAACAACACTGAACCGGTGGCGGAGGCGGTGGCGGTGGCGGAGGCGGTGGCGGCGGTGGCCAGAACTTCTCTGCCTCCCAATCATTGTTGAATTACCCGAGGCCGGTTAGTCGAATGGAGGCAACTTGCGCAATTAGTTTCCCACTAGTTGGTCAACTCTCAGAATCTATGGGCGCTATGCACTTAGTGCGGTTTTTAGACCCAGAAAGGCAGTAGTCCAGAACCACAGCAGAAGCATGAGCACTCACAATTTATGGAGTCGTGGTTCTATTGTTATTTAAGAACTAGCATAGCAGGGAAGTGACATTTTGAAACCGAAAAATGTGAGATTCGGCGGGCGATTCCAACCCTTCTATCGGCCAAGACAGTAGTGGTGAATTAAACAAAAGTTTAAGACATGCAACATAAAACGGTGACAGACAATAAAAAAAAGAAAGAAGAAAAATGATTGTTTAGTTCACAGCCAGAGTAAAACAAAAATAGAGATTAACTTGACGAAAGCCGCTCTCTGGGATTACATAACGCTTTTATACAAAGCAATTTACAAACCCGTTCCATTCATACACCATAGACTGAGGGTTAAGTGTCTTGCTAACTAGGGATTGAACCCCTAACCCCCAGATTGAAACCCGGACCTGCTACCCACTGACCCACAGGCGCCCAGATTACAGGAACAATCAAGGATATAGGGTTCTGCACTTACTTTTCTGTAATCCATTATGCCTCTTTAATTCTTCATTATTGGTTATTTTATTGTGTTTGTGTTACTTGTGCCTTTTCGTTGATCTTGAAATAGGAGACACCCCCCCCCCCCCCCCATCTTTGCTGGATGGAGGCGCGACTAAATGTGGAATGTTCCGTATGCCGCTGACTCGCAACAAAAAGGTCTAGAAATAGTTTTTGTTCCAAGCATTTTGTCTGCAATTACCATCCTGCTTTCCATACAGCCCTGAGGGGCTTCTCATTACTCAAGGACCAATGGTGGTGATGGACTACTTCCATTTATACAGCGCATACATACATATGCAAGCATCTATCGAGTTACCATGCCGAGACCATTCTAACGGAAATCGGTAGTGACATTTCATGAGAGTGGCTTTATTTCCTCCATATTTCCTCCACCACCAATTTGGGGGGGGTTCTTTTTGAAACTACTGAATAGCCGCATGCTGCGTATGTATATTCCAAACTCACTGTTTGATAGATTTGCAAGCCCCGATCAATGATTTTGCATGAATTAGGCCTGATTAAAAATTCATATTGCTGCACAACGTCCCCTGATACAGTCAAAGAATGTGTGTCATTGCCTCTAAATCTCGTTGAAGCGTCGTCCCTCCCAAACTCTCTGGCTCCATCTCAATACTCAAACTGATGGCTCGGTGTAGCCTCGGTCTGCTAGCAGGTGACGTTGAAAGCTTTTCGTTGTCGGGAGGGGATGTCCGTTACTCTGCAGGTGATCTTTGGCTCGCAGAGAGGATATGAATTTCACATGCTCTGGACCGAGAGGGGCCGCCTCTCATCTCGGTGTGTCTTACATTAAGACCTCAAAGAGCAAGGGAGGGGTCTTGTTACTTATAGGGGGCGTAAAATCACTGTTTGACAGAAACGCGATACGAGGCCGAACATGATACGGTTGTTTAATCAATTATCAACAGTGAACAAATGTATAGTATTTATGATTTCCATTCATTCCATTATACAAACCGCTTATCCTATTTAGGGTCACATTGGGCAAAGGTGGGGTTCACCTGGACAGTCTATTGCAGGGATTTGCTTTCATAGTAAAAGTCATTCATCAAGTGGCCTTGTAAATGCAAAGATTGTATTATATTCTTTGTTTCATATCGTCGTTAACCCTTTGAATCTGCAGCTGTTTTAGCTCCCTGTTTCTCATGGCATTGTAACTAAATTTTGGCCTCATAACATCAACAATAGATGGATTTTTCACATCTTTTTGGACATGTTGACCAATTTCTTGGCAATGAATAATTAAATGAACATAACATGGTAGAATAGAATATATTTGATAATTGTATGGCGCTTTAAGACAGTTGTTGTCGGATAGTTTGTGTAAAAAAAATACATTGTGTCTACAATATTGAAAATAACAAATATCAGTATATGAATGAACACATATCAGTATATGAATGAACACATATCAGTAAATGAATGGCTAGAAGAGGGCAGTGAGTGGGCGTTCCTGGGATAAAGCGATATGACAATCTGAGTCTGAATGACTTTCTGAAAGAAAATACCTTGACATAAAGATTAGTGTGATCATTGTTTTTTTAAACTCAATGTGCACAACATTTTTGTTGAGCTTTCAACTGCACCTCATATTTTACATCAATGTTTTGAAGTGAATTATTTCAAAAATATTGGGAATCATCAAATGATAAAAAGAAAAGCTAGTAATTTACCCTTAACATACTCGTATTTTTACGTTTGCATCCTTTCTAATGTCTTTTCTCTGTGAATAAACAACGCAAAAATGAAAAAATATCCGCCCGTAAATATCTTGTGTTGAAACTATTTGTACCGACAGTGATGCATATGTAAAACAGTTGCACTGCTTGTGTATATGTTTTCATAACCCTCAGCTACACTATTCTTTGTGTGCCCTTACAGACAACTCGATTGGTCGATGCCTTTATTTTCAGTGTGAAGGCTCAGAAGGATCAACCTGGTTCCAGCGTATTATTTAGGTTCTGTCTAAAAGTAACAAAGATATCAACCATGTCAAAAAAATAATATATATATAAATGGACATGTGAATAAATCCCTAATATGGAAAGGCCTTTACTGTAATACCTGTAATAATGACTAATACTTTCTATCCAAGAGAAAACTCCAATGACTCAATTTAAAGAACTCATTTCAATTACTGGAATTGTAACTTCATATCTAGACTTAACTGTATGTGTATCAGTTTAACTAAAGAGATGAAAATATGAAGCTCTTCCATAGTTGTAAAAACATAATTAATTTGTTAAGTCCATCTTCAACAATGCTACGGCTGCACGCCACACTGTTGCATAACAGCTATCAAGTCAAATTAATGATGACACACATTATGAAAACCATAAATGAGGGATGGCACAAGAATATCAGCGGAGACGCAAACATTGGCCCCGCACGAGGTTCGAGATGAATACGCAACGGTTTACATGGGAGGGTTGAGTAATCGACAGCGGCGCCGACCCCGGAGAACTCTGAGATTGTATCAAAAAGACAATATGAGTTTTCAAAAGACAATTCCGAGCACGAGAGAAGGAGTCAGTAGGAGGACGCCTCGGGCCCATGAGGAACCGAAGACTTACACAGCCTGCTACCCGCCCGCTGAAGTCAAAGACATAATTCAATATTCATATTCTAAATGCTTTACCGGGTCACACGGCATGCTACCAGGGCCTCTTAATTCAACAGAGGATTGTTGAGAGCTCATTGTGGCTCGGTTCAATAAAGAAAAGGAAAAAAGTCAGCGGAAAAGACACGCTGGTCATTTGATCACCTTCAAAATAAAAGCTCCAGCCCTCTGCTGTCATCAAAATAACAGCCGCCTTATGTTCCCCGTCCAGAAAACAGACTATTATGTCTTGCGAATATGCCGAAAAAGTTGGCAGGTTTTAAATGTATTTTTTTCACATCACCCTCTTCTTCACACCGGCCCGCTGCCCATCGGTCGTCGAAACCCCGGGAGCCTGATACCTGAGGTGATCAAAGTTACGTGTTTCAACGGTCGGTTTCACTCAATCGCCAAGATTGAGTGAAACCGACCGTTGAAACGCGGATCAGACGGTAAGAAGAAATGGGGGAGGCGGTTAGGAAGGTGCCTTTGAGGGAGCTTTTCAAAATTGTGAAAAAAATGCATGCGTCGCATTTATTAATGTATAATGTTTTTATACACATTACATATCTCGTGGAGTCCTTGTGACTCTAAAGGTACGTTCCCACCAAAAGCGAAGCTATTTCGTGACCGAATCTTATGAAAAGTCAACGTAAAGACGTGTGTGTCTGCGATAGACGCAATATTTTTCCGGGCGCCGTGTTTGGGGAGGCGAAATGTGGTCAGCGCGTTTTCGGCGGCACGTTTTCAGCGCCGAAATTTTTGCCTCGTAGTGTGTCAAGTATGTCGCCGGCATAGGAGCTCTGCCGCGCGCGAGACGGAGAGCCGAGAAGTGTTAACGTGACACGTAGAGACGATCAATAGAGAAGATTACAGGGATATAATGGTAGGGGAAACACTGATATATTATATGTTATAATGTTATGAACACAATTACAGCGTTAAGATGTTCCTCTCTTATAGCGCTGGAAGCGTAAGTCTTTCAGACGTAAGAGTAACTTCATCGGTGAAATTGACCGAGATGTGTGAGCCTATGATGATGTCATCAACCCAAACACGAGGGCGTTAGTGTGTGGGATGCTCACAACAAATATAAAGCAGAACTATCGGTTAGTTATACCGTGGTGGATAAAGGAAATGATAACTGTCTTTACGGAGACGAGACAGAGATAAGCCCCGCCCCTCGCGGAGAGTCTCGACCCTTATGGCGTGAACACGGCAAATGGTCGAGCGAGTAAACGCACTCGTTTTGGTGTGAACGCACCTTAAGGGTCCATTGGACCTAGCTGGGTCTGATGCCATGGCCCAGCTGATGTGCGCCGCCCACTCGTCGTCTCTACCTCCATGATGGAGCCTGGAGGTCTGGATCGTGGTCCATGCCCACTACCAACTATTCATACACTCTGTCATATTCATTGAATGGGTTGTAACTCTGTAATGATTCCTTCTGGTCACATGACATCTATTGCACCTGTCCATCCTGGAGAGGGATCTTCCTCTGTTGCTCTCCTGAAGATTTCTTAAATGTTTCCCTTTTTTTTTCCTGATCCGATGTGAGGTCTTGGGACAGGGATGTCTATGTGTACAGAGTGTAAAGCCCTCTGAGGCAAATTTGTCATTTGTGATATTGGGCTATACAAATAAACTGAATTGAATATTTCCTGGACAACAAAAGCTGGATCACACCCAGCGTTAGACATCATGGGAGTCCATGGGAGGCAATATATTTTCCGTAGGCGGGTGCGATGTAAACATAATAATCGGTTTACCGGGCAACAATTTGTCGTACTATTTATTAGGATACATCATTGACAGCATCACTATATTCTGCAGGACCAGTGTAGCCTGGTGTGATGTCTAAAGTGATAGTCTCCAGATGCGATACAATTAAACATATACTCCTAATCATTGGGGCTGAGCTGAATTAGAATTTTTTGGGGGAGGGTAAACAAGCTTTTTTTTGTTATTCAGCAACTTAAATACATGTACATATCTATGGTCATGTAAAAGCTGTAAACTGTAGTTAACTTTCACATTAATTATGAACTGTGATTGATCCATATACATCCTCCATATCTGTCTGACCTCCTCAAAATCAACATTCCTACGCGGTCTCAGTCTGCCTCCTCCATCAACCCGACTGTCCCCCTAGCTCGTTCGTCCACCATGGGGTCAAGAGCCTTTAGCCGCTCTGCCCCTCAATCTTGGTATTCAAAACCCACCTCAAAACTCACCTTTTTAGGCAGGCCTATGCCTGCCTTGTTCCCTGTCATCGCTGCTCTGCTGCAGACTATTCTGCTTTTTTAACTGTGTCCATCAATTGAACAGTTTTTAATGTGTTGTACGGCGACCTTGAGTGCCTTGAAAGGCGCCTTATAAAATAAATGTAATATTATTATTATTCCCTCCCACACACACTTGAAAAAGTTCAGGGTTACGCCCTGAAATAATGCATGTAGTATATAGTTACTCACTCCTACATGAAAACATTTTAAATATTTAAACACATTAACAGTTTCACACATGTGCCAGCCTGTGATCTGCGTCTGACTGACTGCATGAGGCCTAAGTTATGCTAAACAGATGTTTTTTTTATATAGTTTTGTCATTGTTAATCACGCTCTCCTCCCATTTACTTAATTTAAGAGTGAAGTATTGCTTTAACAGATTTCTCAAAAAATATTTTTGCGACTGTTCCGTGTACACACGTCTCTCTTGTCCTGATGTTTGAGGTGCAGTGAACCAAAAACCAAAAGACTAATTAAATGGGGGACTGTACAAAAAGAAGAAAAAGAAGCATCACAGTCGTAGCGGCGCTCTTTGATCGGTCGGTCAGTCAGTGCTGCTATCTTTAGGTTCTACAGACCTCCTCATTCAAAGCCCACAGTGACTTGCCCGGAGACTTGTTGGATCCAACAGTCAACAACAAAGTAGGATGGAGCCAGAGTCTTCAGTTATCAAGCTCCTCTTTTATGGAACCAGCTTCTACCTTCAGTCAGGGAGGCAGACACAGTCACCTCATTTAAGAGTAGACTTAAGACTTTCCTGTTTAATAGTATTTATAGTTAGGGATAAATCAGGTTTGCCCTGCTATACACTGAGCACCTATCTCATCTTCTCTCTTTCTCCTTAGGGATGAATTTTCATCTCTCCATCACACATTATTAACTCTGCGTCATCTCTGGAGTCTTTGTGACTTCAAGTCTCAGAGGGTCCATTGGACCTGGCTGGGTCTGATTAAGGAGGCCTTGAGCCTGATCCAGGTCAGTGAGTCCATCAAACAGCGCACATCTCTTGAGAAGCTGCAGGACACTCTCTCTGGTCCTGCTTGTGAAGCGACTGATGTTTGAGATGCAGTGAATAACAAGACTAATCAGATGGGGGACTGTTTTAGTCAATGTGTGTGGAGGCAGCTGACATCTTCCCCACACACTAAAAGCGACACGTCGCCGCTGTTCCCTCTGGATATCTACGTGGTGACGCCATGCCACTTTTGTTATTGGACGCAGCTGCTCTGTGTTTACCCTCGACACTTTAATGCGACCTGCCTGATCGGAGAGGGATCGGATATGTTCCGTGGTCAAAGGACAAGCAGATAAACCCATTTAATGTCGTATTTATTCAATAAAAGCCCCGCCGCTCTATTCGCTGCTTACTCTTCCTCCCAACAGTATTAGTAGACTTGTTTTCGGGGAGAATAGCCGCTAACAAAGCTTCTCTAATTGTGTGTTGAACACATTTAATTTCCTTTATCTCCATCACAATGGAAATCCCCCCGTTAATTTTTATTTTTTTTATTTTGAAGAGACAGAATGAGGAAATGGGACTCATGCAGAAGTTTGTCTCTTCCTGCGGGAGGGGATGGAGACCTGGATTTGTTTATTGTCCATGATCCTGTCCTAATGCTATCCAACACCCCGCTGAGATCGGGCTACCTCGGTGTGTTGTGTGGCTGATCTGGGGTCTGGGATCCTGGCAGAAGTCACATTAAAATGACAGCTGTGGTGCGCAGACAGAAGTGCATGTGTTCAGGTCAAACTTCATTAGAGGGAATTATTAGTTTTGCTATGTCTGTGGAAAGAAGACTCAGTAATATCACATCAATTATACATTTTACTGACGAGTAAATCATGAAATAAATGCTCTGAAAATGAAAACTCACAGGAAAATAAAAGTGTTAAAATATAATGACATGAACTTCAAATAATGATGATGTAATCCTCGTCGGTGGTTATTTATTGTGGGTCCATGCTGGTGTTTCTGCACATGCCAGGCTGATGGTTCTGGGCATCGACCTGCTGTTGGAGAGAGTGTGAGCCTCAAGCGCTGAAGAGAGAGACGGTGACACCATAGCAGACAAGGTGTTGCAGCTGGCCCGATTCCAAGTGAACAGGTCCCTAAGATGGTTATTGTTGTGTTTCCTTGTTGTATTTCCTTGGTGTGTATTCTTGCTGTGTATCCTTGAAGTTTTCTTTGTTGTGTTTCCTAGTTCCTAGGTCGGGTGTATTAGGGATGGACGGGAGGAGGAGTACAGGGCAGTGGTGAGTGATTTTGTAAAGTGGGCCGATGAGAATCACCTTGCGGCTGAACGTGTCCAAGATCAGAGAGATGGTGGTGGACTTCAGGAGGAAGGCGACAGCTCCTGCACCTCTGAGCGTCCTGGGAGTGGACGTGGACATGGACATGGTGGAGGAGTACAAGTACCTGGGCGTCTCCATCGACAGCCGACTGAACATGAAGGCCAACATCAACGCTGTGTACAAGAAGGGGATGAGTCGACTCTTTTTCCTGAGGAAGCTCCGATCCTTCAACGTGTGCAGCAAGATGTTGGAGATGTTCTACCAGTCGGTTCTGGCCAGTGTACTGCACTTCGCCATTGTCTGCTGGGGGAGCAGCATCGGAGCCGGTGACACCAACCGTCTTAATAAACTGGTTAGGAAGGCTGGCTCCATGAGGAGAGGACGTTCTCCAAACGTTTCATCACGCTCCGCTGCCACAAGGAACGATACAGGAGAACATTCCTGCCGACGGTTATGAGGCTCTAGAACAGATCCCCTCTTGCCAGATACTAGAGCAATAATTGCAATAACTACATTCAACAGAGGATTATGTTGATCTCCACTCCACACATTTCATTTACACTACACACATACACACACTTTGCATTTTGCACACTCTGTTTATGTTCAATTTAATTTTACACTGCAGTCATTGTCACCTGTATTATATTATATTTGCGTATTTGCATATATGTTGTGTATATATACAGTATATACATATATATTTAATTTTATTTTATATTTCACTTTGTGCACAGTCACTGTTTCTGTTTCTTATACTTATATTTTATTTTTGTGTGTTTAGTTTATTGGTGCTGCTATTGTAACGACAAATTTCCCCTTGGGGATTAATAAAGTATACTGTATATCTATCTATCTATCTATCTATCTATCTATCTATCTATCTATCTATCTATCTAGTTGCGTTTCCTGTCGCGTTTCTTTGTTGCATTTCCTTGTTGTGACACGTTCCCTTGACGTGTTGCCTTGCTGCGTTTCCTTGCGTTTCTTTGTCGTGTTTCCTTGACGCATTTCCTTGACGCGTTTTCTTGAGGCAATTTTTTGTTGTCTCCTTGTTGCATTTCCTTGTTGGGTTTCCTTGTTGCGTTTTGTGGTCGTGTTTCCTTGTTGCGTTTCCTTTCCATGTTTCCTTGTCGCGTTTCAGTGGAACTGTTTTCATTTACAAATTATTGGATGATCGCCGAAGGCGCCTTTGTGTCCTAACAATAAGTATAAACATAAACAGTAACTCATAGAATAAATCAATAGTCACCACAATGGCCTTCTTTTCTACTATCCTGTTCAAATTGAATAGATAATTATGTTATTTCTCTGCGTACTGGGGTCTTAGAAATAACCACATTTTGGTAGTACACTATTTTCACATCGTTGAAAGATGTGTTTGTATATGTTAAAGCCCCACTATGTAACTTTTCCACCTTAAAGCCCCACTATGTAACTTTTCCACCTTAAAATAACAGCAAAAAAAATTGTGCCCCTACAATGACTTTTAATATGTTGATTTGCTCCTCCGCCACTGCCATCGGGGGTCTGTGGCCAGAAAACTGCTGAATGTAAGATGGTTGGGACCGGCCCGGTACTTCCGGTTGAGGAACAGGAAGTACTTAAACTTGCTGTCTGGCAGTGATTACGCAACGTCATATAGTGCCAGTCCACGCTCGCAGGTGACTTTTTATTTGCTCCGCTACGAGACGCGTAGAGACAGAGTGACATGCTGCTGTGGGGAACACCGGGCCGGGTCTGAACGAGACGCACTGCCACTGATCGAGGAAGCGAGCCACGATCAGCTGGGAGCTCTCGAGTCTGAAGAGCCATATATGGCTCGAGAGCCAGACGTTAAATACCTGAAGGGTATTTACAGGGGAAAAGTTACATAGTGTCGCTTTAAGGGTTTTAGTAAAAAAACATCAAAACACTTTTCTTCCTGCAGCACCTGTGTGTGTGTGTATGTGTGTGTGTGTGTGTGTATGTGTGTCAGCCACTGGTCACAAACGGTGTGGTCCAATAACTCGTAAGGGCCAGCGGAGGCCTAGAGGTCCTCCAGGCCGGACAGGATACGGCAAGCTCAGACTGGCGCTCGGCGCTCTATCCATCAACAACTTGTCCTTCAACATCGTTCTGTCCCGGTAGGCCTGCCGCTACGCCATGGATCAACAAAGGACATGTTTGAACAGCTGACCCGAGGCCATGAAAGTTGGTACAGCAACAGCAGAGAACCATCAGCGTTTGGCATATGAAGGGCCATTTGTCAGACATCCGAGAAGATGCCTGTGATTTAATATCGGAGAAGCTGTTGTACTGCGGCTACTGGCTTTTCGACTCAGGTTGCTCAACTGCTTCCTTAATTACTGTAATGAAATTTGGCCCATCATACTGCGTAACAAGTCATCTGTTGGAGGGTTTAAAAGGGGATGTCAGAGGACCACTAAACTCAATATATCAAGACCATGAATGTACATAATTGAATATTAATCCATCGTAGTTGATTATATTTTTTATTCTGGACCAAAGTGGTGGACTGACCTATACCCCATTATGTAGCTGCTCCTGGACAGTTTGCAAGGGTTGGGTTTGGATTATTGATGAATGTATATGTTTTGGGTTGAGTGGTTTGGGATTGGCTCTCGTACTAGATTGGGTGACCCGCACATTACTAAATGATGACCTTTTCGATTTCGGACTGAGACAGCACTGGTGAAAATTACAAATGACCTCCTAATGGCAGCAGATAAAGGACTCATCTCTGTACTGGTCTTGTTATTCGACACTATTGACCATGACCTTTTACAGAGACTGGATCAATCGATTGGCATTTCAAGCACCGCACTAAGTTGGTTTAAATCCTATTTATCAGATCGATCTCAGTGTGTATTTGTAAACGATGAAGCCTCGATGACCACCGACGTTAGTCATGGAGTTCCACAAGGTTCTGTATTTGGATACATTTTATTTATCTTATACATGCTTTGTTTGGGCAACATTATCAGGAAACACTCCATAAACTTGCATTGTAATGGAGATGATACTCAATTATATCTATCGATCTAACCAGAGGAGACCAACCAGCTCACTAAAATACAAGACATAAAAACTTGGATGACCTGCAAATTCTTGATGTTAAACTCAGACAAAACTGAAGTAATTTTACTCGGGGAGAGGGATCCTCTTGTGTTGCTCTCCTGAAGGTTTCTTCCTTTTTTCCCATGTGAAAGTTTTTTTTAAATTTTTTAAGTTTTTCCTGATCCGATGTGAGCTCCTTTGACAGGGATGTCGTATGTGTACAGATTGTAAAGCCCTTTGAGGCAAATTTGTAATTTGTGATATTGGGCTATAGAAAATAAACTGAATTGAATTGAACTTTGAGTGGGAACATATCAGAATTGGCATAGGTTTGGTCTAATGAATGGTGTGATTACGTGTTTTATAACTCTGGTATAGCGCTGGCAGCAACGCACAATAACACATTGCTAGCGATGTAGCGTAACACAGTTGGCATCGGTTCTGATTCCGTTGACAAAGACCCAATGTGATTATACCATCAGAAGTATTCTTATTCCATTAGAAGGATCTGTCAATGGTTTGCAATGTTAATATTAATAATTATTGTGTGAACAACAATTAAATGTTGTAAAAAAAGTTGTGGGTGTTCACTTATAATTCAGTAAAGCCACTGTGGCCAATTTAGTTATTTTGCATATCATTTGCATATTATTTCCACCAATTAATTGGCTGAAAAAAATGTGGCTGATAAAAACAATAGGTTGACTCCAAAACAATACAGAGAATAATGATACACCTTTAGTTGCTATGGATTATGGACTATGTATGATTCACTTAGAAACTCAAAAGGCCATTTTGCCTGAGATGGGCTGACAGATTTTAGTCGTGACCCCATACATCAATGGGACATATTTTCCGATAACAATATTGAATTCTCTTTTACTCGATAAGAGATGAGGCCCCAAATCTATAGAAGCTCTTGCCCAGATTCTATCAAATACAGCCGATGATGCACACAGACACACACACAAACACATTCCCCAGTAGACCTCATGGCTGCGTGGAGGCTTGCTAAATAGGATGCTATCATAAAGCGATCATGTAAAAATCTTGTGTGGTCCGCACCATCTGTAAACACAGATATGAAGAAGTTCATTGAGACCTAACACCTCTAATTCTGCAGTCTATTACAGCACCTATGGAGCGGCAGCATTTATGAAGACCAAATTAAAATGCAAAGAAAGAGCTGCTTTTTTCTTAAAGACCCCATTCCATTGTGCTGATGGTTGAGAGTAATGGCTCCATAGGGCAAGTATGATTAATTACAGTTTGCAACAATAAATGTTTTTATTTATAGCACATGTAAGTATTTTCAGAGATAACGGAAAGAAAGATGATGTTCAATTAATAGCTATGAATATTTAAGCACTTTTGTTTCAGTTATGTTTGTGTTTGGGTGATTGTGCAAAATGAGTAGTATCACCCATGCAGATACAGAAAAAGTACTTTTGTATACGCCACTCTTATATATGCTTTCCACAATTCTCATCTATTATGTATGATGTATGAATATTCCATGGATATTAATATATTTTCTCCCGCTGTTGTTTTGACCTTTTCACTTAATATTATTGGCTATGTGTAAACTTAACCTTGCGGACAAAATTCTAATTGAAACATTGCCACTCTGAATTGGTCCAGAAATGAAAAATAATATCTATTCTATTAACATTGTCAGAGAAACAATACTACTCATCTCTAGATATTTAAAATGAAAAATACAGTTTGTCCGCCGGAAATCTTTTTTTCTTCAGTGAATTCTCCTCCTCACACATTTTTTATCCCGAGTGGTTTTCATCTTCAGGGAGCGATGAAGGAAGCAAAAAGAAAAAGAGATGTGTTCACATGGATCATGCAAATACTGCAATATTAAAAAAGAACCCCTACTTGACTGTAATCTAGACAGGACTATGGAATGATGTGTGGCACAACGAGCAAAGCTGATTGGCTCTCCTGACGGAGATAGATAACGGGTAACTACAGCTTCTGTACATGATGTAGGACTATAACTGAGTGGGCCTTCTTATCCGGTCTTGAACGCTGTCCCCTCAGATTAAGTCAACCGGAAGCTGTGGTGTTTTTTCCCGGGGCAGATTAGGCTACCGTGACTCGGGAGTTCTAAACAACGTGACACGATGGTTTCTCCGGGAATGACGGATTTTGAGGGTTAAGGACCGCAAGAGAATGTTGATTATACGGGTTATTTGGGAGTTTTTCCTAATCTGATTTGAGGTTTTGGGGTAGGGATGTTTATGTTTATTTGAGGTTTTGGGGTAGAGATGTTTATGTGTACAGATTGTAAAGCACTCCGAGACAAATTTGTAATTTGTGAAATTGGGCTACACAAATAAACTGAATTGATTACCATAATGCTGTTATTTGCAGCTATTTGTGATTATTGATGTATCGAGACAAATGCAGTGGCTGAAATATTTCTGCTTCTGTGCCACTAATAAATATTGTCGTTATCAATAAATCCCTAGATTAACTTTTTTGATTAAGTGTTTTTTTTGCAGAAATTGGTGAAACTCCTTTACTCAACTATTCTTTAAATAATTGTTGTTAAACTCTAATTAACAGTTGTTATGAAGTTGGATGTTTCTGAGCCTGGGGTGAATGCAAATGCTGCGTCACCATATTTTTTAAGCTCTTTTATGCATATGGCATTGTCTTCTTTATACTATACCAGTTTTCTTAACCCTTTAAGCCCCAAGGGACCAAATTTGGTCCTTTAAATTGTTTTATTAAACTGTGTAAAACATTACAATAATCATGAACAAATATATTGATGCTACAAATCAAATTAATCATGAGAACCTGGGCTACAATAATTAGTCAGCCATTTCAACAAAACTCAAACACCAACTAAAACAGTTATTAAAACATCATAATCATAATTTTGTCATGAGTCAGCCCACTCGGCATGTTTCCGGAAATAGCAGACTGTAGCTTGGTGCTATCAGAAAAAAAAGATGTCAAAAAGCAAGACAACTCCACACAGATTCCAAATATATTCACAAAATCCCTCTGCTCCAAAGCATCACTGAGATATGAACCAAAGAACACAGCAAAATAAATCGCTTCTTGCTTTACAGTCAGCAAATGCTGCCTATATTGTTTTTAGCCAAAAACTGAACACCATACGTGTATTGAACACCATAAATAATATACAGGTGAAATATAAGGTTTGGTACATGAGAAAATGCAAATGGCACAAATGGCACATTTTGGCACAGATAGTGCCAAAATTTTGCCCAAAATGTCCCCAAACAATCTCGTCTGAATTCTCTCTGTTCCCTCTCTAACTTTGTTCTGCTTCACTTTTTCAAAGTCAAACTTTGCAAAGGGAATGTTTACATATTGTGTTATGATATTAGAGAGATTCAGGCCTTAGTGAGACATCATTTCAAAGAGATAATCATCCTGAGAGTGTTTTTTTTTAATATTCGGACTTGAAACTTCTATTTTTGCTGTGTTTCAATCTTTAATTACTTTTAACCAGTAACATTTGTACAAATATCTACACATTTGAACAAAAGCTTGCATGAGTTGCCTGTATTATAACACCAACATTATTCAAATAACCCTTGTGGTTGCAAAGATACACCCTTTTTAGGTTGGGTATGCAATTTCGAGCAGAATCCTAAAAACTGCCATGGGGCTTAGATTTAGCTTATTCTGAAGATAACTCAATCTCCTGAGGAAAACTGTGGGATGCGGTCAAAAGCTTTACATGCTCAAATACTGCTTAAATTATGTTTCCTTTTTTACATTATGGGATGAACTAGGTCAGGAATTAACTTGTAAATAACAAACACGTTAAAATATTCAATTCAAGAGTTTTCAAAATCCTCACATTTGTGTTTGCCATACAAAATTACGATAACAAAATTACAATAACAAATGTATTTAGATGGAGACTTTGGCCAATCACAGGGCATTTCTTTGGTCAGAAACATTGTTGCTAATAATAAGCCTACAATCACCATCAGGATGATGGTCGAAGTGAATGCCCATACTTATCTGGCTTATAGAAATAAGAATTTTCAAACTTTGGAATTATTTTGCCTTTGCATTTCCCCCAAAACTCCAGTCCCTAAACTTAAATTGCAATATACTGAAACACTTTTTTATGAATCAAGCCAATAGGTAAACTGCCTACAACAGAAGTAATGCACTTAGAATTTTCGCTACTTTGCTTTTCTATTATGTGTTCGAACCATTATTCTAAAATATTTGAATTACTATTTTGACACAAAGAAAGCTTGTGTGCAGGAAGATGTTTTCCCCACCCTGTGACAATCCCACATGCAAAGGTTCTAGAACCAGGCTGTTAGACACCTTGAATGCGTCAGAGCCTTTCTTTAAAACCGACAGAGATGACACGGAGCAGCTGGAGGAAAAAAAATGTAACGTGTAAGTAGCTTTCAGCCACATAGCGGACAGGAGAAGCCAATGAGCTGCGGGGCTGATTGCCGACTACATTAAGCCTCTCGTTGACGAATTGACTCGTTGAAATGTGAAGGTAATAGTCTTGACATAGCAAAGACATTACTCAACTGCCGCACATGCACAAGTCTCAGGAGCCAATCCAATATGAAAGAGGACTTTGCTTTTATTACCATCATCATTACTGTATATCATTTCTGAATGTACAGCCATTTGGTTTCATTTAAATGTAAATCCGGGCACTGAACTGCGCACGTTGTCACCCGCAGCTGCCTGACTACAATGATTCATTGTGGGGGATCAGTAGAGAAAATATAAGAGCCTCTTTACTTTCTCTGATGGAAAATAACAGATTTGACCTTTGTCTGTTTTCATGAAAGCCCGCGAAGAATAAAATAAGACTAAACCTTGATTTTTTTCTCTTTTCCTCTTATTAAACCAAAGTAGCCACAATATTCCCCTCCATCCTTTCTACTCTGTTCTCTTCTTTTCCTTTTGTATCCTCCTCCCCCCAACCGGAAGAGCACGGACAGAGAGAGGTATGATCTGTGGCGCAAGGTCAAAGGTGAACTAAGGCCTGGGGAGAATGTCGGAGACAGGGTCGTGTATCCATGGAGCTTAGCAGACGCTGTTCACTACTACCCGAGTCTTACCATCAAAGCAAACATGAGCAGCTCCATACTTTGATCTCATAACATATTCTTGGACTCGTATGTGGCATTAGGGAAACTTAATTACCAGCGAATGTACTGGGTTAGATCATCAATCCTCAATCAAATATTGGATAATCCCCTTCCTCATTGTTTTCTCACAACTACACAAAGCCGCTATATCACACATCCCATAAATTAATCATCCCGAGCAAATATGCCCGTGTGTTAAATGAAATCAACAGGAGCCTCATCAGCAGCCAAGTTGTGAGGGATATTACGTATTAGGGCATTCTGTTTGCCTTCCCGCATCTCTGAGTGGAGCTTCATTAGGAGATAATGGTACGGGGTAATAATCAATACTCCGACCTAGAAAAGGACGTTCGACCTAGAAAGGAAGTCCGACCAATCACAGCTCAGGAAGCTGCATTTTAAAATATCTGTTTCATGATCAGTCCTGTAAAATACGGTTGAAAAAGGCCTTTCAAAGTTCCCCTCTGGGCCACGCCGCCGCGTTACACGTTGAAAGTCAACCCTTTGGTGACCAATGGCGTGAGTCTCGCACACCATTGATCCTCAAGAGCTTGCGCTCTCCAGTCGGAAACCGCCGCGTCTGATGCCACTTTGGGGCCTGATGTCACTTTGGGGTCTGATACCATTTTGGCGTCTGATGCCACTTTGGGGTCTGATGCAACATCTTTGGCTGCAGCCCTAGATGTGTCTTTGTTAGTTGGCGAGATTAAGTATGTGAACGTGAACCAGTTTTATAGTGTATATTTATTGGGAGAAAGGTTGCACATCTACTCGCAGGATCAGCCCTATTCAGGAGGGGTCAGGTGCTGACCGCTGCTTTTAAATTAAAACTAATTAAGATTAATTCCTTTTCCTTTTTTAAAGTTTTACTGCAATTCAAAAGGTTCACATTTGTAAAACGCCCATATCTCCCAACTGGCTGGCAAGAGAGATGCTGAATAAAGTGCAGATAAATATACTTATACATATTTTCGCCCTTGGCAGGTGTCCTCATGCACAGCGCGTTTTGTCTTGTTTATTCATAACCTTGTGTCTAGAGTGTCTCTTTCTGCCTCTGTATGTTGGGAATTAATAGTTGAAGGTTGAACTCAACAACTTTGCTTCTGACAACATTGGCTGGGAAACTGAAGGCTCTGGGCAGAAAAAGACAAGCTCCTATTGCAGGCCTGTTAAAGACAGTGGAACATAAGTATGAGTAGATTATAAATCTTTAAAAAAAAACATTTCTTTTAGAAAGTTGAGTTTATATAACAGTGATGGTCTCATCAGATAGCCCTGTTGACATCATTAGTGTTTAGGCTTGAGATTTACGGGATAGTCCGGGTGTCCATAGTCAGTAACGTAGAACGTGAACCTACAACAACAAATACACATGTTTTAGACACCCCAAAGAACGGCGCACCTTAAAGAAAGCTACATATCAAGTGTACCCTATATTTAGAATACTTTTGCAGGTTTTCCTTGTCGAAAGTGAGCCATACAGTCTGTTTCCAAAGGGAAACTGAAACCGTTGTCAATGCTCTCGCTACAAAGATTCCAGACTCCATTAAAATAGAATACATTTAAATCTGACCTCTCATAACTTTGGTTATTTGGGTTTCACCGAAGTCGTGGAAGAGCACGAACAGACTATCAGCACGTTCTACGAGATGAAATGACTATTTTCTTTCAATAGTGTCTGGTGGCTTTGACGATGGCTTGATTTCCTGTCAGAACAGCTGTCGGACTGAAAGTACAACAATGAAAGTATTCTTATTAGAAAGTACTCCTAACATTGACATAGATTTGTCTTTTTAAGTGGGCCTTTTTGAGATGTTTAAAACACATGTATCTGCTGCCCCGTCCACAAGGGGCAGCAGATACTGACAAGACGTACCTCATACAATTGTACGTAAAGATGTGGCCGTTTTTCAGGCTTTTTAAAGATTCTTCTAAGGTGCATTGTGGGAATGTTACTGTTTCTGAATACTAGGGACTATAAGTCAGGATCTCTCTCCCTCTGCTGCTTCAATTATTACCATTTATGTTTTTAATCTGTCCCTTGCAATCCCTTCCAACTCCATGGTGGTCCAATGACAAACAGCTGAAGCCTTTAACGCAGGGATGCCAGGGTGAAATTGGACAGGAGGACAGATTTTTTTCAAGCGAGATCTCAGGGGGCCGGATTAGAGTGTCTCCCCTAGGATTACAGCTTCGGGGCTGCATCGGAGTTGTTGAGGGGAGGGTGCTAGTGAGAGTGCTCAATCGCGCGCACACAGGTGTGTTCTCTCACTAGCACCCCCACCCCCTTTGCCGCGCGCAAAGAAGAGTTGTTGCGGACCGGGTGTGACGTGCAGTCGACAGATTCCACCGAAAATAGAGATAAAAATGAGATTTTAAAAAATCTACCCATATCACCCGCGGGCTGGATGTGACGTACAGTCGGGCCGAGTCCGTAACCCTGGCACCACTGCTTTAACGTCTGATGGCTCGTAATGTTTACTGTTTGCAGCCTGTGCTAATGGGGCTTGCAAGAATATGTTTAGCCAATAATTGGTGGGAGCCAATGGCCTCATTGTAAGAATGAATTAAGTTATCTGGGCTTTCATAAGTTCTCATCATTTTGTTGCTTTGACAGATTTTCTTACTTGTACAATAACACACCTTTCATGAAAATATACTAACAACAATACTGTCAAGGAATGACATATTTGTTCCATCTTAAAGCTGCGCTCTAAACTCTCAATAGCCGAGCACGTTGATGAAAAAGCTGGAGTGTTCATGTGCTCCATTTAACCGGGGGGACTCTGCACAGCCATGTTCAGTGGCGGCATTGGGGCGATGCGAGTCGTGATGCTGTGACCTCAATCTATTACTGGGCACAGTTCAGCTCCATGTGGCTGCCACACAATATGGTGAGTTCAGACCATACTGTGGCTCCAAATGGGGGAATCACATCAGTGATATTCCATCAGATTCAAACAGCATCACTGGACACCCTCACCCGTAACCTACAGCCACAGGACGCAGTCGCAGTGCCACAGCCGGTAAATTGGGCAGTGGAAAGGATGATTCACTTTTTTTCTTTACGATCAGATAACTGGAAAGGCAACCATATTCTTGTGTTGTAACATTTGTGAGATTCAATGCAGTGGCTAAGACTCTTAAAGAAGTGGAACAAGTAGTCGTGACTTCAACCGTCGTTTTGTCGTCGTCTCGATTTTTTGCCGTCACCGTCTCTGCTTTTTGAAACCGATTAACAGGAAGTGACCATATTTAAACTGTGGAGGAGTGACGTAGGCTCTGGTAAGACACTTACCTGTCAATCACAGAAAGCCCGCTCTCAACCACATCTTCTGCTTTCTGGTCTGTTTGACTCTATATGGAGCATAATTTACTAAATGAACATGAAGCCCCTTCCTCACCTCCTCCACCCCTTACTTCCGCCACACACACCTACGATCAAAGCCTTACACTTCATCCTGACTCTACCACGCCTGAGAGGTTTCGTGGTTTTGTGGTTTCCCGCCCCCCCCCCATAACCACCCAGGACCACGTTCTGCCACCTTGCCATCCACTCAAGACTCTCAGAGGTGAAAACAACCCCAGTCCAGTGGTGCCTATCCCACATCGAACTGGGACGAATGCCCAAATTCCCAAGCGGGCACGGCCACCACACGTGTATTTTTTTATATCCGACAAAACGTGTAAAACATGATCTTGATGTCAACCACATGGTATCAAAAAAGCACTGCTCCCTTTACAAAAAAAAATATGTTTTAACGTGTCAATGTTTTTTTCTTATTTAGTGCTCCTATTTCAACATGAATGCCTGTCCCTTTTGCCCCTGTACCCCCTTCCCCCTCCTCCCCCTCCCCTGCATCTATTTCATGATATCAGGGAGTGGATCGAGCTCAAATGAAGACACAGTAACTCTCAGATGTATAAATAAAAAAATTAAAATGCCTTGCCATGCCTGTTGCATGACTGCGAGACACCTTTCTCTCCCTAAACGCAGCGCGGTTCATAGTGATGGATTCATTAAAGAGCTGCGCGTGGAACGTGAGTGAAAACGGGACAATTAACATCGATTTATGAGCAAGACGAAACAGAGTGGGAAGTTGACGGCCGGAGCTGTATAGCTTGACGAATCAATATAAACAGCTTTGGGAGGGGCATCAAATAGTGGCATTAAATCAGAAACACACGCTGAAGAATGCAATTACCACAGTGGTGCGTTTAAAAACCTTGAGAGATATGCAATCATATTTACAAACGCGATAGAAGCGTGCCAAATGGTGCGTAACCGAGAGCATGGAACAACAAGCTTTGATTTTGTTTTGCTCTCTCTTTCTTTTTTCTTCACGCATACAAACACACATGTATCACGCGCAACTCTTACCTTTAGAGATCACTGACACCGCGCAGTAAACGAGGAGCAGGAGGTGGCCCATCGCGGAGGGGTAACGTCCTTTTGTCAGCGCACCCATCCCCTGCAGCTGCTGTCCGCGGGCGCGCTGCGGGGCTGACGGAGCTCCGGGGCTCCGTCGGCGGCGACCCCTCTCGCCTCCTCCAAGCTGGACGAGCCCAGCTGCGCAAGTTCCTCCAGTAAACCAGTGAAGGGCAGAGCTCGGCACTCTGGTAGAGGGAGGAGGAAGAGGAAGAAGAGGAGGAGAAGAAGTGGTGAGAGGCTTACGCGCTGTACTGTGTGTCGGAAAGGAAGAAGCATCTTCACTTCACTTTTGCCGCGCGCGTGTGCGCGGCGGGAGAGGCGTGCGCTCCGACTTTTACCCCTCTTTCTCTAAGCATCATCATTATCATCATCATCACGCGAGCCTACCCCGTGTTAACCAATGGCAGAGTGAGGGAGGCGGAGAGGAGAGGGCTGCGTGCACGTCTCCTAGGTACAAATGCATCGGTCAGGAGATCCGTGGACCAATGGCGACAGCAGCATCACAAACAGAGCACAAGGAGTTCGTTTCACTTCATTATTACATGTGAATAAAGCTGATTCTATTTTTCCGAAACCTGGTGGTGACACTGTAGCAATATATGTGGTCAATGTAATCATTTTATTATTTATTTTTCAATCACAGCAGATCGAGCCAAGTACATTTCTAAGTAGTGTTTCTTGGCAGTCCTAATTATCTATTTATTTTTAAACACAACATTTTCACATGTGTTTGGGGAACAGAAAATACATGTTGAATTATGTCATTGACAATTTAACTGTTATTTATTATTTTACAATAATATGAGAATATCTCCAAAACCTCAAAAACAACAATAACCAAATGTGCTGAGGAATTAATTGATTCCGTGAATAATGAAATACAATATTACCAGATTAACAATTAAAGATAATATAAAGGCCCTGCTGGACTACCAACTGGGCAAAAAGGGCAAATGCACTAGCCCCCCCCCCACCCCCCCAAGACCAACAGGGCTAAACAAAAGAAGAAGGTGGCAATATAGTTTGTGCTGATTGTTTACTGATCCTGTCTGAGCTTGGACATTATTTTTGTAATCATTTTAAATCTACAACGTTAACTAATAACTGACTGATGAGGAATTTAACCTTCATCCTACTGACTAAGGAACCGGCACACAACAGTCGAAAACTTGTTGTTTTCGAGGCAGTTGCACTAACGTACCACACAATTTGTCATAATTGTAATATATATAATATTATATATATATATATATATATATATATATATATATATATATATATATATATATATATTGCTTAATAGGTAGACATGATTTATGACTAAATCGTTTTGCCTTGGAACCGAGGACTCAGTGTCGTACTTCTGGACACTTTGGTTGTAGGACAATATATTTAATTCAAGGCCATGTTGCTGAAGGTCGGTCAGAGAACCGCCAAAGCTATATCTGCACACACAACCAGCACAGATTCACTTTTCATAATTTGTGCTGCTCATTGTCATCTTTGATTGAAGATGTGTCTACATTAACGACACAATTAAAAACTAGAATAATTAATAGCCACAAATCCTTATGGCACATTTCTTATTTGGCAAAGTTGAAGTTAAAATAACTTTTATATTGATTGACAAAGAATCTCCTGCAAATATGTATTTATTTTGTTTGTACAGGGACCGTACACATTAGATGTCTTCATATCTATTACACTAGTCAACAGTATATCGCGCCAGCCAAACCTCCATTTATATAAAAAACATAGTGGAGAGCTAAAGAGCTAACGTTACCAATGCATCATGCTAACGTTAACAAAGCCCTGGTAGCAACCTCCGGTTTAGCCGAGTGAAGCCGATGCGGAAGTGTCTCAAAACTTGCATTCTCTCGACTGACTATCAGGGGGCGACTCATCTGGATGTAGAGAAAACTGAGAAAATCACTTGCCTTCTCTCTTAATTTATTCCCCCAGTAAATATTGTAAACATGAGTTGTATGGTCTCAATCTCTAGTTTCATATATTCTTCAATACAGCATGATGTTCATTTAGTAAATTGTTGTCCATTTAGAGTCAACTAAACCATAAAGCAGGGTGTGCTTTAGGGCTTGTTTACTGTGATTGAAAGGTATGTATCCTACCAGAGCTGTATACAACAACTATACGTTACTCCTCTTCAGTTCAAATATGGTCACTTCACTGTTTAAAATAAATAAATGGCAACGACCAAATCATCAAACTCGATGCTTTAAAAGGCGGCTCAATTAAATGCAAAGACGTTGCTCAAGTGTCTAAAAATGTATTATTTTTTCAATATCTGATTGAATCTTCTTGAGATAGCTGCCATTTCTGTGGATAAAACTTCACGGTCATCAGCTACAAATGCTGTTTTTGTGAAAGACCCATATGTGCCAAAGTAACAATAGAAATATCCAACCTTGTGTAGGGCAGAGGTTATCGAAACCTTTTATTTTTTCGCATTCATAGGGGCACCAATTCGAAGCAAACTATGTTTTATAATACAAAACTCATGGAGCTGAGACCTTCAAATTACCACCTCTTGCCTTCGCCGGTCACTTTTTTGAACATCCCGTTTGTGACGGGGCTACAATGGATGTGAAAAGTGCACTTAAGGACAACACTTGAAATGATTCACCTCTTGTTGCTTTTTTATTTGAAATGATTGGGGGAGTAATCAGCGTAAGTGCCGCCAGCCATGCAGATAAAGCAAAGTGGGCAGCTTTGTTTTTGTGGACCGTGAGAGCTGAACGAATGGAACACAACTAGTTCAACTATAGTTGAATGCAGCAATAGGATTACTTTTTTATTTGTATCATTCTTTCTTTACCTCTGTTTTCTGTTTTACTTTCCTGTTTTCTTCTTTAAAATTGTAAACAAACCAACACTTAAACAAAGTCTCCTTTTGTTACCTATTGTGCATTATCATCAATAAAGTACATATATATATATATACAGGCACGTGCACAGACATTTTGGGGGGCCGGTGCTCAAACCAAAAAAAGGGCACCCAATGCCAAAATAAAATCCTGACCGACTTGAAGCATAAGCAGCGTTATACTGATGTTGCAATACATCCTCGACCTGCGTTTCCTCTGGCAGCATCAGACCGCTAGTTTACATTTTTTTTATGAATAAAGATGAATTATTATATAGAAACAACAGTACAAGCGTTCTGATTGGCTAATGGGTTGTCATGCGAGCGATGTATCACCCTCCTCGCCGGTCTGATTCTGATCCTATTGCCCTCTGACCTCATTTTCAAAATGATCGATATTGATAGACATCAACAGCCAAGAGCAGTGGTCCTCAAACTGAGGCCCGCGGGCCGGATATGGCCCGCCTCCAAATTTGGCCTGGCCCTCTGAACAAGAGAGGCCATATGATTTTTTTTTTCAGTCTGGCCACGCAAATCCTAGACCAGCCCCTGTTAAATAGAACAGAATAAGAATTCATTATCTCTCTCTTCTCTCTCTCTCTCTCCTCTATCTCTTCTCTCTTTCACTCTCTCTATTCTCTAAACATAACTAACGTCAGTAAAAAGCTGCAAAGCTTTGAAATCACGGATTTTGTGAGTTTTTGTTTGTTTATTATTTTTAGGAAACTCAGACCAGTTGTGACGTCATGTCAAAAAAGTGCACTTTTTGCTTGAGCCACTTTTTTCATTCTTCAGTATTTAAGAAAAAGTCACTCTCTCTCTGTCATTAAGTCCCCCCAAATATGTTTTGATATCCAACGGGGCATTTATTTGAGTTCTTGTGAGATTTTTCGTGAGCGTCGCGGAGCACGTCGGGGCGAAATTCTCAAAAGAACTCAAACAAATGCCCCGTCGGATATTAAAACATGTGTCGGGACTTAATGACAGAGAGAGAGTAACTTTTTTTCTTAAATACTGAAGAATGAAAAAAGTGTCTCCAGCTAAAAGGGCACTTTTCTCATCCAGGGCAAAAGGGGCTGGTGCTTGAGCACCATTAGGGATCTATCTGTGCATGTGCCTGTATATATATATATATATATATATATATATATATATATATATATATATATATATATATATATATATAATGCAAAGCATTCATTTAAATTACACTTTTGGGGGGGATTTCACATTAAGTATTGATAAAGTCAATGCTGTAGAATGAAATGAGACATGTTGACTTTTTTTTATATCTGTCTTTGATCAATTATTCTGGCGGTATGCGTTCTTCATTGAATAATTACAAAAACAAATATTGAGACGGATACACTTGCATTCTCACGTCTGTTTAATCAGTGTACCAAGGCAATATTTGTGTCTTTTATTCGTCATACCCATACACCACAATCAGAATGTGTAGAATTGTACACGTCGTGGCTTTAATAATGCACTATTTCCAAAACCATGATTGGTTTGTAAACTATTAAAAACATCTGGGTGAAAAATATTTCACTCCTAATTGATAAGAATTCTGACTTTCGAGTTAAATCAAACTGTTACCTGAACGTAGTCTAGTCAGTGTATAGCTGTTCATGTACCTGTTTTCTCTGTATAATTTCACTTGAAACTGCCTTTGAAGTAAAAACAGAAAATACTCAATACTTTTACCTTTGTCATGTATTCAATTCAGTTTATTTATATAGCCCATTTTCACAAATTACAAATTTGTCTCAGAGTGCTTTACAATCTGTACACATAGACATCCCTGTCCCAAAACCTCACATCGGATCAGGAAAAACTCCCAAACAACCCTTCATGTGGGAAAAAACGGGAAGAAACCTTCAGGAGAGCAACAAGGAGGATCCCTCTCCAGGATGGACAGGTGTAATATATGTAATGTGTACAGAATGAATCATTACACACAAATTAAAACACAGTAACAACACAATCAATGAATATGACAGAGTATATGAATAGTTGGTAGTAGGCATATTCCACGATCGAAACCTCCACGATCCATCCATGTATCTTATTCACACAGGACTATACCAACAAAAAAAAGGCCCACATACTGCCGATTGAAAAAGTGTGTACAAAATCTTCCGTCTGAAAATAGTCCCCAACAAATGAAAAATTAAAAGTTTTCCAGAGGAAAGGTTACATTTCATGTATGCATAATTTTCCACCCGGCCGTCTCTGACCACAATAAACATCAAACATTGTAATCCCCCCAAACAAATCTTTGCTCACATTTTTGCACTATGGAGCAAGAGATATATAACCGGCTCCGAATAATATTGTGTTACGTGTACCATAAGAAACTGTCCAGCCAATCCCAGCACATGAACCCATGTGGAGCAATGTCGGAACCAACAGATTCATTTGGACTTTTCAATGAACTCTCTCTTTTGCTAATATTAAATGTTTATCTGACTCCTCTGTCCATGGACGTCTCTGCCCACCCTGAACTAGAAACAATAAAAAAGATATTAGGCTACAATAAAATATAATTACACAAGCAATATCAGCATTCCCACCTGGTGAACTGCTGCCGGCATTAATAAAAAAACATTGGTGTAATCTGCAATATGAAACGTGGCTTAAATTGAATTTACCTGAAAATTGATACACTCTTGGTAAAGTGCAAGATGATTCTCTTGGTAGAGTCAGCGGTCCGTTTCTGGAGCAGGCTGTAGAGGGTTAGGATATGCAGAATTATATTACGGAGCAAAAATCCAAGAATAGGCTCAAATACCTGACCTTCATCCCTATCCAGTCTAATCAGATTCATATGACTCTGTGATATATGTGTGAAACAGTGGAGCGAGTCACGTCTTTCTCAAAAGCACGTTACACGGTAAATCTGCATTTGATCCGTTTATCACCGATGTATATAAATCAAATATCGTTGTCGGAGAACTATAAATTAGAGCAATTTAGTCAAGAGAATAAAATAAGAACATTGCATACTAACAGAAAAAGTGGATTTAGTATTAAATACAGGACTAGTGTAGCTTACTTATGTTGCCTTCCAGAAAACTCAGATCTCAAAAATGTCAAATGTTTTACTAAAAAAATGTCAATGAAATAGAATATCCTACAGTGTTAATGTTGTATGAATGTAAGGTACTCCTAATGGTCAGGTGGTACCTTGCATGGTAGCCCCACCCAGAGACAAGTACAGGTCCATTTACCAAGTCAATTCAGTTTATTTTTTATGGTCCAATATTACAAATTGCAATTTTGCCTCAAAGGGCTTTACAATATGTACACATCCCTGACATTTGACCTCACATCGGATGAGGAAAAAACTAAAATTGAATTGAATAATGAGTAGTAGGCATCGACCATAATCCAGATTTCCACAATTCATAAAATAGAAGGAGGTAGATAGAAGATACATATTTACCATATGTATATGTATACCAAAAACAATCTTCAGACTTTGCTTTACTGTGGCGCTGAATGCACTACCTGACATTGGTTTACATCACTTCTTCGCCAGTTTAATTATGAGAATTGTATGCAATATATGCATCACACATAAGCATATTAAACTCAGAAAGGCAATAATGTGCTCACATATAGTGGGGCAGTCTCCCGACTGTGGTTGGTTTTGCTGCCGTCTCTCCGCTGCCTGCCTCCGCCTCCAGCTGTATTGATCGGGAAAGGGGGGAATAACTTGCCCTTAGAAAAGTACACTTGTTTCCTTTGTACTAACGTTTCCCAATTTAATGGCCATTTACAGATACACGACACGATGCGTTAAAGGTCATCTCTATAAATATCAGCCATCTAAATTCATTGCACCATGTTGTGGATAGATCAAGTCTGATATTTCCTGGAGGGGTTTCTGACGTATATAAAACAAAAGCTTGAGTATTTTGGTGATAGTTTTAGCATTTAATCCTCAAATAACTGCAAGTGGTAAGATGGTGAGAGGTCAGATCCACCTGCCTGCATTAAACTTTGCCGATGAGTTCTAATATTAAAAATATATGGCTGAAACTGTATTTGCAGCATCCATCATATATATATATATATATATATATATATATATATATATATATATATATATATATTATATTAAATCTATCTCTAAATCACCCATAGGTGTGAATGTGAGTCTGAATGGTTATCTGTCTCTATGTGTGTCCTGGATGGACTGGCGACCAGCCGAGGGTGTACCCTGCCTAATATATATATTAGTACAGAGAACTGAACAGGACCTTTTGGAATGGTGCCAGCGGAACCGCCTCCACATCAACTCCAGTAAGACCAAGGAGCTGGTGGTGGACTTCCGCCGCGGTAAACGCTCTCCTCCAGTATCAGTGAGCATCCAGGGACTGGACATTGAGATTATAGAATCTTATGAGTACCTGGGTGTTCACCTGAACAGCAAACTGGACTGGGCTGACCACGCACACACACTTTATAAAAAGTGACAGAGCAGACTCTTTCTGCTGAGGAGACTGAGGTCCTTTAGAGTGCAGGGAGCACTCCTGAAGACCTTCTTTGACTCTGTGGTGGCATCCGCCATCTTTTATGGAGTGGTCTTCTGGAGCAGCAGCATGGCAGCGGCTGACAGGAAGAGGCTGAACACCCTGATGAAGAAGGCCAGCAGTGTGCTGGGGTGTCCTCTGGATACTGTGGAGGTGGTGGGGGACAGGAGGATGATGGCAAAGCTATCATGCCCGATGAACCAGTAATTCTACTCGGCCCTGAGCACCTCAGAGATCAATTATCTGGTGATGTGATTTCTGTAGATGGCATTACTCTAGCATCCAACACCACTGTAAAGAATCTCGGCGTTATCTTTGATCGGGACTTGTCCTTTAACTCCCACATAAAGCAAATCTCAAGGACTGCATTCTTCCATCTACGTAATATTTCAAAAATCAGGCACATCTTGTCTCAAAAAGATGCAGAGAAATTGGTTCACGCGTTCGTTACTTCGAGACTGGATTACTGCAACTCCTTATTATCAGGCTGCACTAATAAATCTCTTAGGTCCCTCCAGTTGATCCAGAATGCTGCAGCTCGTATTCTCACTAAAACTAAGAAAAGAGATCACATTACTCCTGCACTAGCTGCTCTGCACTGGCTCCCTGTAAAATCAAGAATCACTTTTAAAATTCTTCTCTTAACTTACAAAGCCTTAATTGGTGATGCACCATCATATCTTAAAGAGCTTGTAGTACCGTATCGCCCCACCAGAGAGCTGCGCTCACTAAATGCGGGGCTACTTGTAGTTCCGAGAGTCTTAAAATGTAAAATGGGAGCCAGAGCCTTTAGTTATCAAGCTCCTCTTTTATGGAACCAGCTTCCACCTTCAGTCCGGGAGGCGGACACAGTCGCCACATTCAAGAGTAGACTTAAGACTTTCCTCTTTGACAGAGCTTATAGTCAGGGCTGAATCAGGTTTGCCCTGGTCCAGCCCCTGGATATGCTGGTATAGGCTTATAGCTGCTGGGGATGTTTAGGATGCACTGAGCACCTCTCTCCTCTTTTCTTTCTCCTATGGATGAATCTTCATCTCGCCATCACACATGACTAACTCTGCTTTCTCCCCGGAGTCCTTCTGACTTCACGTCTCATGGGGTCATCGGACCCTATGAGACGGCATAGATTCCATCTGCTGATGGACCTTCGATGGTTGGATCGTGAGTTCCTGTCGCCAGCTGTGCCACTGCCCTGCTGGGACTCCGCCCACTCCTCCACTTGGGAGGTCTCCAAACTCTCCATCGTGGAATATGCCTAAATATGAACTATTGATAAACTCTGTCAGATTCCTTGAATGTATTTTAACTCTAAATATGTCCTTCTGTACACATTACATCTATTGCATATGTCCATCCTGGAGAGGGATCCTCCTCTGTTGCTCTCCTGAAGGTTTCTTCCCATTTTTTCCCCCTGAAGGGTTATTTGGGAGTTTTTCCTGGTCCGATGTGAGGTTTTGGGTCAGGGATGTCTATGTGTACAGATTGTAAAGCACTCTGAGACAAATTTGTAATTTGTGAAACTGGGCTATACAAATAAACTGAATTGAATTGAATTGAATCTTTAATATATATATACATATTAAAATGTGTTTATATGTATATGTGAGTACAGTACACTAGAACACTATATTATATCAGATCAAATTGTGTTGCAACCTCACCATTAAAGGGGGGAATCAATGGCATCACTCACTTATTCTTCTAATGTATAATCTTGCAATTAAAATTCTGGACATGAAGCTGAAAATGAGCGAATTTAAATTGCTAATGTTAAGCCTAAACATCCAAAATCCAAATGGATCATACCTCATTTTAAACACAACAAGCTCATTCTATAAATCATGGGTTATATGGCACTGAATCATGCTATATACTTAGCCATGCACCATAAGCCAAATGCACCATAAGTATAGAAAAGTTTGGTTTGTGTTTGATACGACACAAAAAGGGTACACATCGGGTTGAAAAGAACTATTCAAAGTCCTATTTTTCCCAAATGTCACACCAATATCTGTTTTGGTGGTGGATTTTTTGAAAGGGGAACCACAATCCTGTGCTTGTCCCAAGGACCAAAACGTTGCCCACATAGCAGATAATGATAGTACGAGGAGACGTAGGGATCTGTCAAGACTCCAAACGGTGCCTGCATACTTCAGTGACTGATGAGGAAGATGGATCAGACATTCCGTCATTACATCCACCGTCAATGTGATGGTTATGATAGCTGCTGAATGTATGTGGTACTCAAAGGTCTACTCCCTGTATTCCTGGTGGGCTGTTACCATTGACTGTTTAAAGGAAGTGGTCCTGGAAAGGGAAGCCAATGCAGAAGTACCTTAAATCTGCATTCTTTCAAATGGCCATCAGGAGACCACTCTTCTAGTTGTAAAAAAAAGTCAGATTGTATAGAAGTTTGAGAAAATGTCTACTTGCCTGATGTTCATTTAGAAAATGATGGTAAATGTAGGGTATAATAGATGATAAAGGGATATATGCTTTAGGGCAGGGCTACCTTGGGATGGATTCGTGGCTAGTATAACTGTGGTGTTGTAAGACGCCATTTGTTTCACAAACTTCAGTTAGAAAATCACCATTTAATTTAATCTTATCATTAATATCATTATACAACACTGCACAGGGGTTTCCATGTCATGTATCATTCTAAAAATCATGATAGTTCCTTTCAGAAGTCAGTGATTCTGATAAGGTGTGGCGTAGGATCTCCTGTATGTATTGTACAACAATTGATTAGTATGACTTTGTGAACTTTTATTCATGCGTAACATACTGTACTGTGAAAAGATGAACTGCTATATGTTGTGTTATATGCATTACACCTGAGGTTAATGCCGTGCAATATGCCCCACAAAAGTAACATTAAACCATAATAAAGTTTAAATAGACATTGTAGCGGACCCCAGTCGGACAATAGTGAAGCTTACTGATGTTTCCAGAATGTCCCTTAATCATAGACAACCATGTTATGTTGACAAACAAATTATTTTTTTTCACTTTTTCCATTTAATTTCCACAAATCACCATGAAACAAATAAAACAGAAGTGAGCTCTTACGGGTGTCAACGTTATTTAGATGACATGTATCTACACATGCGGACATTAATCCCAACATGTTCTCTTTCTTGTATACATATAGACTAAAATCGAGCATTAGCATTTTATCACAAAACATTTTACAAGTGAATTAAAAAATAAATTCACACATGTAGTCAAAGCCAAAATAAAACACAAAGTGCATTGTTCCCATTCCAGTGCTTAGCAGTTCATGAAGTAAGAAGAATACTCATGAACACCTTTTCCTTCAGTACAGTCAGCTAATGTACTTTTTGCAATGTCATGTTGATTTACATCTACTTCCGATCTCGAAGGACCCAAAACATACAAAGGCGCTTAAAAAATAAATGCTTACAGGAAATAGTCACCTTAATAACAAAACCTTTTCAGAGCCATTTACAGATATTACTAATGAACCAAGCCTGACACTGCAAATTGTGCTTAAAGGAAGGAACAAAACCACTTTGTCGAACCTCCAACAAGACCATTTACTGTATTTGGGCCGGCGGCCAGCAGATCAACAAGCCCCAAGGGTCCGGGGGAAAGTAACTTTATCAACAAAAAAATATGCTTTGAATTCATTAAGGGTATCGCTGAAGAAGCAGCGCCCGGAGTAGGAAGTAAGTGAGCTGTAACAGAGAAGGAGCATGGACCGTTTAGATAGAAAAACATTAATTATAAGACACAGTGGACTAAAAGTAAATGCACGAAAACTGCTTCCGTTGTAGTTGTATAGCAGGGTAACCCCCGGCCCATGTAACTATGGCAAATATACTATGGGCGGGGTCCTGGGTAATGTTTAAAAGAGGGCCGGTGCAGCCAACTCATTTATATTGCATGCAGAATGAATATTTATTCACAAAACAAAATTAGATACCAATTCCCATACAACGAAAACCCACAGAATGTAGATAACTCGCTCTGCTTTGTAATGAACCTCAATAATATAACAAATATAACCAATATAATAAATATAAAAAATCCACTCACGCACACACCCTACGCACACACACACACACACTAACAACACCCCCGTTGCAGGCCTGAGTCATTGCTGGAGATCGTAGAGGCCTGAAACGGTAGTGGCCGTTTCACTTGTCCACACAAGAATACAACTAAAGGGGCAGTGCAAAGTGTGTGAGTACTCACGATGACCACAGAGTGTTGGGAGAGGGGAGTCAAGAACTGGATGGATTGTCTGAGAGAATAAAAACAGGAGGTCTTGGAGCAACAGCCTCGGGAAACAGCTCCGCTTCATCAGTGAATCACAAGCCCCCTAATGCGTCTCGTCCGGATTTCCTGGTATATAGATCCATACAGGCGTAACTATTCGTTAGCCCTTCGTTGTCCCACAATTATTTTCACGCAGCTGCTCAACAGCTGTTGCTGTCACCTACTTCACAACAGTACGCTCTGCTTAGGCTACGACCCTCTACCTGACAGTGAGGCTGGATTGGCGGTTGGTCTCACACGCCAGAAAACAATGACGACAGGTCACCACATCAATTAGAAAACTTAAATCAGCAAACAAATATAAAAAACTCAAATACTAGAAAGGGCTACATTATTATATATCCACTTTATTGATATTATCTATCTTATCAAAATATAGTATCAGGGCCACAGCATGTATCACCGAAACCAGAGCGTCTCCACCCCCCCCCGCCCCCCCCCCCCCCGA
This sequence comes from Liparis tanakae, assembly GCA_036178185.1. Classification (NCBI taxonomy): domain Eukaryota; kingdom Metazoa; phylum Chordata; class Actinopteri; order Perciformes; family Liparidae; genus Liparis; species Liparis tanakae. Next base: position 6,595,059 of record CM070094.1, on the reverse strand, counting down.
CCTGTTCATATACTGCAGGGCTCTTCCAAAATAACTATTTTAGAATTCTATGACTTTTCAAGGTTTTCCATGACTGTAAAGACCCTACTTATTGTTCGAGGACGTCCATGTAAACATATTTAAGTTTTTGGAAAAACCTCCCCAACAGAAACAAACACAAACACAATCAATAAAATCTCTTCCGAGACACCGTGATATCACTTGAACAGGTGATGTGTTGTACAAAGTCCTCCCTCAGTTTAAATAAAATATGGATGTATTTTATATGAACTTGTGTTTAATTTTTAATACAGACTTTAAAAAAAATTCTCAAAGACCATCTGACCACCCCTGGAAATTATCGCACAACCTCATTGGGGAGGTGGTGGGAGGAGGTCCCGACCTAGTGACCTAAAAAATAATGTTTTATCACATTTACGATAAATCACTATTTTTAAAACCATGCTGTCGTTTCAGAAATGTATTTTATCGACTTACACTTTCTATTCCCTTCTTGGATGTCACTTCTATATGTCGCCGGTTTTTCCTGATACAATGTGAGGTCAAAGATCAGGGATGTCTTTTGTGTACAGATTGTATAGACCTCTGAGGAAAATTTTTAATTTGTGATATTGGACCAAACAAAATAAACTGAATTGAAATTGTGTGTGTGTGTGTGTGTGCGTGCGTGCGTGCGTGCGTGCGTGTGTGTGGTCTCCCTTCCTTGTACCCCCCCTCTCTGTTCATCATGCATACCAGTCTGCACTTTGGTTATCAGCTCCCAGTCTGTAGATCTGCCTCTCGTCAGCTCTCCCAGTGTCTTTCAAAAAGAAGCTGCTTACAATTGGCTCATTAAGACGGTGTAGTGAACACTAACTTTGAACTTCTGCCGATTGCGTTCAACGCTTTAAAAAAAAAAAATCCCAAATGTGGTCTTAATTTGAGGAGATTGTTTTACTGAACAACATTTGTGAGTATGCAAAAAAAATACTTTAAATATTTTAACCAAATTCAAGTCTAAATTTATTGATTGCAGGATTGCATTATATCCAATTTATTCCACATAACACTCACACATTTTCAATAACTTTTACTCACAGCTGTTATGTTGCCAAATGTAAACCAGCTTCCTGCACCTGACAACACAACAAAGGTCCTTGGTCATGCTTTATTTACATTTGTATTAACATAACATATGCCAGGGCTTTCATATTAATTAAACTATTCCCTATATACATTTGTGTATAGAACACATAATAAAAGGCATAAAGAAACCACAGAATGGAACGCCATTGGTCTTCTCATTCTCTGTCAGTCACCGACAGACATCTAAAAAGATGACAATTCTATTACCTTGTATGAAGGGACCTTTCAATTATTTCTGGAAGGTGCACTCTATTCGCAGAATAGTGCTACTCTTGGCATGTCGCGCTTGAAGTGTGCTATTCCAAGCACAGGATGAATGACACTACTTACTGTATACATTTTACTGTGGGCTGCCTCTTTGGCGGAGGGGTGTATGGACGCGATGCCATTTATCATGCTAGACATGCGGCAGAGTTTTTATCAAATACATGTTCACCTATGGGGTGTTAACGTTGCACATCTTAGATGTATTTTCAAATTTATTAGACATCTAAATTTAGATTATTTTGCTTTTCCAGTGAGCAGGCCGGCCCCGGAAACTTCCCCCGCACAGGAGTCACTGTCCTCGTCACTTTGGTGTCAAAAAGTATCGAGTGGCTCATAATGTGGAGCATCCTGTGGGGATGAACCTTAACTTCTTTAAGGGAACATGCTGAAAATCCATAAACAAACCAGGCAGTGAGAGTGTTTGATAGCAGTTTGTGTCTATTGGAAGATTACTCTTGGGTGGCCCCAGGAGATTGTGTAACAGATGAGGTGACTCCTTGCATGCATGCAGATTTGACATGCGCTAAGCTTATGGAATTTCCATGAGCCGTAGACCAGGCAAAGCCACAGCGGGAAATGTGTGACTTCACTCTCACTGAGTCATAATCAGGCCATTCATTGAAATTTACAATGAAGATTTTCACTGCAAAAAAAAGGGAAGGGAAGAATTACCTGGGATATCTTTTTAATTTTTTTTATGTATTCGTAAAACAAAAAGAGTGTTTGGTGGCATCCTTCCAGTGAGCAGAAGAACATCAGTCTCTCTTGGCATGTGTTTGGTTGTGTTTCAAAGGCATCTTTGGTCTTGTATATCAGTAGTATACGAACAAAGGGGATTATGTAATCGTAATGCAAAAAAAAATGCATAAACATGCACCTGGAACTGTCTTAATAATTACACCAGTGAGTTTTTTTCTTTTCTAGCAATATCTTTAAACAGTTTCAGATAGGCTTAGTGTAGGGTGTTCATGTCCTTGGACGATACACTTAACCCCAAATTGCTTCAGTAAACTGTGTGGATGGGCAAAAATGGCTAGATGTTCCTGATGGGCAGGTGGGAGGGGCTGCCTTGCATGGTAGCTCCTCCCATCAGTGGATGCATGTTATATAGTCCTGATGGGCAAGTGGTACCTTGTATGGTAGCCCCCACCATCAGCACATGAATGGGTGTGAATGATGTCAAGTAGTGTTAAAGTACATTGATTAAGCTATAGAAGTACAGGTTCATTTACCATTTCAACTTGATTACATGGGATGCTCTAGTTGTAGTTGTAGAATAGCACAAGAAAAGTATCCATTTCCTCATTAAAAACATGCATTTGATAGCACTGCATCGTATACAACATTGTTATTTGTTAAACACATCTGTTCCACCTTAATTTTAAATAGTATTTAGTTTTATACTAACCTGTTCCGCCTTTTAGACTTACGGCAGAAAAAGAAACAATATAAACAATGATGACCAGGCAGACCGACAAAATGGATGTTGAGCTCGACAGAGTTCTCGAACACATCCAAAGAGCGGAGCCGAGGACTCATAGATTCCCGTCTGCTTGTGCTCGTCTCTGAAGCAATTCGGCCTCCTTGCACTCCATTTGGTGGTCTTTTGATCCACAGGTGCTCATCCTAGAGGTCTGCAAGGAATGTGTAGGCACATTTTTCTTCCTTAAACATACGACAACCCACCGTGTCTTGGAAAAAAATGAGAAGACAGAGCAAAGTCATTTATCATGATCAGCACTGCAGCTTTGACCGGCAGCATGTGGAAACATAGGCGTATTATGGAGAGAGAAACAACAAGGTTGTTCAGAGGAGCTGTGGTTAAAAGATTGAGGGATTTCTGATACGTTTCAACTGTTCCAGGCGGAGGGTTAATCACATTGGTGAAAACACAGGAAATGGCTTTTCCTTTCAGACATGTCACCATGTTGAGACGTTGCCCTGAAAGTGCAACCGGGGGCCAACCAATGTGTGAAAGGTGCCAGTCAAGAGTTGTTTTGGCTTGAAATGTAGAGTCAATAAAAAATGTGGCTTTACTGTTTGTGTCTACGACAGGCGAGCGTAATTGAAAGACCTGCGAGTCGTATTGATTTGTTTCTAAGTCTCAATGGCCCCAACGACAGCCATAGATGTTGATAGAGGTGACAGAATGGCCACCATAATGCATCTTTAAACACAGAGCTGGTCCACGAGACACGACAGCACCGGCAGTTGTTATGGTGGCAATTATTTGAACTGAAGTAAACCTTCTTTTCACTATGAAAATGTACTCAGGACCCCGATACTGAAAATGTTGCCAGCAGAGACGGACTGTTACTGACTTTTAGTATCCATGTGAGAGTTAACTGTTTTTTCAACAGTTATAACAATCTGAGAGTCTCTTCAAGTCACTGTGTTGAGAAGACTGTAAAAACCCATAAAAGGTTGGGGGCTAGAAATATAATTTGATAATTTGCGATACACAAAAAGGTATGAGAGATTTCATGATCTGCTTTGCTTATCACAGGCATATTGTATTGCTATCCATTGTAGCAGATATGGAAGGAGAAGAGAAAACAAAGAGAAAACCTTCTACAATCTGTGTTCTGTGGCGCAATTTTACTCAACTATTGCCGAGTACGAAGCAATATCGCATTTTGAAAGACAAATTGAAGAGCCGAAATATCAATCAATGAAAATGAGTTTTGGTTGGAAATGTGTAAGCATGCGTTTTTTTTCAGACACTGTTCGTAGCTACAACATGAAAAAACCTATAACGCACAAAATCAATTATTTCATAATTGTGGACAACAAAGTATGAATTGTGAAAACTCAATGTAGAGAGAAAATATTGGTGGATGGGTGGGTCTAAAATAACTGACTTTCACCCAGGAGACAGTTGTTCATGTCCCGTTTGATAAGAGAAGGTAATGTTGATGTGTTATGCAACTTCTGTACTTAAAAATCACTTGGAGAAACTTTTTGCGTCTATACAGTTAATCTCGATGCGTGTAATCGGTGCCACCTTTTTCGGATTCCGCAAAAATCATGTAGGTTCACCGGAAACCCCTTCAGCTCAGGCTCCAACGGGGCCTTCAGACCAACCCATCTCTTGTTTACAGAATGTGAAGTTGGGGCTTTTGAAAGCTGTCTATCTTCTTCGGTGCGCAACAAAAGTAGTAACTCTGCAAAAGATGGAGCATTTTTTTTAATGCAAATTTACTCAAATGTAATCAGTTTCCCACCTTCAACCTGCAGTCAGAAGCTCCTGCAGTCATGAGAGGGCTCGGCCAGGAGCTGAGCATCGCCTCGCTGCTCTCCCGACCGCTCAGCTGGGAGCCAACACCAGCACCGCATTGCTAGAGAGATCTGGCCCAATTGGAGGAATGGGAGGCCCGGGAGAACCAGAACCAGGACAACAAACCCCCGCTGCAGTAAAACACACTAACTGTCATATTCATTGAATGTGTTTATGTAACTCTGATGATCTGTACACATGACATCTATTGTGTCCGTCCATCCATTTTCTATTTCTTGGGAGTTTTTTTCAGATCTGATTTGAGGTCCTGTGAGGCAAATTCATAATTTGTGATATTGGGCTTACATGAAATAAACTGAATTGAATTGAATAGAATGACAAAATGAAACGTTTCCTCAAGCAACTTCTGCAATTTGAACCCAAACCACAATCTTGCGCTCAACAAAAGTCCTTTGGTTGCCAACGCAAACATAATTGGCTATAGACGGATGAAATCCCATGTTTACACCAATGCACATCAAAGAACGAGTCCATCAGATATGATAAATGCCGAATCGGCATAAAAATGTCTAAAGTAGCATCGAGTGCACGGCGTTGCTACATAAAAGCGCCATAAAACATCTTCACAGGGCCGTAATCCTCTCTGACAGTCGGCTTGATATGCCGAGTGTCAGATTGGGAGAAAAAAGTGTGGTAATGCGTCTCAGTAACAGATACAGCCGTTGTCTCTCTGTCAGCAAGATCACACGCAAGCAATTTGTTTTGCCTGATATTGAAAGCCAAAATGGGCTGGGTTGACAGGCTTTTACTGGATTAACAACAACAGCAGCCACTTTATCTCCTCTTCCTCCAGTCGGAATAAACAATTAGTTGGCGACAATGTGTGGTCTCTCTGCTGCCGGAGAGACCCCCCCCTCTGCTGCTCTCTGTTTTGTCTCTCTGGTCGTACCTTTACCTCTTATTCTGGTACTAATGATGCTAAGCTACACCACTAGCTCTTTCTTTTCATCTTTGCTCTTGGTTTAAAGACAAGCCACACTCTTTGTCACACATGAGCGGGATCATCATTAACCTGTGTGCTCTTTGTGTAGGTCATGACATATTCTTGTATCTCGCCTGGAATAGAGAGGCGACGATGCGGTTCCATCATTAGGAGGTCTAATGATGAGCCGATCTGGTCTGGCCCCCCCAAAATAAATATGTCTCATTGCATATGGTTAGATGTTACATGTATCATTATGGAATGAGTATTTAACCAGAATCAAGCTGAAATGGAGTTGCCAACCAGCGGATGGAGAGATTTGTGGTTTGCCCGTCGTTGAAGAACGCATTATCCATAGCTAGCTGCGCACATTTATGGTCTATTATCACGTTAATGTCAAAACTGTGCCGCACACGCCTGCAATATGTTAACAGCCTATGCTATAAAGCTTCTCCTTTCTAGACGGAGGTATTTATTACCACGGTGTAGAACAAAGTGGTATAAAAACAGCTTTGTTTCAGCAGCCATCTTTCAGGTAAACAAATATTAATCACACACTGATTTGTGGCTATATGTACTTGCATCATCATGTCTGTCTTGTTGTCCATGTTGATTTTAATGTGTGTCGAGATGAACGCCTCATCAGACTTGCAAAACAAGTCTACCTATATTGGGTCAGATCTGTCTCAATAATTGCAAACACAAAGACTCATAATGCGCATCACATGCAGTGCGATCGATAAAGAAAAACATATAAATACATAGAATATATTTTTGATTACATTTATATGAATCGTAATCTATTCATGTGTGCATTGGAATGAATTTGTGAATCGTTCTGCGTGCATTTGTGAGTGTACTTTATTAGTATATCGAACATATTTGTGAATTCTTCTGTGTGCATTCGTGAATCTTTGTCTTTGCGTTTGTGAGTCTCTCTGTGTGGTTTTGCAATTATTTATTGAAACTGATCTGATCTCAATATACCTACGGGTACCATTAAAGTAACCTGACCTAACCTAAAATACAGTGTGTGCGACATGTCGAAAAATGTCTTGGATTAATTGCTTAAGCCTACAGAGTGATAAAAAGAAAAAACGCAGACGAGAAAATAGATCTGTGACGGACGCTGCACATTGTTAGGGTTGTTAGCGTGAGGTCGCAGGTCTCCTACCTCCCCGAGAGCAGTGTCCGTTGAAGATGATAATAATAATAATAATAATAATAATAATAATAATAATAATAATATACACTTTAATTGATCCCACAGTGGGGAAATTCTTCTCTGCATTGAAGCGCGAATTTGTCTTCAGAATTAGCCGCTGCGATAATTAAGGGTGGACGTGGCCTCTTGGATGTGTATGTTGAATATTTTTCGGAGAGCCATTATCATAGTAACACGTGGGATGTAAGAGTGGGAGGTAGAGTTTATGGATGATTAATGGGAGATGAGAGCTAAAAACAAACCATACGTACAGTATTTATAAAGTTTCCTTGTACTAGCGTGCTGAATAAAATAGAAATAAAGACATACCTCGAATCCACTTCTAATTGAAGCACAAGACACTTTTCATTAACGGGCCCACCTACCCCCCCCCCCCCCCCCATCCTAAAAACAAACTGTGGGCTCATAAGCGGTGCTTCGATTACCACAGCGCTGAGTTGGGGCTTCTTAGAAGAGATGGAGACATCATTAATGAGCTTCATGTGCAGTTTGGCACAAGTGATTAAAATCTTTTTGCACCACTCGCGGCCCGGACTTATGCTGATGCAGGCTTGATAAGGGTATTGAATTGGGACAATCTTTTTTTTGGGTGAATTGGGGGATGGCTCAAGGAATCGGTTGAGGAATTTCCCCTCGGGGGACACTCTAGATGTCACGGGAACAACGGGATGTGGGTTTATCCCTCACCACAGATCAATGGCATGTGTGCGAGTGCATACTGTTTGTATAACTGTGGGCACCGGTTAGTTGCACAGGTGAACATCTGCCGATGTCCTGCGTATGTTTATATCAATCCAGCGCTGCGCATCGACTCACCTTTCTGTAACAGTACTAAAACCACGCTGTAAGAATAATCCATTACAAGAAAAAGTCCTGCATTGAAATGTTACTAAGGTAAAATTAATAGGTAATTCATATGAAAACCAAAAAATCTCAGTGAACTGGCAGGTCATGTTGATAATGACGATGATCTGGTGAACACAATGTATATTTTGCATTAAGTTTGTTCTTTATAGAAACATTTGATTCCTAATTTTTTTTCTTTGACACTTCTTAACACCCGATGAATGTATTAATATAATTACAATGCATTATAATTTTCTCATCACACTTTTAATTTACGTGAAGCACAAATATTATTAATGATTTAAATGATAATGACATTGAAATCATTTCATAAAGACTTATGAGGTAAAGTATTATATAATATTCTAATACGTTACAATGTAATTATAAGTTAGTCAAAGTGATTGTTGCAAGTACAAAAATAAATAATTGTATTTCTTCACTTTTGTTATGATCATTTTTATATAGAATTGTGAACGTATAAATAGTTCTTTAAGCAGATTGTAACGAATCATATATATATTTTAAATGAATTATACTGTAGACATGGCTGTCATATTAAGTGCCACCAATCTTTTCTATTGTAAAGAAAGTCTGACTAACTACTAATCAATAAGTTAGGTCGAAGAAAGTTTTTAATTTGGGTGAACTGGCCCTTTAATTGCAGTTAACTGCAGCAAGAGCTGTGTTTGCATTCTGGGCATTAAGTCAGACATGTTCCCAGTGGGTGTTGGCCTCTGCCAGCGCTGCCCTTTATCACCAGTCCTGTTTGGGATTTTCACGGACAGGATATCTAGGTGCAGCCTGGGGGTGGAGTAGGTCAGGTTTGGGGGGTCTCGGGATTGCCTCTCTGCTGTTTGCAGATTATGTGGTCCTGTTAGCATCCTCAAACTGTGACATCCGGCATTCACTGGGGCGTTGTGCAGCCAAGTGTGAAGTGGCGGGGATGAGAGTCAGTACCGCCAAATCTGAGGCCATGGTACTCTGCCGGAAACCGGTGAAATGCTCCCTCCAGGTGGGGACAGAGTGCCTAGTATCTTGGGGTCTTGTTTGTGAGTGAGGGTAAGATGGAGCGGGAGATCGACAGGCTGATCGGGGCTCCTGCAGAAGTAAAACGGGCACTGTACCGGACCGGTACAATTCTCAATTTACTGGTCGGTCGACGTTCCAACCCTCACCCATAGTCACGAACTCTGGGTCATGACCGAAAGAATGAGGTCTTGGATACAAGTGGCCGAAATTAGTCTCCTCCGTAGGGAGGCCACGCTCAGCCTGAAAGATAGGGTAAGGAGCTCAGACATCAGGAGGGTGCTTGCAGTCGAGCCTGAGCACCGAAAGGAGTCAGCGAAGGGGATTCGGGCATCTCATCAGGATGCTTCCTGGACGCCTCCCTTTAGAGGTTTTCCAGGCACGTCCAACTGGGAGGAGACCCTGGGGAAGACCCAGGACATACTGGAAGGATTATATCTCCCCCGATGCCTGGGAACATCCTTGGGATCCCCCAAAGTAAGCTGTGTAGTGTTGCGGGTCACAGCCTTAGTCAACCTGCTGGGTCTGCTGCCTCCGTGATCCGACCCCGGATCAAGCGGATGGAAATTGATGGATGGATTGGAGTGCCCGGCGTTTGGAATCATCTTCAGTCCATTTATTGCACAATTACAGGCCCTGTTATCTTGTTGTAACTGCTGATCATTTTCTGAAGCCCACCAGAGGTTTTTATCTTTGAAATGCATGTTTCATTTCCCTACAGGACGAGAATTCACTTGCAGAGTCTTGAAACTTGCCTTATGGTACGTTCACACCGGACGCGTCGAAAAAAGGGTGTTCACACCGGACGCGTCGAGACGAGACGCAGCGGGGGCGTGGCTTATCGCGCCCGCTTCTTCAGCCATATGAATCTTTTCCTTAACCAGACTGAGATGTTGTATCTTCACTTGTCGCCCTGTGAGTCGCCCTGCTGCTGCCCCTCTCTCTCCTTCTCTCTGGACTCTGCGGTCCTGACTTCCACGGCCCTCCGCCCCTCCGCCCCATGTTCCCGCTCGTCTCCCGCGGAGTACTACACGGGTCGAGGAACGACAGGACCGCAGAGAGCTTCCACTTTTTACTTTTTCACTGCGCTACTCGCTGCTCTCTCTCTTCTCTATGATTCGTGTCTCTGAGACTTTTCCTCCTCCGGAGGCAGATCTCCGCTGCCATGAAACACATATGCCGGCGCTTGGTTCATAGTAAAGTACAACACACAGCGAGAATAAAAGCAAATGCACACATTCTAAATGTATCAGGTAGTCCCACGGCTTCTCCAACCTCCTTCCACGCTTCATCTTTATCGCTACGGTTTCGGTAAGTAAAGAGTTGTCATAAAGTTCGGGGTGCCCACGAACGGCGACAATTATCTTTTTCTCCACTTTCTAAACCGGCCGGCAGGACGATGACGAACTGAGCTGCTCAACGCTGATTGGCTGACGCAACTATGACTCACGCGTTTCTGCTCAGAAATTTCAACTCGAGCGTAAAGGAGCTGCGTCAGATCGCTCTGTTCGCTCAGTTCGCCCAGCGACATTCGCTCTGTTCATGCTGCTCTGTCGCGCCTGACTCGCTGCTCGCTGGAAAAAAAGCAGCGTCGCAGCTTTGACGCAGCTTTGCATTGACTTAACATGTAAACCAGACGCAACTGTCAAAGTTGTACAGTAATACTATACCAACTGTTCAAATCAGCCTGAGCTCATGATAGCACAACACTGATGGATTTCTTAACTCGTGCAAGTTTCAAGTTTCAAGATTTGAATGGAAACATGGCATATAGCTGCCATGCTCGTAGAAGGACGTTCAACATTTTAAAATGGTTTTAATTGAAAACCAGTAGGCACCGGCTCCCTCAATCCTGGATGCGTGTTCAAAGAAAAGAAATCTGTAGACATGTTGGTGTCCTTTTCATGCTTCCATTGTTTTGTCTGTTTTATTGCACTAAATTATGGAGTTTCCTTTGCAGCTTTTATGAGCAGCCTCAGGCCAGTTCTGTGTGCACAAATAAAAAGAAGTATCATAGACATGTGGTTTAAATCAGTTTTATTTGATTCAGTCAGTAGCAACTAATCCAAATTCAAGATGGGCTTCAAAAAGTACTTTTCGATCGTGGAATTCCTTTTTAAAACAGTATTCACACAATGTGAAGAGGTATAAAATAGCATAACAGTGGCAGAATTAAGACAAGCGACTTACTCCAAGAGCACATAATCATTTGATCCATTGTTAGAATAAAACTATTGATTAGTGCTGTTTTAAAATGAGCGCCCATGCAGCGCAAAGTCTTTTCCTTTTAACAATTCACAAAGGTTAAACAACTCTCAACGAATTCAAAGTAAACAGTGTTGACACTATAGCTTTTATTGGAACCATTTATAGTGTGTGATCTAGTGCATGCATTCACTTTCTGTTGACTCAATAGACTGTATGTAAGGAAAGACGTCACCCCTTGGTTTGGGGACCGCCGTTATGAAGCCTCGAGATCGGCGATGGTGTCTGTATACGTCTCTGATGGAGCTAGCGACTTGTAAATCACAGTAGCCACGCCCAAATGCATACAATGCATACCCCTTTTGTTGGGTCTATTTATATTAGACCCTACTCTAAATGGACAATAATTTACTAAATGAACACCATGCTGTATTGAAGACTTGAAACCAGAGATTGATACCATGAACTCATGTGTACAATGTTTTCAGGGGGAATAAATCAAGAGAAGAGTCATTTTCTCATAGACTTCTAGACAATCTTTATAGACTTATTTTTGCGACCAACAATGCACCTGATCACACCTCCCTTTAAGACCCCCTCCACGAGCCCACAAAGTTAATTTTAATGTTATACACTTCCTCTGGTCATACTTGGCAGGGAGGATTAATGACTGTATGTAAGGAATGAGGTCACCTGTTACTTTGTGGACCGCCGTTGTGAAGCCTCTTTGCTTTTTTGTAACCGATGAATGGAAGTGACCATATTTGGATAGTGGAGGAGGGATGTAGAGACTCTGTATATATCTCTGGTGTCGCCCAATATCATACACTTCCTCTGGTCATACTAGTCAGTGAGGATTAAATCCATTCCACAGAAAAGCAGTGACTCATTGAATGAGAAGAAACGCCTCTGGCTGACCACGTACCTCATGTTCTCACACTCCTCAGATGTGAGGTACATATGATGAGTGTGCAGTAAACCCACAATGTCAAGATCATGCGGTTTACATTGAGTTTTTTTTATTATACGTGTCAAGTGTGAAAAGACCTGATTCAAAAGCTCTCTGTGACTAAGTAGCGCCTTAACCATTGAGCAATTCTTCCTTCTGATGCTTATATTGTATGCTCTACAGCAGGGGTCGCCAACACGGTGCCCGCGGGCACCTGGTCGCCCGCAGGGACCAAGTGAGTCGCCCGCACGGCATGTTCTAAAAATAGTCAACATTGAGTTCCGTCAAAAAAAAAAAAAGAAAAGGCCATAATCCCCGGGCACTAGGACCTGGAGGGAGGCTGCTCCTCTGGCTTTCTCACTCTGCAAGGAGTGTCTCTCAAAGAGCCAGGATGACAGCCACCCTGTAATTTCCCCCGTCAACAACTGTCCACGCGCAGCGCGTGCCTTGCGCAGTTGTTATGCGCACAGGTGAGCTCTCTCCCTAGCATACGCTAGCACCCCTCCCCCCTCCCCACAACGCTCGCCGGCACCAATCCCTTTTTGGGAAGTTTATATAAAAAAAGTAGCCCTTCGGATACTTTGTACCCTTGAGGTAGCCCTCGGACTCAAAAAGGTTGGTGACCCCTGCTCTACAGAGATGAATCCAAATTTGTGTTATATTTAAAATTACCTGGGTAGGAACGAGCATCATGTTTGTTTGCATATACCTATCTTTAAAGAATGTGTGATCGCATCTGTCAAATAGACACTCTGCGTATCAAGCAAAGATGCATGATTACATCCATTTTGCTCAGAAAGATGTCTGCCGGAAAAAGCATCCCCGCTTTTCTGCTGCTATGTGAAATGCTGGGATGATTGAAGCAATCAGCTCGCCTCTGCACCCGAGCTGGGAGAGGAGAAAGCAAAATGGCGGCCTTTCCTGCAGGCAGGAGCTCGTCCACAAACGTCATCACTGCCTTTTTATCTGTTGCGGTTTGGCAAACACACAGAGGATGTTTTTCCTCCGAGGTCAACTTTCCTGAGATGGACAGGAAGTACGTCTTCCATTACCAGCCCTGCTCACTTGTCCTCTTCCGGCGAAATTTGCCTGTTTTAAATCAAAATCGATCATCCACGTGAATAGTGTAGATCCTAAGAGTTTTTGTTTTGGGGTAGAGAGGGGGGGGGGGGGGGGGGGCAGCAGTCAACTGGCCGGCCGGCGTTTTTGAGATTGCAGGGAGATGCGGAGAAAATGCGATGTGGTGATCTTCGCAATAAAACATATTTGATGGGACGTGTCCAGCAGTGACGTGCGGTGAGGTTCATGGTTGGTGAGGCACTGACTCCTTTAGTGTCAGATTTACAAATATATAAACCCAAAAGGGGCTTATTCAATTGGCTACTGGTTATTTCATGTCTCATCAGCATTCTACACACAACACACGGTACATATTATAGATACCTAAAGGTAAACAAAAGTTTGAAACAAACCTTTTAGCTCCGGCGTTGGTCTACCTGTGTTAATCACGTCCACTTTTGACTTAAAGTCCAGTTTTTAGACATTTTTAAGCTTAGATATAATCCTCTTCCATGTTGGCAGTATGGCGGAGCAAAATACAAAAACAAACGGGCTTGACTCGCCTGGCGCCTTAGCGTAGAACAGGGATGCCAGGGTGAAATTGGACAGGGGGACAGATTTTTTTCAAGTGAGATCTCAGGGGGCCGGATTAGAGTGTTTACCTTGGATTCAGCTTCATGGGGGCGGGACTACTGCCGGCGAGCGTTGTCGACGGAGGTGGGGTGCTAAGTGAGAGAGCTCACCTGTGTGCGAGCGAGGCGCGCGCCTACATCGGAGTTGTTGACGGGGGGGGGGGGGGGGGGGGCTAGTGAGAGTGTTCACTCGTGTGCATGCTAGTCAGAGTGCTCACTAGCGTGCGCGCATATTGTAGCTGCCGCGCGTAAAGCAGTATTGTCGCGGACCGGGTTTGACGTGCAGTCGAAAGATTCCAACGAAAAAGAAAAAAAAAAGAATTCTCCCCTTATCACCCGCGGGCAGGATGAGACATACATTCAGGCCGGGTCCGGCCCACGGGCCGTAACCCTGGCACTACTGGCGTAGAAGAAGCAGCAACAAGTCCCCGTTGGCTCACTAGCGCCACCTTCAGTGAGACAGAGTATTATCTGCCTCAACCTGCTCCTTTTCACTGCGGCTTTATTTCCCATCCAAAACTAAATATGTCACTTACTCTGCCTCACCTGCCTCCCCTGACCGCACGTCCCTGGTGTCGAGTCTTGTCCAATCAGCGTTAAGATGTCGACAGCGTTTGGGGGTTTAGGTTAGCTTGAAACATGGAACTGTAAGGGTCTGTTCTATCTGTACTCAGTCTCCTCGGTGTCTACTGTGTCTTCTCTGTCTTAATTGTTTAATTCCCAGCATCTGCCCTCAGCCACTCTTGTCTCGTTACTGTCTGATGTCGTACACCTGTTTCCCCCCCTATATATTGTGTCAGTCTTTCCCTTGTCTCCTGTCGGATTGTTGTCTATGGGCGTGTCTTTTTCCCCGTCATCCTGTTTTTCCTGTTACCCTGATCCTGCCTGCTTCGACCCTGCCTGCCCTGAACCCGAGTTCCTGCCTGCCCCTTTGTTGTTTTTGTTAACCAGTTTTTTGCCTCATTAAAGAGCGCCCTTTGTTATTTAAGTTTCGTTCTCTGCGTATGAGCTTCTGCACCTCGCTAGCCGTGACAGGAACAGACTCACGGAACAGACTCATGGAACAGGCTGATGGAACGAGCTCATGAAACAGATTCATGGAACAGACTCGAAGCTCAGCAGAGCACATGAATAAAAAAAAAAGTCCTGAGATGAGCTGTTCTTCCTCCATAGAGACTGTGGAGGTGAAATCTGATTGGATAATAGCTCCCGTTAAAATAAAGGTACCGAAATATGCAAGTGACTTGACAACAAACATCAACATTGACAACAAACAGCGGCTTCCTGGCTGAATAACTGACAGTTATTGGACCCCTCCACCTCCGTTCCTGCCCACCTGGTGTGTCTTTCCACATCCTTGTTCAAGATTACGTGAATAATAACATAAAATATTGTTGCCACCTAAATTAGAAATGGTGGACCAGTTTTAATCCTTCAAAATCTCTTTAACATCCTGATACTAGCAAGTAAAAAGGTCATCACAAGGAGCTGGATGGAAAGAGACCATCCAAGCCCAGCACAGAGGCTGGACATTGTAGAAGAAATACGCTCTATTAATGCAATATTTATATTCTCTTCCTAAGTATCAAAGCAAGGTCCCACAAAAAAACGCTGGGGAAAATGGAAATTATACATGTTAAAAGATAAGAAATGTTCTCAGCTGACCCGAAAATAGTTGATCAAAAATTGTAAAGATCGATTGATGACCACTATTAATTTACTAATTATGTTCTACTTATGTCTGTCTTTTCTTTCTTTATCTTTATTGAAGTTTATTTGTCATTTAAAATGCATTATTTTTATTGTTTAGTGAAACTGAAAAAAGAACTGTAAAAAGAAAAAATACAACTGAAAAAAAACAATATCATACAATGTAGAAAATGCAACTAGGGAGGAGCATCTAAACAAAAACCCTTGAATGTATCTAGTTGATCCAAGCTGCGTTTTACAAGTGTTCTTAACATATTGCCTGTTGCCGGCGTTATGCGTCGATTGTGCATCGGCAACCAAGCCATTCTCCCCCCAAAGCTACAGAGTCAAATTAAAGTCAAAGAGTACAGTGATTGGGGTCAACATTTTGGTTTCAGAAATGAAGCCTGTGTCTACAAGATGAAGGCAGTATAACAAAGCTTCTCTCCGGAGTACCGCAGCAAAGGGACCGACTGTAATCCCGGTGAGATGTGATGAAGTAGACATTTTCTGCCCAGGGCTGTATCAGCTTCAGCAGCTACGTGAACAGGCTCTGTAGTAATGCCATAACCTCTTAATGTACAACTATAAATCAAGCGTTAGTGTTCCGTCGCAGACCTGCAATTAATGACTGCCTATTTATTGAGCGTAACCCGAACACTTACCCACACCATAGCTCCAACAAGTGCTCCAAATCAAACCATTGCTGGTCGTTATAACTGCCCCACAAAACAATGCTTTCCGATGCAATGGCAATATCGGCAGAACAGCATTCGTTATCGCCTTCCAGTTTAGTCATGTAACTACAAGTTAGAGTGTCTTTGTCATCATGGTTACAATAATAAACACGTCATTAGGGTTGATTACATAGCCAACACATCCTCAAATAGATGCAACTACAAAAAGACACAAAATGTCACGTCAAGACGAACAATTTGTTCAATTTTGCTCGGAAAGTCGTCCACTGAAAAAACGCCAATGGAGCCAATCATCTCGCCTCTGCAGTCGAGCTGGGAGAGTAAAGAGCAGAAGGAAAACATTGCAGTGGTTCTACTTCGCTGAGTAGATGAGTAGTCTATGTTACAGAAGTCAACCGACACTAACTATGCAACGTGTGAAATTATTATTAAAACAGTACATTTAGGTTCCACACAAACAGCGGCCTCCTAGGTGAAAGTCCTATGTTTTTTTTGACGCGACCATCCAATTTGCTCAATTAATGTTCCCTTAACTTCCACCTTTACTCCCCGCCATTACCACGGCCACAAAAGTTTAAGTCAGTCGGAACAGCTATCCCGTGTAAAGGTCCAATGTTTCGTTGACCCCTCCATCTACCTCCTCCCTTGTTCACTTTATAGCTCTCCACTAACATCACCCAACTTCCTCTTTTGCATCGGCACAATTACTACGGCCATTAAAGTGCGTTCACACAAAAGCGACGCGATTTGTGTGTGTGGCTGCGATAGAGGCAACATTTTTCCGGGCGGCGTGTTTGGGGTGACGCAATTTTCACCCATATTTGAAATATTTTAACTTTTAGGCGATAATTTCGCAACTCGGGCCAATCAGCTCTTTAGTTGCTCCGTGCGTCATCGCTGTCCCGCCGTTGTTGAATCGGAACAAGACGGACAATAATTTTATGAACACAATAACATATATTATATATTATAATGTTATGAACACAATAACATGCGTTTAGATGTTCCGCTCTCATAGCGCTGGGGAAGCGGAAGTCTTTCAGACGTAACAGTTAATTTAATCGGTGAAAATGACCGAGCTATATGAGCCTACGGGTGATCTCATGTGTGTGTGTGTGTGTGTGTATATATATATATATATATATATATATATATATATATATATATATATATATATATATATATATATGGCTGGGCAACGATTACAATTTTTAATTGCATGATTTCCCCGATTAATCGCATTTGTGTACACAAAATTAGTTTTGTACTTCTATTTTAAATGTTGTGCCATATGAATGAAAGTGCCGTAACATGTGTTGTCCCTGTTGGAGAGACACCAGAAAACACTTTCAGTGTTTGTCAATTCCTAGAACTTGACACTTATTTTAAATGTACTGCCATATGAACTAAAGTGCCATCAAATCGGTTGTGCAAGAAAACACTTAACATTAGCATTTGTATGTAGTAGCAGTTAACTAAAATAAATACTTTGTGTAAATCTCAACTTAAACAATGGTATCAAAACAAACACCGAACTAAAGCTTATTGCCACTGCAGGGCATTAATGTTAGAGTGTTGAAGCACCAAACATGTGATTACATTTACGTAAACCAGAACACGACAAACATAGAAGGAAGTTAGCCACGGTGTATTTAATTGTAAAGACATGTTATATGTTCTAACATAGCTCTTCCCTTTGTACAGTCCTACAGTCGGCTATGAACAAGAGTTACAGCTCAATCAGATTAACTCAACCAACAGCAAACGTGGAGGGTAACATGGGTTTCAGAGAGCTGCCAACTTTTCAAAAAACCTTGGAGTGAGATTTTGTCGGGGGTGACCAAAATGTTGACGCGCACGCAGCCATACACGTTGGTGGCTCAAATATCAGGAAATTTGAATTAATTTGGCATTGTACCCATGTTGTGCCTGCATTCTGGCCTGGCAAAGGTCTTTTACGAGGCATCTTTGCTACCTTAAAGAATTAAAATGTTTTTAATAACTCTACTCTCATTTACAAAAACATGCCTAATTCAATTGCACAAATGTCCTGTCTTTATGTTAAATTCTTACTTGTTCAAAGTATTGTTTTGAAAAAGGGTCTAGGAAAAGAGGGTCCTTTTCCTAGGCCTGCAAATAAAAAGATAAATGCTATGTGGGCAGCGCTTAATAAACAATTCTATGAAGTTTTGAGCATGCAGTATACCGAGAGGTTAGCAAGCTGCTTGTTATGACAGCTGAGTTTACATCACCACACAATCACACAAACAAACACAACCAATTATTTATTTCAAGATGTAAAGTTTAAGAGAGTGAGTACTTAGTTGAACCACATGTCATTAACAGCTCTCAAGTTCTAAAGACAGGTAAGAGTGACTGATGCTTTATTTTCATTGGCTGCTGGATTAAATCGTACCCACATACAACAGGTTATTTTCTGATTGGCTATTGTGTAGCCCAGACCTTCTTTTTGATTGGCTGATAAGTGGCACAGCAGACCTCCAGGGGAGCGTTTGATTTCTCCACCGTGAGGTCAGCGCGGCCAGCTCACGTTGGCGCTGCGGCTCATTAAAACATTAAATAGCCGAGAGGTTTTGTCAGCGTGATAAATACGATGTGTGGCGGGAGTGCGTGACTTAAGACCGAAATGCTTGACTGTCACTCTCAATGTGACACCTGAGAGCCCTGCCCTACCGTAGTCTCTGCTCGCTGTGTCTGTTTGAACATCTTCTTCTGCTGCTAACTTCGGGACTCTTTGGGGTCAATAGATGTGTATGCAGCGAACAGGTTTACAGATGTGCTCCTTAGCGCCATCTATCATCGCGGAGTTTAAAAAAGGAACCAACGCGCTTCAGCCCGAATCACAGTTGGCAGCTGGCAGCTCTGGTTTCATGTGTAAACGAACCAGCTATTAACAATGCCAGGATTCAGAAACCTGTTGCAACATGGGCGCACGTTGTAAAGCGGTCGCTTTGCAGTCCTCTCCTTTTCATACAACCCGTGTGTTCTCCGTGTGTTCTCCGTGTGACGGTGGGTCTTGACTCGTGTGTTCTCCGTGTGACGGTGTGTCTTGAGGGCGTCTCATACCTGCCGTCATTTGTTGAGATTCTCCACATGTTTCTCTGACCGACGTCTTTCACAACACTAATCGGCCTGCAGTATGTAGCGATCCGCTTCGCTCTGGCGTCGGTTAGCTTCTCTTGGTTTAGCTATACTCCTCCCTGCAGCTAGCGGTCTGCCAAAGCCTCACTCCACTGTGTGTTTGGTTGTATGATTTGCGGCATCAACGGTGTGTTCAGCATTTAAATGATATGCAAGACTGATAGTACTTTGGTGATAAGACGATTCCTCTTGGCAGTGGTTACATATGACTTTGTTTCTGTCGACTCCGCCATCTTTAAGAACTTTAAAATCTCCGCACTCTTGTCCATGTCTGTTAAACCGCAAATTACTTAAAAAAAAAAATAAAAGCCTGGGAGCAACACACTTTTACAATAATAAAATAAATAATAAAACCTGCGTAAACGCACGATAAAATAATTGTCGGCGTTAATTAAGTGATGCGTTAACGCACGATTAACGAGTTAACGTGCCCAGCCCTAATATATATATATATATATATATATATATATATATATATATATATATATATATATATATATATAGATCTATATATAGATATTAATGTTATGAACCCAAACATGAGGGCGTTGGATGTTCCAATGTTTGTGGGATGTCCTCAACAAGTATAAAGCAGAACTAGTGGTTAATTCTTCCGTGGTGGATGAAGAAAATGTTTTTTTACGGCGGCAAGCCACGAAGAGAAGCCCTGCGCCTCGCGGAGCGTCGCAACGCTTATGCCGTGAACAAGGCAAATGGTCAATTGAGTACACGCCTTTTGGGCGATGCAAAAAATCTCGTCGCTTTTGGTGTGAACGTACCATGGTTATTTACTGAAATGATTGATGCAATATTTTTTCTTGAAAGGGTATATTATCCATAGTTAGAAGACAAGTGTGAACACGTTGGCATTGGACGTAGAACTGGTAGTACGATTAGACTGTCTCGTAGTTTTCGGTACCTAACCTTAACCAAGCAGTTTGAGTGAACACAGAGGCCGGACATGACTGTGGCAGATCAAAAAACAACTAATTGTAATATCTGAACGATCAGAAAAAGACACTTCAACATTGAACACAAACATAGAACATAATAATGTGCACATGTTTTGTTCCTAACACAAGGATGCTGATTACCTGACTAAGCTGCCTCATCTTCCAAGTCCACATGCAGCTGCCAATATTTGGACTTCAATTGTATGTTAATTTGCCAATGAACCTAAAATGTGAAAATGTTGAGACGCTGATGCCTCGCATTCAACAGGCATCAAGGAATATGTCACGTTTTCATTCTAAAGCTGGAGGCAGCGAGCAGGGGGAACTTTTGTTATTTACCAACTGTAGTGGACAGAAGTGGGTAGGGGATCATCTGTATTTACGCTCCGAGATGTTTGTCTGGGTGTGAGTAATCACCAATAAGCGTACTCCAAGATGCCAATCCCGAAAGGAGGAAAGCCAGAGACGGGGGAGGATCTTAGCTTTTGGAAAAGGGGAAAACAAAAAGCACTTGAAGTCTTTGATGGGATTAGAGTCAAGAGACAAACAGCGGTAAGAATAAGCGGAGCGGCTTTATCGGTGCTGTTTCTCGGAGATGACAGCGCTCGCTTTGTACACCTGGTAATTTGTTGATACAAAAAACAGATTTTTGGCAAGTAATTATAGCCCTTCCATCACTTTCCTCCAGACTCCCTCCATCTCTGTTAGCTTAAAAGCTCCTGTGTGGGTTGTATTGGGAATGTATTTCATTTCTATTAACTCAAATTACTTATCGGGGCACCAACACAGTTTTCATCCGAGGCGGTGAAATAAAGAAATAATTTCACACCTAAATGCCAAAGCCTATCAGCATTGACGTTTTAAGCCCAGCTCGCTCGGATCCAAACCCATTTCGACACCCTTCAGTTAGCTCCCAAGAGCAGAGGATGGAGGAAAGACAAAACAGGCAGTGATGATCCAAGAGTCCTTGGTGTGCAGTGGATGGTCTATTCGCCGGGGGCTCCCCAGATGTCTCTGTTGGTTGATCTGAGCCCGCCCCCCAGCTGGGGTGACCACCAGGCTGCTGTTATCAAAGCCATCTCATGTCTCGTGCTGTCAGGACCACGGAGGTCCGACGTGTCCTTTTGTGAATATGTCCCTTCAGTCGCCCATTCAAATGAGACGCATGGGGCGCATGCTAATTGCTTCCATTCATCTTGTCAGTGTGCCAGTGTAATGCTCTAAAAGCTGCTTCAGCGACACAAAATCATGTGTTGAATGCATTTAATTTTCTTTTGCAATTCTGGCGGAAGACCGATGGAACAACAGCACACCGGCGTATCAATTGTGGCCCACTTCTTTCACAAATGGGTTGAACTGGAGAGAAGCGTGGCATAGGGATGGGGAGGTTAGAGAGGAGCTGCAGCTAAAGTAGGAGCAGGCATCAGCTGGTCTGTATACAAGTTACAACCATTTTACACGTGGCAATTCAGCAGGACTTAATGAAAATGTTACGGACTTGTGACCACACCGGCCATATAAGAGCTCATCTGATTTATAGATGTATTGAGCTTACTAGATATCATGTCAGCTGGCCGGTGGATGAGCTGTATTCACCTTTTGAGATGCTTTAATGTCAAGGACAAATTATACTTAACAGCGACAGTAGGGCAAGAACACAATATGCTGCCTATAAAAAGACATTGAAGACTTTATGAGGCTGTGTTCTTGCTCTCGTTTTCAATTTTCGGCAAGCAGGATCAGTATTGAGAGGGGAAGTTGATCGGTGAGTTATGGCTATACAGCTTTAGTAAAGTGGATTAGGTTTCATGTATATTTTATTAACTGGCTTCCATGGGACCCCTGGTTTTCAGTTACTGGGTAACTAAACAGCCAGTGCAATTAAAAAAAAAAAAATGTTTTTCATCAGCAGAGCCATGATAGGAGGCATCAGACCCAGCCAGGTCCAATGGACCCTATATTGTAAAGTCACAAAGTCTCCGGGAGGAAGCAGAGTTAGTAATGTGTGACGAAGAGATGTAAATTGATCCATAAGTAGAGATAAGAGGAGATGGGTGCTCAGTGTATCCTAAGCGCATTATCATGGCAGGTCGTGAAATAGGACAAGATACTACCATCTGGTTTTCTTTTCCGTTTTGCTGAGGACAAGAACAATTCTGATAGAAAGTCAAGCAGGATCTCTTTTTTGAGGTGGACAAATGTAATGCATTCA
Organism: Liparis tanakae; assembly: GCA_036178185.1. NCBI lineage: Eukaryota > Metazoa > Chordata > Actinopteri > Perciformes > Liparidae > Liparis > Liparis tanakae. The sequence goes on along the minus strand of CM070094.1, from coordinate 6,572,788 downwards.
TATGTCAATGGGCAACAGTCGGAGTGTATTAAATAGATAGAAAGACAACACATTGTTGGTAGGAGGGAAGGTCATTGGCTCCAACAAACACAGGATTTAGTGTTGTTGTGGTTTCATGAACTCAACACATTTGTGGCAAATTTAATAACTTGGTCGTCTTGTTGCAGAAACATAACTGTACGTAGATATTTTAAGCCCAGCTGCTGCCAAAACCTAACTTTCGTTTTGTGACTTAATGTTGTCCCGTCGTTCGACGCAAAAAAACCCTGGACAATTAATTTCAATGTTTATGACACCAATAGCTTGCAGGTTATGACTATTTAAAGAACTTCAATGAGACTGTGTTGAATTAGCAGTGGTAAAAGAAGTACACAGATTACAGGTGCGACGCGGGGGGCAGTGCGGAGAACTTCACATATTACAAAAGTATGTGTGACTGTTTACATTACGGTTACGGCATTAACAGGTTACGCTTGCGCATGCACGATCAAATTGTCCGAGCTCCTTTGCGACTCACATGTAGCTCAGTAGTGTGTACAACGTTTTGCAGGAGGCAAAATAAAATCAACCGCAGGCGACGCAGATGAGGAGAGACCAGCTTGTGTTTTATGTCTAAAAACTCAGCGGACAGTATGAAGCCCAAACAAATTTAAAAGACACTTGGACACATTACACCCCACTCACATAAATAAGCCACAGGAGTTCTTTCGGAGGAAACTTGGTGAATACCGCATGCAGGCAAATCACTTTGTAAATGTGGCATCAGCTGATCCGTCACCTGACAGAACTCGGGCCGAGATTAGAGAGGTGTGTGTGTTTCTGCACAGATGGTGCAGGCGCTGATCAAGCGTGTCTCCAAATGGACACACTGTGTCATACACAGAAGCGCTAGATGTGTCGTGAACCACACAAGGTTTTGAACGATGCTATCAGCGTGGTCAATATAATAAAAACAAGGTCCCTGAAAGCACCACTGTTTTCACTCTGAGGAGATGGGAGCCTTCAGCCGTTTCACATGAAGCTCGGTGGCTCTCACGAGGAAACGTGTTGTCGAGAGTCTTTGAGCTCAGAGACAATAAACATCCGACATATGCATGACATGTGTCATACAGGACAATACAATTACAATAGTACACATATTATTATGCAAAGAAGAGGTGGACTCAGTTGATCATTTATATTATCTTTAATATACTTTTTGGAATCAAATGTATTAATTAAATTATAATGATTAATTTGCAGTCTCTCGATCGAGGGAATATTGATTCCTTTGAAAATCGGAGTGAATTTGAACTAATACTGATACAACTTGATGGCTCACACATATCTGCATTCATTTGGTTTTGCACCAGTTGCACGTTATTGTTTTGAAAACATATTTAGTGTAAAAGTCTTTATTGCCAAATGTTCAAATGTTCTCAAAGAAATGGCTCATTGGATGAACTCAATTAAAGTGTTGGTTTTCCATCCAATAATTATATGCAACTCCAACTCAAATTTAGCACATTAGTGCAATACAATGTAATTGAGTTAGTCTCTATGTGACCCCTGGATGGACGGGCCGCCAGTCCATCCAGGGGTCACATAGAGACATACAACCATTCACTTTCACACCTATGGGCAATATAGAGATGAATTAACCTGACTGCAAGTATTTGGACTGAGAGGAAGCTGGGGAACCCAGAGGGAACCCACACTGAGAACAGTTTCCACACAATAGGCCCACCCTGACCAGGAATCAAACCCACAGCCCTCTTGCTGTGAGGCGACAGTGCTACCCACTACACCAGCCCTGAAAGCGTGTCCACCTTGTGAAAACAACCGATTTTCAGCTGGCCCATGCGCAAAGGGTAGTCCCCAATTAAACACATTAATTTGGAGTTTATATGCACACCATCTAACCTAAATGAATCTAATAAATGGAAGAATTCCTATATTTTGTGTTACAACAATTAAATATAAATATCTTCATTTTGTAATTGATTTATTTCAATGTATTAAACAATATTTAATTGAGTCATCTTTAAGAGGACTTGAATCGTTTTTTGGGAGTGGAACCTAAATAAATCTAATAAATGAAAGTATTCCTACATTTTGTGTTACACACATTCAATATAAATATCTTCGTTTTGTAATTGTTTTATTTCAATGTATCAAACAATATTTAATTGAGTCACCTCTAAGAAGACTTGAATCGTTTTTGTGAGTGCAACCTAAATACATCTAATAAATGAAAGTATTCCTACATTTTGTGTTACACCCATGAAATATAAATATCTTCGTTTTGTAATTGATTTATTTCAATGTTTTAAATAATATTTAATTGAGAAGGGCCTGAATAGTTTTTTTTTTTGAGTGCAGAGCGTAAAGCCCTCTGAGGTAAGTAAGTGATTTGTGATATTGGGCTAAACAAAATAAACTGAATTGAATGGAATTTAACGACTAGTCCAAAGGTAACGTTTCACTTCTACCATTTGTTTCATACTATTTAAGTTTACCGTCATGGGTAAAACAAATGAAAAAAGAAGACATCTACCAGCTACCAGCGGAGCAAGAATACGCAAAAGAAGAAGAGTTTATAGTTCATAGCCTATATTTTACGTTGGCCATCTGTGTGTTTCTGTAGCTTTCCAAATGTCACCATGTGAATCCCTTGATAAGTGACTACAGGCTGTGGTTTTTTGTTCCCTAAGCACTGCAGTTTGCACTAGGTGAATGTAAATTACTACAAGGCTCCTTCAAATCAGAAGATTGGCTGTTTGATCCCAATCTACATGCCAATGTGTCCTTGGGCAAGGCAACTAATGCCCAGTCAACGAATGGGTGTGTGACTGTGAAGTTAGCCCCTGCTATCGGTGTATGAACAGATGGGCAAGTGTGAAGGACATGTGGTGTTAATTTGCTATCCGTGGTTACTACATAGGCGCTATACAAGAACCTTTCAGTCCATGTCCATTACATCTGCTGGTCTCTCGGGGCCCGCTCTTTTTACGGTTTAGTAGTCTATTAGTGTCAGGGAGGAATTCACAAAAATACAAGATGTTCCTGGATTTACTACCAACAAACCCACATACAGGCTTTTAGTGATTGAAAAGCCCTCTCAGCTCCGCTGCTTCGTCCACTCATGTAAGACTGAGGACATCCTGGGGGGCTACCATGACTCACTATCGCCCCTCCAGGTCCAAGTGGTATTACAAGACAGGACGGGTCGGGGCTGGCTAGTCAACACACGCTCATCACAGTGTATACATCTGCAGCACAACACATACTCATCTTTGACACAACGTCAACACTGATGCTGCATGTGAGTATATTCGCTTGACTATTTGTGTGTGGCTTATCTCCATGGCTTTGCTCCATGGAAACGGTTATCATTTCCGACATCTACCATGGAAGAAATAACCACTAGTTCTGCTGTATGCTTTTTGTTGAATCAGCATCGGGCACATTTTTAAGTTTAAATATTTCAACCTGAGGCCAATTTATCGCTTCGCTCAATCGCAACCATTCGCGTCTGTACTACGAACTATTCATACACTTTGTCATACTCATTGAATTTGTTTCTGTAACTCTGTAATGCTTCCTTCTGCCCACATACCATCTTTTGCTTCTGTCCATCCTGGAGAGGGATCCTCCTCTGTTGCTCTACTGAAGGTTTCTTTCACTTTTTTCTCCCGCGAAAGTTTTTTTTCTAATGATGTGAGGTCCTGGGACAGGGATGTCGTATGTGTACAGATTATAAAGCCCTCTGAGATAAATATGTAATTTGTGATATCTGGCTATAGAAAATAAACTGAATTGGACATTGGCTTTGCATGGGATCTATTTGCACAAAATATTCACAACGCTTTTGGTATGAATGCAGTATGAGCCAAACATTCTAGCCAAATCGTTCACATTGCACCTTAAAGGATGCTAAAAGATATATGTTGAGACTAAATCCCTCTTAGCTTATGTTGCTGCTTAGAATGTACATGAATAGGACGCACAAGGACACAAAGATGTTTCTCTGAATTGAGGGGGCTTGAACTCACCTCCGGCGCTGCTCACATTAGCTTGAAAGACACGCAACTTTACGCCGAAGCAGCGACCCCGGGAAACAAAAGCAAGCTCGACCACTTAAAGTATCATCAATCCTGATGCATTACAGGAGTAAATTCGTAACAAAGCCTCAAGGCCTCCATCTCGACTTTCAATGCTCACACCTTGAGTCAGAAAGTTGAGATGGCCACGCTCTGCTAATTGAGGCTGGCACTAAGTTGAGACAGTATTTCCTCCATCTGGAGACGGATACAGTAGTAAAGGAGACACAGTATCCGCCCCACGCCTACTGAACAAGGCGTCCTGGAGACATTAGTCCAAAGTTAATTTGAAAGCCTCGCTCCAAGGCAACGGCCAGGTGCATGGAACCACAGGACGATCATTACGCAGAGGCTCATTTCCTTCCCTCAACAGCTGGTCAACGGATACTATAGCTACACAGACACTAGAGGTGGTTCAGCACACGCTGGGCCGAATCGAATCAGCCGCAACGTGCACTGGGTCTATGCAGAGGAGAATGTCGCAACGCTTTGAATAGGAAACCCAATTCCAAAACTGTAAATTGACAGAGAGTAATCCCACCAATTCCAGGGGAAGATTAATGCAACAGTTCCGTGGCATACTAAGTCTGCGGTGCTATTTACTAAACCGAGAGAGCCCCGGAATTACTGCACAACTATGAGAAGGAAATCAGGTTACGTTCTGCAAAAGGACGATATTCAATCAGTGACCTTTAGAGCTCAAAAAGGGGAGGGCTGTGCTATCGTCCCATTCAAATGAACCCGTAATGGAGAGCTCTGCATCAATCTCTGCTATCGCAAGAGGCAGTGTGCATCATTCTTCCTCTGTTACTTCTGTGTGAAGAAAAAAAAGAGGGGAGGAGGATTCCTATGTAACTAATCAGTTGTATCTATTATCATATGATCAGGTTAGGAGAAATAATCACATTATACATAAGATCTAGTTATTTTGCATTTACACCGTTGCATTCCTCCTAAAGTTGAAACTGTCATACGAAGTAGAAATGTGTCTTATTCGTCCCATAATTTGTCATATTCATGCCCACCCTCTAGTTTAGCAGCGGAGGAAGTTAACCTCTGAATGTCTCGTGTTACTAAGGATTTGGCTTCCATGGAATATATTTAGCTTTTCAACAATGGTCGTATCTCTGTATAGTTATTTATGTCTGGATGGCTCTAAAACATCAAAAGGACATTCATTTCTATTTTAATATCATCCTATCGTGGATCACGGCTTAGTGACTGACAGAGTTTTTTGCAAACAATACAATTAACATTTGAGCAAGAATGTGTTAGTAAATATTTATAAACACTAACAAGTATCCATTTTGACAGCAGTATTTCAAGCAGCTTACAATATACATTTTATTGAAACTGTTAATGCCAAAACTTTTTACATTAAATACAATGAATAAAGCAATATTATAATAATAACCACTGGAGATGAAAAAAAAACACTTAGAGGAATACATTTAGAATATTTGCGGGTTTACACTGACTTTGAGACAGTAATGGAAAAATGTAGCCTTGACCCACAGAAGGTATTTTGGCACTTAAAGGCATTTGATAGGTTTGGTTTTGACGGACGATATTCTCCTTTGAAATGGATTTTTCCTCTTTATTGCATTTGCTATTGCTTCGACATAATGCAAAAGTACTGATGCAATAATCGGAAAAATACTTGTTTACTAAAAAATCTGTTAGCGGCAGCCCCACAATGAATGAGTTTCTATTGTTGTGCGTTTGAGACACACAAACCCAGCGGTCAGTGAGACTCTCTCACGGTCCGTGGATAATAGTCTGGCATCAGACCATGGTTGCTAATTAAGAATGTTAATTATTAAACACAGAAGGTCTTTTGCAAAGTTGACGGGCTGGCCTATACCTCTGAAAACAAGGTCAATGCGTTTTCCCTGCTGGACATGGGGGATAATCTCATGCATCTTTAATCCTGTTCTCCTCCGCTCATACTGAGGAAATAGATTGGACTGCAGAGCAATGAAGCCACATACAGGAGATCCTCTGCTGTTCCACCACAGATACAACTTCTAATTGCTTCTATAAACCACAAAACAAGCCAACAAACCAAATTGTACTTCACTGCCGTTCTGAGGCTATGATGCAAGAGAAATTTCCATTTAAGTGCACATTTGATTTTTGCCTTATGCCCAAAATAATGTAAAACCAAAACACTGTATATTTAAGCAATAAGGTGCGAGAAGCAGTACTGTATCGTCAATAATGTCCGCTTCAATGGTGTTGTTAGGCCGAATACGCAACGGAGGGCCGGCAAACCTTTGCGCAGTGCCATCAAAATCTGCAGTATTTCATTAATTCCTTCTCTGGTTCTAGTCTTCAGGTCTACTTGTGATGGTCTTTAGGTCTAGGTCACTGTTTCTCTTCGCACCAGTTGGGGAATCAGTTCATTGCCCACTTCGTTCGGCTGACCATGTTTTTCAATGCGCAACATTTCATAGGTCTCAATTTCTTTCTTTTCTCTGGTAGCATGACATCCACCTGAAGTATCCTCTTCGGCTAACTACTCATCTAACGTCATTCCCCCAAAATATCAAAGTTGACAGAAGCATGTTTGATAACTGTCAAGCTTGAACTGACCACTAACGGTTGCGCAAAATCTATCGTTAGTTATTTTGAGTGCGCACTGATATGTAACGCTCAGATAAATGTAAACAGCTCAAGGACATTATGGCTGATTAAAGTACACCTTGTGACTCATTCTCTACCAATCAAAATGGTTGATTTCATCTACCTATATTATAATGTTATAAATGATTATGTTTATGTAAAAGGGACCATGTACAATGAAAACATTAATGTCACCATTATTAGCATTTGTAGTCCCTTGACAGACCATAATAAACATAAAACAATAACAAACAGTACAGGATAAGACACAATAAAAAAGTATATATGGTAAGAAGTACACCAATTACACACAATGCAAAGGTAAAGTATAGCACATTTAAATTAAGTCATACATACTATTAATACGAACCATAATAATGGTGCTGAATGAGGATAACCCTGACCATCTTTCAATTGAATTTTTCATAATTTGTATCACTCTTGGATTGGGTGTATTCTCTTATCTGAAATGCAATGCTTTTTAAACTTTTCAAAAGTTGGTTTGTGAGGAGAACCAGTGTTCACCTTTTATTATACGAGCTGCATGGCTCAAGTCAAAGTGAAATATCACAACGACTGTTTGATGGATTACCATGAAATTCATGGTACCCAAAGGAAGTTTCCACCTATATAGATATAGATGTATACACATATGGATTGCCATGAAATTCTATACAGACATTCATGATTCCCAGACGATGAACCGTACTCCCTTTGATCCACCACTGGCTTTTCTACCAGTATTTGTTTGCCAAAATTGTATAGTTAGTTATAGTACTACTCATCATTCATACATTTCTGTCATATTCACAAGGTTTATTAATTTGATGAGCAGATATCTCAGTCTAACAGGAAACAACATGGTTGAAAAAAAAGTAGAAGAAAACACACAGGAACCTGCGTCTGACTATGTCTATAATGACCCATGTGCCTTTTTACAATAGGAAATATTTCAAATATTCTCCTATTTAGAATAACAAATGACATGTTTGTGATAAAAAAGTTTTGACTAAAGATGGAAACTCCAAGAATCTCCCCACCCATCCTAAAACGAACCACCCACTCTTTCCACAAAGAACAGCAAATGTCCAAAAACTCCCACTATGGTCAATTTATCTGGGCCGGACCAATCAGTTCAAAGCTCTGAAGCTTAGTTCAAAATGCTTTAAATTATCTCACAGATTTTGTTATTTGTGTTTAAATCAATCTCATAATTACAAACATTTGCTTCATGTTATCTTCTGCTGAAATGCTCTGCTCCAAACCACGTGTTTGCATTCAGCCGGTCTGTTGGGATGACTTTAACAGCAGGAGGCTTGAGACCAACCAGTTGTGTATGAAATACACACATACACAGATATTTAAAGCTCCATTCAACACCTTAATTAATGGTAATGTTTTATTTAAAACCAATAGGACATTCGGTTCAGCGCTATAATGAGTTGCTTTAAGCCACTTACGGGATTTATAAAATATCATCTCCAGTCCCCATATCTATCTGCCCCACTATCGCATAAAGCAGCAGAACATGTTGCCTCTCAGAGCCACGAGAACTCTTGTCTTGTTCACACATCTCAAGCAACATTAGGATGGAATTTGCTTTCAAATATTCTCTTCACTGAGATAAAAAACACATTATTGCAACGATTGTTATACAAATGTCATCTGTGCCATAGGTTCTGCTGTCTGACTCCAAGGCAGAGATTCATGGAGGAATGCAATCAGCCCCCCCCCCCACCCAGAATACACAGATCCAAAAGCAGAGCACATCTCACTGACATGTGGAATATGCGTAATTTAAAATGGCCGAGCTGGAGGAAAGATGCTCTTGAATGAAAAAAAAGAAGCAGACTCTAGTTGTGTAGCAGACAACGTTTTTTTTTCAAATGTGAAATGATGTTGGATTTAGTCAGCTGACGTTACGTGCACGAAGAAACACAGTGCAAGGCGGCCTGTCACTGAACCGAACAGGGCCTTCTGGTGGGCGGCCTTATGCTTCATTTTGTCATGGTGGTGGTGCGGCGCTGCACCCAAAAGTAAGCACACGGAGCAGAAGTCATACACAATTATATTTATTTCAGGAGTTGAAACGGAAGAGGTGTGGGATCCGTGAAGGCGTCCTCTGCGGGCTGGTGGCTGGTTGGGTAGTCAGGTAGTTCTCCAGGAGAGTTCCGGGGAAGCAGAGAAGCTGTGGCTGGGAAAGCAAAAGTTTACCGACAAGAATATACAAAACTAGAACGGGCACTCGGTAGAGCGCATACCTTCGCATATCATAAGATTGGGCACTGAATTATGAACATTTTGACATTAGTTGCATGCCAATTGGATACAAATTGACTATGGTAAAAATAAGATTTTGACCTTTTCAATTCCTAAATCTAATCAAATGGTCCCCGGATAATAACCATTCATCCCCCAAAATGTCATGCGAATCGGTTTAATACTTTTTGACTTATGCGAATAACACGCACGCACACACACATACAAATACACGGCGATCAAAACATTACCTTCCGCATTTTCACTGCGAAGGTAATGATGCAAGAGACTCTTGTATAGGAATGTGAAATGACGATTTGGCGAGGAGTTGAGGGAGAACAGAGGTAGATATGCTGTGGGCTTGATGAGGGAATGGGTTTTCATGTGTATGGGTTGATTGGCAGAAAGAATTGGAAAGGAAGGCCACACCCACACAGACTCCCCACATGACAAACAGGGTACCATGACACATTCAGGGTACAGGCGTACAAACGCGTACTGCCAAAATTGTTCCATGATGGTTTTCTCCGCGTATGATGTTGACCATTAGTGCAGGACAGAGAGAAAGACCGACCACTGAGGCCTTACATGTTCCGCCATCAAAAAGCCTGCTGCTAAAATGTTTTAGAGTGCAGCTGTCCTCTAACCTATACCATGTGACGGGGGCTTTCATTCAGAGTGTCATAGAGTATCCATGTATGTGCATAAATTGTCAGCCTACAGTATGTGGACCCAGAGGGAATACAACTTAGTCAAAGTAGTGCCACGAGAAGATGTCGTATGTGTACAGATTATAAAGCACTCTGAGGCAAATTCGTAATTTGTTATATTGGCCGATATAAAATGAACTCAATTGAATATCCTCCTACATAAATAACATTCCATTTTTATATACCGCTTCTCTAAATACCCAAAGTCGCTTTACGGAGTCCAGAGTCCAGTAGTCATCCACACACACACTCATCCCGGTGGTGGTAAGCTACATCAGTAGCCACAGCTGCCCTGGGGCAGACTGATGGAAGCATGGCTGAAAATTAGTGCCTACGGCCCCTCAGACTACCACCAACACTCATTCACATCCATACGAACTGGGGTGAGGCTGCAGTGCATGTGTTTATGATGGTGAGGGAAACAGGGGGAAACCCACGCAGGCGCGACGAGAACATGCAAACTCCCCGCAGAAAGGACCTGAAACGACCGGGATTTGAACCCAGGGCCTTTTTGCTGTGAGGCGACAGTGCTAACCACTGAGCCACTGTGCTTCCCAATAAATACAGACAATGGTATTAGATCTTGTCAGGAGTCAATTGGTTATTTTGTGCATGCTCCTACCTGAACATGTCCAATGTGAGCAGTCAGTGCGCCTGCTCAATCACTTATTGTGTGAAGGCGACTAAACTACTTGGTAAGGTCAAGGCAAAGGTCATGGTTTGGGTTGGAATAACTTCTGTACAGGAGTGCCTATGTTATGAAAATAATCCATCGAGTCTGTGCCCTACTGTACATTTAACGATGTTTCTTCTGGAGCACGCCCGCCCGTTGATCCTCGTTAATTAGCTCCTGTGAGGAGTGAATATTAAATCCTTAATTACGTAGCAGTTTGCCGTCTCTTTTCCATGGATCTGACACCCCATATATTTGTTCTCTATATTCCTGATTATGAAAATGTGTATGTATCCACAAGAGTAGTTAACACAATGATAGGGCTGTATTTTAAAAAAAAGAACATCTTTTTTTTCCGGGTGCAGCTTTGATTGAATTTTCAAATGCTTTAAATACTCGTCAATTATATCTTTTTTTTTTAAATAGCATTTTCTGCTACTGTTGATATTTTAATGTAATGTATGATGCTGTTAGATTGCTGCGAGAAACATATTTCATTAGATAGATTCTTTGTTCAATACATTTTGACTTTTGGATGATGAACCTGACATGAATCATTTCATATGAAAGAACAATTCAAGCTTTTTCAAACTGCAATAATTTCCCGAAATCAACTGACCATTGTAACAAAATCAGAAAATATGGAAATAAACACAAGCGGAGGAGAACTGAGAGAGTGGTTTCAGTTTTAGGAGATACAAAGTAAAGAATAGTTAGTAAAAAAGACTAATTTTATCCGTGTTAGTTTTGGATGCAGTGTACTCATTTACTTCTTTTTTTTTTAGCTAATGTATGCAGACGTGAACTGAAATGATACACGATTAACACTTTGCTGTAGACTATTATTGCTGCTATACAGTCCTCGGTAAATGTCAGTCTCATTATATTGCGATGCAAAGTACGCTACGGCATATTGTTACCTTCGCATTGAAAATGCAGAAGGTAATGTTTTGGCCGGCGTGTATTTTTTGTGAATATGTCCGTCCGTCCGTCAGTTTGTTATTCGTCTAAATCAGACAAAACTGAGCCGATTCTTATGAAACTTGGTGGGATGATTGGTCATGACCCAAGGAACAATCGATTAGTTTTTGGGAGTGATTGGGTCAAAGGTCAAGGTCAAGGTCACGAAAAGGTGAAACACTTGTTATTCATCTAAATCATATAAAACTGAGCCGATTCTTATGAAACTTGGTGGGATGATTGGTTATGACCCAAGGAACAATTCATTAGTTTTTGGGAGTGATTGGGGCAAAGGTTAAGGTCAAGGTCACGAAAAGGTGAAAAACGTAAATTTGCGATATCTCGGTTAATTGGCATCCGATTTGCGTGAAACTAGTGCCAAATTGTTCATAATTCAATCTTGTGATATGCGAAGGTATGCGCTCTACCGAGTGCCCATTCTAGTTGTTAATTGCTCTCTGCAAATTGCATTAAACTATATCCATCTAAAAATGCACTCCACAGAGCCAGACATAGATACAAGTTCACAAAGTAGGCATTTACTTTGAGTTCAAGCGTCAAACACGAACAATATCAGTCAGCAAATGTTTGATTTACCTTCTCTGCTGTGGATTCTGTGGCCGCCATCAACTCTCGCTCACTTCAAATATACTTCAATGATGCCTGGAAATAACTCTCTCCAGAGCTCATTTTATGAACTTGACAAATCTTCCATCATCACCCACCCTTGATAATCTCTCATGGCGTGAGGAGATGGGGATAGGAATGATATGTTCATGTGAGGCGCAGAGGTAGAGGAACACTTAATGGTATGAAATGAATCGCAGAAGTAGGTTATCAATAGTAATGGTCCCTCGGGAGGAGAGTTCATTGCCTCGGTTCTCTGCCAGATGCTGTCGGGGGGTTGATGCTTGAAGGGGAACGTGTAGCATTAAGTCACATAATTCAAAATCATGAATGAGATCCTGTGTTTTTTTGGTAATCTAGTTGGCCGGCCTCCTGCCATGATTCATCCCGTCCCCCCTCCTCTCTACCTCCTTCTGTTTCATGGATTCTGGATGGAGGTCTGGATTGTGGTCCATGCCTTCTGATAACTACTAATTATTCATACATCATTATTCTGTCATATGTAACTCTGTAACACTGTTCCTTCTGTACTCATATCATTTATTGCTTCTGTCCATCCGGGGAGAGCGATCCTCCTCTGTTGCTGTCCTGAAGGTTTCTTCATGGAGTATTAAGTTGCATATTAAAAATTATGGGGTCCTGTTTTTTTTTGGCCATCTATCCCAGGGTTCCATTAACCTGAACATGGGCGGCTCGGGGTGGGGGGGTAATCAATCAGTAGTCCTACTGTAGAATATTACCTCGCAAGGGTTAGTTTGTAATCATTTGATTAAAGGTACCATGTCAGGAGGGACCAATTCAGAAAAAATGTGTAGAGGCCGCTGATAGTGTTCTGCCCACTTTTTCATGTGTTGCATTAGAGACGCCAAGTGGCGTATAATGCAATTGCATTTTTGTTCCTGAATGTCTCCCTCCGTAGTTAGTTCCTTTTGTTACTGATTCTACTGAGAGTATACATGCTGCAGCTACTTTTCCCCTTCAATGCTTGGTAGCCTTTAAAGGTCTAAGTCTTTTTACAAAATCCCAAAAGATTCACATTAGAAGATTCTGCTTTATTGAAGTCAAAAGGACTCCGGGCTCATAGATCTGCCTGATGGATCAGCGAGGTCTGGATCGTGGATTATGCCTACTACCAACTATGCCATGGCCCTGCTGAGACTCCACCCACTCCTCTTCTCTACCTCCATCTGCCTGATGAATCGTGGAATATGCCGACTACCAAATATTCATACACTCTGTCACATTCATTGATTGTCTTGTTACTGTGTTTTGATTTGTGTATGATTCCTTTTGTACACATGACATCTATTGCACCTGTCCATCCTGGAGAGGGATCCTCCTCTGTTGCTCTCCTGAAGGTTTCTTCCTTTTTTTCCACCTGAAGGGTTATTTGGGAGTTTTTCCTGAGCCGATGTGAGGTTTTGGGGCAGGGATGCAGGGATGTGCTTGCCGAGTATTATAATAGTAAAAACTGCTGTGACGCTTCTCCGTTCCCGAGTATCCCGAAGCACAATGACGGCATCAGACCAGCGTCTACATTTCTCAATGCTTATTTATGGAGAGCAACACAAACAGCCTAAAAGAGCGCTGAGCGTGTAGGGGCTTATATATCGAGAATATGTAGGGGCTAAATATCGAGAATATTTTTCTCGATATTTAGTCAATATTCGCTAAAAATCATAGGCTCACTCCCATATGTTTTGGTAGGAGACTGATCCCTGGGATGGGTTCTGTCACCACGTCTTCTTGTGTGCATGCCAAAGGAATATGCAAAGATGAAGAAAATGTAAACAGTACAAAGCGATGATTGTGGCGGTGTACAAAGGAGGAACGCTGCCCCTCATGATTGGATAATTATGCACATGGATTGCCTTGAAGTCTGAATAAAAAGAGAAATCACAAATCTCACCACTTTACGATAGTTCAAGAGCACAATGTCCAGCAATCATTACAAAAAAAAACGATCAGGAAACAGTCAAAGGTAATCGTGTAGTCCATTCGTCTGTTCTCCTCCAGTGGTGAACTCACACATACAGAAAAACATTATATCGCATGAGCCCCCCCCCCACCCCCTCCCATTGCATTGAAAATGAATGAATACAAATGCAGACTCTCAGCATGAGTGCGCAAGTAGAAAATACATTTGTTTGAAGGCAGCATCCACATCACAGGGAAATGTGAGGCCGCGGACGACGTGTAGCAACTCCGGGAGCATATTGATGGAAATATTTATCCCTGACGGTAGGGAAAATAAATAAATAAGAATAGTAATCATCTTCTGCTCCTGCTATATAATGTCCAACGACTAAAGCGATGGGTAAATGAGCCCGACTGTGTGTCAGTTTGCAAAAAGAAACCAGCAGCAAGTAAATCATGAAGTCTGTGTTATGAAAAAACATATTTTACTTGAATCCGTTTATAAAGCTACCTTGACGCATAGAAAAACATTCCCTGAGGACTAAATTCTACATTAGTTACCGGAGATCCTTGCGTGTGCCGAACAACTCCGTGGAATGGACTTTAATTTTTAACTTTGTTTAGGAGAAAAAGAAATGTTATGAATGTGCTGGGGTAATGCAATTCCCCTCCACCCTATTTATGTAGACCAAAAAGAAAAAATGAAAAAATCTAATCTCCAAAGGTGCTTTTGTGCTCCTTTTTTATTGCGTGGAGATCAATAAACGGAACCGGCGCAGCTCAAGTGGTGCGAAGGCAGCCGCTGTTTACCGGAACACGGGGAACTATTCACAAATATTAGATATGAACTGTGTTTATGTCATGAATATAGAGCAGGCCTTGAGGCTGGCTGTTTCATAATAGGGGAATAATAGGAAGAAGTGGGTATGTGGATCTTGAAAAAACAGTTTAGTGTTAGGAAAACATCATTCTGCCTCCCACTGCTCATCTTCTGAGAAGGTGACCCTCCGACACTCGGTGAGGAAACTAAAGCACTCAGGTTATCGTTGCTGTATGCTCAGAGTATGTTTCATGATATGGAAAATAAGCCCCCCCCCCCCCTTGCGCGTGTCTTTTAATTTGTTACCCATCCTTTTATAGCGTAGCGACACACACTGCTTTGAAATACATAACTGTGTTGAAATGATCAATCCTATGATTGCCTCAAACGTTCAACAGCCCACCACAGAGCCTTAGGAAGAATAACAAAAACAAAATGATATTCATCTTTTCACACAAAAATAAACATATGGAATGCTCCCCTCATGAATAACGCAAACAGCAAAATGCACTTTTGTCCCGTTTTCATTTAATTCAATTCCAGCTTTGCATTCTTTATCTTTATCACAGTGTTATATAAAACAAAAACAAAAAAAGTTGTACTGTTTTCTGGTTAAAAACAACAACAAAAACACCATAAAACTGATTTCTCACCCTAATTTACATAATCCATTTGACACCTACTGCTTTTCTTTCCACCTGCAATGCTGATAAATCCATAAGACACCCCTAGTACTCCGGAGCATGTATTAAATCAAGGAGTTGTTAACCAAATCACTGCTTCCCTGTGTATCGCTCGTACTGGAGACAGCGGAGGTGATGGGGAAGTACCGAGCGCCTCCGTCCCCCAGAGAGCATACGCTGATGATATGCTAATGCTCTCCTCACATGTCTGTCAGCGGCTGCACGAGTGTACCTTTTGCCTGGGAAACTAATCTGAGTTTTATTGGCCTGCCAGAAGGAATTTATACATTGCTATTAGATTACCTCGGGGTTGGCAGCTGTACAGTGCGTAGAACTAATGTACTCTGTCACAGATTGTGTGCATAATAAACTCGAGGGAGGAAAGTAGCCAAGGCGAGTCCACCAGAAAAAAGAAAAAAGGCGTGCGGTTGTAATGATGCCGTAGAGAAAAAAAAAAAAGGCCGGGCTCTCGTCAACAAGCGATAGGGTGTGTGTGTGTGTGTGGTTGGGGGGGGGGGGGCTAGCATCTGTCCTCGACGGCTGACTTGGAAGCGGCGAGTCATCCCGTAAAGACAATATGTCTATGCAGCATTTCCCTCGCCACGGATTTCGGACAAATTGTCCTGATCGACAATAATTGAAGAGCAGGAGGGGGAGGGGCGGGGGGATGTCGAGGATGCTGGGTGGAGTAATCTCCAACGGGAACACCGGCTTTCACCGATAAAGGCTCCACGAACATCTGAAGAGTCTCCCCCCCGACTGTAACGCAGATAACTGGTCCGAGTTAATACAATTGTTGACTCCCGTGGGTCTCATTCCATCATCGCTGTACGCTCCATACCAATAAGCTTTACGAGCAGCAGCAGCAATAAGTGCCCTATTGACATCCTCTGGCCCTGGGTGTTACTGAGTTTGCCTTTTTGAGCGGACTGAATCTATAATTGGATTTAAAGTTAGAGATGAACTTCAGTTTAAGGAGCTCAGACTTTTTATTATCAGCTGTGATAACATTGTCCATTAAACGTGGTCCGATAGAGCGCCGACCTATTCATTTAACTGTTAGTCCCTACTAATAAATAAATGTTTATCGCCCCGTTATATTTGACTTCCGGTGACTGCATTCTGATATCTCGCGTTACTCCCTCATCACCAATAGAACCGATGGCCTCACAAATAAGAGGTTGTCCAGAGGTTCTTTCTGTGTGTGCTGTTGAAGGAGCATCTCATACAGATGGCAATGCCATAGTCGTGGAACAGTAGTATGCGACAACATGTAATATGAAAAAGGGTCAGCGGTAGAGCAGGGTCGTTCTTCAGAGGACCGGCGGTTTGATTCCCAGCTCCGCTATAGCCCATCTCGATGTGTCCTTGGGCAAGACACTTAAACCGAGAATTGCTCCTATAGCTGTGCCTCCAGCGTGTGAATGTTAGTGAGTCGCATTCATTAGTGTATGAATGGGTGAATAATGACATGTAGTGTTCAGACTAGAAAATATAAATATTAACACATTTACCTTTTGGCCTGAGACAGTATGTGACAATGTCACATACTGTCTCCCCAGAGTTTTTGTGGCTTCACGTCTCATATGGACCTGGCTGTGTCTGATGCCTCCTGTTATGGCCCTGCTGATGCCAGGGCCTTTGTAATTTGTGTTATTGGGCTATACAAAATAAACTTAATAGAATTTAAATTAATTGCTATGTTCGGTTTACATAACAAAAGTACTTGATTACCTTAAGGCAATAAAACCACTTGGATCGTCGGCTGGGTTAAAATAACAACGAAAGTACAGCTACTTAAGCCATAAGGGACGAGAGGCATTACTTTGACGTCAATAAAGTACGTGTTCAAGGGTGTTGTTAGGCAACCCTTGAATAGTACTTTATTGACGTCAAAGTAATGCCTCAAGTCCCTTATTGCTTTTATAATACGGTCACCAGCGACATTATAAATAGTAAGTAAATAGTAAGCTGCCTTTCAGCACAAAATAGTTGTTGCCAACCAAAGTTATGCATCGCATTTCAGTAGCCGAGAGAAAATAGTCCCCTCTGTGTGAAAGTAGTCCCCTCCGTGTGGCTAACGGACAAACAGCATTGTTTACATTCGTTAGCCTAGCTAAAGGAGGGGAGATAGTAGTGTAAAGAATATATACTTTTGCTTAGCTTACCCTATTATTGTGTGCATACATATTATGTGTAAAAGTGGAAAGGTCACTGAGAAGGTCAAAAACTTCAGCAGGGCGATCTAGTGCCTGACTGATCAAAGAAGATAACAAGTGAACACAAGAGAGCTTTATGCACTCCCCTCCCCTGCATCACGCACATCCTAGGTTTAAACGGAACAAAGCAACACTCATGCTCTCATGCTACAGGAACGTCGCAGGATACTTTTAATGAGCACAGATAGATAATGACAACAAATGTCCGGGGTCAACCACAGGGCTTCCCTTTGACACACACACACACACATGCCCTCCTTTGCATCCTTATTTACTGATAGGAGCCTCTTTATTAATATCCGGAGAAACGGCCTTCCGGAGACGCTGCGTCCCATCTCGGAAGAGATGAGATTGTCATGGAAGACTCCCCAGTGGAAGAAGAAGCTTCAAAGGAAGCTACATTGCTAATCACCTCTTTCCCTGTTCCACACTTTTATTCACAACATATGCTCTCATGGGCGGGCCACAAGGACTAATGAATATTCATACAACGGCGGAAGCGAAGAGCAAGAACCAATGAGAAGACACCGCCCTCTTTGTTTCAGACCAATCAGAAGTGGTCTTGATGTGTATTTTAATGGCCACACGCGCTCTGTTCTGCACCTCTTCCTTCAGCTCTGAGGCCTTGAATGGTGTCAGCTCTGAACGTTGGGTCCATGCATGTGTCTGTCTAACTGTATCATGATTTTCTAATTAAACGCTTTATAGATTTGAAGTAAAAGTCTACCGATGTTTTCTTCCAGTGATATCCGTCCAGGTGTGTCCCGTCCATCCTCAACAGTAGCTAGTTCTCGCAACATCTCATTAATTCAAATTGCTCATTTGATGAAAGTTGCCTTTAAAATAACAACAATGACAATGGGACACTTTCAATAAAATAATATTTATTAAATGTTTCGTAGGCACTGGGTCTATGTTAGCTATACATGCTGTTTACTAAACTATAGTTACAAGCGTCTTGGGACTCGATAGACTAACACCCGGCTGTTGTTAAGGCTTACTTATCAGGGCTCTCACGTCTCACGCATTGAGCATGAGACTCACGCATTTTGGTCTTAACTCAAGCACTCGCGCCACACATCTTATTTCTCACGCTGAAAAAACTCTCGGCTATTTAATGTTTTAATGTGCCGCAGCGCCAACATGAGGCGCTCTCTGTGGAGGAATCCAGCTCAGACCCCCGTCTCAACGCTCGCCGTGGGTCACTTTCCTGTCGCTGGTCATGTAATGTCACGCTTGCCTGTCTTTAACTTATGTTGATTTGGATGTCTCCATTAATCATCCGTGGAAAACGTTTCTCATGTCCTCTTCGTCTCTGATAACATCGCCTCCGACCACTCTTCTCTCTTTGCGGGTGGCTCGATGTTGGAAGTGCCGTCTCCAGCTGGATTTCACTCCAACGCTGTCTTTCATTGAGATTTGGTGCCCAGTAGCTTTGAAGGGATTTATTTGAAATGACAACTAACGGTCGCGCAAAAGCTAACCATATTTTTAGTGCGCATTGATATGCGCACCTTTACTGTACATTATGGGCTGAATATAACACACCCCGTGACTCACTCTCAACCAATCAGAATGCTTGATTTCATCTATCCGTATTATAATTGACAATAATGTCCTGGTCTACACATCATATTCTACAGACTAAAGAAAACGTATTGATTTGGTACAGCCCCCCCCCATCATGATCATCTTCTCAATGTAAATATGTGTAGAAAAGAAGATTTGGCTCTACTATTGCTCATCATTTAGCTATTGAAATATCAGTCAAAATAATTGCAAATATCACTAGACAAATAATTGGGAACAAAAATCATAGCATGACAAGACGAGAGAAATGCAAGTGGGCTGTAAATATATATCATGCCACATCCAGATATACTGGCTAAATTAAATACTGTAATCTGCTCACCCTCATCATCACTGCCTGCATCTATGGATCCATATTTAACGTATTTAGGGTCATATTTCCTCACTAAACACTCTGGGGGCTTTAACTGGCGCACACTTGTCTCCATCACATTTTCCTTTCCAAGACAAGTCTGTATTCTGACCCTGCATTTAAGGGAATGAGCCAGCTAACAGCTAACAGCTTGTCTCATGTTACCCGATGATGTTGTGAATGGTGATATTCTATTTTACTGGTCTTGAAATAATTTGTTTCTTGAATTTTTTTGCACATTTAGATACCAAAAAGTTACAAATATTATCTAACCATTTGGCAGTACATTCAGGTCCCACTAGATGGCGTTCTGAGGTTCGCTCACCCCAACACCCATCCCCCGGCTGACCAGATTAGCTGGATTGGCACGCACAGTACATAAATGCAAGAAAAAGACAGCGTTGATTTAGAATGAATTATAGTGGAAGAACTGCTGACTCGTCGCCGTGTCCAAACCGCCGTCCTCATATACCACTCTGCACAAAATACTTTCTAACCCTTTCAAAAATATATATATTTAAAAAAAACTTCTGTGGGATTTGCAACTTCTCTCCCACTCATGCTGACCCATCCCTCAGGCCAGCCTTTATTACGCTGGGCTGCCCCCCAAAAGACACCAACGATATGAAACATAATTTCATAAGCATACCTACAGTGGGGAGCAAGAAAAACACACGGGAGGAAGAAAAGGGGCGTGCGGCGGATTATCATAGATAGAGGAGCGACCGACTGCCCGGAGGTGTAGTCAGCATCTTGTATCGGCGAGACTGTTCAATGAATCACGCGTCCTGCGGCCGCTTAGGAGATAAATACACAAGCGTGAGGTCTAACATACAAGATAGGACTCATTGTTGGTCGGGCTCCAGCCTGTACTTCATAGCCCGGGCAGTCCCAATGATGGATGGCCTGGCGACTGCTAATATTTCTTCCATAATCTTGTGTTCAGACATTGTGTTGAACGTGCAGGAAGCAAGTCCACTGTGGAGGTAGAATATTTTGTTTGACCCCCACTCCCCAACACACACACACACACACACACACACACACACACACACACACACAAACACACACACAATTAGCTGGGAAGACAAAATGTGATTATTCATGAATCTCTTTGGGTGGAATTCTAAAAGCGGTTCTGCTTGGTCAGGCCCCTTCAATCCATCTCTTTCAAGAGATTCTGTGATACTGCCACCTAAAAATATATATTTTTTGAACCCTAATAGTTTGCCTGTGTTTGTGTGTTTTCGGGTGAGGTAAACATTGAGGATTGAGCCACAAGGTCTAAAAAGCATTCATGTGTAGACGTGTTGTTTCCTGGCAACAGGAAAACAGCGACTCCTTTGAGCAGCGTTGCCCTTCGTGACCGCGCAGCATTTGCCATCAGCGGTGATATGACGGGTGCTTAAAAGAGGCGGAACCGAAATAAATAACGAAGGACAAAAGCAGAACCTGATGTAGGGACTTGACACATTGTCCAATTATAGTCCTTTTTATTTATTTTGTTTGTGTGTTTTGTTAACACCTGACGGCTCTGAATCACTTGACAACACTGCCACGCACAAACCCACGCACAAAAGAAAAATGCCACGTTGTGCGTTGTACTCCGTCGCCTGCGATTGCACCCAAACGCCGACTGTCTCACAAGTCGACGCCGAGCGGACTCCTGGAACACTTTGTGTTTTGATATTTCTTTTTGCCTCAGTCACGTTTATTATAAGGCGCTTCTACCTTATTGTGTTTCTCTCTCCCTGTGGCTTGCTGTCCCCGCTTGCATCCAAATAAATAAATAATCGTTCTATTCCATGAGAAAGAAATCACGGTCGAGGCTCAAGGAATGAGACTTGGAAGCTCTCAGCATTCTTTTTTTTTTTTTCTACCGACGGTTCGACCCATGTAGATTTTTTCGGTTACAGCCAATTTGATACAAGATGTAAACTGGCTCACGAAGCAGGTGGCATCAGACCCAGCCAGGTCCAATGGACCCTATGAGACGTGAAGTCACAAGGACTCTGGGGAGGAAGCAGAGTTATTAGTGGGTGATGGAGAGATGTAAATTCATCCATAACCCTTTAAGCCCCAAGGGACCCAATTCGGTCCTTTTAATTTGTTTTTATTAAACAATAATCATGAACAAATATATTGATGCTAGACATCAAATTAATCAAGAGAACCTGGGCTACAAAAATTAGTCAACCATTTCAACACAACTCAAACACCAACTAAAATAGTTATTAAAATATCATAATCATAATTTTGTCATGAGTCAGCCCACTCGGCATGTTTCCGGAACTAGCAACCTGTAGCTTGGTGCTATCAGAAAAAGCAAGACAACTCCACACAGATTCCAAATATATTCACCAAATCCCTCTGCTCCAAAGCATCACTGAGATATGAACCAAAGAACAGCAAAATAAATCGCTTCTTGCTTTACAGTCAGCAAATGCTGCCTATATTGTTTTTAGCCAAAAACTGAACACCATACGTGTATTGAACACCACAAATAATATACAAGTGAAATATAAGGTTTGGTACATGAGAAAGTGCAAATGGCACAAATGGCACATTTTGGCACAGATGGTACCAACATTTTGCCCAAAATGTCCCCAAACAATCTCGCCTGAATTCTCTCTGTACTAAACCCTCTCTAACTTTGTTCTGCTTCACTTTTTCAAAGTCAAACTTTGCAGAGGGAATGTTTACATATTGTGTTATGATATTAGAGAGAGTCAGGCCTTAGTGAGACATCATTTCAAAGAGATAATCATCCTGAAAGTGTTTTTTTTTTTATATTCCGGACATTGAAACATTGAAACTTCAATTTTTTCTGTGTTTCAATCTTTATTTACTCTTTACCAGTAACATATGTACTAATATCTACACATCTGCACAAAAGCTCACATGGGTTGCCTGTATTATAACACCAACATTATTCAAATAGCCCTTGTAGTTGCAGAGATACACCCTTTTTAGGTTGGGTATGCAATTTCGAGCAGAATCCTAAAAACTGCCATGGGGCTTAAACGGATAAGTAGATAGAAGAGGAGATAGGTGCTCAGTGTATCCTAAAATGCCCCCCAGCAGCCTATAAGCTGACAGAAAACATTCAGCAACATCGGAAAAAGAAAAGAAGCTTGGACCTGTTGCTACTCTGCTACCCAGCATGCTCCTGCTGTCCGGTCACAGGAATATAAAACGGATGAAATAAGACCTCCGGAGAACCTGGCAACGGGAGATCAGACGGTTGGTTGTTGAGCCCACAGAGACTTGGCTCACTCGTTCATCCCGGATCCAACTGGTTGTCACAGCTCGTTCACTTGTGCAAAAATGTTTCCCTTCCGTGAGTGTATTCGGGATGGGCGCAAAAAATAACAGACACCTTAAATGCAGTTTATTTTAACCTTCTTAGCCCCACCTGATTTTTGAAGTTTTCTGCTCGAAATGACAGACCCAAACAAAAAAGGGTGTGTCTCTGCAACCACAAAAGCTATTTGAATAATGTTGGTGTTATAATAAAGGCAACATATGTGAGCTTTTGTTCAGATGTGTGAATATTAGCATATATGTTACTGGTTAAGAGTAAATAAAGATGAAACTTCTATGAAAATAGAAGTTTCATCATTCTGTGGCATTCTGTGGCTTTAAAACTGGCTTTTTATTTTTATTTCAGTTGGTGTTTGAGTTCTATTCAAGAGTATTTACCGTTGTGGTCCTTTTTCCCACATTCAGGAAGTGCCCTCTCTAAAAGCCATATGTTTGTAAATTACACAGTACACTGATATTGAAAATATTAAGCTTTTTATATTCAAGACGGATTATTGATCGTGCTTTCTAAATTATAGTGCTTTCTAAAGTATATACTGTATATATATATATATATATATATATATATATATATATATATATATACTACAATAGTTTTGATATATAATATAAATACTATAATATTAATATAAATATAAATTACATATAATAAAATGTAAATAATTAAAAAAATAAATAGATAGGAGATTGGATTTTCAGAATTTCTTCTGCTTTGATGTCTCATTTCTAATACGACTTTTAGAGGTTATGAACAGTAAGTAGTATTCTTCTTTCGCAGAAATGACGACAGAGATGCAACAGAGCTGCAGCTGTGGAAGGTATTAGTTGAGTTAATCCTCTGCAATGTATGTGTGTGGTCTGTGTGTGTGTATGTGTTACTACCTCTTATACAACGCCATTCATTCTTCTGTAAGCCATAAAGCCCCCAGTCAGTGGCACTCTGTTGTGGGGCAACTTATGAACAGCCACGATGGAGCTACATGTGAGTGTGAGGAGGAGCGTGTCGCTTTCCGCCCACAGAACTCTGAGAGGCCTGCATGCTATTTCACAGATGTACCCTCTCCTTCAGTACAGCTGCTCAGGCTTTAAAAGAAGTAATTAAAAAGCGAGACATTCTCCTGGAACTTTCACTGGGCTGCTCGCTTCACATGTTGCAGGAGATAAGCCGCAATAACGGCAGGGACTATTTTTTATTTTTTTTATCCCTTTGGTGGATGAGAAGGAGTGGACGGGAAGGGCGGAATATAGCACGCTTTAACAGCCACAATCAAGGGTGACAAACGATCTCAACGATCAAAGTGCGTCATTTGTTTTTATTTGTAATAAAAAGAAGAAGAATGTGCATCAGTTTTCATTTCAGGACTCAAGACCCGCGTTCCCTGAAGCGGGGCTTGACAGGAACAGTTGCCAGGTTGCATTGAGAGAAATTGGCAACTACCTTTTGAAATTTAAGAAGATATTCGCCAAACAGCAAAATGTGCACCATGACTGATATTTAAAAATGTCTGCACAGGCATTTTACTGGTCTGCTGATGGAGAGAAAGTGGCAGCACATTAAGTTTGTCTGGAAGTGGAAAGTTGGGCTCAACATCTCAAGCTAATTTGCTTCAATGGAAGTCAAGAGTCAGATAAACCTGAAGCAAAAACAAATCATATTTTTCGAGAAGACTTTCGAGGCAAAGTATCCTGCCACTGTTGAGCTGAAATGAAAAAAAGCTTGGATTCATTTCAGAGTAATCTGTGAAGAACGGAAATTGACACTCATGGCATTTCGCCATCTTGGCTTTTTATGCATCCAACGCCCGCATATGCTAAAGCATATGCTTTAGGGTCTGTTTAGGTCTAAATGGACTATGATTTACTAAATGAACATCATTGAAGAAGACTTAAGACCGGAGAATTAGACCATAAACTCATGTTTGTAATTTGTTTTTTTTCCCAAATTTTTCCTGATCCGATCCTGGGATGTCATATGTATAGAGATCGTAAAGCCCTCTGTGGCAAATTTGTCTAAACTGAATTGAATTGAATTGTCTCATATACTTCAATACAACCGGGGGAGTCGCCCCCTTCTGGTCAGTAGAGACAATGCACGTTTTAAGACACTTCTGAATCGGCTTCTTTTCTGCAGTTTTTAGGTTTAGAGGATGTTTTATTTATTTAACAACCATAGGAAAATGGCTTAAGCTTTAGTTCGCTCAGGTTGTCTGTAAACTGAACAGTATCGTCAGCGTTCAAGTCAACCCTCATCATTTGATCTTCATCAGGCATTTATGGTGCAAGATTTTTATTTTATGTTATGTTTGCATTTCTTCCTCTCTGCAAATACAATGTTTTACATACAGTGTTGGACAATATACCAAAATGTCTATTCGCGAGCTAACTGAGACATATAGACACTAAATTCACCGGAGCAAAGAAAGTAAGATTCAATTAATTTTAATTCAGTTTATTTTCTATAGAAAATATCACAAATTATAATTTGCCTCAAAAGGCTTCACAATCTGTATACAATCAACATCCCTGTCCCAGGACCTCACATCAGATCAGGAACAACTCCCAAGAAATAGAAACAAGTGTGAGAGTATGAAGTGTATGAATAGTTGGTAGCATATTCCACGATCCATCACGCAGATGGAGATAGAGAGGAGGATCAGTGGCCATGGCATCAGACCCAGCCAGGTCCGATGGACCCTAAGAGACATGAAGTCACAAGAACTCTGGGGAGGAAGCAGAGTTAATGTGTGATGGAGAGATGTAAATCCATCCATAAGTAGAGAGAGAAGAGGAGGTAGGTTCTCAGGGTATCCTTAAACGTCCCCCAGCAGCCTGGAGTCCTTGTGACTTCACGACTTATAGGGTTCATTGGACCTGGCTTGGTCTGATGCCATGGCCGCTGATGCTCCGCCCACTCCTCCTCTCTACTTCCATCTGCCTGATGGATCATGGGGGACTGGATCGTGGTCCATGCCTTCTACCAACTATTCATACACTCTGTCATACTCATTGAATGTGTTGTAACTCTGTAATGATTCCTTCTGACCACATCACATCTATTCTTCTGTCCATCCTGGAGAGGTTTCTTGCCTTTTATCCCAGTGAAGGTTTTTTTTCTATCTATTAGGAGTTGTTTGTGATCTTATGTGAGGTCTTGGGTCAGGGATGTGTACAGATTGTAAAGTACTTTGAGGAAAATGTGTATTTTGTGATAATGGGCTATACAAAATTAATTGTTGATTTTCATTGTAGCTGGATCTCTTACATCTACCTGCTATCTTTACACCCCTTACTGTCTTATAGAGGGGACTTAAATGTTGGCTTAGCCACCAACCTGACAACTTCTCTGTTTTTTTTCAAAATAAAAACAGCCCCATGCTGCAGTTTCCGGTGGAGGCCATTACCATGGTATCCCAGCTGGCAGAGGCAGCTGAAAAATGGCTCAGGGACCTGCCTATCTATCACAATCTGCCCCTCCTTTTCAAGGAGAATCCATCACCTTAGATTTGGCCTGGAGTCACTCTCTCACCCAGGTAAAAAAGTGAGCCGAGTTAGGATGTGAGGTTTCGCTCATAAAAGTGACCTCAAAAGGTTAAGAAAAAGGATGGATATATTCTGCTAATGAACTCTGATGTGAGCCGTATAAAGGTGTGTTATTAAAGTGTAAATACAATACTCCAAGTGGTTAAAAGAGGAGTTTAGTCTATTGCTCCTCATCTGCTTATCAAACCCTAGTATTGATCTGTCCCTCCCTGCAACTCTCCTTCTCTCTGCCGCCATCTTTCTATATAAACCCCCGACCTCACTCTCGGCTCCATCTGGTCGGATCAAAGATTGCCAATCTTGTTCAAAAAGGTGTTCTCCCATAAGACAACAGAGACCTATACACACAAGTTGTCCGTGTCACCAAGCGTAACGCAAACAATTCAAACGAAACATGTTTTTGTGGTCACTATTGCTGGTCTCCATCTGTCCTTTCAAATCAAGGAAACAGGCCGAGCAAATTGAAAAAGAGACAAATGGCCTGGACCCTTTTGGAGGTTTCATTTATCAACAGACACAATCTGATCTAAGTATGCCAGGTGCCATTCAGATTGAGCACCAAGGAAGTGTCTTAATGGTTCAGTGTGCTTGAAATGAACCAGGGCTGGGCGTTCCGATCTATTTTGATGTCTTTCAATCATAGTTGATCGAGATTGTGAAAAGGCAATCCGATGGCCAGAGACCAAGGAATATAGTCAAAGTTACGTGAATGAATATTCATGAATCAGTGTGAATATTTCATTTTAAATACCTAAACACAATAAATGTAATGTGTTCTCCAGTACTTAAACACAATCTCCCTTTCTATCCGCACGTCTGTGCTTGATGCGATAATATCACAATTAAATAAAAATGTTCAATTCAGTTTATTTGTATAGCCCAATTTCACAAATTACGAATTTGTCTCAGAGTACTGTACAATCTGTACACATAGACATCCCTGCCCCAAAACCTCAAATTCGATCAGGAAAAACTTCCAAATAACCCTTCACGGGGAAAAAAAGGGAAGAAACCTTCAGGAGAGCAACAGAGGAGGATCCCTCTCCAGAATGGACAGGTGCAATATATGTCATGTGTACAGAGGGACAGATTTAGATCAGACAGAGTGTATGAATAGTTCGTAGTAGGCATATTCCACGATGAAGACCTCCACGATCCTTCAGGCAGATGGAGGTAAAGAGGAGGAGTGGACGGGGTCTCAACAGTGGGCAGAGTTTCAACATGGCAGTGGCGTAGTTGGTAGTAGGCATTCCACGACTCAGACCTCGATGATCCATTAAGGCAGATAGGATCTATAAATGTGGTTAAATATTTTTATTCTGAACAAAAGTACTTGGTTATGTTCAGAAAACCACACCACTTGGTTGAGTTTAAGAACACATCATAGTTTGAAGCATACTAAGGCCTTGATGTTTGACGAAAGAGAGTTGGACGTTGGAGTTATCAGGTGGGAATCTCCCAGCACAGATGTTACATTGAATTAGGCCCAGAAAAACCTACAGTGTTCCACTTGAGAACCAACCTCTGCCACACCAGCTCTTAACACTAATCACATTCACACTGAACTTTAACCAGCAGTGATAAGGGGAACTCCGCTAGAGTGTGTGTAGAGAGAGAGAGGGGGTGTGGGGGGGGCCTGGTCAACAAGCGTCCTCACTTTTCACAGTCAGTGGACGTCCAATCCGATTGCCATGCTTCCTTGATTCCATACCAATGTAATTGTGTTACACAAGCAATAGCTTTGCCCGTGAGTGCAAAATCAATGAGAAGTTGATTACCGCCATTCAAAGCTTCCCAGTGTGCAACAACTTTCGTTTTGAAAGGCCACAGGAATAAGCATCTCCAAAATAATGATTGGTGGAGGCCTGCATCTATTGTTGGGGCCGATGCTGAGCTTGGAAGCAAATGTATTGATTGTTCAATATTTATTGTCCGTTACAGCTATCTAATTAGCACTTGTACCATTATGAAAGGCAATACATGTTCTTTTTTTGTCCTCACTGTGAACCACAGAGACCCTCAACATCTGTCAGAATAAAGCGATCCATCAACAGTACACCCCAAAACCTCAACATCTAACGCATCTTAAACCTTCAACCTTTTTGCCTCAAGGCAGAGAGATCAATGCACAGATGTAAGTTGGATCACAAAAAAAATGACTGCCCTCTCTTTCCACTTCCTGTGGTATTTTCACCCACCATCTGTAAACCTTAAGAAGCATAAGTAAAGTGTTTGCTTCCCCCAAACCCAGACCTGTGCTTTACTCAACACCCGTTAAAACAGCAACATCAATGTTTGATTGTTATCAAGCTCCTCTTTTACGGAACCAGCTTCCACCTTCAGTCCGGGAGGCAGACACAGTTACTTCATTTAAGAGTAGACTTAAGACTTTCCTCTTGATAGCCTTATAGTTGGGGCTGAATCAGTTTTTCCCTTGCCCAGACCCTGGATATGCTGCTATAGGCTTATAGGCTACTGGGGGACGTTTAGGATACACTGAGCACCTATCTCCTCTTTTCTCTCTCCTTATGGATGAATTTGTATCTCTCTATAGCACATTACTAACGCTGCTTCCTCCGCAGAGTCCTTTTGACGTCTCATAGATCATATCTGCCTAATGGATCACCGAGGTCTGCATCGTGGACTATGCTTACTAGCAAATATGCCATGGCCTTGTTGAGACTCTGCCCACTCCTCTCCACCTCCATCTGCCTGATGGCTCGTGGAGGTCTCCATCGTGGAAGATGCCTACTACCAACTATTCATACACTGTCATATTGAATGTGTTTTAACTCTAATCTGTCCTGTACACATTACATATATTGCACCCATCCATCCTGGAGAGGGATCCTCCTTTGTTGCTCTCCTGAAGGTTTCTTTCCTTTTCTTTTCCCCGTGAAGGGTTGTTTAGGAGTTTTTCCTGATCCGATGTGAAGTTTTGGGACAGGGATGTCTATATGTCCAGATTGTAAAGCATTGTAAATTTGTAATTTATAAAAATGCACTATACAAATAAACTGAATTTAATTTAATTTAATTGTCAGTGATAATGTTGGGCAATCTTGCAGCCAACTTTTCCGTGCCAAACCAAAAGTTTTGCGCACAAAACAAAGTGACAAGTGGCTCACGTGTCAAGAGATGTGAACACAATAGAACATGATGAATTAGCCGGAACAGAGCACCAGGAGAAACATAGAATTTGGAAGTTGTTATTCCTTATTAATTCTGGATGTATCCACAGCCGTGTTGATTGTGAGTTTGTTTACCTTATTAAGACATACAGATGGAAGCCAAACCCTTTGGAGATTTCCTAATGCCTTATAAATGACAATCACAAAGCAATATTAAAGTCAAAAAGTCAGACGATATATTACAGACAACAAAAAAAGTCCATATAATAAATCACTGTGTAAACACATGGGGCTTCAGATACTCACAGACTCCATATTGTAGACGAGGAAATCTCCAGTAGTACAACTCTCCTCCACGTCTGCATCATCATCTTTGTGGATCGCACATCAGGGATTAGTCTCGGCAGTTATTAGATGGATTTCTAACCATGCCTGCAGGCAAACACAATGGAACAAACAATCATAACCCAAGCCAACTGGATACATATCAAACCAGCAACATGACAAATAAGCCTGTCAAAGCCCTTCCTAATCATTGTGGCTCAAAAAAATACAGTTGCCTTTGACAAATCGTATTCATGAGATGAATATTGAATTACATGTCAACATTTGACAAAATGGGATTCAGCTGGAGTGGCTGTGTCTGAGACTATCATTGATGGCCTTGCCACTCTATAATGGCAGTATATGATTTCATAGACGCGATCACAACATACCATTATTTAAACCACTGGTTCATTCTGGCATATTAATAATAACTCCACAAATAAATCTTAAAGCTGCTTTCGAGATTCCATTTTTGATGCAGCAGGATCTGACAGTCTGGCCCACCGAGTCTTGCTTCTGGTTCTCCGATACCTCCCTTTACTCACAGTGGGCCCATCAATACGGCCTGGGCCTCCACTAGGGTTTTGCCAGTCTTGGCCCCCCCAGCTGGAACCCACCGCAGCTCAGATTGCAGGTTGAAGGCGGCATTCAAAGCCAAGCTTTTCAAATTTGCAGATGACACAACGGTGATTGGCCTCATCAGCAACAACAATGAGACGGCATACAGGGAAGAGGTACAGCACCTGGCCATGTGGTGCGCTGACAATAACCAGCTCCTTAACACCAGCA
This sequence comes from Liparis tanakae, assembly GCA_036178185.1. NCBI lineage: Eukaryota > Metazoa > Chordata > Actinopteri > Perciformes > Liparidae > Liparis > Liparis tanakae. Next base: position 6,542,160 of record CM070094.1, on the reverse strand, counting down.
AAACCAAGGAGCTCATCGTGGACTTCAGGAAGAAAAACAGGAGCACGCACGACCCCATCCACATCAACGGGATGTCCGTTGAGCGCGTCTCCAGCTTCAAGTTCCTGGGGACCCATATCTCGGAGGACCTGTCCTGGAACACCAACACCTCCAGCCTCGTCAAGAAAGCTCACCAGCGCCTCTTCTTTCTGAGGACACTGAAGAAGAATCACCTGTCTTCAGCCATCCTGGTGAATTTCTACCGCTGTGTGATAGAGAGCATCTTTACCAACTGTGTTACAGTCTGCACTGTCGCGGAGAGCAAGAGACTGCAACGGGTGGTGAAAACTGCCCAGCAAATCACAGGTACTCCACTCCCAAGCATTGAGGAGGTCTAGAAGAAACGCTGTCTGCATCGAGCCCGCAGCATCCTGAAGGACCCTTCTCACCCTGCTCACAGACTGTTCTCCCTCCTGCCCTCAGGCACACTCAGAAAAGTTTGACCAGTAAAATAAACTTTTGACTCAATAAAATTATGGCAATGAAGTGACAATTAATATAATTGAAAAGATTTTACTACTTCAACTTTGATTAAAAACCATTGATTTATTTAAGCAAATTTAAACAAAATATGAAATACTAATATTTTGGATTTACTAATAATATGGCAAATGTTGAGTAAATCCAAATCAATTATACAGGGAAAATGATTAATATTGACTAGGTATTCAAAATAAAGTGATTTAGATTGACCAATTATGTGGCTGAAATTGATTTCTATTCACTAAATAACTGGATAATACTGATTTACTAATTTTATGGGTGGAAATTATGCTTTTTCTAAATATCTGGATAAGAATGATTTGGATTCAATGAATAAAATAAGTTACATCAACTCATAACTTGGAAGAATGTTACTTAATACAACACATTTAAAATTAAATTATTATTTATTTTTACATAGATTATTTGTTATACTAATGCTCTCAATGTGTACTCATGGTTTCAACACCCAGCATGCAACACTACTGATCGCAATGTGTACTCACACTCATGGTTTCAACACCCAGAATGCAACACTACTGATCACGATGTGTACTCACACACCTGAGTTCAACACCCATCATGTAATACTATTGATCGCGATGTGTACTCACACTCATGGTTTCAACACCCAGAATGCAACACTACTGATCGTGAGCTGTATTCCCACTCATCGTGGTTTGGATGGTGCTTGCAGGTTTTCAGAGCTTTCAGGATATTCTTCTTTGATTTTAATCCAGAACACCGGCACTCCGGCAGAGTTGAAAAGTACGTTTAAGTTTAATGTTTGTGGTAAAGTATCACGTAGCCTCTTGTCATGTGTCAAGAGTATGAGGCTCAGATGCACAGACGGATGTATCCGGTCATTTTTCAAAATAAAACACATTTCCGGCCTACTGATGCCACTGATGTTCACAGCCCATCGTGTGTTCTGTTCTCTAAATATAGTTCATACTAATTCTACCCTCTGATTGAAGGTTTCTTTATTGTGTGGTCTTTCTCTGCTGACATTCATTCCTTGAGGCTCTGTAGTTATATGTACAACCATTTGATACAAGCCCAGATTTAAATTACTTGGGCGGAAGTGCACAGCGTTTAAAACTGAAGAGTTCCCATTGAGTAGAATTTATTAATTTTTCGACATTGTTGACTTTACTGATACAATATGATTAAATTCTACTCAGATTTTGAGCTGATATTATTCAAACAAAAATGAGTAAAATGCAATTGATAAATAATTCAAAATGTATTAAATCAACATAATAATATACCAAACTGCACACAGATTTTTTTTTAAGTAAAGGTTACTAATATTTATTTTGTAAATATTAATTGAGCTCAGTCCCACTTTTTTGAGTGCAGGCGCTTCAGGAGCTTACGGTCAAGGACAAGCCATCTGAGTAACAGCTTCTTCCACAGAGCTGTTACTCTTAAACTCTAACCCCCTCTGATCATCTTACTCCACTCTATCTGCACTGTAGACACTTTAAACCATTGTTGCACTATCAAGTTAATGCACTTAATATTTGCACTTGTCAGAATATATTTTTATCTGCATTTTTTTTAAATATAACCTGTGTATCATGTATTTATTTAGGATACTTCTGTTGCACTTCTGGTTGGATGTCAAACTGCATTTCATTGCTCTGTACTTGTATATGTGTAATGACAATAAAGTTGAATCTAATGTAATCTAAAATCCAGACCTGGATTCTGCCGTCCCTGAGGCCCTGCAGTAGTCTGAGCTGAAGGAGTTTCTGGTAAATTGGTGAGTTTGTCTGAATTCTTGTTGAATCTGAACTCTGGCACCGATAACGGAGATTAATAATATAGAAATAGCCCTAAATCTTGCTGATGGTCTCATTAACTTATAGGTCAAACAGAGGCATATTTTATACATTTAAACTGTTCCATAACAAGTTTAACCTCCCTCATAGTCAAGACAAATTGAAATACCAGCAAAAGAAGTAAAGCAACTTTGGGGTAGACCCTCAACGGCTTCCTCAAAAGAAATATAAAACACGTTATTTAATTGAATATACTATTGGCTTGTGACAATGGGTCGACGGGAAGTTGTGACTTGAATGCCTGAATACTTGAAAGTCTGCCCAAAAGATGACAACAAAAATCCAGGGTACAGATTATGGCCCACGATCGGTTTAATCCTACACACTTTAAAGCAGCATATATATTTCAATTCAATTCAGTTTATTTGTATAGCCCAGTTTCACAAATTACAAATTTGTCTCGGAGTGCTTTACAATCTGTACACATAGACATCCCTGCCCCAAAACCTCACATCGGACCAGGAAAAACTCCCAAATAACCCTTCAGGGGGAAAAAAGGGAAGAAACCTTCAGGAGAGCAACAGAGGAGGATCCATCTGTACAGAAGGACAGATTTAGAGTTAAAATACATTCAAGGAATTTGACAGTTTATCAATAGTTCATATTTAGGCATATTCCACGATGGAGGAGTGGTCAGAGTCCCAGCAGGGCAGTGGCACAGCTGGTGTCAGGAATTCACGATCCAACCATCGATGGTCCATCAGCAGATCAGATATATGCCGTCTCATAGGGTCTGATGACCCCATGAGACGTGAAGTCAGAAGGACTCCGGGGAGAAGCAGAGTTAGTCATGTGTGATGGAGAGATGATATATACACGCATATATGCGCATATATGCTGCAGCATGTACACCATTGCGTTACCTTAGTAAAGAGGTACTTTTTCTACACTGACACTTTCCCATGACATGTCATTCTATCCATAGTTGATATAAAAACATTGATTAGAGCAGTTAGGAATACACGGACAAGAGAGATCAGAGTTGCCCCCCACACCACACACTGTAGAATCCCATCAACCAACCAACGATACATCCACTCTCATCTTCACACACACAGATCTTCAACAGACCATTGGAGATGTGTGAAGGTCCATCCTGGTCTCCAAGCCCCTGGTCCCTGGTTTAAAGACTACAGGCCTGCTGCATGGACGTTTTTGGTCATGACATCCTTTGAGAGACTGTTGTCGACCCACCTGAAGGACCTCACAGGACCCCTGCTGGACCCCCTGCAAGTTGGATGATGTTGTCAACATGGGACTGGACTACATCCTGCATCATCTTCACTCTGTAGGGACATACTCATGGATCCTGTTAGTAGTCTTCAGCTGAGTCCATGATCCAAGACATCCTCTAATCCAAATTCACTTCATTTTGTTTAACCCTATTCAGCCCCTGAATTTTTTTTCAACCACACCAATGAAAATTATTTTTACTTTACTGTCTAATGAGTCAAATGTATGTCAATGATTAAAAGCTATGCATGGGAATTTGTTCACCAAATTGATTCTTTAAATAATGAACTACAATTCAATCATCTTGTATTGATAGCATGCATTTATGTGTTAACATTGTATTTGCAATAGTCAAAGCTGATGTTTCGTTCCCCATTCACTCCCACACAGTGAGAGATAGCCGATGTATCACGATCGGTATCGGGACTGGAAAAGTGGGATCAATGCATCCCTACTTGTGGCCTGGTGTCAGGATAATAATCTCTCCCTGAACACAGACCAAGGAGGTGATTATTGACCCAAGGAGGGAGAGGGTGCAGCACACACTTTACATAGGTGAGACAGGGGGAATGGGTAAAAAAAAACGTTAAACTCCTCGGAGCTCACATCAGCGAGGACCTCATCTGGTCCTTGGGTTACTTGGGAGTTTTTCCAGATCGGACGTGAGGTTTTGGGACAGGGATGTCTATGTGTACAGATTGTAAAGCACTCTGAGACAAATATGTAATTTGTAAAATTGGGCTACACAAAATGAACTGAATTTAATTCAATGGAATCACAATGCACTTTAACCATGTTAAAAAGGCCCAGTAAAGACTGTATTTCCGAATGTGGCGAGGCCGGGAGAGTGAAATGGAGGGGAACCAACAAAGAAATAAAAGTTTAACAACCCCAATATAGTTTGAGGAGTGTTAAAGTCACAGATGTGTTACTGATATTTGGCCAGAGACATGTTTAGTAAAACAAACAAGACATTTATTACAGGATTCAACAGAAATAATCTAAAACAAAACTATTGGAAGCTAAAACCTGGTGAACTCATTTACAACGGCAAAACAGTGCAAAACAGAAGTAAACAAGCATAATGGAGGCAGCAAAACAGGCAAAATAGGGGGCAGCTAAAAAGGCACAATACTGTAGGTGCAGCAAACGAGCATCAGGTGAATCTACAATTGATAAACAGTAACTCCATGCTGCAAAATAATACAAAGATTGTGACTACTTACCAACTCACATATGGTATGGAAACTGAACTGCCCAGGAAAGGAAGGCACTCAAGCGTGTGATAAAACGTGCACAGTTCATCTCAGGAGCAGCCTTCCTCTCACGTCAGGATATTTACTCCACACCAGGGTCACCGGGAGAGCACAGCACACCATCAGGGACACACACACCCTAACTGACTCTTCTGGCTCCTGCCATCAAGAGTCTTAAGTCAAGAACTACGAGACTGACAAACAGTTTCTACCCGCAGGCCATCAACTCCCTCAACGTGCCCTTCTAACACACACACCCACTCACACCCACACACACATACACTTTTTATTGAACTGTGAACGACTGTAGTTCTGATCTGTTCTCATATTTCTGTGTGTATATATATATATATTTCGTATACTATTAGCATTTACCTCATTTTGTATTCTTAATTGAAATGATGTGTTTAAGTTATTGTAATATTGTGTGGAAGGAGGACAAAGTAACTGTTAACTGTGCATATGACAATAATATATCCTGAATATATTAAAGAACACACTGATTTCTTTTTATTGTGATGCTCAGAAAGACCTTAACGCCATATCAGACTATCAGGTCAAAGGTCAAACCTGCTGATTTAGTGAACTAAACATCCCTACTTGTCTTGGGTCTTACACCTAAGACCCTTTGTTATTACTTTAAGACCGAGAAGAAAATTCTGTCTATCTAAATCGTCCTCCAGTATTGTGAAAACCAAGACAATAATTCTGTACCTCGTAGTTGAAGTGGCATTGTTGACTGTGCCTAATGAGTCAATACATGATGAAGCGTTTAGTGACTTAATTTAATTGGCCATTGGGACATTAACACGATTAGTCCTCGGATGACGTTTTCATTGTCAACTCGGGCTTTATTAAACATTTTTGTTATTGGGCTTCAGCAGCAATGAGTGGTCATGGCTGAATAAGCTGAGCGCCACTTCCTCACATCAATGGAAACAAGAGCCGCCGTCATTTGCCCACGAGAGACTTTATTCATTTGTAACGTGTCAGACGTTCCCACAAATGATGAAATGAAAGGGGATGGCTGACACGAGCTAACGGGTGAAAACGGAAGAGAAGGAATGAGTTTTCAAGGGAGAGAGAGTAACAACAAGGTAGTTACAGACGTGGAGGAGACACATCTCTTTACAGATAAGAGAGACTCCTGGAGCAACAGATAAGGGCCAGGAACCGAGAGAGTGGGGCGTGAAAGCTACGATATTTAGACTGAGAGAATTGATTTTAATGGATTTGTGAGTGGGTTCCTTTATTAGGAAAGTGCCAGCTGATTGAACTCGGGAGCGGTATTATCACGAGGGGGACAACATTTGTAATATGAGGCAGAAGACCGTTTTCAAAAATCGTACGGTTCGGCAACTTTGATGGGTAGACCGACCGTTCACGTCGTTATTATCGTTATTGGCCAATAATCAATGAACATATGTTATCAGTACGTCTGCTTTTTAGTCATTAATCCCTAAAAGTGAGGTTGGCCTTTGAGGCAGGAGGCACACAGAGGGAGGCAGGGCTGTTGGGAAGGAGGCCGGGTCTAGGCCAGAGGCTGGATGAAGGAAGCAGGGGCAAGGATTCAGGAGCTCGGACCCGAAGAGACGTGAAGTCACAAAAAAGCAGAGTTAGCAAAGGCACTCCAAAAAGAATGTTGCCGCCTTGCAGAGCACCAAAGAACAGAACCAAGCAACACCAAGGACCTTCATCAGCGATTGGAATATGCGGCTAAAATACCTTATCCCGGGGGATCTCTTAAAGTTCTATGTTGTCCCTTTTTCTTTCTTTTTTTCTGATCCTTTACTCTGATCCCCGATATAACCCATTTTGTGATCCATTATACATTGAATCTGACCCAGAAGAAGTTTGCCGAGCTGACTCAGCGGATTATCAAACCCATAATTGGCTGGTATCTCAAAAAGAGTGGTGTAAAAACGGCTTGTGTGGTGCCGTTCCGTTCTCTCTCTCTTGACGCCACTCCCACCCGTCACTCTTGGTGCCCCCTCCCCCTGCCCAGGCCTCCTGACAACAGATTATGAGGAAACGGCGTATGTAGTATGACTGGCACGACCTCCGGCGCCCCGCAGCAGATTGCCTCGCAAAGCGATTGTGTTGCAAAGGCCCGAGCGGGGGCGACCGTTCATTAGAAAAGTTGATGTGCCTCTCCTATTGACTCTCTCTGTCCCCGCACCCTGTTCCTGCTTTGCGACTCTCGGCCCTGTCAATACCACACACACACACACACACACACACACACACACACACACACACACACACACACACACACACACACACACACACACACACACACACACACACACACACACACACACACACACACACACACACACACACACACACACACACACACACACACACACACACACACACACACACACACACACACACACACACACACACACACACACACACACACACACACACACACACACAGCGCAGGTGGCGCATGAGCCAACGTGAAATGAACAATCAAAAAGACATCAGAGGGGCTGATATTCCTCCGCCGGGGGCCTTTTCTTCTCAGAATGTCAGCCTGGTAATTCCTTTGCATACATCAAGTCATCCGAGCTGTGTTAGTGTCTATCATGGCCAGGGCGCTTCTTTTTGTTGTTGTTGTTGTTGTCGCTGTTGTTGTGATACATCATCTGTGGCATACGGAGCGCTTCATACAAAGGCGGGTTTTTGTTGGGATCTGAAAGAGGGAGATGAATAGGACATCTGAAGAGGATGTCACATGAGAGGGTATGCGTGCGTGCGCGTGTGTGTGTGTGTGTGTGTGTGTGTGGTCTGTGTGTGTGAGTGTGTCGAGTTGAAATGACTACGTGTGGATGTTTCTGCCTTGATGTGCACCTTGGTTACAGGTTTCTGGACCAGTGTGTGAATTCTTAATTGGCAGTTAAGTTAGTAAATTCTGTGAGTTATGCCTCGGCTCACTTGTTCTAATAACAGGTACGCTCTGGCATGTGACCCCCCAACCTGGCTTCCAATTAACGAACGAAGGATGAAGTAAAACGGCTTGTTCACAGGCTGCCACTTGTATCTTCCACCTGAAGACGGACGGCGATAACTACGCTGTGAAGTGCCGTAATTCTGCAGCTGGGACTGGTTCAAGTTTTATAATCTAAAATGTGCCACATTGGAAAAGAAAACTACTTTATGGCAGGCAGGTGAGAATCTGGCATGCTTCCGCCTCTACACCCTCCAAGCCCATGTCCATGAGAGGCATTATGTGTCGATTCGAGTTTTGTTCTCCTTCTCTTAGTCAAAAACACAACCCCCCCCTACCCCTATCCCGCAACGTCTTTGAGTTTGAGTGGGAACATCCCCCGTTTGGGTTGTGGTGAGTCATTAAAAATCTGTTGAGTCAGGGGAAATACTGTCGTATTTTAGTCTTTCAGAGCGGAGCAGCATTGACATTTCTAAGCATGAAAAAGGGGGGTGGAGGGGTGTATGGAGGGGGGGGGGGTAAACGCCTACATTAATGCTGTATAGATAAGGGAAACAAGTGTATCTCCCAAGATGATGTCTTTAGATTTAGTTTGTTATTTCTAAGCAGGGCTGAAAATGAACTTATTGATATTCAGGTTATTTCTGATAGCCTTTTACTCAAAGTCCAATCCGTTTCATGTACCCTGAGCCCACGCATTTTATTCTACTTGTGCCACAGAATAGTTTGTGAGTGTCGATTAAACTTTCAGAATAATAACAATTTGTTTGGGTCAAATTGACTGAATTCATCGAGAAATATTTTAACAGTTTACAGTGTGTTTAGAATGCGCACACACACACACACACACATACCGTACTTTTGCTGTCTGTGCTGTTGCGATGTGCTGAAGATTTTACTTAGGAGATTTCGGTATGAAACAACTTCCTGCCAAAAAAGCCACAGCACTCATGGTTACACATCAGCACTCCAGCTCAGCGAGGAGGAGGCAGACTAAAAGGTTGCATAGAGGCAGGGAGCGCCAATTTAAAAGCAACAACCGATACAACTCACACAAGAAATGGAAGAATAAGAAAACCTAACTGCACTCAGTGGACACTGGGGCTCCGGTTGGTCGCATTGGCCGAGTCAGCAAGTCGTGTTTTTAACGTCAATTTCAACTTTGATGACCTTTGACCTGGCGGTGATGACCTTTGAGGAAAGTGAAGAAATCATGCAACTTGTCAATTTATTTAAAAGCAAGATAGTAAAATGACTTTGATTTTGAATCTGAAGTCGGCAAACCTTTTAAAGAAGTGTTTTTATTATCAATGATTTAATATATGTTTCCCTTTAAAAATCTGCACAGTAAAATATCACGGTTATAGTCACGGTCCTCCTTAATAAGATTGTATGACAATTTCAGGAAACCTGATCAATTAGGCTGACTTTCCCTGTAAAGTAATGTGCAGTGTGTACGATCATATATTAATAAATACAAGGACAATTTGCTCAGAAATCCATTACACTTCTTGGCAGAGACATACATGAAAATTGTTTTAGGAGAATTTATTGCCCGAGTAGATCCCAGGCAGTCAACGTACAGACACAAATGGTTAAAATTGCTGCAAATTGAGGCAAGCGAAAAATCAGCCTCATAAGCCTTAAGTTGAAATATTTAAAGTTAAAAAAAATATTATATTTAAATGAAAAATGGCTCTCAGCATTGAGATACTCCGCAGTTGGTGAATCTTACTGGCTGCTGCTGCTCTAGTAGCACTGCAAGCGGTAGTTATTCAGACTTAGTTGGTGAAAATCACCGAGCTGTGTGAGCCTACGGGTGATGTTATGTAAAAAAATTAATATATAATATTAATGTTACATATTCGTTAGATGTTTCAATGTTTGTGGGATGTCCTCAACAAGTATAAAGCAGAACTAGTGGTTATTTGTTCCATGGTGGATAGCGGAAATAACTGCTTCCATGGAGGAAAACCATAGAGATAAGCCACGCCCCCTCTAAGGCACAAATTAAGTGAATTACGCGAATAAGCCACAAATAGCCAAGCGAGTAAAGCAGTATAAGAAGTGAATTCATGAACTTCCTAATCCGCACAATTGTTGGGGATTTGATAACTGTTAACTTTTCTATCTTCTTTTTACCAAAACGACCAACAGTAGCTTAATCTTTTCTCCCTTATATATTTTATGGACGCAATTGTGTATGTTTCTCTCTTTGGCAATTAAACAACGTAGCTAAAACAATATTAATGAAAATGATATATATAGAAATGAAGTCATATTATAGAAATACATTACATTCTATCAATGAAGAACTACCAGCCACACACACGGCAACACTTTAGGGCTTGATACAACCTTTCATTGCATTTCAAGAGTTTTGTTGTTGAGTCGCGATGAAGTGTCGTGATTTTGCATTCTTGTTTCCCTTAAGTTGTCTCCTTGTACTTCTACTTCAGACAGCATCCCCCCCCCTTGAGAATCACCTGCATTTGTTGCATCCTACTGGCTTTTATCTGTAGGTGGAGGAAGCGATAACAACCACATTAGTGTCAGTGACAGCGAGGGAGCTGAAGTAGCGTCTCTACTTTCCTTTTTTCTCTCTGTCTTGTGGCTGCACTTGTTGCCTGTAGAGGGTTTTTTTTCTCCCCCTGTGTGAATGTTGAATATTTAGATGTCTAAAAGAGAGGGCTTTGTTTTCTGCTCTTTGATTCTGTGGGATGTTTATCATTCTGTGTCACATAAATGGTACATTTGCGGTCATTAAAACTGCATTGTAGCAGCTGAAAATATCTCAGCATGATGTCGCATTGTCAAATTCGGTGGTTACAAATACACGGAAAAGAAAAACAGCCACGAAAAAAAATGCTGAACATGTCTCCTTTTTTCCCTGAAGCCCTGGACCACAATGACAGTCCACTTGTATAAACTGCTCAATGGATTTCGTGGTGTCTTGGACTCTCAGTTAAATTTTGCTTTTGTAGGATAAAGACGTGGGCCGATGGCAGACCACGGCCTTTTTTCCTCTGTGATGAGTCATTCCAGCGCGGTAAGCAGGCATAGATCGACTGGATGAACACATCCATCCCATCTTCTTTCCTTTCTCTCTTCGACACAATGGGACTGATTAAAAAGAGAAAATGGATACGAAATGGATAGCCATTGTGCTAATTCTATGCACTCTAACAGTGAGAATAATATGCGTTACCACAGCTAACCTTCTTTGATGCAATTGTTCTGCCAGAAACACACACACACACACACACACACACACACACACACACACACACACACACACACACACACACACACACACACACACACACACACACACACACACAACCTATGGCAAGAAAATCTCTAGTGGATAGAGATAAGTCCAGTGTCAGAGTAAGTCCATTAATTTGGCGAAATAGGTACTGTAACACACTTCATATTTGCGTTTGTGTGAGATCTCTGTAAGAACATGTTCCTTTATAAAATAATGATACAAGCCCCTCTCTAAATTCTCCCTAAAGGGTCCCATGATCAAATAAAAATCACCAGTTCAGTTGCAGCTGAGCTGAGCAGTTCTGAGCAGCTTTAGTTTAAGCCGTATCACACCTTAACCCTCCTGTTACCTTCAAATCTACTAACATATTTTACCCTTGGGGTCAATTTGACCCCAGCAATTAAAACCTCCAGAAAATTATGAGAATTGATACCGTTTCCCAAGTTTAAGTGTTACTTTATGTTTGTTGGCTACCTAAATAGCCCTTTAAATAAATTAAAAAAATGATATTTCTTATATGTTTTACACAATAAAAAACAGCCTAGGGGCCATATTAAAAAAAATATAAGTTATGTGCAGGACATCATGTGAATTTTAGTTTTTTCCAGTAAATTAGGAAAAGTCATGAAATATGAAGCAAAAAAAATTATGTCAATCATTTTCTTAGGGACGTTAAACATTGAATAGGTAACAGAAGGGTTAAATGAATAAAGGGATTGTGGTGGCTAACTAAATGTGAGTAACCAGGTTTAATAAATGTCCTGCACGGGTACAACACAACCGTCAACCAGTTCTAAAGAGACTGGGGTGTTTTCTTTTCTTTTTTGTGAAGATTGAACGTCGTCCTTCAATATTTTGCAGACAAAAGCAGGTCCCACATTTCAAGGTCCCAAGGTAAATTGAGTGGAATTGATGTTATCCCCCCCCCACACACACACATACACACACATTTTCTCGCCGGCGTAGCCTTGAACGCATTGTGTATGAAACACAACGCGCTGCCGGAAATATGTGAATCTGCCAAGTTCAACATAAAAGATATAAAGTATGAAGACAGGCAGCCCCCTAGCCACCTATAGATCGGACAAATAGCCAGTGTAGAGTCCAAGGTGAGAATGTTTTCTGAATGCGTAATAGCGGAACCCCATGAATGCAACATGAGCGCCGGTGCAAAGTCCTGGGAAACGAATATTGGCATGGCGCATTTACAAGTTTCATGTTGTTAGGCTTGAGATAAACTAGTTCACTTTATGTAGTGCTCTGGTCATTAATCTTGGTGGATTTCACAGACAGTGACTTCGCCCCTCCATTTTATTTATCACAGGAGCCTCGTTCACCCGCCAAGCAGTAACCTTAAGCACAGCGGTGCTCCACTTGCACCGCTCGTTTTAGGATGACACCTATTCTCATCGTAACTGTGTGGATATACTCTCTGGGAGGAGCTGTAATGGGACCAATGATAGACCGTTGACAGCCAGAGTAAAACTGCACAGGCTCAGGATGGAGACCACCAAGACACGCAGAATAAATACAAAGAAATGCTAAATAACCACGGAACAAAGTGACCACAAAAATGCACAACACTACCACAAATAGATATAAAATGAATACAAAGGCACACAAAACAACCAGAAAAACACAAAGCAGCGACAAAAGACACACAAAGAACCCCAAAGAGAAGCAGTAGTACCACAAATAAATGAATAATCAATTGAAGATGCTAAACTACTACTGAGACATAAAATAACCACAACGAAATACACAACAACCACACAAATGCAAAATGACTACCAAGACAAACAAGACAACCTCAAAGAAATTAAACTACCACAAAAGAGACTCAAAATGCCACAAAAGAGACAGAAATTACCAAAAGGGGACCCAAAAAGCAAACAAAGGGATGCAAAATGAATACAAGGGCACACAAAACAACCAGAACAAACTTAAACCGTTAAGAAAAGACACGCAAAGAATCCCAAAGAGAAGCAATAGTACCAGCAAGTAATGAAGAACCAATAAAAGATGCAAGACTACACTCAAAAAATTACTTGTAGGATTTACTTAATAAAATCCTCGTAACAATTTGCACTAACACTAAGTTTGCAATTACTTAGTTGTATGATATGACTTATTATAATTATGTATATTTTCTTAATACTCTATTGATGAATGTTAATCTTTATACATCACAAATCACAGCCACAATGCAATTCAAATCCTTTATTTTGTCAACAAATAAAACATTCAATTTTATAAAAACTCTTGTTTTTCTTAACAAAAAAATTCAGTGTCAAGAAATTCACACTTAGGATTCACACTTGTTTAACACAATGCTGTGGTGGGTAAGCAAGGTACAAGGCGTAAACAAGCCCCACAAGCAACATGCAAGCTTTGGCAGTACTTGTCACGACGGGATCTAGGGTGGTCCCAAATGAACGCTCAGGAGACAGAAAATGATGATGAAGATGCTTTACGTAAAGTCTTATCAGAAAAGAAACAGAACGAATCAACGCACACACAGTGGCACGCTCAAGGGCTCGGTCTGAGAACACAAGACAATCTGGCAGAGGACAAGTGGAAGTGAGGGAGCTAAATAGTGAGGGACTAACGAGGGGAGGGGCTGCAGGTGAGAAGAGCGTGAGGACCAGGTGAAGGGAATGAGGGACTAACGAGGGAGTGGTCAGAGTGCTGGAGTGAATGCAGATTGCACGGGTCAATTCATTGAAACGCGATAGACGTTTTGATTAATTAAAATGTACTTACCTTATTCAGTTTATGTTCAGTTATTATAAAACATGTAAACAGTATGAGAAATTGGGGAGTAACATTTACTCTTCCCACAGAGTTAATTTATTGTATGATTAAAATGTGTAACTTTTACTTAATAAAGTCTAGTAATCAGTGAAACGTATTAATACAATGTAGAATATATACCAATTAATTAAGTATAACTTACAACACCAACAAATCTTTTTTTTTAGTGTAACAGAGAAAACAAATTAACCACAAAGAAATACAAAACAACCACAAAGAGATGCAGGAATGCCACAAAGAGATGCAAAATGGACTACCAAGACACACAAGACACGAAGAAATTAAACTACAACAAGAGACTCAAAATGCCACACAAGAGGGAGAAATTTCCAGAGAAAGAGACCAACAAATCCAACAAAGGGATGCAGAATATATCCAAAGATACTCATATTGCCCTCTCATTGAGTCTTGGGATTAATAATAATAATAATAATAATAATAATAATAATAATAATAATAATAATAATTAAAGCTGCAAGCAGCGTTGAACGGGTCCTCGTTCCTGCTTCGCACGTCGGGGGTGCCGGCCGGACGCCGGCCGGTCACCGGCCGGCCGCCGGCCTCGTCGGGCGAGAACGCATGACCGCCGTTCTGGCGATTGAGCGTTTGTCACGCGACACTGATTTTACTTTGCAAGTGGGTGGCGCTTTGACTCTGAGTGAAAAAAAGGCTTGTTGATACCCTCAGGCCGTGAATTTTATGAAGCAGGAGAAGTTTGGAGTATATTCGAGCAAATCCATGTGAATGTGATACATTTTAGGCCGATTTGCTTTGGCCACTTCGGTGGCGCTATGGCTAGAATTTAAAATTAGCATATGGATGTCTTCATGGTCAGTATGTGATGACATACATTATATTACATGTCATTTAGCAGACACTTTTATCCAAAGCGACTTACAATAAGTGCATTTCAACCTAGAGTACAAACTAAGAACAACAAGAAAACAGAAAGTAACATTTCCTCAACATAGTCAAACTACAAAAGTACCATAATAAGAGCCATTCAAGTGCTACTAAAGTGCTAATCTGTGTTGTAATCCAGATATAGTCGAAAAAGGTGCGTTTTCAGTTTCCGGCGGAAGATGTAGAGACTTTCTGCTGTTCTGATGTCAGTGGGGAGCTCGTTCCATCACTGAGGAGCCAGGACATACGAGGAATATGGAGCAGATTGGATAATGTATGGCCGAGTTACAGCAACTTACACGTTAATGGCGAATGGCGTTTTTTTGCCGGTCCCGAAAACGCACAAACTTTAATATTTTAAAAATTTTGCAAGGATTTCTCTATACAAAAGTCTGAAGACTATACTGGCGTAGTTTGGAATTAATTGGGTTCACACTCTAGGAGGAGTTACTGTTTTACAACCCCTAAAAACATGAAATTCCTTTGAATTGAGCCAATAATGGACCTCAGAAAATTTGGTAGGAATCGGACTAAGCGTTTTGACAAAAAGTGCACAAAAACAGTTTTGTACAAAATTCAAAATGGCGGAAAATCTAAGCACGCGGAGGCTATGGTTCGCAAAAGTATTTTTTTGTAGAGCAGGTCGAGGCAGACCTGTACGCGAAATTTCAAGTCAATCCGTCATTGGCGGAAATAAATGTGGGTACAAACGCTCTAGGGGGCGCTTGTATACAATAATACGACAACTCAATAATCTCAAAATTTAAGACAGTCTGCTTGAGCATGTGAAATTACAGTCTGCTGGAGAGTACTGTCTTCGGCCAGACAACGTTTAAACACGACCAAGGAGAGCAATAACAATCTTTTGAAAATAAAAATAAGTTCCTCTACGACGAAGTCGTCACGAAGACCCTAAATATAGGTGGTTTAGAGCATGGTCCCAAGAGACTTTTCTTTCCGTATACATGCGTTACATATGCCTACAACATTTTATACATGTAGGTCAAACGTAGCACTGGGGCTGCGTGAATGAATATTTGTAGGGGGCGCTATTGAGCCAAATTACCATTTTGAAGCATTCAAATCATAGAAAGGAACTACATATTTGACTTTAATTGTGAGTGCAAAATGTAGTTACGTTTCGAGCATGTTTAGTCCCTCCAAAGCCCCTTCGTTGTTTGACGCGGAGAATGGGTTGCCACGGCAACAGTGTTAGACAAAACATAAAATGCTTTGTCTTCTGTTATCATGAAAGTCTAACCTTCATGTGGAACAAATTTCATGTTGATCTGATTTACCTTCTAAGAGAAAGAAGCCAAAGTATAATCTTTTTCTGTTCTGGTTGCCAGTAGGTGGCGCTAACACTAAATAAAAAAATTAGACTGCACATGTCTTCAGGCCTGGAGTGTCATCACACATGTGGAGTTAAGCCTAGTCTATGCTTCTCTGGTGCGTCGACGGGCGTCAATGCGCTGCAGTCCTTGAGCATTCGAAGTTCTGCGGCGAGGGACGCGTTGCTCTTCGTTGCTCTGCAATTCACCGCCACGTCGCCAGGGGTGTGTGTCTGTGTGTCGGTGTGGTTTCATGGATTATAGCCGAATCCGTGCTTTTTTTTCGGTCACAGTCTTCTGTTTGGTCCATTGTTGCTACCGGTCCACGATAACTTTTAAAAATTGCGGTGTAGGAAGACAGACCAGATGATATACTCACTGCCGGGAGTCACGTTCTGATCGGACCAATCACAGCGCTTACGGTCTTATGCGTAGTTAGGATTTTTAAGAGGCGCGCGGCAGGCTCCAGCGACCGTCTGCGAAGGGTCTGCGAAGGGTCCGCGGCGGCGCGGAGCGACGCGCCGGAGAAGCATAAACTAGGCTTTACATCAGTTTATTCGTTCACGGCGAAGGATCAATGTTTGCCGATGAAGAGATTCGCCGTACTTTAACGTGACGCTACAAGCTTCACAGGGAAGCATCATCAAGGTCTTAGGTCTATTCTGGTACATTTTGAGACGGATCTGAATATTTAGTGAGGAGAAGGGTATAAAAGTAGAAAACATGTTACTTCCTAGTGCCACTAGTTGGCGCTAAGACCATAATATAAAATTAGCATATGGATGTCTTCTGGGTCAGTATGTCATGACATATGACAAATATGGAGGAGATTAGACAATGTATGGCTGAGTTACAACAACATACATGTTCATGGCGAATGGCGTTTATTTGCCGGTCTGGCAAACGCACATAGTTTAATATTTTTTAAATCCTTCATAGATTTTTCAAGAAGAAGGTCTCAAGAACATACTGGCCAAGTTTGGAAAGAATCGGGTTCACGCTCTAGGAGGAGTTAACTGTTTTACAACCCCTAAAAACATAAAAAAAGGCCAAAAAGCCATATTTTCAGGGATTGATTGTAGCGCCCCCTAATGTTCAAATATTATAAAATTCTTAAGCTAGGTTAATGGCGTCCTTGTGAACATAGGCTGTCAATTTGGTAAAGATAATCCAAGTGATTTTGGGTACAAACGCTCCAGGGGGCGCTAAAGAGCCAATTATTTTCATACACTAATACGAAAACTCAATAATCTGAAAATTTTCGCCTGTCTGCTTGTGCATGTGGAATTTCACTCTGCTGGGGCGTACGGGGTGCGGACAGTCGACGTTCATCGCTAGAGAAAATAATAATAAGAATAATCACGTCAATGACAATAGGTTCCTCTACGACGAAGTCGTCACGAGGACCCTAATAATAATCCTTTGAAAAACAATAGGTTCCTCTACGACGAAGTTGTCACGAGGACCCTAATAATAATAAGTCAGACTTGTATAGCGCTTTTCTAAATACCCAACAATGTAATATTATAGCCCATATAGACTACATTAGTTGCACCCAAATCCATCTCCTAAAGTCACAAGCAATAAAGATCTCAAACACAATAACAATTTTTTAAATATTTTTTATAAACATGTCGGACACAGTGAAGAAATTCTAAACAGCGTCCCTCAGATATCTAAGTCCACATGCTCAGAGAGGTTAATAAAGATGACAACAAATTAACAGGATCAATAATGACAGCAGCAGCAGAACTGTATTAATTCAATGGAAATCTAAGAACACACCTTCAGGAACACAATGGCAGAGTGAAATTATGTCATATTGAACCCCATAAAAAGAGTATGTAGTGTCAGAAGGCAACGTATGAAAGGATGTGGGGCAAACAAAATTTGATTGGCAATTATCTTCAGAAAAGTCTATTTTTCTCCAAGAACTTAAGTCAAAATGGAAAATTGGCAATTGCGAGAATGCTGAATGTGTGCTCTTGGCGAAGTGCACAAAAGTGACATATTTTTGTACTGTGCTGATGTATAAAAAAAACAAGAAAAATCTATAAAAATATTTTGAAAACAAAAAGAAAGTTTAAAGTTGTTCATTGTTATTTGTTTCTTACACTGCATTCAACACTTTTAAAGTGTAGTATATGATTGGCTTTCACTATTTGACTCCTTGGCCCGCCGTGTACACAGTTACTTTGGCTATTGCAGGGAAATAAGTTGCAGTCCAACAAAATCGTATTCATTGTCCATAACTCCGAGCACAGATGAACGCTGATAAACCCAATGAGCTATGTCCTATATGTCCTATGTGTACAGATTATAAAGACCTCTGAGGAGAATTTGTGAAAGCAGGCTATAGAAAATAAACTTAATTTAATTGAACTAGCTGATTAAACTGAGCTCATTCAGAGGTTGAACAGAGACAAGATCCATCACGGGGCATTTATCGTGCCAGAGGAGCTCCTGAGCTGTGCGTCTGTTCTCACCGTCACTCAGCCATCCCACATCCATCCCACATCCACTTAGTGCCTGGTGACAGTTGTTGCTTCCTCCCAGATGTGATGTGAAAGAATGACATTAGGCAGAAATAGATTGTGGAGGTGTAGCCCTCCGTACCTGTAAAAGCTGGCAGGTGCTGTTATGGTTTAAACCGCCTGTCCGCTGAGATCGCACGTTAATGATAACATTAAAAGGCCTGTTGTCTTTACACAGAGTTTGTGAAGTATACATGAAGGCTGGTAGCAAAACTAGCAAATAATGTATTTATTGCCATTTGACAGATATTCTTCACAATGTATGTTTTCACTGCTTTAATTCTATTCGTGCAACAACAGCAACATTTCGCTCTGATTCCCTTTTAATATATATATATATATATATATATATATATATATTATTTCTCAATGTATCTGCTCCACTTGGAGTCAAAGTTATATCTTTCTGAAACTAAATAGTAGAATGGTCATATTTTGTCCTATCTTCTTCAAATTTTAGACAGGTGTTTAACAATAGTGTGGTTACACACCTTTTCTGTCATTTACCTGTTCAGTTACAGACATCGGCAATCTTTAATACTGAAATATACTTTTTATATTTTAGGTGGATAAAACATCTTCAATTTTTACTGGTTTCAAAGGCCCACTGTTCTGCTTCTGTATGAGCTGAAGGATTCATGACACTTTCACAAGTAAGATAGGGTGTGTTCTTTCTGGAAAGAGCTCATTGTTGCATATAGTCAGAGGGGTTCAGAAACTAAAGCCATTTAAATTTCGGTACATCATTTTATGCGTTTCTGCTCCAAAATCAGGGGGGAGTGGAAGAGGTTGAACAGAGAAACTCTCAACATAAATACCAATCATTAAATATTTGAATTAAGTGATGTAGCAAATAAAATAATTGTCAGTCTGTTGTAAATTGGTGCATTCTTTGATGAACCAATGGACTGAATGCCGCCAACTCAAAAGACATGGTTTGCATGCAAGAAAGGCACTCTGGATGAGGTAACACCTGGAACCATGATCAAACTATAGCTCCCTGCCTCCTGCATGACAGCCATGTCACTGCAATCACTGGAGCTCTTCAATACAGGGCCTTGAAGGTGGAACTGGAAAGGCACTTGAAGGAAGCCACTGCAGCAGGAGCTTTGTTTCCCCTCAGGCGGTCAAAGGCGCCCGTATTGCTGGCTTCATTGTGGCAATGACCCACCATCAGACCCCCAGTGAAAATGCATCAGAGTCTCCCGGAGGCTGTGTCTCTGTCTTACAATTGGCTCTTCTTACCCCCTTGTCCGAAAAACAAGCCGCGGCAGGGCTGCAGTTGATCGTCAACAGATCCTCCTCTTGAGTTCCCTGTGGCCGGAGTTACCAACAGAGCAGGTCAAAAGGCAAGAAAGACCCGTTTAATGTACTATAGGAAGGTGCCGCTGGCTCTTAACATCGGCTGGATGGCCAACCAAAGGTAGCCTACTCACCTGTTTAGCACAAACCATACTAGAAAGATCCCCGGTTACTATCTGCAAGATAAGTGTGACAACTCCATGGCCGTCACCCGTGGGTTTCCTCCCAAAGCACCAGAAATATTTGACAACGTACTTTATTTTCCAGCAGACCGCACGACAGCACCTCTGCTCACTCTCCACACTCCACTCTCAATTGCTCCTCTTATGAGAGCAGCGTCGGCTGCTGGCTGCCGAGGCCAAATTGGAGACTCCACCCCCACAGCTGCCACAATAAGACAATGAAGTTCGTAGGGATAAAAGCGCAAAGCGGCAACTCTAAGGTGACGAGATATAAGCAGCAGATTGGGTGATGGCATTGAGGTTTGATACCGCTATCGTAGCATGGTCGGTGACTTTGTTGGTATTACAACTCCACTGCGCGTACACAATAGGAAAATATTCAGTACTGCCATCTGGTGGTCAGGAGGAAATAAATAGTACACGGTCGTATCGGAGGAGTTAACGATTACAGAGTGAAATTCTTAATGTTAAATAATTCAACACAGATGCCAATCGGTTGAATTCTTAATTTTAAATTAAGAATCCTTAATTAATTTTAAATCTGGAATTCAACCAGCCGAGAACACAGACATCAAATAGTTGAGTTCATCACTTATGTGGTTAATAAGGGCTTAAATCATGTGACTAGCCACCTCGTCCTGGTGCATCTGAGTGACATCACTAGAATTCGTCTTTGACTTACCAAACTTATATTTATACTAGAGACATCACAGTGTCGAAGAACAGAGTTTATAAATTGAGCCCGATTACATTCTTTAAACACTCTATTCTTTTTAAGGTTGAGTCCGCCAGGCTCCCGACTTGATTCAAGACAGGGTTAGGCGTTCCTGCACTGGTGAAGCATCCGTGAGCGGCTGAATTATCCCGGTAGCAACACTGAATAATATGACCGAAATAACTACATTTATATTGATATTGATATTTACATACATATATATGAACATATATTAGTTTAAATAAAGTTGAGGTAAATACAGGTTGTAATGGAGATATCTGTTATAAGATAAAACTATATATATATCATTATAACATTTACTCAAACAGCAAACTCATGTATTGAATCCAAACCCGAAAACAGATCGGAGCATGTTATCAATATTTCTTTTTCTGTGGGGGTAATACATTTTGACCCCAGATGCTAGGCCAGAAAGTGGTAAGTAAAACGGGGGTGCTGAAGGTTGAGGTGAAGATGAAGCAACATCTGTGTGGCCAGCGGGAAGATTTGTTCTGGAGGAGGCGCAGCAGCTGCTCCACAGAGAGGTGTCCTGCCAGCTGAAAAGCAATGCTCACCGAAGTGGAGGAAGAGATGCTTGCCTGATTGACGAAACCTTTGGCCAAGGTCAGCGAGCGTGGGTGGATGTGCGTGGGTTTGTGGTGGATGTGGTGCTGTTGAAGTTGCTGCATTGGGCCAATGAGTTATCCCTCAACTCTCCCAGCCGAACCAGACACATTCTGCTATTGAACATATCCTTGGAAACAGTCAAACACAGTTTAACCCAATGGACAGCCAAGTCCCACCCTTTGAGTTTACAAAGCTGCTTAACAGGCATGGAACAATCAAACTATGTTACTATGGCCACAACCATAAGAATGGGTTAAATAATTAGGTAAATAAGTTAGGTTTTTGTTCATGTTGGCATAGGCTTTGATGTGTAAATATCAATATCCAAGTGTCGGAGAGCTCCATGCATTCACAAACCCAGTCAGATCTTGTAACATCGTAGCAGTTCATGAATGCCTTTAACCCTTTCGGTCCCTACAGTAGAGAATCAAACATCTCCCAATCAATAATTCACTTCCACTGACACCTCCCAGTGTCCAGGTGTAGTCCATAAACAATTTGCTTTCCTGGTCAAATGAGACAATCAATTCTCACCGCTGCATGTTTTATACGTCTAATAAAATCTTGCCGACGTCAACTGGGTGCAGTGGATATTTAAGAGTTCAATTCACAACCGCTGCTGCTGGGCAACGGCCCAGGTGGGACCAGGCGGTAGAGAAGGTCAGGTAGCATCTACTTTAACCACTCCAAATGTCAGCAAGGCAATCTGATACATTGTGACCCTCGAGGTGAGAAGAAAATCAAAAGAGGCTACGTATATATGCAGGATCTGTGGAAGACAAAATGTCAGACAAATATATGCCAAGATGAAATGAGATGTCAGTCAGAGATCAGTGTCAATATTCAGAGAGCACACACTTTGTCTGCTGCAGTACACTGCGGGGAAGTTGACTGTAACGGCGAGGTAATACAAATATTTTAAGATACATTTTGATTTAAAATACCTGGATACAGTGTGTAAATAACCCCATAGAATAAATATATTTTGGGTTGATTGCCTGCTTTGTATTTGCTCTATTGGTTTTGACGTATGTTGAGATGATATTGTGTTGTTTGAAGAATGTATAGGGGCCTTATGTTACCTTCTCTCTAATTGATACATCAGTCTTTTATTTTGAAAAGGTAAAAGGAATCGCAGTTTTGTTTTACGTTTGAATGCAAACTTGACTGTACGGCTACGTATCTTGTTATTGGACGGATGTGCATCTATATATTTAAGAAAAGTAATTGACCCATATGAAGCTAAAGCTCTTACGGTGGTGATTGTTTACAAGTTTATTGAAGGTATTTCGACCCAAAGGAAGAAAATAAATGAGTAATTTCACCAGCACTGAAATTTCATGCCACTTTATACACAGGTATCCGTTACACAGTGAGACTTTGCATCCCACTTAGTTTATGACAATATGAACTGAGATGTAAGAGATATAAGGCGGTACAACTGAAAACATTTAGCAAACAGCCACCTCATTAAAATTCCAGAAAACTATTGCTAAGTGCTCATCTCAATGTTACACAGCTCGCTATGATGACACAGATGGAGAGATTTTCAGAAATTCCTTTTTTTTTACGGAAACCAATTAAAACCTTAGCTGAGGAGAATCAGAGGCGAATAAATCATTTTGAAAAAAAATACCCATTAGAACAGACACGGAGGACTCAGCTGTGCTTCTAAAAGCCAAAAGGGTCAAAGAAAAAATCATTAATAGGGCTGCATAAGTAGGAATAAATAGACTGGGGGAAAAGGTATATCTGATGCTAAATTAGTTGTATTAAATAAGGGTCTGTTTTATTCACAGGACATGGCTGTGTTGGATCAGAGCCTTGCTGAAACAATCAGCTCAGAGGCAAGTCTCTAAAACCAACTGTATCACAAATGTGGCTTCACTCGCTCTCGGGAGGATCCAATTTGCAAAACATGAATAACCTCTGCGCAGAAAAGCAATTACCCCCGCGACCTGGACAAAGGGGCTGAGGCATCGTGACCTCCAGGGCCAGAGCGGTTCAGTGAGAGGGCGCTGCTGTATGTGTGCCACGGGACAATGTAATACTCTTTGTGGGTTGCAGCTTGTTTAATCACACGGAAACAGGAGATTTTTGTGTGGAATTCCCAATGCAAAGCTCTCAATTTACTGGTTAGTCTACGTTCCCACCCCCACCTATAGTCACAATCTCTGAGTCGTGGCCGAAAGAACGAGGTTGTGGATGCCAGCGGCCGATATAAGTATCCTCCTTAGGTTGACAGGGCCTAGCCTTAAAGATTGGGTAAGGAGATGAGTTTCCTCTGTAGGGTGAATGGGCTCAGCCTTAGAGATAGGGTAAGGAGATAAGTTTCCTCTGTAGGGTGGCCGGGCTCAGCCTTAGAGATAGGGCAAGGAGTTCGAACATCAGGAGGGAAAATTACAATTGAGTCGCTACTCCTTTGCGTCGAAAGAAGTCCGCTGAGGTGATTTGGGCATCTAATTTGGATGCCTCTTGGACATTAAAGGTTTTTCAGGCACATTCAACTGGGACCCCGGGGAAGTTGCGTTGAGAGGAAAGTCTGCATCAGACTGCTGGGTCGGCTGCCTCCACGACCCGACCTCGGTTTAAGTGGATGAAAATGGATGGATGGATTCCCAATGTGAAAACATTGGGTATTAGAACAAAGATTCATGACATATTTCATGAAAATGTCTGTGCCCTCATCTGCAAATTATTCCACGCATGTCCGGTACAAGAAAGATGTTCATCACCTGGCACTTTCCTTCCTGAGAAGCGACAGAATAAGTGTTAATGTGGCTAAAAAAAAACCTGTGCTGTCAACTGGAACTACATCACAGCAATCAGCACCAGAAATGCATAATGTCATAGCATCCTCTGGCCTCCAAAGACAACAACTAACGATGCAGAGCACGCTGTTGAGTTTTGAAACTGTCACTTCCAGAGGACTTGAATCTCAGAGTTCGGCCACGAGGAGAACAGAGAGAGAAAGAGAGAGAGAGAGAGAGAGAGAGAGAGAGAGAGAGAGAGAGAGAGAGAGAGAGAGAGAGACCATTTAGAGCCTCTTGGGGGAAATAAAAACAGTTGTAAATCTTACACTTAATTAAAAAGGACCTAAATTTACTGCTATTATCTTAGGTAATCATGTTAACCAGTAGGAGTGCTAAAAACTCATTAGGGGTATGGATTTTAATTAGCAGCCTTGTAGATGCAATATAAAACACCCCCCGGATCCAGGAATCCTTTATTTATGGGAATATTTGGGATGCATGTTTTTTTAGAATGATAATTATGAGCAAATTCTTTTCTTTTTGGACATTTGTATATACCCTATCAGTATACTAAATCTGTGTGGTGTGCCTGAACAATATTTTATATATACATATATATATATATATATATATATATATATATATATATATATATATATATATATATATATATATATATACCCTTATAGAGTGAGAATTCTCGTTTATTAATTTACGTCAGATTAAAAGTTGCACTGTAAACAAATGGTCCGATAATAGTTTTTTTCTCTTCAGAATTAGCAATCTGTAAAAAACTGGTATTACTACAATTTACTACACTGTACAATTGAAAAAAAAAAATGTTTTTAAGTGTAAAGAAAAACACATTCCCAGAACTAGAGCAAACTTTTTTCCTCGTTTTCTCATACTGTGTTATATATTATTATTGGTATGCACCAGACATCGTGGCAACACCTTGTTGGCATTAAACCAGTTTTGGTTTGTTTGTTTCTTGTGATTCGGATTCACTTGGAACAGTATTTGTTATGGCCATTTGTCCAATAAATCCAAAACAAAAAAATCGAATTGCCACTAATGCACCATGGGGTTTGTGGTTCACGCAGACAAAAGAAATGGTTGTCCATTCAGGATTCTGTTTTTTTCTGATAATTTATTTACCAAACAAAACAAATAAAAGAACAAAGGAACAAAGGAACTCAGAACACTGCTTCTCCTGCACTGGTCAAAAACCAAAGGCCTACCCAGGTGCATGCTGGTCCTGTACCTGCCTACTCCTATATATAACCACAGGTGCCCACAAGGTTACCCAATTAGCGAACAAATGAACAACCAAAACACACAAAATATCTAGACAACAACAACTAAACTAAACTAAAAACTGTCAAGAAAAAGCTATTATCATATATCAAAATATCTAACCAAACCACCTGAGAGATTAAACAATACTACTTAACGATAGCATAACTTAATATGAATATCAAATAAATAGCTCCAACAGTATTGTACACTGTAGTAATGCTACTCTTATTCTTTAACAGCAGTGTAGAAAACTAAAATAACATAAGGCCTTTATATATTTGTATGCAGCAGATATAGTTGACATTGTGTTTTCCTCTTCTCATTGTTAGTACAACCACATTTATTTAATTTACATGGAAATATTTAAATGTTTTCTTCTACTTTTAATTTCAATTGATATATACATACAAACTCCATATCTGCGCAACGGCTTGTGTGCAAAATAAATAAATAAGATTCCACTAGTATACACTTCAACTTGTAACCGACTAAAATGTATACGCTTTCAGCTGATAGATAATTGTGTACTGCCCCACAATATCTGCACTTGATGAAAATAAATTGAACACTGAATGTTTTCTGTAATTATTTATGAATTTGCTTGTCTTGAAAAACATTGTTGTTGTTGGGAGGAATCCACTTGCAATTCCTGATGCATCGGGTTAAGTATGTTAAGTATTTTCTGAAATGTCGTCGATGGTCGGATTGTGTTCCTGACTTGCTGACCGATCAGAAGCTTTGCTCCTGACTTTGAGATTAAAAAGTAAATATAATTGGTATTGAAGTATAATACGGTTATATATATATATATATATATATATATATATATATATATATATAATATAAATCCTATATGAATATATATTGATTCATATATATGTATATAACACAAATATATATACACATATATTTAAAAAAATAAATCTAAATATATATATATATATATATATATACATATATATATATACACTGATATATGGACAAAAAGGCTTTCCGTTTATGTTTAAACAGGATTATTTGCATTAGAAGAACTCAATCTGTCTGTCTGTCTAGGAGGCCCCAGAGTTAATCTGGTGGAAGGTGAGCCAACATGCCGTAGCAGAGTGTAAAGCTGTTTTACTTTCCCCCAAGGTAGATTTTAAAGCTGATGTCAAAAGGTCAGGGAGAGATCTGGATCCAAAGGAAACTGGGCTGGATGATGAAAGCGTTGCGAGCAGAGTGAGCTGTGTGTGATCATACCCACCAACTCTCTCAGTTAACTCGAGGGAGGAAGCGGCAGTCCATCCGTGACTCTACCGAGTGCCTGTATAGAGTCACGTACAGCAATAATCAATTGTTCGAGTGCGAGGGTGCTGTGGACAGCATAAAATCCAGCCTTTGATGCGAAGTTGGCTGGGATCAGGTCTACAGTGGCAGGAGGAGGAGGAGGAGGAGGAGGAGGAGGAGGAGGAGGAGGAGGAGGAGGGAACAGGTCGCTGCAGACTGATACGAGTGCACTCAAGTGAACATTCAAGATGCAGACATTTTGGAAATGAAATCCCGCTGGATAGGATGAAACTATTGAAACATGACATCTCTTGCTTCTGTCCATCCGGGGAGAGCGATGACATCACTTTTGTAAAATCATTTTCTGATGGGGCCTAAAGGTGACCATCTCAGTTTTTCCATCTGTCTGTAATAACTTGGTAAGGACCAAATATTTGCCATTGTGATTCCAGATATTCTTTGGCCTCTGAAGATGAACCACAATGATTTTGGCGATCCCCTGATTGGAAGACAGTTCTGGTTTCACCATAATGCCAAGCTTATGTAATACCCAGACAGGAAAGCGTACAGAAACTATTAAATGCAGCCTTTAAAACTCTTCTAGTGCAGACCTCTCATATGCGAGATGACTCTCATCATTAAAGATGGCTCTTGAGGGAGCTGTATGAGGTCTAATCAAACACTGTCATACTCATTGAATGTGTTTATGTGACTCTGTAATGGTTCATTCTGTACACATGACATGTGTATAGAATGAACCATTACATTTGTCCTCCCTTTTTTCCCTGTGAAAGGGTTGTTTCGATTTCTTGGGAGTTTTTCCTGATCCGATGTGAGGTCCTGGGACAGGGGATGTTGTTTGTGTAAAGATTGTAAAGCACTCTGAGGTAAATTTGTAATTTGTGATATTGGACTATAAGAAATATACTGAATTGAATTCCCCAGACCGCTTTGAGAATTTTGTTTCCGCTCAGCTCCGAATGGCGTTTGTATTATTATATCACTCACAGTTGCAGCTTCTTTCATTGTTTAACTTATTAATCTTTTTGAGTGCATTCCCCATAGCTCTGAATTTGTTGGTGCAGCGTGTCACGCTAATGAGAGGAGACATCTGAGATGCTCCACTTCAAACGAGGCTCTGGTTATCACTTTCCTCGCCACCGTCTGTTCTGCTGTGGCAGATTCATGGCAGCCAATCATCGCTTATGGTTGTGAGATCCAATGTGGGCAAATGACTGGAGGAGTATACAGTAGTTTTAATACAGTTGCTGTATATACTGCGTATATTGCGTAGCACCAAAAATAAAAGAGTAAATCCTACTCTTCATAAAGAATGAAGTTTGTGACTATTGAACTCTGCTAAAAAAATAAATAGTGTATCCCTTTACAATAACTGCACACTATCAATCATTAATTAAGTATGAGTAAACACTTAATTGATCATTTATAAAGCTTTGTTCCACACTTTAGAAATGATGGATTCACCACTTGTAAATGAAGTATTATATAATGCTTCATAGCGTGCAGTTATTATAAAGTGTTACCGAGCGATAGAAGAGACTTCTCTCCCCACTGCTGTCTCTAACGAGCACATATTACAGAGACAAACAAAAATAAACGGTAACACTTTATAATAACTGCACGCTATGAAGCATTATATAATACTTTGTTTAAATACGGGGAGCCCATCATTTATAAAGTGTGCAACAACACTTTATAAATAATAAATTAACTGTTTACTCATACTTAATTACAGTTATTATAAAGTGTTACCCAATATTCTATTGTTTTATTTTCAATTACACCTCGAGAACCATGCGATTGCTCATGTCTGTCCATGGGTGAGTTGTACCTCTGTGTCTGTCCATGGCTAATTCTGCTGCAGCAGACTGCAAGACATGTTGGGTGGCGAGTCACGGGTAGTGTGTATTTGACCACACTTCAGTTGGTGTCTCCATGGGGGCTTTGATAATTGCCGGTTGCATTCATTCAAAAACGACATACAGCAGTCGTCGTTGCAGATTGCACTGACGGATATCTAGCTACTGAGTGCAACTGAGTGCACCTTTTTAAGGATACACTGAGCACCTATATCCTCTTCTCTCTCCTAATGGATGCATTTTCATCTCTCCATTGCACATTATTAACTCAGCTTCCTCCCCGGAGTCATCGGACCTTATGAGACGTCATAGATCCCATCTGCCTGATGGATCATCGAGGTCTGGAGCGTGGAATATGCCTACTACCAACTATGCCATTGCCCTGCTGAGACTCCGCCAACTCCTCCTCTCTACCTCTATCTGCCTGATGTATCGTGGAGGTCTCCATCGTGGAATATGCCGACTACTTTACCTCCTTCTGTTTTATGGATTGTGGAGGTCTGGATCGTGGTCCATACCTATACTAAATACTAATTATTCATACATTTCTGTTCATCGAATGTGTTGTAACTCTGTAATGCATCATTCTGGTCACATGACATCTATTGCTCCTGTCGATCTGGGGATAGGGATCCTCCTCTGTTGCTCCCCTGAAGCTTTCTACCCTTTTGTCCTGTGAAAGGTACCAATGTGAGGTCCTGGGACAGGGATGTCATATGTGTACAGATTGTAAAGGTCTCTGAAGCAAATGCAAATGTGTGATAGTGGTCTACATTTAAAAACAATTCATTGAACGTTCTAGTTGAGGACAAACTAAAACTCAATCCTCTCTAACTTTGTTTCCTTTTCCTAGATTAAACAGAGCAATTTCTGGCACATAGCAGGGGCCACATCCTCACGTTGCCCCGTTTGCCGAGGCACCTTGAGACCAAGGTTGTTAAGGAGCTCCAGTCGGCGTCGGGCCGCGCCGCTGTAATCTCTGTGTGGGACTTTGTAATCACAAGGTGGCAGACCGTCGGACAGAGATCGCCGTGTCAGATAGGATTGAAGATAGCAACGCTTTGATTGACATGTTGGCGTGTGCGACTGATGGATGCTGATGTGACAAGAAGGGTATGATGACCTCTTATGCCAGAGGTGCTTTTCAGGCGAACAATCAGATCGGTTGACGATATATCGCCTTTAAATGCACGGATAAGCCGCGCTTAAAAAGGAAATGGCTGCCATTGTATCACTCTACAACATCACCATAGTGGCAATGTTACCTTGTTTTACTCTCATGCACTACAATACAGCATTTTGATGGGAACTTGCACAGACAATCTGCATGTAACTACTGATATTTTTTTGGCGGGATTTAATCAAATTCAGCTAAGGAAAGAATTTGGGTTTTTCGACTGAAGTTTAAATATTTAAACTAAAATGTGCCCGATCGTGAGTTGCTAAAGCCTATCAGGTTTGAGAAACTCCACCGTTGTTGAATCCAACTGGTTGCTGTTACTCTAGTAGTGCTAAGCGGCTGTGATTCAGACGTAGTTGGTGAAAGTCAACGAGCTGTGTGAGCCTACGGGTGATGTTATGTATAAATATATATAAACTATTAATGTTATGAAGCCAAACACGACAGCATTATATGTTCCGTTGTTTGTGAGACAAACAAGTATATAAAGCAGAAATAGTGGTTATTTCTTTCGAGTTGGACGGCGGGAATGATAACTGTTTCCACGTATAAACCACGCCCCCTCTAGCGAATGACGTGAATAAGCCACGAATAGTCAAGCGAGAAAACTCACGCAAGTAAAGTCATGCAAATATTCACAACTCTTTTGCTGTGAACGCCTTGTTCTTCCTATCTTATAGTCTAGGTAAAGCGTGCTCTCCTGGGTTGTATTGGCGATTTACTGTACGATCTATTATAGTGTATCAGACTGGAGGTCTCGTGCTTGATGGAAAATGAGAATCTGGATGTGATAGATAAGTTTAACAGTATTTAATGGCAAGAAGTTTAGACAATAAATTGAAGCTACGATCGTAGGTCCGACAGGAATATTACGCCACAGACTAAAAGGAAAGTAGCTGTAACTGTCTTGTAACCTTCCGACCGTGAACAAACTCACCCTTTACACCCGTATTTATTAGTAACGGCAACCACACCTCTTGATCCTAAAAGTTAGTTCCATTGGTGAGTTCAGCATTCTACACGTCAGTTGGCTTACGGACAGGTAATAAAACAGGTAATAAAACGGGTAATAAAATATCGGGGTAAAACATCATGATCCCGGGACCAATATTACTTCCGTTCAGCTGTGTGAAGAAAGTCCCCTTTCACAATAAAAGTCCCACATGACGCTCACCGGATTCACGCAATGTCACAGACTTCAACCGGCTTCCAATTCATGTGACAAGATTGAAACAATAAACTAACTTTCTCATGCGGCATACATATGATCATAAACACACATACAATTATAAACACTACTTCTGCCATTGACATACACATAGAGTAGACATTACCCCCTATGCTCCATAACACATTAACAACAATATCAATATTCTCCCTAATATTTCCTATTATAATATCTTGCTATATGTATTAATTTAAAGCAAAAACTTTCCCTATGTACATGTGAAAAGTCAAAATGCCCTTTTACAACATAACAGAACCGATAAAGAAAAGTGAGTGGCTTCAAATGATGTCAGTGCAGTATGGGAGCACACAGAGGGACTATTGGGACAAACCCCCGTGCAATAAAGGTTTGAGATTTAAAGATGAATCCGCTTGCTTTAGGACATGCAGTTCATCGGAGGACTACTCGCATAGTGTGTGTTGAACAGAGGAAACACTGTTTCACATTGTGCGTGCCAGAACAGAGTGTGCATTCCACACGCCGCTGTGCTTCTTGTTCCGCGGCGGCGAGAGAAACCTGCTTAATGGGGTGCGGTCTGAACACCGAGCAGCAGGTGTACAATGAGTGGCATGCAGCTCTGGGAAGTGTTGTTGTTTAGGACAAGTGGTATTATGGGTAACTAAAAAAAGAGGTAAGTAGCAGATGGAACACGTCTGCTAAGGGGCTGGATCGTGATTTGTTCAGGCCCAATTCTGTCATTACTGAGAGGAAGCCGTTTGTTTTTTCATATTTAAAAGTGCCAGACGTGAGGAAGACACAGCGTTATTCTTCTCTCTGAGTCTCACGCTGGGCTTTGTGTGTGTGTGTGTGTGTGTCTGTGTGTGTGTCAAAGTAAAGCTCAGAGACACAGAGGCAGAGAGTGGATGTCTCACTCTGTAACTTATAGATCAGCGGTCTAAAACCTTTTTTTGCACCACAGCCTTCAAGGTGTGGGGGTGTGACAAAATAAAATGATATAACCGGCATGAAAAAAATGATATGAAGTTAATTCAAAATACAACTCACAATGACGTGGAATTATAGCCATATAGAGCTATAGAGGAAGGTCTACAGTGAATAATGTTTCAGAGGGCATCTATAAAGCTGGGGATGTTTAATCATTTATTTATATGTAAGTACATTTATAGCAGCAGTAATACTGAGAGTGCTGGTTGCTATGAAACCTGCCGAACTAAAGAGGTTTTGTTTTGAGATTGGTTCTAAACTAACACATTTTATATGTAATGCTCTACACAGCAGCGGAGATAAAAACAGCACTATATTTACCTTTCATTTAGTTGAGAAATATTGGTTTATTAAATCAGAGAATAGACTTTTAGTGTAACACAAAATGTTAAAATATTAAACTCTTGAACTCTTGGGGATCTGAACTTTGCTGCCACGTCGATGCGTTCAGATTCCATCATCCTCCGGTCCGTGAGGGAGGAGTGAGTGGAAGCCAACAGTCCCCCTACAGCTATGATGCCATCAAATCTGAAGGATTGTATTTTTACGACTGCCTCTTAATTATCCATATTTGACCTCACTCTGAAATGTATCCAATTACTGAAGAAAAAGACACCCGACTTAAATATATAAAAAAATAAAAATAGTAAAAATGACAGGTTACAAAGCTTGTTTTTGTCATTGTTGCACAACAAAATATAGATTGTAGTCCCAATTTGCTTACAAGGAAAATTACAAAAAAATATAGTATACATATATACATATATTCTAAATATAATATCCTCTCAGGCTCTTCTTCTCACCAGCATTACTGATGCTGTCCTGGTCCCATGTCAGTTTGTAATGTTCCCAGTCAGGAGGCTTTCCTATTGCTTCAGTGTAAAAGTTAATAATAACTTGTAACAGTAATACTACGAATAAAAACAGTCGGTTATGATCTTTCTTCACCTGGATGGAGTTGTGTGACGACCACATCAGGTTGTTGATGATGTTGATTCTCTGGAACTAAACGCTGTCCACCTGCTCTACCTCAGATCCATTGATATAGACAGGGGTGTGCATTTTCACCTCATTTAAACTAAAATCAAGAATCGGCTTGTTGGTTTTACTGACGTTATTGTCGTCTGAGCTCAACTCTGATACTGTGTTGCTTTCCTCTCTATGAATGTTTCATTGTTGAGAATGAGATAGCAGCTTACAGTCAGTGAAAAAATCTGAGCTGATATCTGAAATCCTTCATGTAGACATTTTTGTATTGTTGGTTTTATTTAACACATCTGTTACTGAAAGTGTAATTCGTGAAGCCCAGCGCAGTAGAGTAAAAGCCTTTTCAGAAATATTCCCATTGATGTAGAGGCGTAAAATGCTTCGGAGCGTTATAGGTTGGAGAACTCCCTAAAAAAGCTTTCTTACTCAAATGCAGTTTGCCTTCTTCACATCTCACATCTCACATCTCTTGAAAATATCTTTTTTTTTCGATTTCTTCCCAAAGGGTTGAATAACATGCCATCTCACATGAAATCACGAGTGCATCCTGGTGCTGTGACCACTGCTTCTGAATAATAAATAAATAGCACAGCAACCAGTCATTCTTCACTCGTCCCCTGTCGTCTTATCTCACAGCAGCTTTATTTTCATTCATTTTGAATTTTTATTTTTGTGTTCTCCCTCCAAACAACTGATTCTGAATTTCATGACAGGTGAACTCTTGGAATGGGATGAGAACAAGCTGTTGGAGCCCATCAAGTCTAGAGGGAACGTTACCCAGGAACCGATGCTACATTACCCAGGAACCGATGCAACGTTACACAGGAACCGATGCTACGTTACCCAGGAACCGATGCTACGTTACCCGGGAACCGATGCAACGTTACCCAGGAACCGATGCAACGTTACCCAGGAACTGATGCTACGTTACCCAGGAACCGACGCAACGTTACCCGGGAACCGACGCAACGTTACCCAGGAACAGACTGGTGCTACGGCAGCCCTTGGTGGTGGAGCGGCCTACCGGTCTCTCTCTCGCCCCTTGCATGTGTCCTCCCCCCATCACCACCGTGACCAATCATGCAAATCCCTGATTGCCCGACTTTTTAGGGGGGGAATTGAATGTGAATTATCTGCATTTCGAGCAGCCCGTGCACACTGCACCACATGGCACCCTAATGGCAGACGCACAGAGCCCCCCCAAAAAAGCAGACGATTGGGAAATGTTAACACGGGTCATATGTGCACGGACAATTTTTTGAAGTGATGCAAGATGGACGTTGTTTACCGTGAAAATTAGATTATCACGTGCAGCAAAACATAATAAAATAAATAGGGGAACGAAAGTCTTTTTCTCCAGACCCTGAACTCAAAAGATTCTCCCCAAAATAGGAAACCACAGCAGATGAAATAGCTTGTAGAAATTTAGTTCTAATCATTTTATGTTACAAAGAAATGGTAGGTGACAAGCTTTTCCAATTGCCAGGGCCTTTCACAACTGATTATACATTTCTGTCTGCAATTTAAAATTGAGAAAATACTTAGCAATTATGCAGCTTTCACCTCCTCCTAGTGAAAAACACAAGCCCACTTTGGCGGGAAGCTGACGGATGCACCCGATTCAACCGAGAAATTCATAATGGCTCTGCAGCGTATCATCAGAATCTGTAAAATTAAGGAAGAGTGATGTTTACAAAAAGCAATCTGTTTGATGAGTGCTTCAAAATCAATTTCAAGCAACAAGGGCCAAAGCAGCCTCCCTTTGATTCGACGGCGGGAACTGTAGCTTACCGTTCCCCAGCAAAATGGGGGCTGGGTAGACACATGCAATTACCCGGCATAAAACACTCCCGACTCCCTCCTAATTATAAACCCTTGTGAATAATCACAGCCCACTGCAATTAATGGAGCAAATCTTCAGCAGAACACTGGAGAGAACTGTAGATATCGCAATAACGGCACATGGTAATTTAGCCGATTTCATTAGGTCGATCCGTTTTTGAAATTAAACTTATGAAATGTGGTTGACCTTCTGATGCCACGGAGGCAAGACACGATTGCAAACGCCCTCCCAGCTATAACATGTGAGAAAGTTTGTAGGTTTCTGTTTTAACAAGTTCAAAATAGACCACAAGATAAGTGTTAAAAACGTCAGGATTTGCTTCAGAAACACTGGTTTAACTTTTTTTTGACCAAGATATCACAATGTATTATGGTGTTTGGATTTCTATTAATGTAAAAGACTGCAGTCATGACAATCATGACAATGGAAAAATAGGTTGAGATTTACATGTAGAAAACATGGAACAGATCAACCAGGTTCCAAAATGACTGCAAGGTTATGGTCTCAATATCTAGTTTCAATTCTTCTTTAAGAATGATGTTCATTTAGTAGATCATGGTCCATTTAGAGTTAAACAGAACGATGAAGCAGGGTATGCTTTAGGGCGGCCGGGCTTAGTGTGATACACAGGGTGCTACCAGAGCCGTACAGGGTGTCACTCCTCCACATTCCAAATATGGTTCATCGGTGGCGAAAAGATGGCGATGTCCACACACACACACACACACACACACACACACACAAAATCAATTCGCAGTCTGGTTTAAGGAGAAAAGACAACAGTACCAGACTTTATCCTAAGGTAGGCATCCTGTACATGGGTCACCCAACTAAAAGGGCCCCAAACAGCTATACATGTATTATGATGTTTAGATGTAAAAAATAATTGAATTACGTTACTATTCTTACTCAGCGCCGTAAAGCAAGTACAACAAACAGTAGAGTACTTTAAAGAGGGAAACGTTCCACCCTGTGGGACAAATAAAGGCTTATCTTACCTTATTTAATTTTTATGTTTCAGATTCGGATTTGACTCAAATATTCAGGTAAATAGCTGAAGTCAGGAATTTAACAGCAGTTTTAATAGTGTTTTAGCATCAGACTCAATGCACATCCTCATTTCTACACAGGAACTAAATCCATCACGCTCCAGAACTTAAAGGATCACGATTACTCAAAATGTCATTTGGACTGTGCGCGTCCTCACCTCCTTCGTTATCTCTACCCGCCGTCATTTGTCTGTTTAATGGATGTTTTACACAGAAACACCATTTCTGTAGAGTTGCTTGAAAACCTTTTGAAAATGGGTGATATTATATAACGCACATTCATCATTTTGGCCAATAGAGATGAGATGAAATAAAAATCTAAGCGCAGACACAATCCAGACTACTCTGCTAATGTGTACTATATTTGAAGATAAGATGATACAAACTTGCTGACCGTAGTTTCAGAAAGAAAATGATGAAAGAATGTGTCAATACCTGGCACCTTATGATATCTACCTTTACACCAGAGGTCTCATCAATTTTGCATGGCTGTCACTCTCAGGTCCAAATGGTAATAAAGACTTCAGGGCCACTATTGGATCAAAGTTGGGAGATTGTAAAGGCAAAAGGCTTCATATATATGGGACTCTGCCCCTTGGGCCAAGATGGAGGAACTGATAAGAGCCGACTCCTGGAGGCTCAATGCAAAATGCATCAACGCGCTATGTCGTTACCTCATATTGGTCCCAGCATCTCCTGCAACCAGAGAGTTACAGGGAAAGAAATAAGAGTTATATCCGATGTCTTATTGGCACAACTGTGGCCCTTAAACCATGGGAGTTGGGAGGATACGAATAATTGAGCGTGCAGGTGTTGACTTCTTCCACAGATACACAAAAAACTACCTCAAGCAAGTTCATACGAATCTCGAGGAGCCTGTTTGAGAAAAAAGTCCCGGCGCCAGGAATGTATAATAAACAGTATTTCATTTAACAAACAAGATCACCAGCACATACCCATACAACGGTTTTTCCGGACGCGGTTCCGTTCCCACAGTCCATCGGCTGTCCGACGAAAACCCGTAAGAGAACAATTCCACATTTGAATTAAAGAGTTTTAATCAACATCATTCGTCGAGCTTGTGCCCCATTGGTAAGTGAAGGTTATCAATACCTTTCAATGACACAGTGATACGCTAACGGCTAACAAGGAGGTTGATCTCTTCCCGAAGAGATCAACAGCTTTTACTCAGTTCCGGTTTTCTGAAGACTCTTTAAAATAAGATGACTTCAAAATAAAAGCTCCTTCCGCCTGGAAACAGCTGTTTTACGATCTCCAACTCTATCCCAGGATCAATACATTTCATTCATACCCGAGTCAGCCTATTATTAGAATAACCATAAAACATCTTACAATCAACATTACAGTTACAATAATAACACAGTGATCATACTTTATCTCCTATGTTTTCCTCAATACATTCTTCATAATATCCCTTATTAATTATCTTATCATTCTATGTATGAATTGAAAACATAGGCTCTCATTACAACTACAGAGCTGCCAACTTTTCAAAAAACCTTGGAGTGAGATTTTGTCGGGGGTGACCAAAATGTTGCCGCGCACGCAGCCATACACGTTGGTGGCTCAAATATCAGGAAATTTGAATTAATTTGGCGTTGAACCCATGTTGTACCTGCATTCTGGCCTGGCAAAGGTCTTTTACGAGGCATCTTTGCTACCTTAAAGAATTAAAAAGGTTTTTTAATAACTACTCTCATTTACAAAAACATGCCTAATTATATTGCACAAATGTCCTGTCTTTATGGTAAATTCTTTAGAATACATCTTACTTGTTCAAAGTATTGTTTTGAACATGTTTAGGACGTGTATGCAGCGAACAGCTTTACAGATGCGCTCCTTAGCGCCATCTATCGTCGCGGAGTTTGAAAAGGAACCAACGCGCTTCAGCCCAAATCAGACTTTCTTTTGCTGTGAGAAATTGGTTGTATGGCGTGTGAGCGTGTGAAAACACGCAAAAGCGTGTGTCACACTGCGAAACCGTGAGAGTTGGCAGCTCTGCAACTACACAAACTTGAACATACTTGTATCACATTTAGCTGTTTCGATACAGCTTGCTGGTTACAAATGTTTGGCAGAGACACTGAAGGGTGTCTACAGCAACTGTAAAGGGGCGCCAGGGGCTGAGACCGGCTCAGCGACCCAGTCATCATGTCAACTGGAAAACAAAATCTGGAAGTCTGACATTTATTTACCAATTTACTTTATTGAAACCACATTGGAAAGGCCTTATGTTGCTGCCACAAAGGGGAGAAAAAGATCCCCAAAAATACGACTCACGCAACAGAAGGAGGGGCAAAGACTGAGAGGAGGTGAGAGAAAGAATGGAAGAACAAGTAAGACAAAAAGGAGTGGAGGGGTACGGAAGGGCGTAAACGAGTGCACAGAATAGAGCCGCTTACATTTTGGGTACATGAGGATTTGGTCAATTTCCAACATCAGAAGAATAAATACATAGGGGAACGAGACACAGGTGGAAACAATGACGGTATTGCTTGCAATCAAAGAGGAGGCAGATGATTGGCTGAGGGCAGGTGAAGGGAATGACCAATCAGGGGACACAGTGCAGACAATCACAGGGAGTGCAGGGAAAGAAACAGAGGACACAAGAGACGAGAGACGTTTCTCAATTCCAAGTACGCTGAGTACAGACTTGGGTTCTTTTGGAGTCTGGAATGGGAGTTTGGTCTTGGGAGTCCAGACTCAAAAGGACGAGAGAACGGGAGGACGGTCTTTCTGCGGTTGGAACAGCAGATTCCTTGATGATGTCGCCACATCAGCTGTTCTTGCTCGTGAGTTTACTCAAATTATTCACTCTAAATATTTTTTTACAGTCAAACAAAATATGACAACCCTGCTTTTATCATTATCCTTTAAATATAATAATTTTATTTTGAATTATGTGTGGATATATTTTGAATTGTGTGTATATAAATATACATACACACAATACAATAATCATACACAGATAATTGTATATATATATTGTGTAATTAAATAAAAAACATGTTTATAAATATTTAGATTATATATAAATATGTATATATACTGTATATAATAAATGTTATATGCATACATATATTTTTGTATAGATATATATCTATATCTATATCTATATATATATATAGATATTTGTATGTATATCTAGTTCTATTACACATGTAATTGCAAACAATTTGGTAAAAAGTAAAAAGACACCACTATAGTTCAAAGTTAAAGTTTAATTAAAATATTAAGTTATGAATTTTAACCCTCAGTCAAACTGATTTAACGTTATTTGTGAATAAATAATAAACACTTTGTGCTCATTAGATCCTCTAAACCGAATTATATCTCATGCTTAACCACTACAGAGCCAGTGAAGCATTTAAAAGATTCCTGCCAAGATCAGGCTGCTGTCGGTGTTCAAAAATTGACCATTGAGATTAAAAGTGCTGAGTGCCACAAGGCTTTGTTTTAAAAGCACAAAGAAAACCAAACAAATTTGTTTTACATTTAACGGCTCAAAAAGTGATCAATTTCTAAAGTAATTCAGTCTCTTGGGGACTTGAGTGCAGCGTCTTCATCCGTGTGCAGCAGGCCACCTGTACTCAAGACCAACGAGCCTGTTCATCTCCTGCAGGGACACAAAGCAACAACACTATCATCAGCTTTCAAAAATCTGTATAGTTTTAAACCCAATGAATATTCTATATGTAGCCCATTCATAAAATCAAAATGCTGCATTATAAATCAATGTGTCTTAAGAACTACCTACAGGAAATTAGTATCCTATATTTGCTAAATTAAATACAGAGCAAACACATTGCATCATATTGAGTGGATGCCCCTGACACAACGTTATCATAGCTTATGTCTGTTTGTGAAATAAAAAATCAGACTAGTGTACTCACCAACTAGTTCATTCTCTATTTGCAATTCTGTACTGGATCTAGCTGCTGGCAGTCATACATATCTTGAATCTGAAGTCCTTCTGACTTGTGTACTCAACAACTAGTGGCCTTTGACACCAGGAGTAGGCAAACAGTCCATGTAGCACCTCTTGGACTTCATGGTGTCCATCTGTTATTGACCTGGAGCACCTCCACTGCAGGATGCCTCCGCTTGCCAAAAAGAGCAGCAGCAGGCACTTCCTAAAACATTAAACAACTGCTATAAGGTCATAATCTGATAAAAATCCGTCATATTCACTATTTATAGCTTGACTTTTTCTAGAAATGGGTTAACATTCTCACTGAATCACTGTATAGTGTTATACAACACTTTAACAACATTAAACATAAAGACCTAAGCTGTATTGTCTTATTTTTAAAAGATGTGTTACTGCAGAGGGCATACGTCCAAAAATTGTAATTTCATATCAATTCTAGTTTCTACAGGAACCTTATGATCAAATATGGTACCTACATTCTTTATGCCATAATTTCACTAATTTTTACTAAGTCCTCCACAAACAACATGAATGTAATCACTTAGCAAATCCATTCAAGCATAACGTGTGAGGTTCATCAACTCACATGGTTAGTTTAGTTGTTTGGACCGAAAATGTAGATTTCAGCTGCCAAATCGTCTTTTAGGAGTTGGAATAAGCAGATAATCAAACTCGCACCTGGTCTCTGCTGATTGGTCAAATGCCACAAAGGCGGATGTGGTGACGTAGGGTGATCTCTGCTGATTGGCTGGGTGAAGTCCATATGATTATTGAACTCACTGAGGCGCGGGAAGGACACCATTATTACATCGTGCGGAATAGTCCATATAATAGTCGCAGAAAGAAAACACTTGCAATACACAAGATGTCTCCACAAATATTAAATATAATAGATATTAGTGAGGGAATTATGACTAACATCCTCTCACTAGGCATAAAGCAGCTTATAATTATAACGCTATTTTTTTTTTTTTAATAATTAAAGGAAATATATATATTTTTTATGTTAAGAAAAAAGCAGATGACAAAATCCTCTCTGCCTGGACCAAACAAAAGCACAATCATGGCTCGTTGACAATCAGCACAGTAGGATCTGTGGCAAAGAAACGGTGATGAGGAACCCTCGAGAGCGCGCCGCCTTCGCTTCCCGCTCCTCTTCAGTCAAGAGCCGCAACAATCAATCAGGCTGTCAGCGGGAAGATGGCGGCGGACGGGGTAAAGACGAGACTTTGGCCCAGGAGACGGTCGCTCGGGAAGCAATTGATCGTTGACATTCTGTCACCTGAGTTGTTGGTGTTGGGAGTCACGTGGGCTGAAT
Source organism: Liparis tanakae (assembly GCA_036178185.1). Classification (NCBI taxonomy): domain Eukaryota; kingdom Metazoa; phylum Chordata; class Actinopteri; order Perciformes; family Liparidae; genus Liparis; species Liparis tanakae. The sequence continues at coordinate 6,500,967 of CM070094.1, read as the reverse complement.
ATAGCGGATGACACAGGGGCAGGTTAGAAAATTGACTTGGGGCGATTTCTGACCTACTTTACCGGATGGCAAGGGGGAAAAAAAGTTTCTGTCACATATTTATTTACACATAATCTGCACACTAAAAAACAAAAAATCCTCCTTAAGTACGGCTGGTGTTTTCTTTACGCATGGTCGTGGATTGGTTAAATCGCGACAATACCTTAGCCCACAGTCTGCCTACAACAGTTTCTGTGGACCTCCGATCCTCAGACGACCAATCTAACGTCTCACAAATAAGAATAGAATTTACAATCTCTATTCAGTGAGCTTACAGCTCCCAGTGCTCCCAGTTAGCGTTGTGTTGCCATGCATCGCCCCGCTGGCATGCTCTCCCCCTGCTCTCCAGCCTCCGAACGGACTGAACTTTGTGTGCCATGAGCCAACACGGCTGTTTTTCGCTTCCGATTTCAGCCTTTTCAGAATAAGAGCTTAAACAGGAAAACAGTCACGATCTCAAGAGAAACACACCTATCCCATAATAAAACCATCTCATTCATACCATCAACATCTTATAGTACGATAACATTAATTACAAATATAATACAGCGAGCGTATTTTTCTACGCTTTTATAATAGAATACTCCTCCCTAATATCCACTACTGTATGTAAAATATCTTTCTATATGCATTATTTAAAAGAGAAGACTTCCTTATTTACATGCGCAAATTTATATAAAATCCAGGTCAAAGGTCGGGGATGTTGTATGTGTACAGATTGCAAAGCCCACCGAGGCATATTTGTAATATGTGATATTTGGATACACAAAAAAAAACTGAATGGAATTAAAATACTTTAATAATTCAGGGAAGGAAAATGGGACGAATGGCGCTGAAGCTGAGAGAGAAGTTAGGGGAAGGAAGGTGACCGGGTACAAATAAGAGGAAGCACCGTGAGATACTAACGTAAAACAAATTGAAATGAATCGACTTAATGTTCTTCGGTGTGCCTGATATTCAGTTTAGAGTATTGATGAGCACATTTAGTTGCCATTGTTGGGGATCCTTGATTTGCAATTAGAGAAGCCCAGATTATTATTGCCGTTAGAGTCTAATGTAGCACATTTGTCAGTTAAACAGTCATTCCTGATCTCTTCTTTAGCACAGAAACCAGAGCCAGACTATTAAAGATATTTACACCAAATGCCTCTACCCTACCTTGTGTGTTCTGTTACTTGATAAAAATGGTGTAATCAGACAATTTAGAATGACAGTTTGAGTGTATATTTAGTTCATAAGACTTCTGTACCTTTACCTGCAGAATCAGTAACTTCTTTTAAATCACGTCTTAAAACCCATTTTAATAGAACAGCATTTAAGTGATCTAGTCTTTTTATGCAGAACTTTGGTTCCCCTAATTTAATTTGTCTGTTTTTAATTTATTTAGTTTTTTATTCATTTTTAATTGAATTTTATTATGGTCCTCGTTACGACTTTGTCGTAGAGGAACCTATTGTTTTTCAAAGAATTATTATTATTATTAGGGTCCTTGCTACGACTTTGTCGTAGAGGAACCTATTGTTTTTCAAAGGATTATTATCCTTTGTCATAGAGAGAGAACACACAGAGACAGAACACGTAGAGACAGAACATAGAGACAGAACACAGAGACAGAACATAGACACAGAGACGGAACACGTAGAGACGGAATACAGAGACAGAACATAGAGACAGAACATAGAGACAGAACACAGAGACGGAACACAGAGACAGAACAGGTAGAGACAGAACACATAGGGACAGGTGCTCAGACTTCTCTGAGCACCTGGACATAGCGTATCTATTTATTTTAAAGTATTAAAGACATGTATTCATACATTGAGGTGTATCATCAGTACTTACCTGCATTGCTGTTCATACCACCAGCTCTCCTGATTAGTGTTGTTGTTGTTGTTACAAAAAGAGAGAACCCTGAATTTGGTGAATGCGTAAAGATAATTGACACATAATAATAATAAGAAATGACTAAACCCGGATCTGTCACACCGGTGAAGTTTGTCTTGTCTTGGGTTTTTGTCTTGTAACTTCCTGTTTTATTTTGAAGTCTAAACTCTCCTCTCGTTTCAGATCACTTGCCCTTCCTCATGTGTCACCAGTCTGATTGTCTCCCCTGATCCTTGATTGTTTCCACCTGTTCCCCATTACCCTCATGTGCTTATAGTCTGCGTCTCCCCTCTGTCCTGTGCCAAAGTGTTTCGGCTCAATGTCTGAACACCCAAGCCAGCTCCATGTTGATAGCCACAGAACCCTTTTTGTAAATTTGAGTCTACCTCGAAAGAGCGCCTTTTGTTGCAGTTTTTTCATAGCCAAGCCTTTTGTGCTTTGTTTAGCCTCCACCTTTTAGGAGTGTTTTTGTTTATAGAATTAAAGCCTGCTCACTGACACCTCCGCACTTGAGTCCTGATCTGTATCCCGGCCTGACAGGATCTGCTTGACTGCATTAATCCTGGCGCTGTGGGAGATGGATCTTCATGGATGACGGTAGTTTAAGGTCGACAGCAGCCGGGGGGAGGATGCAAGGGACCAGGGACAGGTGCAGGGAGCGAGGGGAAGGACGCTTAGGAGACACTGAGCTCCTCTCTCCTCTCTCCTATGGATGAGTGTTCATCTCTCCATCACACGTTACTAACTTTGCTTTCCTCTTGACTTCACATCTCAGAAGGTCCAGTACCTGGTGGTCCTGATGATGATGAGGAGACCCTCAGTGTTGACCCTCCTGTTCCCTCTCAACCACCAGAAAACACCTTACAAACTGTCTCACATCATCCCCTCTGTCCTCTCTCCTGGTCGCCCTTCACATTCTATCTCTGCTGTCACAGACTCTGTCAGCTTGAGCTTTGGAATGTAACGCTAATGTAACGCCGCCCGGGCCACGAGTCAAGCTAATGAGGCAACAGCATTCAACCGAGGTGTGGCAAAGCTCCTCCTCTCACCTGACTCCTCCTCTCATCTGAATCCTCTCCTCCCCTCACTCCTTCCCTCCCCTGACTCCTCCCCTGAATCCATCCCTCACCTCACTCCTCCTCTCACCTGACTCCTCCCCTGACTCCTCCCCTCGCCTGAATCCTCCCCTGACTCCTCCCCTCGCCTGACTCGTATAAAATAAAACAGAATGCAGCTTGTTGTTCATCCTCCCGACAGACGATCCGATTAATCTTGAAACCAAAGAGCGGCTTCTCACAGTGAGTACCACCATATTAATGATTGATGTTCATCTGATAATTATATTTGACTTCTGCCTTCATTGAATTGAACTGCTTCATCCTGACATGCTGCGGACGTTAGACGATGATGTCTCTTACATCCAGCACTGACTCACTGTGGTGTTGTCATTGAGGCAGACAGCACTGTGTGTCTGAAACATGTAGAACCATAGTCTGATATCATATGTCTTACACAGTTGTTTAGATTCACACAATCACGTACATACTGTATGTGTGTAAGAAAAGTTTGAAATCTTAAGAGGCCAAATAGAGACCCCACCCCTTAGCTGCCATCAGCCGAGGCCAATTGGTAGGGATGGGCATCGAGAACCGGTTCTGTTTTAGAACCGGTTCCCAGTGGACCGATTGTTTGGAATCGTTAGCCAGATTCCTTAACGGTTACGCTAACGATCCTCTGTGGCATTGCGCGTGCGAAAACTTTTTCGGTTTCTTCTTCAGACTGCAGCAAACATGGCAACTAGTAGAAGCGTTCTAAAGTGTGGCTCTATTTCACACGACCCAATGACAACTACACCACTTGTAACATGTGTAAAAAGTCTATTTCGTCGAAGGGAGGAAATATAACAAATATGAATAAGCATTTGAACACACAGCATGGAATTAAATGACAGGATGTCATGTGTTCGATGCAGCAGCAGCTCGGCTAACGTCGGCACTTCATCTCTTTCTGTCCAAGCTAAACTCCTCAAAGTGATCACAACCACTCACTGTGTGAAGCAAGTTGCCTTTATTGTGTGTAGTGGATCAAGTCATCTTCTGTCCCTTCGTTTGAAACATACATTTGAGCTCCGGCATTGGAGCTAAAATGCTCCAGCATTGTCTCCCATTAGTGATCACTTCACGTTTGGATTGAAAGTCCAGTTTTGAGAAATGTTTGATCATAACGGTGTTAATTATCGGAGGGCGTGTGTTATCAGCAAACGTTTGCTTTATCGTGTTAACCCATTATTAAACTGAGCATATCGATTTTTAATTCATTATTAAACTTAGCATTAAACTCCGCTAGCTTAGCTATAGAATCTTCCATTTTCAGCCCCCTGCATTGAGGCAGAGGTAGTGTTTGCCTCTCCTCTTAATGTGGCTTTATCTTAGGGTGACCAGACGTCCTCTTTTACCCGACATTGTCTGTTTTTGAGCCAGAGATGTTTAATCGCTTAGCCCCCAGAATACATTTTATTTAAGTTATTTAAGTTTTATTTTAAGTTCAAGAGGAATATATGTAAATGTGTATATCTATACTATATATGGTGTGTGCAGCATTATAGAACATTATAGCAAAGACAATTAATATAAATAAACCCGATTGTGCTCTTTTTTTCCACCCCTTGTCCAATAAGAATTGATAAGGAATCGAATCGATAAGCAGGAGTCTGGTTTCTGTTTAAACAGAAACCAGACTCCACCTGCACTCGTCAAATTCATTGAATGTATTTTAACTCTAAATCTGTCCTTCTGGTCACATGACATCTATTGTTCTGTGTACCTGGAGAGGATCCTCCTCGGTTCTCTCCTCAAGGTTTCTTCCATGAAGGGTTATTTGGGAGTTGTTCCTGATCCGATGTGGGGTCAAAGGTCAGGATGTCTATGTGTACAGATTGTAAAGCACTCCGAGACACATTTGTAATTTGTGAAATTGGGCTCTACAAATAAACTGAATTGAATTGAACTTGGATCCACAAAGAGGCGACAGGTACTGGACTCACCTCTGGTACTGGTCTCAGACCGGGTCAGAACCAGGAGGCCACATAGGAGGAGGGGCCGAAGCTAGAGAGGACCGAACCCATGAGAGCCAATCAGAGCAGGTAGAGGGCCGAGGGACGCCGGACAGGTCCAACACACAGGGGGGTGAGGAGGGAGGGGCCAACAGGTGAACCTGCGGTGAGGAACGAGGGAGGACCAGGTGTGTGTGTGTGTGTGTGGACTCACTTGCAGGACTTGTATGAGAAGGGCTTGAACACGGTGGAGATGGAGTGGGCGTAGCAGATCAGGCAGAGGTCATCTTCACTGGTCGGCTGGAGACAGGAGACAGGAGACGTGACTTGTTCTGATGTTCTGATCAACTGGTTCTGATGCTGTGATCAGCTGGTTCTACAGGTACAAGCCCTGCCCTCAAAACGATGCATATCGACCTCCATGTTGTATATGTCGACCCCAATAAACACAACTTTCTGTGAGGTTATCATTCCTTAAACTCATCCAGTTCTCAAATACATGAACATATGAATAGACAAATACACGAACACATGAACATATGAACACGAACACATGAACACACGGAGCAAATGAAACACATGAATACACAAACACATAAACATATGAATACACAAATACACGAACACATGAAACACATGAACATATGGACACATGAATATATGAACATATGAACTAGGGTGACCAGACGTCCGGTTTTCCCCGGACATGTCCGACAGGGTTTCCAAAAGCGTCCGGGATTTTGCTTCCCCGGATATTTCCGTTTCTCTGGGTCTTTCACAAGTTTTTACCCCTTACAAGTTTTGTAAATGGTATATCCCTTAAAGTCCACCTGAACAGTCATTGGTCGACTGATCTCAGTATTGCCAGATAAACAAAATCCCCCTTTTAGGCATGCCTATCATAAAACAGGCAGAATAAGAGAGATCCGTCTGCGTCTGAGCGCTCTCAACTGTGATGTACGCACACGGGTGCCCCCCCCCCCCCGTCGACGCCGCTCGCCATGGGAGCCCTTTCCTATCTAAGGGGGGGCATCATGAAGGAGTTATTCCGATGTGTCCTCTTTTTCACAAACTCAAATCTGGTCACCCTATATGAACACATGGACATATGAACATATGAACACATACATATATGTAACACATGAACACATGGACACATGAATCTATGAACATATGGACACATGAAACACATGAACACATGAATCTATGAACATATGGACATGAAACACACAAGGTCACGGTGGTCATGTTATCTCTATAGGGGGTCATGTTAACTCTATAGGAGGTCATGTTATCTCTATACGGGGTCATGTTATCTCTATAGGGGGTAATGTTATCTCTATAGAGGGTCATGTTATCTCTATAGGAGCTTATGTTATCTCTATAGGGGGTCATGTTATCTCTATACGGGGTCATGTTATCTCTATAGGGGGTAATGTTCATGACGTGGTCTCGACTTCACGCAGAGACACAAGATGTATTAATATGTTCACGACTGGCACAGATGAGCGAGGACCCGTTCATTGCTGCTCGCAGCTTTAATTTTAATATATCTTTAAATGTAATATTGGTTTCTTGCTATTCCATTTGTTTTGCTTTGACTCTCTGTGGAGCACTTTGTAAACATTGTTTTTAAAGGTGCTATATAGGTTGTTGTTATTATTATTATTATTATTATATTATTACCTTCTTTGCATAATTTATGAACAATTTACGATGGCCGATTCCTCTGATTTCGACGCTGGGTATGATATTCCCCTTCCTCCTCTCCGTCCCGACTCGCTCTGGCCGGTGACTTGAGCTCTCGGAGATAAGCCTGCACTTCGGTCCACTCGGTTTGGGATGGATGAGCGGCGGCTCCCCAGAGTTGCGAAACGAGAGGCTCAGAGCATGTGGCCGAGGGGCTTTGGGGGAGCTTTGGAGGAGCGGGATCACTCTCAAGGAACTGTGACTGGATGCAACAAGGCCAGATGAGATGTCTGTTGGTTTTAGGAGGGATCTCCGGGAGACGGAAGGGAAAAAGGAGGCGGGTTGAAGGAAAATGAAATCACAGACAGTGTAGTTGTGCGAGAGACACGTTTGGCTAACTTCTGAAGCTTCCTGCGCTGACTTCCAGAAGGGAACAGGGACAGTACCGAGAAGAGAAAGTGACTTACAACCATTAAAACGTCTATGAAGTGGCATGAAACTTACTGCTGGTGAAATTAGTCCTTTATTTTCTTACTTTGGGTCACAATAGATTTATTGAAATAAATAAAATAAAAAACTCACTCACACACACACGCACACATGAACACGTGTACGCATGCATGTACACGTGTACGCATGCATTTCTTTTTGTTGCATACTTTCTTTTTTTCTTTTTTTCACAATTCTCTGATGTTTTGTCGACTATTTTGTCGTCCGCACTGTTTCGTCGTCCTCTAGGGGTTATGTCTATGTATTGTCTTTTGTCTTATGATAAATAAATTAAATAAATACATTTATTGAAACTGGTAAACTATCACCACCGTAAGTGCTTTGGCCTCACACGGGTCCATTACACTATTAAACTTTCTCAAAAGTATACATTTGCATCTGTCTGTTACACCATCGGTAGCCTTACAGTCAAGTTTACATTGACAAACAAAACTCTGATTCCTTTTACCTTTACAAAATAAAAGTATGATTTATTTATTTATTAGAGAGGAAGTAACATAAAGCCTCTCGAAATTCTTTAAACCAGTGGTTCTCAACTTTTTTCAGTGATGTACCCCCTGTGACATACTTGTTTCATCCAAGTACCCCCGCTATGTACGCGCGTCACGCTTAACGAGGCGCGCACCTGCAACGGAGCTCTAGCAACGCGAGGAGAGGAGACGGGGTGTGTGTTAGAGACGTGGGTGTGTGCGTCCGTGTTGCTAAGAGACGCAGTGAGAGACGGTCCGTGAGCGTGTGCAACGTTGGGTCAAACCATCCTGATATGGTGGGAGGGGGGACTCTGGGTTTTTAGGTTAATTAAATTAAATTGCCTACTTAATATACAATTCAGTTTATGAACTTACACTTTTGTTTTATTAAATATTTATTAAATAACTATTTTCAAAGGATTTTTTAATGGATGCTAATTTTAAATAGATTTAAAAAAAATCTCATGTACCCCCTGGAGTGCCTTCACGTACCCCCAGGGGTACGCGGACCCCCATTTGAGAACCACTGCTTTAAACAATGCAGTATCATCGAAGCAAACATCGAAACCAATAAGGGAATACAAAACACGCAATCAACCCAAAATAATAAACCTTCCATGGCGTTTTTTTATATAAATGCATCCTTAGCATTGTAATAGCACAATTAAGTCCTCATATTGTTACTTTATATGTTCACGTACCCAATTTGCAAATACGTGTGTCACCTTGGTAACAAGCACTACTTTAAGAGGAGAGGGCTTGATGTCCTCCCACTGTGAAGGAGTGTTCCTTCTGTCTGACTCTGAGGTTTCCAACATGTGAGGCGAGCCACGTAGCGGCTCCCGGGGGCCTGTGATCACTTAAACACACCAGAGGATCACAGCGCCACGTCGGTGTCTTTGTGAGGCCGGTTTGATGTCGCGTGTCATGCACACTTGGAACAGCTTTAAACCAACAACCACTCCCGCCAATGCATCGCAGCCGCTGGGCATTTACTTGCTTTATTTAGGGGGAGAGATTTACCCGCATTTCAGGTGATGGATAATATAGGAGTGATTCACAGCCGCGGCTACGAGGGGAGATTTTAGAGCGGCTTGAAGGTGGTTTTACACCGTCTGTCAGTGGACGCCACATAGCCGCGCTATTTCTCGTGACAGGTCCTCGCGGGCTTAGTAGTGGGTTGAAGAATGAAGGCAGCTTTAACCTCCAGTGGGGTCAGGTTTTGCAAAAGTTGTTTCCAAACTTTCAGTCTCCACTAGCTAGTTAGGAATAGCATAATATCCTGTTCTTTAATTCGGTTGCACCCTTTTTCCTTTTAGCATTGGTTGTCGACAGGGGTGTCGTTTAGGGGGGCGGGGGGGCTTCAGCCAAGACAGCTAGTTTTCAATTCAATTCAGTTTATTTGTATAGCCCAGTTTCACAAATTACAAATTTGTCTCAGAGTGCTTTACAATCTGTACACATAGACATCCCTGCCCCAAAACCTCACATCGGACCAGGAAAAACTCCCAAATAACCCTTCAGGGGAAAAAGGGAAGAAACCTTCAGGAGAGCAACAGAGGAGGATCCCTCTCCAGGATGGACAGATGCAATAGATGTAATGTGTACAGAAGGACATATTTAGTTAAAATACATTCAAGGAATCTGACAGAGTTTATCAATAGTTCATATTTAGGCATATTCCACGATGGAGAGTTTGGAGACCTCCCAAGTGGAGGAGTGGGCGGAGTCCCAGCAGGGCAGTGGCACAGCTGGCGACAGGAACTCACGATCCAACCATCGAAGGTCCATCAGCAGATGGAATCTATGCCGTCTCATAGGGTCCGATGACCCCATGAGACGTGAAGTCAGAAGGACTCGGGAGAAAGCAGAGTTAGTCATGTGTGATGGAGAGATGAAGATTCATCCATAGGAGAAAGAAAAGAGGAGAGGTGCTCAGTGCATCCTAAACATCCCCAGCAGCTATAAGCCTATACCAGCATATCCAGGGGCTGGACCAGGGCAAACCTGATTCAGCCCTGACTATAAGCTCTGTCAAAGAGGAAAGTCTTCAGTCTACTCTTGAATGTGGTGACTGTGTCTGCCTCCCGGACTGAAGGTGGAAGCTGGTTCCATAAAAGAGGAGCTTGATAACTAAAGGCTCTGGCTCCCATTTTACATTTTAAGCCTCTCGAACTACAAGTAGCCCGCATTTAGTGAGCGCAGCTCTCTGGTGGGCGATACGGTACTACAAGCTCTTTAAGATATGATGGTGCATCACCAATTAAGGCTTTGTAAGTTAAGAGAAGAATTTTAAAAGTGATTCTTGATTTTACAGGGAGCCAGTGCAGAGCAGCTAGTGCAGGAGTAATGTGATCTCTTTTCTTAGTTTTATTGAGAATACGAGCTGCAGCATTCTGGATCAACTGGAGGGACCTAAGAGATTTATTAGTGCAGCCTGATAATAAGGAGTTGCAGTAATCCAGTCTCGAAGTAACGAACGCGTGAACCAATTTCTCTGCATCTTTTTGAGACAAGATGTGCCTGATTTTTGAAATGTTACGTAGATGGAAGAATGCAGTCCTTGAGATTTGCTTTATGTGGGAGTTAAAGGACAAGTCCCGATCAAAGATAACGCCGAGATTCTTTACAGTGGTTTTGGATGCTAGAGTAATGCCATCTACAGAAATCACATCACCAGATAATTGATCTCTGAGGTGCTCAGGGCCGAGTAGAATTACTTCGGTTTTGTCTGAGTTTAACATCAAGAAGTTGCCGGTCATCCATGTTTTTATGTCACTAAGACATGCTTGAATTTTAGTGAGTTGGTTAGTCTCCTAGCTAGTAGTTTAGCTCAAAGTAAATGATGCACAGAATAACTGTAAATCCAGGTAGTTACAATGTAGCTGTCAGTATATATCATTGTTTACAAATACAAACTGAGATCGATTTGATAAATAGGATTTAAACCAACTTAGTGCGGTGCCTGATATGGCAACCGACTGCTCCAGTCTCTGTAATAGGATGTTATGGTCAATGGTGTCAAATGCAGCACTAAGGTCTAACAAGACCAGTACATAGATGAGTCCTTTATCTACTGCCATTAAGAGGACACTAGTATGTTCACCAGTGCTGTCTCTGTGCTGTGGTGTTTTCTAAATCCTGACAGAAACTAGTCAAATAAACTATTATGATGGAGAAAGTCACAACTGATTTGTGACCACTTTCTCAAGGATCTTAGAGAGGAAGGGGAGGTTAGAGATCGGTCTGTAGTTAGCCAAAACCTCTGGATCCAGAGTGGGCTTCTTCAGGAGAGGTTTAATTACAGCTACTTTGAAGGAATGTGGTGCATGGCCTGTTAACAAAGACACATTGATAATATCTAATAGGGAGCTGCCAATTAAAGGCAAAACGTCTTTAAGCAGCCTGGTCGGGATAGGGTCCAAGAGACAGGTAGTCACGTTAGAAGTAGAAACCGTTGAAGATAATTGGTCACGGTTGATGGGAGAAAAGCCATCTAAATATACACCAGGGCATACAGCGGTTTCTAAGGCCATTCCACTTAGGACAGATTGGCACTGGTTAAGGGCAAGAGATTATTAATCTTATCCCAAATAGTTCAAATCTTTTCATTGAAGAAGTTCATAAAGCCATTACTACTGAGGTCTATAGGAATACATGGCTCCACAGAGCCATGACTCTCTGTCACAGCCCCCCCCCCCCCCCCCCCCTCCTTTCAATCCTACAAACGCCACTGGTTGTCGATGTATCTGGCTTCCTGTGTATTATGTTGTACATTATCCCCCTTGGGGGGAGGGAGTAGGGGGAGAGACATTCAACAAGTAGCCTGTCTGAATTGAAAATAAAATGGCAGTAAGGATTATATAAAAAAATATTATTATTTTAGTAGGTATACAGTAATATAAGGTATATGGTAATATGGAGGATGATGATTTATGTTTCGATTTGTGTCCCTGTTTTTCTTTCCTTCTGATTGTTCATATAGTCGGTCGTTATGCTGTTATGTAATTTGTATTTATTTGTTGTCTAGCAATGTAAGGTAATGTGTAACTTGCAAAAACTTTAAATAAAATCATTGAAAGAAAGAAATAGTATAACGTTCGCCAGCAGGTTAATTGCAATCTTTGAATAATTTGAATCTAAAAATCCATTCATTTAAAAATTAACTAAGAAGATTATGGTAACGCACCAATGATATAACAACACCATTTCAAATTCTTTATTTCAATCGAGCAGTCTCATATGTGAATTATGAACTATTAATTGTCTCCGCTGCTTTTATTAATGTCATCAGCGTCGTGGCTTTAGACCTTTTAATGTCATGAGCGTCGTGCCTTTTTTCATTATTCATTTTGTCACCCCTGAGTGTGCACAATGATAAAACACTGCAGCTACCAGACCGAGCTGCAACTCTGCTTGGCTTGCATATTCATAAATGGAGTATCCTAAGGACAGTGTGTCTGTGTCCTGGTCACTGCTGGATCCTTTTGAAGGAATAACCATTTGTTCCAAATACAAAATGGTTCATAAACCAACTCACGTCTCAGTCTACCCGTCAGTACTTTCCCACTCGAGTTGGTAGTAAGCTCCGAGCCCAGTTATTCATTCTGAGGCATCCGTGGTCGTTTGGCGGCGTCGTTTGTCTCTGGTCCTTTTTGAACATTTTGTATCGCCGTGAGTCTCTTTCTGGTCACCTTGAATCTCTTTGCGGTCGCTTTTCTGCTCTCGTTTCCATTTTAAGAACTTACCGACGGGCTTTCAACCGACTACGGTGTGAACCCCACTTCCATCGTTTAGTGTGAGAGGCTGTAAGGGCTTGAAATGGTGTGAATATGAATGTGACAGCACTTTGCTGCAACATATCACGTGACCAAGGGTACTTAATAAAATATTGTACAATTGTGGATATGTATTTTAGAGTTTTCATTTCATTTAACGTGTTCCAGCCTCTTCTTAATTTTCAAATAATTTATTTACTTGTTTTGGTCAAAAGAGTTTAAATAACAAAACAAAATGTTTGATCAATACATCTGTGTGAACAAATTATATCTAGAGATAATTTCTACTTTCATTCCTTTGATGTGTTTCTATGTTCCATCTTTAATCCTTAATGTTGTTGTGTAAATGTAATCTATTGGGCTGAACCCCTTTTTTAAAACATTTTTTTACATCTCCATGCTTTCATTGGTAACTGTGTGTTTAACGTCACATTGCTAGAAATTATGGGTAACTCTTTCCATTGGGTCAAAAGTTGGCATTTAATGCTGACTTAAAGAAAGGTTTCATAAAAGGCTCAATATTCCTGCCAAAGAGCCCTAAAACACTCAATGTAACAATGGGACAGAACCTAAACCCTCACGGAGTTAGCCGGAGTCCGGAAGGGGGGAGATTGGGATCGGGACCCAGATAATAGAGCGGGCCGTCCCTCAATCAGAAGATCAGTGGTTTGATCCTGGGATCCCTTGAGGCCATGTGATTAGGCAAGACACTTAACCCCCCAAACCCCCCCTTTGGGCTGTGCCATCGGTGTGTGAACGTTAGATAGTCCTGATGGACAGGTGGCACCTTGCATGGTAGCTCCTCCCATCATTGTGTGAATGGGTGAATTATGACAGTGTTAAAGCGTTTTGGGTGGTTGCAGACATGCACAAGTCCATGTTCCATAAGTCTAAGATGAGTAAAGGCTGTAGGGCAGTGAATCTCACGAGTGATGGTGAGTTTGAACAACTTGCATCCAGCAGGAAAATAAAGCGGAAAAAGAGCTCACTGAGATTCCACAGTTGGTAGATCAGAGACTTATATTTAAGCTTTCTATATCTCTAAACTCAAATCTAATGCGGAGAGATTGCACTCGACACCAAGCTGTAAATATGATGGTTTCTTTACAACCGGCATGAGTATACTCTATAAATATTTAACACAAGGTTAAATTTATGGACTTTTAAAGAACTTTCACCTTTTTCCTCCAGGCTACTTCTGATCGACTCTGGAAAATCCATCACAGCTGGACATGCTGCTGATTGGCTCAGCCGAAATCCTTCAAATCAGGTCAGTTTGTGGTATAGAGCTGGAAAAGTTCACCTTGGTGGAATTATAGGCGCTTCGGTATCAAGTTCTGACTGGCAGGACTTTTTACAGAGCTGTTTACTTCCAAAATAACAGATTAAATGTTCTTTTACTTTTTTCTTCCTATGAGCCATCTGAGAATGACAAACCACGACAGAATCGCTTTAAAATAGAGCTATGACCTGATCATTAATCTTCGGCTCCTCTGGGGTTAGATGGCGTCATGTTCTATTCTGTGTCATTACACCCCATGACAACAGAACCCAGGACAACTCTGTCCTCGTCTCATCTGGTCAACTTATCCTCTCAAGTTGGTTTGCTTCTTCCATTCTAATAAGCTACTCATAATGAAACAATAATTGTCATCATATTGCTGCTATCTCTCTTTATATGTGACCGTCTCTCTACATTCTAGTATGTTCATGTTCCCATTACGCAGCCCTCCACCTCCACATCTCCGCCCAGTCTTCACAGATGTTTTAGCGTCATCAACTCTTCATTTTATCATTCAATTCAATTCAGTTTATTTGTATAGCCCAGTTTCACAAATTAGTCTCAGAGTGCTTTACAATCTGTACACGGACATCCCTGCCCCAAGACCTCACATCGGACCAGGAAAAACTCCCAAATAACCCTTCAGGGGGAAAAAAAGGGAAGAAACCTTCAGGAGAGCAACAGAGGAGGATCCCTCTCCAGGATGGACATATGCAATAGATGTAATGTGTACAGAATGACATATTTAGAGTTAAAATACATTCAAGGAATCTGACAGAGGTTTATCAATAGTTCATATTTAGGCATATTCCACGATGGAGAGTTTGGAGACCTCCCGAGTGGAGGAGTGGTCAGAGTCCCAGCAGGGCAGTGGCACAGCTGGTGTCAGGAACTCACGATCCAACCATCGAAGGTCCATCAGCAGATGGAATCTATGCCGTCTCATAGGGTCCGATGACCCCATGAGACGTGAAGTCAGAAGGACTCCAGGGAGAAAGCAGAGTTAGTCATGTGTGATGGAGAGATCAAGATTCATCCATAGGAGAAAGAAAAGCGGAGAGAGGTGATCAGTGCATCCTAAACATCCCCAGCAGCTATAAGCCTATACCAGCATATCCAGGGGCTGGACCAGGGCAAACCTGATTCAGCCCTAACTATAAGCTCTGTCAAAGAGGAAAGTCTTAAGTCTACTCTTGAATGTGGCGACTGTGTCTGCCTCCCGGACTGAAATTGGAAGTTGGTTCCATAAAAGAGGAGCTTGATAACTAAAGGCTCTGGCTCCCATTTTACATTTTAAGACTCTAGGAACTACAAGTAGCCCCGCATTTAGTGAGTGCAGCTCTCTGGTGGGGCGATACGGTACTACAAGCTCTTTAAGATATGATGGTGCATCACCAATTAAGGCTTTGTAGGTTAAGAGAAGAATTTTAAAAGTGATTCAAGAATCACTTTTAAAATTCCGATCATCATCATTATCTTCATCACCAGTGTCTAGAATTGATCTGGCTGCTGATCGGGGCAGAGTTCCAATACTTAATCATCACATATCACCGATAAATAGTAAACAAATGTATTTTCCGTGTTTCTTGATTGGAATCTGATTTGCAATTATCACTACACATGGCTTTAGCTTATCTTCAGGTCCAGTTCCATTTGCTCTCAGTACCTTTTGTGTTTGAAGGACACTCGAGGAGAGGGTCTTTGTCGGCCATTGAGGACGACCCGGAGGTATACATCAGATCTTCTCTGACCCCAACACCTTTAAATGTGATCGAAACACTGAAGACCCCGCCCTTTTAGGCGTGTTAGCTGTGCACCATTCAAGGACCAGTTACTGTGTGGATAGTTTTCTACCTGCTCCTTAAACTAACTGAATGTACACACTATAAGCATTCGGCTGTGCATAATAATGCAAATTGAGCTGAGCCTCATTCGCCCCAAGTATTCGCCCGACACGAGTTGCAAAAGCCAATCAGCGTTGAGATGCTCTGCCGTTGGTGAATCTAACTGGCTGCTGCTTCTGCTCTATTAGCGCTGGAAGCGGCTGTTATTGAGACGTAGTCGGTGAAAGTCACCGAGCTGTGTGAGTCTACCTGATCCGATGTGAGGTTCTGGGACAGGGATGTCGTATGTGAACAGATTGTAAAGCTCTCTGAGGCAAATTTGTAATTTGTGATATTGGGCTTTACAAAATAAACTGAATTTAATTGAAACACGAGGGTGTTGGATGTTCCGACGTTTATGGGACGTCAACAAGTACAAATCAGGGCTCTCAAATCTCACGCATTGAGCGTGAGACTCACGCATTTCGGTCTTAACTCCCGCACTCCCGCCACACATCGTATTTCTCACGCTTGAAATCTCGGCTATTTAATGTTTTAATGTGCCGCAGCGTGGAAGAATCAAACACTCACCGTGGGTCACTTTCCTATCGCTGGTCATGTAATGTCACGCTTGCCTGTCTTTAAAACTTGAGAGCCCTATCTAAATAGTGGTTATTTTTTCGATGGCGGATGGTGGAAACGGTTTCCATGTAGTAAAACCACAGAGATAAGCCACGCCCGAAGTGCGAATGAAGCCAATATAGTCAGGGGAATAAACTTGCGCGACTAAAGCGTTAAGAATAAACTCAACGTATTTTGGTGTGAGCGCAGCATGAGGCATACAAGAGTCTTTGAGCCTTTGCCACACGGCGGAATTCACTCCAGGCACCCGGTCGCCTCTTGACGAGGATTTGGGATCTGGTCTTCATCTTATCATCTCTGGCACCGCAGTCTCACCTACTCAGACCTGTAATCACCGAGGCGCGCAGCCACAACGCATCTGAACCGTGTTGTGAGTAGATAGCACTCCAGGGGATCGAGACGGCTATCACGAGCTCCGCGGGGCCCGCTGCGGTGCGATGATAATCAAACCATCTAATCAAGCAGGTCTTTTTTGGAGATGTGACATTAAATGATCCAGGTAAGTGCACGAGCGATGTGGGAGCTGCCGAGAGAGGAAGAGCTGCGACTGTGTGGGCGTGGTGCAAAAGACGGCAGCCACGGAGACTGAAGGTAAGGCTCGAGGTCTTTGTCAGACCAAAATGTGAAATCACACGTCAATGAAAAGTTTTAGCTCTATCTATCTCTAGAATATGTGTTTCACTTTGCAGTGTTTTTTTTGAGGGGGGTTTTGCAGCTGTTTTTGACTAGTTAATAATGAACCGACCAATTAAAAACAATGACCGTTGCTCACACGATCAATAGGTTGTTGTCGCACGTCGCCGTCATTATCTTTGTACCGTCCCACAACAATATGGATATTGATATTTGAAAATTAGTGTCCTCTTTGACGAACAAAGAAAATATTCTGAAGACAACAACCAAGGAAAACTTTTTTAATAAAGCAGCAGAGAGTTCTTTGAATGTCGTGAAAATGTTTTGAAGACGGCAACAAATATCTTTTATGAATATTGTAAATGTTAGCGTCTGGCTTTTAGAGCCAATACCGAATGTCGTGTGGAGCCCTGGAGGTATTTAGCCTGCCCATAATAAACTGACCATGAGGTCTTGTATTGGCCATTTATTATATCACAATGAACATTGCATTCTATCCAGTTGTGAACGATGGAAGTCGGTGCAATGAAGCCCAGCATTCACAGTCTCACTCTCATTCTTCATGGGAAATAGGATGTTTTTTTGAATTACTTTTCTACCTCGTCTCGTACATTTGGGATAACAAGCCCATCTCCACTGTGCCGAGTTGAATGTGGGTTTATTGTAGTGAGGAGAATTTATGGATTAATGATAGTGTGACTATGCAAAGCGTACATTTCTGGTGTAATGCAAGTGGTGGCCATGGCGTGAAGGGTTTGAAAAGGCCTTTAGCATTGGGCTAACAATTGGTTGAAAGTTAGGCTTCTCCATGCCTAATGCAAATCAGAAGGTTCTTTTTTCAACCTCTGAAACCAAACAGTTTCTTATTAAATGCAGGCTGATATTAAGGGCATGCCAATGATTTTAGATATATAGTTCCATAACCATAAAGATAACTCTCAGGAAGTCTGTGTCAATTTCAGAAGTTCTACTATTTTACAACCCTTAGCAATTTGAAGGTATTGGAATACCGAAAGTGTTGTAATGTTCTCTCACACACTTCTATATAGATCCATGAAAAATTAGATTTTTTTCAAGATATTCTTTCATGTAAAAAGTTAGAAACGCTGCACTATCACTCCTGGGGAGAAGATATCGGTATATTTGACATTATATATCCAAATCCATTTACGTTTTTTAAATGAATAATCTATTAAAGCAGCACCTTACTCTTTTTCGGAAGCGTACTTGCATTTGATAATTTTACATAAATCTGGTGAAACCTGGCAAAAGCCATAATGAAACCTGCCAACCTTAAAATGTATGTAAATATACATATATTGACAGGTGTATTGCATCTGCATGGGTCCTGTTTCCCACAAAAGTATTGTAGTATTCTCTCACACACGTTACTCACTTACACACACACACACACACGGTGGAAAAGATCTGACTAATTATATTTATATCTATAAATGAAGAAGATATTCTCTCATGGAAAAAGTCAAAGCTGAGGTGTGAGATGTTCTTTCCTTTACTTAAAAAGAATTGTGATAGTAAAAAATGAATAGGATTTGGTTAACAAAAGCACTTTCAAACACCAAGCAGCAGTATGTTGAAATGCTATAAATTGTCCTTGATGTAATCAAGGTGTGATTTTTGTGATATGGTGTTGCTCTTATTTTAGAATAACGACATGCAACGAAGTCTCAAGATTGACATTGTTACTTTACGGCCACGACTTTGTTACCCAGCAGGTATAAACCACACTCCATTCACACTCCCAGTTCTATATTTATACTGGGGAACGTCTACAGCTATTAATCTGATCCCAGTGCAGCAGGTGAGCCAGATCGGAGCCGCGAGCGACGGAGCGCTGACAAGTTTTCGGATGCCGACCCCTGGAAGTTACCCTCCACAAAATGCTACCGGGAATGTTTCATTGGATCAGTGGCAGGTTTGCATCAAATATGCTCCAAACATTTGCGATGGCCCTTTTTTTCATCAAGATAAGCATCACAACCAGAACACGCAACTATACCTCCCCACATTGCTCTAGCATTAAGTTCTAAATAGACCCATACAAAATATTGATTGTTTAATGTTGGTAAGCCGAGGCAACTGGGCTGTATACATACTTTGCAAACACATCAATGAGGTTAATATCGTTAACAACAAAGCTACTCGCACAACTACGACCGGCAGCAGAATACTCTCATCTCTCTCTCCCTTGGCCGTCCTGGTTCCCAAGCAGAGGAGAGACGACTTCCTCCCTTTTATCCAGGTTTGTTGGAACTGTGTTGGAACCAGTGTATTATTAATATTTGATATGCCCTTTAGCAGCACCTAGTGGCGCTCTTAAATATCTGGACGAAGTAAGCTAATCGTGAATACGCCGAGTAACCGAAAGCAACGTCCAGGAAGTTACTTTTGCCCATGAACTCACACAGTGAGAATCTGTTTACAATCTGCGCATTCCTCGCCTTAAAGTCCACTAAATTGGCTTCATCCGTAAATCATCCACTGTTTAAATCTATATTAACATAGCCTAATATTTCTTTGGTTTGAATACAATATTGCCGATTGTTTGGTTACTGTCAACTGCATAAGTATGTGTTATTGTCCCTAAAAAGGAATGTGTTTTGTGCTTTTTTTCTGTTTAAAAAAAAAAAAAAAAAATCAATTTTTTTCCATCAAACCTGTCAAATAAAACAACTTACTGTTCTTTGGAAAATACGGTGCTGGAGAATGTATTATCAAGCTGGCTATTAAGACAAAGAATAGTTTTTTTTACAACGACCTTTAGTGATAACAGTACACCCACTAAATGCACCATTTCCATGTATTTACCCACTTATTCACAACCACAATGGGTGGTTTTTTTTACGCACTTGATGCCGCAAAACAAAATGTGGAACCCTCTCGCGCTTGTCTTCGCCACTATACTACATATAGAAAAAATACTTTTGACTTAAGGTCTCATAGGGTCATCAGACCCAATGAGACGTCATAGATCCTATCTGCCTGATGGATCATCGAGGTCTGGATCGTAGAATATGCCTAATACCAACTATTCATACACTGTCATATTCATTGAATGTTTTTTTAACTCTAACTCTGTCCTTCTGTACAGATGACATCTATTACACCTGTCCATCTTGGAGAGGGATCCTCCTCTGTTGCTCTCCTGAAGGTTTCTGAAAGGTTGTTTGGGAGTTTTTCCTGATCTGATGTAAGCTTTTGGGACAGGGATGTCCATGTGTACAGATTGTAAAGCACTCTGAGACCAATCTCTAATTTGTGAAAATGGGCTATACAAATAAACTGAATTGAATTATACCTTTTTTACTGGCATCTAACAAAAAAACATTGAGTTTCAAAAGTGCAAACAAGTCAATTTATTTACGAGTTTAGGACTCAATCCAATCCTGGTGAAATCACTTCGATGTTATCCCAATGAGAATGACAGCACATATGGCTCGCCGTGCTTCCATCAGCAACGCCGTCCTCGGTACTAGGTCAAGCAGGTCCCTCCTCCCGCCGTTCTTGTCCTATTGCCTTCACCCATGCTTCACTTTGATCCCCCCCCCACCCTCTCTCACTCTCTGCAATATTGCCTCTCAGGAAGCCTTGTGATTAGGGAGGTGAAGCATTAGCGGTCATCTTAGTGCCAGATAAAACGATTTTAATTAAGATATTTGTGTACAGTTTCGATTAAGCAGGTCTGGTTAATTAAAGTCCAGGTTATTTTTAAGCAGCTAATTAAATCTAATTTCAAAAGAGGCGGGATATATTTGAGGGCCGATAAGAATTGCCAATATCGTTATTTACAGAGTTGAATGTTTACTTCATTTAAATGACATTTGGAGGTTCAAACGCTAATCCTAACACAAACATGCTGATCGCCTTCAACAAATATACATCATGTTTTGGGTTTTTTTAAACATTAAATCCCCCCTACATGTATGTGCAGCTGGAGGTTTCCTATAGAAACACAATTCCCAATGCTGGAAACGATAATTCCCTGATGAGTGATGGATTTGATCGTGGGCAGGGATGCATTTCGAGTATCTAAATATGCAAAACGCAACAAAGTAAAAAATAAACAGTCAAAAAGACAAGTCTCGCCTCTGCTGTAATGATGTTGTTTCTCAGTGAGCACATGAAGATGAAGTTATAATATATGAGGTGAGGAAGTGTTTTATTATTTGCCGGCAGGAAATGTAGCGCCCGGAAATTTAGTGGCGCACAGAAATTAATCACGACGGCGACGGGAGATTTTTGTCTGTGAATCAAGGTCGTTATTGGATTTCAGAAACAAAAGACTGCATAGAAGTCATAAATTCGATTACATCCTAACTACTCTCAGAGATTGTGCTTTTTCCAGTTTCTCTCTGTGTGTGTGCGTGTGCTAGGTTTTCATTAAAGGACTATCTTATAGATTAACTCATCTTCTCTCCTCGAGGGGATTTTTACCCCCCCCCCACACACACACAGAGAAAGCTTGCGCTGAGGGGCTAGTCATGCTGAGTGATTAGTCATATGTTGATCTTTCTGTCTGACCAAGTTTGAATCCTTATCACAGCCCCAAATTACAATGTTTGCCCAAAAAAGCTTTACAGTATGTATAGAGTACAATGTCTTCAGTCCCTGGACCGTCGAATCGATACATGAACCCCTCTTCTCAGAAAATCCTTTTGAAATTGGACAGAAAAGGACGAAACCTCAGATGAGGAGGGATCCTTCCCTCAGGATCAGCAGAAGTGTGATAGATGTCATAAAAATGACAATATTGTAGAGGACTCTCCAGGTACTTTGGCAACCCGGGGGATGTGGAGGTGAGATTCTGAATAAAATCAGGAGACTCAAAGACGTAGTGCAAAATTCAATTTCAATTAATTTTATTTGTATAGCCCAGTTTCACAAATTACAAATTTGTCTCAAAGTGCTTTACAATCTGTACACATAGACATCCCTGCCCCAGAACCTCACATCGGATCAGGAAAAACTCCCAAATAACCCTTCAGGGGGAAAAAAGGGAAGAAACCTTCAGGAGAGCAACAGAGGAGGATCCCTCTCCAGGATGGACAGATGCAATGGATGTAATGTGTACAGAAGGACATATTTAGAGTTAAAATACATTCAAGGAATCTGACAGAGTTTATCAATAGTTCATATTTAGGCATATTTCACGATGGAGAGTTTGGAGACCTCCCGAGTGGAGGACTGGGCGGAGTCCCAGTAGGGCAGTGGCACAGCTGGTGTCAGGAACTCACGATCCAACCATCGATGTCCATCAGCAGATGGGATCTATGCCGTCTCATAGATGACCCCATGAGACGTGAAGTCAGAAGGACTCCGGGGAGAAAGCAGAGCTAGTCATGTGTGATGGAGAGAAGAAGATCCATCCATAAGAGAAAGAAAAGAGGGGAGAGGTGCTCAGTGAATCCTAAACGTCCCCAGCAGCTATACGCCTATACCAGCATATCCAGGGTCTGGACCAGGGCAAACCTGATTCAGCCCTAACTATAAGCTCTGTCAAAGAGGAAAGTCTTAAGTCTACTCTTGAATGTGGTGACTGTGTCTGCCTCCCGGACTGAAATTGGAAGTTGGTTCCATAAAAGAGGAGCTTGATAACTAAAGGCTCTGGCTCCCATTTTACATTTTAAGACTCTCGGAACTACAAGTAGCCCCGCATTTAGTGAGCGCAGCTCTCTGGTCGGGCGATACGGTACTACAAGCTCTATAAGATATGATGGTGCATCACCAATTAAGGCTTTGTAAGTTTAGAGAATAATTTTAAAAGTGATTCTTGATTTTACAGGGAGCCAGTGCAGAGCAGCTAGTGCAGGAGTAATGTGATCTCTTTTCTTAGTTTTATTGAGAATACGAGCTGCAGCATTCTGGATCAACTGGAGGGACCTAAGAGACTTATTAGTGCAGCCTGATAATAAGGAGTTGCAGTAATCCAGTCTCGAAGTAACGAACGCGTGAACCAATTTCTCTGCATCTTTTTGAGACAAGATGTGCCTGATTTTTGAAATATTACGTAGATGGAAGAACGCAGTCCTTGAGATTTGCTTTATGTGGGAGTTAAAGGATAAGTCCCGATCAAAGATAACGCCGAGATTCTTTACAGTGGTGTTGGATGCCAGAGTAATGCCATCTACAGAAATCACATCACCAGATAATTGATCTCTGAGGTGCTCAGGGCCGAGTAGAATTACTTCGGTTTTGTCTGAGTTTAACATCAAGAAGTTGCCGGTCATCCATGTTTTTATGTCACTAAGACATGCTTGAATTTTAGTGAGTTGGTTAGTCTCCTCTGGTTTTATCGATAGATATAGTTGAGTATCATCTGCATAACAATGAAAGTTTATAGAGTGTTTCCTGATAATATTGCCCAAAGGAAGCATGTATAAGGTAAATAGAATTGGTCCAAGCACAGAACCTTGTGGAACTCCGTGACTAACGTCGGTGGTCATCGAGGCTTCATCGTTTACAAATACAAACTGAGATCGATCTGATAAATAGGATTTAAACCAATTTAGTGCAGTGCCTGAAATGCCGATCGACTGCTCCAGTCTCTGTAATAGGATGTTGTGGTCAATGGTGTCGAATGCAGCACTAAGGTCTAACAAGACCATTACAGAGATGAGTCCTTTATCTGCTGCCATTAAGAGGTATAAAGGGTCTTCTAATAAAACGTATAGGAAAAGGGGGGGACTGGGCATCTAACAGCAACAAAGGATTCTTCCCGGTCGGGGTCTTTGGTCTCACACTTGCTGTGAGACGGTTTGTAGCTCCTGTATGGGCAGAGCAGAGGAGAGAGGGTCCAGTTACCTCCGGTCTGTTGCGACTCCTCTCCTGAGGTTCCAACGCTCCTTCTCCTATCCTCTTCAGGTAGCTCCCCCCTGATGCCTTCCAGTGGAGGGAAGACCCTCCATCTCTTGTTAGCTGATGGGCTGCAGGTGTGACCACTCCCATGTACCAATTGGCTGTAGCACCTGCACTGGGAAGTACGCTCCGTGGATCACTTCCCCCAACCTGAGCTTTGGGATCCGCCTCCGATGCCCTGTTTGCTCGGCTTTTCCCCCTGGTCTGCCACAGTACACATAATTCACAGGACGAGTAGGGAGGCTTATGATACCAGCTCTTAAAGGGACCCTGTCACCTATTTCGTAAGACACCCTACGAGTCCTGTGAATGATATGCTAAAAGCAGAGTCCCCTACAACCGGTCCGCGGCTCACTTGGTACCGGGCCGCGGGAAAAAAAGTTGTAATTGTTTAGTTTTTTTAAACAGTCGGAAAAATATTTTATTTTGAAAAAGGACCGGATACACCCGTGTGTACGTCTGAGCTGCGTTCAGGAGTCTAAATTCCTCGGCTCGCGCGCGCGACAGAGCTCCACACACGGGTGAGCTCAGAATTCTAGTCAGAATATGAGTCTGATACCGCTCTGTTGGGCTGTGATCATGGGGCGTGTTTCAACCAACCAGGAAAGAAAAAGCCTCTTCGCTCAATTGGATTGAGCTACAACAAAACAGAGCAACGTAGTATGTGACGTATTTTAAGCGACACATAGTTTTCGATCTACAAACACCTTGATCGCGTTTCTTTGTTCCTCTTTCAAAATGAATGCGCTGTCGAGGTCTTCTAAAACAGACTCAATGGCAGAATCTACACATCTTAGCTCTCCAGCGGTAGCCACTTTTGGTGTAAACAAATTCAAATCAAGCGCCTTTTTATGACATGGTTGGTTACGTTGCTGTTGAGCATATGTCCGTCATCGTATAAAGCCCGCCCTGACAATTTGATTGGTCCGGTCAATTTCTGACTGGAGATAATTTCTCCCCAATGGAGCAATGCCAGACCCAACTTCCCGACCAAACATGTTGAGGGCGGGGCTAAGTTTGGTCTGGTATCCAGGCTAAGTAGTAGCACCAATAATAGAAGAATAATGGAAACAGGATGACGACTAATAACAATATTAACAGCAGAAATGTGTATGATAGAATACATCTATGGCACTGTCTGTTTTAGCTGAAGCAGGTGGTGGGAGGGGTAGCTTACACAGATAACATTTGGAAAGTCGCACTGTTGACTTATTTGAACCCCATTGGAGTTAGCATAAAGCCAGACAGGACGTTGGCTGGAAGAAAGACTGGTGCGAAGGTAGGTGAGGCCTTTTTGGCTGGCTCATCATTTGTTGTCAGAGAGAAAGAATGTACGATTTGTGTGACGTTTTGCTTTCTATGGAAGATAAATAGAAAAATAACAATGACACTTTTTCTGGAGCTACTCAGCCTGACCTGATGCTAATTGCTTTCAACCCCTCAAAGTTGGGGTCTTGATTTCCTCCCTTTGTTGACCTTTTTGCTGTCTTCCTCCTTTGCTCCTGCACTCAAAAAAAATTACTTGTAGGATTTACTTAATAAAATCCTCGTAACAATTTGCACTAACACTAACTAAGTAACTTTTACTGTTGAAGGATTGAGTAAATCCTACTAGACAGGGTTAAGTATAGCGTACTTAATTTTAGACAAAATAACCATAAAAATACTAAGTAACTTACTTAATTATGCTTAAGCATAAGTAATATTTATTTAGCTAATTAAGTAAAGTCTACTTAACTTTTTCACAAACAGGAATTTCAATGTTATGAAATTATTAAGTAAAATCTATCATTTAGAGCTAAGTAGATTTTATTATACTTTTTCATTTGCAATTACTTAGTTGTATCATATCACTTATTATAATTATGTATATTTTCTTAATACGCTATTGATAAATGTTAATCTTTATACATCACAAATCACAGCCACAATGCAATTCAAATCCTTTATTTTGCCAACAAATAAAACATTACATTTTATAAAAACTCTTGTTTTTCTAAAACAAAAAATTCAGTGTCAAAAAATTCACACTAAGGATTTACACTTGTTTAACGCAATGCTGGTGGGTAAGCAAGGTTCATGGCGTAAACAAGCCCCATAAGCAACATGCACGCTTTGGCAGTACTTCACGACAGGATTTAGGGTGGACCCAAACGCACGCATGCTTTAGTAAAAGTCTTGTCAGGAACGAAAGAGAATGAATCAACGCACACAGTGGCACGCTCAAGGGCTTGGTTCGAGAACACAAGAAAATCTGGCAGAGGACAAGTGGAAGTGAGGGAGCTAAATAGTGAGGGACTAACAAGGGGAGGGGCTGCAGGTGAGAAGAGCGTGAGGAACAGGTGAAGGGATTGAGGGACTAACGAGGGAGTGAATGCAGATCGTGCGCGTCGATTGAGTCAAAAGCGATAGACGTTTTGATTAATTAAAATGTACTTACCTTTTTCAGTTTATGTTCAGTTATTATAAAACATGTAAACAGTATGAGAAATTGGGGAGTAACATTTACTCTTCCCGGAGAGTTAATTTATTGTATGTTTTGATTAATTCAAATGTACTTAGCTTTTTCAGTTTATGTTCAGTTATTATAAAACATCTAAACAGTGAGAAATTAGGGAGTAACATTTACTCTTCCCGCAGAGTTAATTTGTTGTATGATTAAAATGTGTAACTTTTACTTAAAGTCTAGTAATCAGTGAAATGTATTAATACAATGTAGAATATATGCCAATTAATTAAGTAGAATTTACAACACCAACAAATCATGTTTTTGAGTGTGTCATCCCTCGGATCCCCAAAACCCGCCAGCGGAATAGAAAAGCATTTTTAGATTGTAAACATTTTAAAATAATTGCATATACATCTAGCACGTGGAGACTTCACCTTTCCCTGCAACATTAGCCCGGTGGTGTCGTGGCTAGCCCTGTCACCTCACAGCAAAAGGAGCCCGGTCTGGGTGACGTTTGCATGTTCTCCCCGTGGCAGTCCTCTGGGGTTCTCCGGCCTCCTCCCACAAGACAAGCAGCTCAGTTTAAATTGGCCGTAGGTGTGAATGTGATTGTGAATGGTTGTCTGAATATGTGCCCTGAGATAAAAATGCAAATAGGATAAGCGCTTTGGATAATGAAATGTACTTGAAATAAAATGTACACTTTTATTGATCCCCGTGGGGAGATATTTCTCTGCATTTGACCCATCCTTGGTTATTAAGGAGCAGTGGGCTGCAGTGAAGCGCCCGGCGGTAAAGTGTCTTGCTCAAGGACACTTCACCATGCAACTAATAGGGAGAGCGGGGATGGAACCGGGTACCTTGAGGTTACGGGAAGACCACATGAGCTACAGCCGACGCCAAAGCTACAAACTTATGGCGTGACAACTGCTTTATCCTGCATATAAGATCCGTTTAAGTTATCTCTGCTTTCTAGCCACGATTGTGTTGTTTCCATAGAGATGCAGGACTAATATACTGCAAGGTAAATCCAGGCCACAGAGAGTGAAATGTGACAGGAAGGAGAAAAAAACGTGATGAAAAACTGCTTTCTGGTTCCGAGGGTTTTAATCACAGCCACTAAATGTTCTCTATACGCTGGTAGTTCGCTTTAAATGCAAACATATAAAAATATCCCCTGAATAATCTGCAAATCTGCAAGGTAACAGGTTCAATGCTGCTGTTTAAACTCAGAATCCCGCTGCTGTGGCGTCCATGAAGCAAGCTACTGTTGAGACACTGGCACAGGCTTCATCAAGTCCTCCTGCTGTGGCCTCGGTTTAAAAGAGCTCCTACACAACAACTAATTTGAAACTAATGAGAAGAAGAGAAGCAGGACTATTAAAGGCCATTGATTGAGGAGCAGCCAGGGCCATAATAGTTACCGCTGTGTCCTGTACATTATGGAGCCCGGCTTTTACTGTTAGCCACCCGACTTTTACCGTTAGCTACCCGCTTTCTGCTAAAGGAGCACAAGAAAAAAATGGAAACAAGTTGCCTGCAAGCAGATCAAAGCTGACACAAAGTAGCAATCGAGGGCGTCTGTCGCGCGGTAACTCAACAGCATGTTTATTTACAGCCGAGCGTTAGCATACGAAGCAGAGGGGAGAAAAATAGATCTGTTTAGCAGATGACAGCTTCCATCAATCAGGTTTGAATCCTGGAAGGTTGAGACACTGGAGGGATCAAACACGCCTCCCCGTCTGTCACCCCTCCCCCCGTCACTTGACTCTTACCAGGCGGTGAGCGTTCACCCCTCTCCACCCCTTCTCTGGGGAAAGGGGCTGCGTTTCCACCACGGCACACGCATTCTTAAACAATTCAGAGGACAACATCTCACATGGGAGAAGTGAAGGTACGTGATGTAAGGAAAGAAGAAAACATGCTAGAGACACAATTCCAGAATACAGTATTGCCAATGTGTGTGTGTGTGTGTGTGTGTGTGTGTGTGTGTGTGTGTGTAGGATTCATAAAACCTTTCGTATACCTGACATTTTTTAGATTAGATTAGATTCAACTTTATTGTCATTACACATGTACAAATACAGAGCAACGGAATGCAGTTTGGCATCTAACCAGAAGTGCAACATAAAGTAGCATAATAAATATAAAATCTACGGATTATCGTGAATAAATAAAGCGCTATACAAGAGGGCGGCTTAAGGCCTATATGGTACTATTGGTAATAAGTTTTAGACAACTCCAAATTAAACTGTAAATGTGCGCAGGTGGATCCGCCTCACCTTCACCCACTACATGGCCATATTTAACCATAAATGGTCATTCATGAAAAGCACCTCATGACTGTTTATGCATAGAAATGAGGGGCTGATCAGTCCACTGAGAGAAAGAACACTGGTTCCCCCCTATTTCCATTTCTTCTATTTTGGCTCTCGGTGAAGGCGGTCACATTTTTCTCTCCCTCTCCTCCCCATGACCTTCCCTCCCTGCTTGGCTCCTCTCGTCAGGTCTTGTCTTGTCTTATACTTGGGACTCTCTCCGCATCGCTCTTCGAACTAAAAACCATGGATGTGATCAACTGGTCACCCAACGCAATTGACACCATCTTCCTCGTCATTGACGAGAAGCTCGGGTTCGGGGGAACCTGCCGGGACGTCTGCAGCTGGTGACACGATGGACGCGTGTCGTGTGCCTAGCTGCCCTTTCCGTGGAGGACGTAGAAGACATCTGCCTATTCGGAACTATGATTACAGGATTTCAGTTGTTTGGATTTGGCGCTGCCCTGGCTTATCGGAAATTAAGGAAACGGTTACAGCTGCTCAAAGCCCCCTAAAGCTGCCCGATCGATTTGGAAACCTATTGGAGAATGGGAAGAAAATGGAGGGAAAGTTGTTGCGCAAATTGAATGCAGTTACTGGAAGACCAAACAATCCCAACCTTATCTGCTTTCGGCTCCCTCAACCAGAACGGCCTGGACCAAGGCCGGTACTGGAACAACACCTCCCCTGAAGATCGCTGAAGTGAGAATCTCTCATTCCCTTTCCCCTCTCCACAGACACCTGTTGTCTCCCCAGGACCTTTCAAGGTTATCTCTATAGCAACTACCATCTTGGGACTGAGAACTCTGTCTGTTGTGGCCTGGGAGAGGACGACAAACCAGGCCACTCACACACAAACTTTCAACACACTGATATAATAATAATAATAATAATTTCGATTTGTATAGCGCTTTTCTCAGTACTCAAAGACGCTTACAGGGAACAAGAGACGAACAGAACAAACAAGAAGAAAGCAGACAAGACGAACAAACGAACAGAAAATAAATATATAGAGAAAAACAACGGGGAAGCTGTGTGAGTCGTATCGGGGGCAGGGGTTAGCAGGCGAAAGCAAGTTGGAAAAGATGTGATTTGAGGGCTTGTTTAAATGAAGGTAGGGTGGGAGCCTGGCGGATGTGGATGGGGAGAGTGTTCCAGAGGGGAGGTGCAGCTGCCGAGAAGGCCCGGTCGCCCCAGGTCCGGCGCTTGGTCCTGATGACCTTCAGAGTGTTTTTGCCGGCGGACCTGAGGCAGCGTGTTGGAGCGTGGAGAGGGAGGAGATCTGAAAGATATGGGGGGGCCAGGTTATTTAGGGCTTTGTAAGTGAGCAGTAGGATCTTGAAGTCCATCCTGTATTTGACTGGGAGCCAGTGGAGTTGTTGTAGGACCGGGGTGATATGTTCGAAACGACGGGTGGAGGTGAGCAGACGGGCGGCAGAGTTCTGGACATATTGAAGTTTGTTGATGATTTTCTTGGGGGAGCCATAGAGGATGCTGTTGCAGTAGTCTAGTCTGGATGTAATGAGGGCGTGGATGAGGATTTCAGTGGTGGCAGGGGACAGGGAGGGCCGGAGGCGTGCAATGTTACGGAGATGAAAGAAGGCTGTTTTGGTGACGTGGTTGGCATGGGGGAGAAAAGAGAGGGTGGGGTCAAGGATGATGCCAAGGTTGCGGACCTGGGTGGAGGGGGTGACGATGGAGCCATCGATATTGAGAGTGATGGTTTGGGCGGAACGGGTGAGGGAGTCAGGGCCGATGATGAGTATTTCAGATTTATTGCAGTTGAGTTTGAGAAAGTTCAGTTGCATCCATGATTTTATTTCGGTTAGACAGGCGGTGAGAGTGGAGTTGGTGACTGAGGTGATGGTCTTGGATGAGAGGTAGAGTTGGGTGTCGTCGGCGTAACAGTGGAAATTGAGACCATGACGACGGATGATTTGACCAAGGGGAAGGATGTAGGTGATGAAGAGGAGGGGACCGAGCACAGACCCTTGAGGGACACCATGAAAGACAGGGGAGGTGGAGGATTTACAGTTGTTAATGGCAATGAATTGATGTTGGTCTGAGAGATATGAGGTGAACCAGGAGAGAGCGGGGCCAGTTATGCCAACGTCGTGATGGAATGGTTGATGGTGTCAAAGGCAGCGCTGAGGTCAAGGAGGATGAGGATGGTGAGGAAGCCAGAGTCAGCAGAGAGAAGTATATCGTTAGTGATTTTCAGTAAGGCGGTTTCAGTGCAGTGAAGGGAGCGGAAGCCGGATTGGAAAGGTTCGAAGAGATTATGGAGATTGAGGTGGGATTTTAATTGAGATGCAACGTGTCTTTCAAGGATTTTGGAAAGGAATGGGAGGTTGGAGATTGGACGGAAGTTGTTAGGGATGTTAGGGTCAAGACCAGGTTTTTTCAGCACGGGGGAGACAGCAGCGAGCTTAAGTGGGGGGGGTATAAGACCAGAGGAGAGTGAGGAGTTGATGATGTTTGTGATGAGAAGGGAGAGTGAGGGGAGGCAGGCCTTGACCAAGGAAGAGGGGATGGAGTCGAGGGCGCAGGTAGTGGTCTTCATGCTGGAGACAATGCTGGAGAGGTCAGTATCACTGATTGGACTGAAGGAAGAGAGTGAGTGGATTGAAGGTGGGGGAGGGTCATGTGGGGGGAGAGGTAGTGGAGGAGGAGGAGGAGGCAGCCAGCTGGTTGTGTATTTGGGTAATTTTGTTATTGAAGAACGATAGAAATGAGTTGCATTTGCTGGTGGTGAAGGAAGTGGTGATGGCGTCTATGGGTTTGAGGAGTTTGTTGATGGTGGAGAACAGCAATTTGGGGTTGTTGGAGCCGGATTGGATGATAGAAGAGTAGTGAGAGGAGCGGCGTTGAGGGCATCATTGTATTGTTGTAGGTGGAGTTTGAAGGCATCCAGGTGAACAGTGAGTCCAGTTTTTTTTGAAAGTCGTTCGAGTCGACGGCCCTGCTTTTTAAGTTGGCGGAGATGGTCAGTGTACCAGGGGGCGGAGGGGGTGAAGGAGACAAGCTTGGTTTTTTGGGGGGCGATGAGGTCAAGACAGGAGGAGAGTGCATGGTTGTAGTAATCGACCAGAGCAGTGGGGGAGGCGGTCGGAATAGGGGCAGAGGCAGAGACGATAGCAGACAAAGAGGAGGAGAGCGAGGGGAGGTTGATGGATTTGATGTTCCGGAATGTAATGATGGCACTCTGCTTCACAAGGGGGATGGGGATGTCAATGTCCAGGGTGATAGCCAGGTGGTCGGAGATGATGAGGTCAGTGCTGGTGAGATTGGAGATTGTAATGCCGGAGGTGCAGATCAGATCGAGTGTATGTCCTTTTTTATGGGTATGAAAGTCGACGTGTTGGGTGATGTTGAAATTGTTGAAGATGTCCAGGAGTTCTTTGGTGCTTGTGGAGTCAGGAGAGTCAACGTGAATGTTGAAGTCACCAAGTAGCAGGATGGATGGGGAAATGGCGCAGAGCTGCGTGAGGAATTCAGATAGTTCAGTGGGGAAAGCAGGGTTGGGTTTAGGGGGGCGATAAATGGCTGCAGTGACCAGGGTTTGGGACCAGACAGTTTAAAAGCAAGGTGTTCGAATGAGGATGGAGCCGGGATGGTTATTGCAAATGTGTTGATGTTATTGCGTATGATTGTGGCTATTCCACCACCACGCCCATGAAGGCGTGGCTTGTCAATGTATGAATATCCAGGGAGAGTGGTTTGATTTAGTGAAAAGTAATCTTGTGGTATTTGCCAGGTTTCGGTTAAACAGAGAAAGTCCAGGTTATTGTCCGTGATGAATTCGTTTAGTAAGAGGCCCTTGTTATTGATGGAACGGGTGTTGAACAGAGCAACCTTGAGGTGTGGGTGAATGTTTGCATGGTGGGATACTTTTGGTAGTGGGCGGAGCCAGGCAGCGCGCTCGTTCGGGGTGGTGTGGTGGGGACGTGGAATAGTTGCGGGGATGCGATGTGCGGACCAGAGTGAGGGGATGAAATGAGTGGAGCGATCAGGCATGGAGTAAATAAACTTTCTACGGGAGGCTCTGTGGATGTAACGGCAACGGCGGAGGAGTCCAAGTGCTGCGATGGCTGCAATGCACGGAGTAGCGGAGCGGTAGTTCAATTTGAGGAGTTGTGCGGACGAGTAGAGCAGAGTCATGACAGCCAGGGTGGTTGAAGTGGGCGTGGCAGGTGAGAGGCTGGCTCGTTGGTAGCCGGCGGCTAGCGGGAGACCGGCGGCCAGCAAGCTAAGTGTCCAGGGAGGAGGAGGGAGGGGGGAGAGCAGGAGAAGTGACCCGCACGAGCCGCAGTAGACAGGCCGTCGGAGCTGAACCGCTGGGACCGATGGCAGGAGGGTCCGGTAGGGAGCCAGCAAGACCGCCGGTAGCTGTCAGCTAGCGGGAGACAGACAGCTGTTTGCGGCAGTGGAGAGCAGGAGCGACAGGTAGCAAACAAACAAAACAAAACAGCCAACAAAACAAAAAAAATAGCGTGGGTGCGAATTGGGAGAGGGTAAAACAAAACAAAAACAAACAAAACAAAAAGCGGACCAGACGGAGCGGCGTTAAATTCGCCAGCGTCCCCCTCTGTAGACCGGAACTCTTGTCTCGCGACGATTCTCTTCGTCGCGAGACAACGCCGTCTGCGCCCGTGAAAAAGATATGCATTCACCACCCTCACCCCCATCCCACGCCTTCACCTGCTTCGTTCCCCCAGTGTGGCAAGACGGAGTCTGTGACTGTGACTGGCGCCGGCCTTGGTTGTGCTGGCTGCCGGTCCTGCCAGGCTGACTGCGCTGGTGACCTTCTGCCCTCCAATGGCTGGGCTTAGAAACCCAGTCTTTTGGTTCCCCTTCCCCCCCCCCTCCATGTTGCATGTCATGTTTAGATTGTATGTGCTTATGTGCTAAGGTGTTTTTCTTTTCTGCCCCCACACTGTACCCCTCTAGGGGCATAGGCCGAGGGTTGTCTTTTTTGATCCCCTCTCTCCCCTCATGTTATGCTGTATTCTTTCTAAAGGGGCGCCTATAGGCTGCCTCGGCGAACCCTGCCAAGACAAATTCCTCGTTTGTGTAAAAACTTACATGGCCAATAAAACTGATTCTGATTTACCCACACCGGAATAGTCCTAACAGTGTGAACAGACAGCCCTAACGGCCCTAACGGTACTGGCAGTGCCATCATCTGTGTATTATTTTCATGTTAATAGGAATCAGAATGATTGGTTCAAAAATACGGTATGAAAATGGTATCTTCAATACTAAATATATTTGAAGAAAAGGATGTTGGATAGACAAACACTATTTATTCATGTATTTATGTTTACCTTCGCAATGAAAATGCGGAAGGTAATGTTTTGATCTCTGCGTGTTATTTGCCTAAGTAAAAAAGTATTAAACCGAATCGCATGAAATTCTGTGGGATGATTGGTTACCAATTGATTAGATTCTGGGATCGATCGGTTCAAAGGTCAAGGACAAGGTCATGAAAAGGTCAAAATCTTCTTTTTACCATAGGTACATTTTTATCCATTTGGCATGCAACTAATGCCAAAATGTTCATAATGCAATGCCCAATCTTGTGATATGCGAAGGTATGTACTCTACCGAGTGCCCGTTCTAGTTTCTTACGTTATGATAAACAGGATATGGAGACTTTGATCTTTACATAAACCTTATGTGCAGGTGGTGCAGATTTGCCAGGTGAGATGAGTGAAGGAGGCAGTGTGACGGTCACCATGGTGACTACAGTGAGCACAGATACTCTCATGAGATCTGTTTACAGTTTGTCTGTGTTCAGTATTCTGGATATTTCCCTGTGGGATAAACCATGAATGAAACAATAAAGTTGTGTTCACTGCAGCCGTTTTACTCACAAAAGACTTTACAGTATTTGACAGATGATAATTTAATCATCTGATCCACAAGCTGACCACGAGTGTCGGAAGGCCGGCCGGCTGCGCTGCAGAAATATGAAGCAAGATTTGATTATTTTACAAAAGAAAGGTGCTTATGAAACAGCTATGGCTCTCGATACAAGCGTCACTAACACTGCTGATTTGACTCCTGATGATAAAGAGGTTTTATAAGTGCAAATAACGGGGGAAATTAAGTATATCTAAATGTGATCATTATACATGTAATTATGCCTCTAACATTTCATTTATACAGTCTGGCTTCATTTCACCACCATCTGCTTCTCCAAACTGTCCATACGCATGGGTCAGAGTTTCACAGGTGTGCACACACACACATGTTATATAATATATATATATATATATATATATATATATATATATATATATATATATATATATATATATATATATATATATATATATATATTCAGACCACCAGCAAAAGCTGAAGCTTCTTTGTTAGTTTTGAATTGCGGTTGGTATTCAAAATGTTGCAATACTACAAACTAGCGATGCTGTTTTTTTTCTTCATTCTACTATAAATAAATTACCCACTCAGCTAGAACCTCACCATTTTCGATCTTTTTTAGGAGAGCATAAACGAGAATAACTGCCCACCCCTCCTCAACAATACCCAGAAAGCCCCTCGCTGCAACTATAATTATGTCGATTTCCCTTAAATGTATTTTCTATTCCACAAGAAATGCTCATTCAAAGAAGCACATTTCATGCTTCCTGTCTCACACAACGCTTCTATCTTTTCTTAGCTTTGGTTGTGATTATTCTCTTTGGACATTTAGTCTCCCCTGCTGCTTATTTGCAAAGTAAACAGTGTCTTACAGTGTAAACAGTTCTTTCTCACTGTCTCTATTTAATACATGGCAAAATGACACAAAAAACGCAATCACGGAAGTATAAATGGGAAGAACAACAGATTTAGTCTCAAACGGCTCTTGATTGACTTTGTCAAACCTGTAACCCCTTCTAAAGCTTTTCTTGACCCCTTTACACTCTTTAAACCTCTTTACATCCACTCTGCATGAGTCTCAAATAGTGTTCTTGTTAATCCGAAAACGGGCCATTGGATCAAGGTATCCTCATACAACCATATACAACCATTCGTACATTCTTTTCAAAATGTCCTTCCAGGAGACTCGGTTAGGTTGAGGCAGTAGTTGGAAAACTACTCAAGGAGCTGGATGAATCGATAAAGATACCAATGGACAGCAGACAAGGGGTTGTGCACTCGTTGGCAAACCTAGCAATCGTGGAGAGGATCATAGTAAAAACACCATATAAAGCAAACGTCACGAAAGCTTGAAAGCATTTGGCGTTCAACTAATTGGGAAGAATCCCGCTTAGTTTGGCAAGATAGTCTTAAAACTTATAAGAAGGCCCTCCGTAATTCCAGAGCAGAATATTACTCATCAGTAATAGAGAAGAATAAGAACAACCCCAGGTTTCTCTTTAGCACTGTAGCCAGGCTGACAGAGAGTCACAGCTCTGTGGAGCCCAGTATTCCAATAGACCTCAGGAGTAATGACTTTATGAACTTCTTTAATGAGAACATTTTAACTATTAGGAAAAAGATTAATAATCTCTTGCCCTTAACCAGTGCCAATCTGTCTTCAAGTGGAATGGCTTTGGAAACCGCTGTATGTGCTGGTGTATATTTAGATGGCTTTTCTCCCATCAACCGTGACCAATTACCTTCAATGGTTTCTACTTCTAACACGTCTACCTGTCTCTTGGACCCTATTCCGACTATAGGCTGCTTAAAGACGTTTTGCTTTTAATTGGCAGCTCTCTTTTGGATATTATCAATGTGTCTTTGTTAACAGGCCACGTACCACATTCCTTCAAAGTAGCTGTAATTAAAACTCTCCTGAAGAAGCCCACTCTGGATCCAGAGGTGTTGGCCAACTACAGATCGATCTCTAACCTCCCCTTCCTCTCCAAGATCCTTGAGAAAGTTGTTGCAAATCAGTTGTGTGACTTTCTACATCAGAATAGTTTATTTGAAGAGTTTCAGTCATGATTTAGAAAACACCACAGCACAGAGACAGCACTGGTGAAGATTACGAATGACCTCTTAATGGCAGCAGATAAAGGACTCATCTCTGTAATGGTCCTGTTAGACCTTAGTGCTGCATTCGACACCATTGACCATGACATCCTATTACAGAGACTGGAGCAGTCGATTGGCATTTCAGGCACCGCACTAAGTTGGTTTAAATCCTATTTATCAGATCAATCTCAGTTTGTATTT
This sequence comes from Liparis tanakae, assembly GCA_036178185.1. NCBI lineage: Eukaryota > Metazoa > Chordata > Actinopteri > Perciformes > Liparidae > Liparis > Liparis tanakae. The sequence continues at coordinate 6,464,335 of CM070094.1, read as the reverse complement.
GTAAACAATGAAGCCTCGATGACCACCAACGTTAGTCACGGAGTTCCACAAGGTTCTGTGCTTGGACCAATTCTATTTACCTTATACATGCTTCCTTTGGGCAACATTATCAGGAAACACTCCATAAACTTTCATTGTTATGCAGATGATACTCAACTATATCTATCAATAAAACCAGAGGAGACCAACCAACTCACTAAAATTCAAGTACGTCTTAGTGACATAGAAATATGGATGACCGGCAACTTCTTGATGTTAAACTCAGACAAAACCGAAGTAATTCTACTGGGCCCTGAGCACCTCAGAAATCAATTATCTGGTGATGTGATTTCTGTAGATGGCATTACTCTAGCATCCAACATCACTGTAAAGAATCTCAGCGTTATCTTTGATCGGGACTTGTCCTTTAACTCCCACATAAAGCAAATCTCAAGGACTGCATTCTTCCATCTACTTAATATTTCAAAAATCAGGCACATCTTGTCTCAAAAAGATGCAGAAAAATTGGTTCACACGTTTGTTACTTCGAGACTGGATTACTGCAATTCCTTATTATCAGGCTGCACTAATAAGTCTCTTAGGTCCCTCCAGTTGATCCAGAATGCTGCAGCTCGGGTTCTCACTAAAACTAAGAAAAGAGATCACATTACTCCTGCACTAGCTGCTCTGCACTGGCTCCCTGTAAAATCAAGAATCACTTTTAAAATTCTTCTCTTAACCTTGTGGCAGACCAGGGGGAAAACCCGAGCAAACAGCGCATCGGAGGCGGATCCCAAAGCTCAGGTTGGGGGAAGTGATCCACGGGACGTACTTCCCAGTACAGGTGCTACAGCCAATTGGCACCTGGGAGTGGTCACACCTGCAGCCCGTCAGCTAACGAGGGAACGGAGAGTATATCTTCCCTCCACTGGAAGCCATCGGGGAGAGCTGCCTGAATAGGAAAGGAGAAGGAGCGTGGAACCTCAGGAGAGGAGTCGCGACAGACCAGAGGTAACTGGACCCTCTCACCTCTCCCCTCTGCTCTGCCCATCCAGGAGATACCAACCGTCTCACAGAAGGTGTGAGACTGAAGACCAAAGACCCCGACCGGGAAGAATCCTTTGTTTCCATTAGATGCCCATAACCCCCTTTTTCCTACACGTTTTATTAAAAGACCCTTTATTTTTGCACTGCGTCTCTGAGTCTCCTGATTTTATTCCGAATCTCACCTCCACATCCCCCGGGTTGCCACAACCTACAAAGCCTTAATTGGTGATGCACCATCATATCTTAAAGAGCTTGTAGTACCGTATCGCCCCACCAGAGAGCTGCGCTCACTAAATGCAGGGCTACTTGTAGTTCCTAGAGCAGGGGTGCTCAATACGTCGGTCGATCGCGGCGTAGTATTGTTAGATCGCATGACAGAAAAATGATTTGGCCCGCCCAGTCTCGCGTGCCGCTGGCTTGCGCTTTGAAAAAGTCACTAGCCCCCCCCCTCTTTTATGGAACCAACTTCCAATTTCAGTCCAGGAGGCAGACACAGTCACCACATTCAAGAGTAGACTTAAGACTTTCCTCTTTGACAGAGCTTATAGTTAGGGCTGAATCAGGTTTGCCCTGGTCCAGCCCCTGGATATGCTGGTATAGGCTTATAGTTGCTGGGGATGTTTAGGATGCACTGAGCACCTCTCTCCTCTTTTCTTTCTCCTATGGATGAATTTTCATCTTTCAATCACACATGACTAACTCTGCTTTCTCCCCGGATTCCTTTTGAATTCACGTCTCATGGGGTCATCAGACCCTATGAGACAGCATAGATCTGAGCACTCTGAGACAAATTAGTAATTTGTGAAACTGGGCTATACAAATAAACTGAATTGAAATATTTGATTTCCTAATTATTTTAATTGTGTGATTTCTTCAATGGAAAAAAGACACTACGCTTTGACGATAGCAAAGTTAACTGATAACATTTAGAACTATTGATGGATTACACTGGCATTTGGACTTTTTTGTTTGAGGTGGGAAGAAATAAATACATGTGTTCATATTAAATGATTAATCCTGTGCACAAACTTAAAGCTTGAGATTTATTTTTAAAGAAAAAAACATACTAATTGACCGTTAGCTAAATCCCGCCCAATTGCCTCTCCAACTCTCCGTTTAGGCACAGCACCAGAGGTAAGGGACCTGATGGGCCCTTAGTGATCATGAGGCGTCAAGGCCCTGAAGGATTAGCATTTTCTGTTTTCTGCTGATTTTTGGCTTTGTTCATATGTTTAAACGGCACTTTCCGACACACTGGAGGGACGCAACTGTAATTTACTAAGCGCGAGGCTGCCTACTGGCTGGGGTTAGCGTTAGCTTGTGTCGCTGACGAAGTAAAACTAACACTATAAGCTAATTCTGCCATGGCAGCATCACGTGACTGACACCGCTGCACAGCTGGTAGGAGAAACCTTGATGAATATCTCTCACATTAACAGAACGTTTGGAAACACATGTACTCTATGCAACATGTCCAGTATGTCCAAGGCCTGCTAATAACCTACTATTATGTGTAAGTTGCATATTTTTTGCAATAATTACATTCAGGGAGGAAACCATATGACGTAAAATGGTTGAGGAATGGGAGCAGAATTACGTCACCCTATTCTAGTTTGCGGTTGGAAACTGCTAATTATTTTCAATCAGTGGTGTGGCACAAACCACCACCCACCCGGAGCTCTCTCTCGCAATCCCAATTACCGTTGAAGCACGTGGCGGTCACTGACATGTGAAAGCAGAGCCATCGAGGGAGGGCGGCATGACCTCGAGGGCTGTTGACTGACGATTGTGTGTGTGTGTGTGTGTGTGTGTGTGTGTGTGTGTGTGTGTGTGTGTGTGTGTGTGTGTGTGTGTGTGTGTGTGTGTGTGTGTGTGTGTGTGTGTGTGTGTGTGTGTGTGTGTGTGTGTGTGTGTGTGTGTGTGTGTGTGTGTGTGTGTGTGTGTGTGTGTGTGTGTGTGTGTGTGTGTGTGTGTGTGTGTTCCACACCAACTTGCTGAACGTCAATTCCCGAAAACGCTTGTCTTTTTCAATAAATTCACGAGTCTGTAACCCGGCTCCCACAAATTGGATCAGAATCAGTGGCGGTTTCTTTCCTCCCGGCAGTGCCTAGAGCCCAGTATTTCACAGCAACCACTGTCAGTCACAGGGAGAGGAACAGAGGAACACCTTTTGGATGGGGGGGATTTGTTCCTGCTTTTAACTCTGCGTGTCTGTCTTCCCAGCACAAGCCCCCTTTTTGAAGTGGATTACCAGTAACTCCCTGAGTGAGGCCGCTTGCCAGTGTGTCATCAGTATTTGGATTGTCGCGTCCCTCTTACATCTGTTACCGTCGGCCTCACCCGCGATATGCCTCGCACATCTGGTGGCGTTGCCTCCAATGGCACGCTGATTTCTCACTGTAGGAGAGAGGGAGATTCTTTTTTGTTTTTAGAAAGATGAGGTGTGAAATGGAGAAGACATGACAGCACCGTGGGGGGGTATTTCATGAAATGGAATAAGAAAGCGAAAGAAAGTGTGCATTAAAACTTGGATGCACACCAAAAAGAAAGAAGAAAACTCGTGCTGAACATGAATACTGCAAGTTAGGAACCTGTGGATGTAGTTTTACTCGGTTTACTTTGTGGCAGTGCCAGACTCTGCACCGAGCTCGTGGGAATATGGGGAGTATTTGCGTTTTAAGCTGGCAACCCGTTGTGTTATTTTTCATCGTAGGTAAAATTTCAAAAGCTAGCTCCCTCCGAGTTCCAAATTCACGGATCAAGCGCTGCCCTTATCGAGACAGATTAGGTGACATCTGGTTTAAAATGTCACCCTACCTTCCAATAACACTTGTATCCATGTGGGACTTAAGCAGGCTTTCATCCAGTGTATCGCAAGCCGGAGATCCCCTGATGGGCCATCAAGGAGTTATTATACAGGGGGGTGTTGAATAAATGTGAGTTCTCTCGCCAGCAAGAGAGATAGTATGTGACTTACCATAAAAGGGAAGTTAGGAGTGATGGTACCTTTTTATAGGCATACAAGTTTTTCAGCAGAAAACCTGCGAACAGACATCCCGGGGGTTCACACCAACCAGCTGTTGATTAGCTGACAGTATAAGTCTATGACTCCTGACTGACATCCGGTATAGACGATGTGCTGCTGGTGAGGGAGCAGTACAGGTGAGACACCTACGAGCGCTTGGTCTTTGTGTCTGAACTCCCTATGTTTCCCATCACGCGGCCATTTGACCTGTTCATATACTGCAGGGCTCTCAAGTGTCACGCGTTGAGAGTGATAGTCACTCATTTCAGTCTTTAGTCACACACTCCCGCCACACATTGAATTTCTCACGCTCAAAAAAACCCTCTACGCTATTTAATGTTTCGTACCGCGCAAACATGACCTGGCTGCGCTGCCCTCATCATGGAGGAATCAAGCACGTCTCCCGAATCCCCTGGAGTTCTGCTGTGAGGTGTCACTTATCAGCCAATCAAACATATAGATATGTCACATGTCACTTTTGCCTGTCTTCAAAACTTGAGAGCCCCGATACTGTCTGAAGGCATCTGAATTAGAAAAGCCATAAACGTTCTTTAAAATACAATCTACTGTCTTTAGGCACCGGTTCGTTCCGTGTTCAGTACGTAACTTTTTAACCGGGCATATGAGCTTCCCAAATAAATGGGAAATAAGTTGGTCTCAAAAATATCCATTCAAGTTCCATGTAACACTCGGGAGTCATTACAGTTATTCTGATAGCTCTGAAAAAATGAGTACGGACGTACTGGATCGTGGGCTATGGCCCTCTTTGAGTCCCGGGTGGTTGATTGCATCCATTTCTGACCACTTTGGCTTACCTACTTAACTTAACTACTTCAGACCGCCTTCCATTGTACACATTGTTAGTGCAACCCAGGGGCTTTTGTAGGGGTGAGTTTACCTGTGCGCATAACAGCTGAGTGAGGCGCGAGTCTGCATTAGACCGCAGTTGTTAACCGGGGGGGAGGGGGGAACGGACACTGCATCCTATTTACCCCAAAGGGTCCCGAAGTTAGTAACGACTAACTGCTCGTTGTGTCAAACAGACACAACAAGCAGAAACTACAGTATGTTAATGCAGGGCTCTCAAGTGTCATGCATTGACCGTGACAGTTACGCATTTCGGTCTTTAGTCACGCACTCCCGCCACACATCGTGTTTATGACGCTGAAAAAAAAAATTAAGTACTCACTCCTTTAAATTTTAAATCTTGAAATAAATTATTTGTTGTGTTTGTGCGTGTGATTTTGTGTGGCGAATGTAATTTCAGCTGTCATAACAAGCAGCAAGAGAGCACCTAGTTAACCTCTTGGTATACTGCATGCTCAAAGCATCATAGCATTGTTTATTACAGTAAGGCTGCCCATAGCATTTATCTTTTCATTTGCAGGCCTAGGAAAAGGAACCTCTCAAAAAATGTCCAAACAGCACTTTGAACAAGTAAGATGTATTCTAAAGAATTTAACATTAAGACAGGACCTTTGTGCAATATAATTAGGCATTTTTTTTAAAATGGAGAGTAGAGTTATTAAAAAAAACATTTAAATTATTTAAGGTAGCACAGATGTCCCATAAAAGACCTTTGCCAGGCCAGAATGCAGGCACAACATGGGTACAACGCCAAATTAATTCAAATTTCCTGATATTTGAGCCACCAACGTGTGTGGCTGCGTGCGCGTCAACATTTTGGTCACCCACGACAAAATCTCACTCCAAGGTTTTTTGAAAAGTTAGCAGCTCTGTGAGAAACGTTACTTGGCAGAGTGAGAAAGCCTCTCCAAGGTCCTAGTGCCCAGGGATTATATCGTTAAGTATGTTGATTGACTATTGGATTGTAATTTGAAGGGGGAGAAAACATACAAACCAGAAGGCCCGAACATATGTAGTATGTTACTTTAATGACAACCTTAAAGCGAATACATTTTGTTTTGGGGGGGGTGGCTGAAGAACATTTCTAAAATAGGCCTACGACGCCCCTGGTGCGACCCAAACAGTGATCTACCAACATAGTTGCAGTTCAGTTGTACTGGAGACAAGGATATTTGGCTCCTTCAATATCTGTAGCTGGGTACTTGGCTAATCGTCGCCATTCAGCTGCACAAGATTTAAAAAGGCATCTTTAAATAATACCATGACTTTCCTAACTCACTGGAACAAAACCAGTGAAGTTGTGTTCCCTGAATGGTACTTCTACCCGCTGTGATAATCCAATGAGTGCATCGGTCTACAACCGAGAGAAACGTTATTTTGGGATTCATGTCATCCAATTTCCTAAAAACAGACCACCCTCATCCCTTCAAATTACAACTAAGAGTAGAGATGACTAAAATATCCTTTTAAGGGCAGATGGCCTCCCCCGAAAGCTGTTTCCCCTCACTTGCGTCTCTTGTGTCTTAGTCCTTTAATGCTCAAAGACACAGTTTACATCACTGTATTATTACTAATAAAGAGACAGTTATCATTGATGTACTTATACTAATAAAGATACAGTTATCATCAATGTACTTATGTCACGGCTGGATATCGGGTGGACCCAAATGCACGACTCAAGAGACAAACTGGATAGTAGTTTACTTTACTTGAAAGTTCCAGCAGAAACAGAACAGACAAGAACGGAAGAACACACGGTAACGCGGGAGAGCTTGGTTACAGAGAACACAAAACAATCTGGCAGAGGACAAGCGGAAGTGAGGGAGCTAAATAGTGAGGGACTAATGAGGGGAGGGGCTGCAGGTGAGAAGGGGCGTGAGGACCAGGTGAAGGGAATGAGGGACTACCGAGGGAGTGATCAGAGGCAGGTGAAGGGAGTTGGACTGACGAGATGGGAAGCAGGATCTAGAATGACATGATAGTTAGACAGGATGAAAACAACTAATAAAAAAGGAAATATGGAGCTGAACTGTTACAACTTATGTTAATAAAGACAGTTATTATCACTGTATTAGTACTAATACACAGTTATTATCACTTTACTAATACTAATAAAGACACAGTTATCATCACTAATAAGTACACATTTGTCAGGGTGAGTGGAGGTATTTCCTGTTCAACAAACTGAGTATTTATACACAGTTTGGGGTATTTATACTGTGTTCTGTGTACTGCCTATACACTCAGGCGGACTGTTTGTCTTATTAAATATCATTAAATAACCCACAATATGATGATGGTTTCTCTTAAACACAGGTATAATTTATTCAGCTCAATTTTTCAGGTCCAACTGATTATATACCTCATCAAATTCAACAATCAGGAATGATCAGCCTCACGTGTCTAAATGGAAATGACGATAAATTATGTTAAATGTTTTTCATCTCTTCAGCTCTCTCTCCGACTTAAATTATATCCATAACAAAAGGTATTGAGGGAAATAACAGATCAAGAAAAGGCAATTATTTCTAATAAATGAAGAAAGTGTCTTGTGCTCCTTTTGTTGTTCAAACCTGCAATGAACATCTATTTTAACCAGATGGTGAATCAGAAAACAAATATATACAACTGGAATTTAATCTGTGATCCGTCTTCAGTCTGGTGTGAAACTCCAGATTCTGTGTTGGGATGTGTGAAAAAATGAAAAATAACGTGTTTAATGTATAACTGTATACTCTGCTTTTGATAATAAACACAATTTATAATAGTGTGAAACTCCAGTAAATGGTAAATTGGCCTGTACTTGTCTTTTCTGTTCTTCCGACCACTCAAAGCACTTAACACTACATGACATCATTCACCCAGTCACAGCCACTCATTCACTGTGGGAGGTGCTAAGGTTCCACCTGCCCAGGGTTGTCAGGTCCGCGGTTCTCCCGCGGAATTAGGCTATTTTTGAAGTATTGCCGCGGGTTGAATTTTCTGTCCGCTGGTTCGGGTAGACCTATTTTGCATGCAAATTATTAAATGAATATCTTTAAATAAAATAAAAGTACAGATTTGGTGTTACTTTGTAGATATTATAATACATTCGGCAATGATAGCCCCCCCCCCCTCAATACTTCTCGGATCGCATCGCTCTGCCGTGATGCGCTTCGACTCATCCGTGCACACAGATGAGCCCCCCCCCCCCCCTGTCGACAACGCTCGCCGTGGGTCACTTTCCCATCTCAGGGGAGGCATCATGAAGGAGTTATGCTTGGTGGATATTGGGCTGATTTTTGAGCTGGTTCTATTGGCCATTGGGCTGGTTTTAGGCTGGTTTTAAATTGGCCATTTGGCTGGTTTTGTCACACAGACCTGGCAACCCTGCCCATCAGGACTAACTACCATTCACACACCGGAGGAACACCTAAGGGAGCAATGTTGGGGTAAAGTGTCTTGCACAAGGAAACATCGACATGGGCTAGCGGAGCCGGAGATCGAACCACCGATCCTTTGATTGAAGGACCCTGCCACAGTCAATCAGAACAATCAGATCAGTCTTGTAAGCTGGAGCGTCCAATCAAAAAACTGATGAACATCGAGAGGGGCGCATCGAGCGTAGAAACACTTCCTGGAAGCCTGCTCCTGTACCTCCTCGCTCGTGGCTCCTCAGAGATCCCTCCTTTTTTCTGCTCTGAGGAAAGCCTCAGAGCAGAAAAAGACACTCAACCCAAGAAACTTAACCCAAAAATCCTGATTATGTGTGAATGCTTAGTTCTGTTAGTTCTTGACCAATGAATGTGGCTCGACCGACCACCTGCGCCCTTGACCCTGTCCCGTCTCACATCCTTCAGGCTGTTGCTCCTGACCTTCTGACCTTTCTCACCCATCTTATTAACAGCTCCCTCTCAACTGGCTGTTTCCCCAACTCTCTGAAGGAGGCAAGAGTCAACCCTCTTCTGAAGAAACCCACGCTCGACCCATTTGAAGTCAGCAACTACAGACCGGTCTCTCTTCTTTCCTTTCTTTCCAAAACTCTGGAGCGAACTATCTTTAACCAAGTGTCCTCCTATCTCCACAGCAACAACCATCTTGACCCTCAACAGTCTGGATTCAAGGCTGGCCACTCAACAGAGACGGCCCTCCTTGCTGTCTCTGAGCAGCTTCTCACTGCTAGAGCAGCCTCTCTCTCCTCTGTCCTTATCCTTCTAGACCTTTCTGCCGCATTTGACACTGTGAACCACCAGATCCTTCTCTCTTCTCTTCAGGACCTGGGGATCTCAGGCACAGCACTCGCTCTTTTCTCTTCCTACCTCACCGACCGCACTTACCGGGTAACTTGGAGAGGATCTGTATCTGATCCTTGTCCTCTCACTACTGGGGTTCCTCAAGGCTCCGTCCTGGGTCCCCTCCTCTTCCCTCTGTACACCAATTCTCTCGGCTCTGTCATTCGTTCGCATGGCTTCTCCTACCACAGCTATGCCGATGACACCCAACTGATCTTCTCGTTCCCACCGTCCGAAACACAGGTAGCGGCGCAAATCTCTGCCTGTCTGACTAACATCTCTCAGTGGATGTCTGCACACCACCTGAAGATCAACCCTGACAAGACCGAGCTACTGTTCCTTCCAGGGAAAGGTTCCCCCACTCACGACCTGACTACCACCTTCAACAGCTCCGTGTTGGCCCCTACCCTGACTGCCAGGAGCCTCGGGGTGACGCTAGACAGTCAACTCTCCCTGACGGCCAACATCGCTGCGACAGCGCGTTCCTGTAGGTACATGCTGCACAACATCTGGAGAATACGACCTCTTCTTACCCAGAAGGCGGCGCAGGGTCTGGTCCAGGCTCTGGTCATTTCGCGCCTCGACTACTGCAACTCTCTTCTGGCTGGTCTACCTGCTAAGGCCATCCGGCCTCTGCAGCTCATCCAGAATGCAGCAGCTAGACTGGTCTTCAGCCTCCCGAAATTCACCCACACCACTCCGCTCCTCCGCTCTCTGCACTGGCTACCGGTGGCGGCCCGCATCCACTTCAAAACATTGGTTCTGGCGTACCGTGCTCTGAACGGATCGGGCCCCGTCTACATCCGGGATATGGTCACACCGTACACCCTGGCACGTTCGCTCCGCTCGGCAACAGCCAACCGACTTGTGACTCCGTCACCTCGAGCTAATCACTCGAAATCCAGACTGTTTGCTGTCCTGGCTCCTCAGTGGTGGAACGAGCTCCCCACTGACATCAGGACAGCAGGAAGTCTCTACATCTTCCGCCGAAAACTGAAAACGCACCTTTTTCGACTATATCTGGATTAAACACAGACTTGCACTTTAGTAGCACTTGAATGGCTCTTATTATGGTACTTTTGTAGTTTGACTATGATGAGGAAATGTTACTTTCTGTATTCTTGTTGTTCTTAGTTTGTACTCTAGGTTGAAATGTACTTATTTTAAGTCGCTTTGGATAAAAGCGTCTGCTAAATGACATGTAATGTAATTTAATGAATGATGTCATGTTGTGTTAAAGAGCTTTGACTGGTCAAAAGACTAGAAAAGTGCTTTTCAAGTACAGATCCATTTACTTACATGCAAGGAAGCATTCACGTTCTAATTATTGAGAAAAGGAAATGTGTAGCCTTCCTAAAAAAATGTAGCTTAGCGAAAGTTCAGGCAGGAAGACATTGGGTACAGCTGGTTCATTCACAAGCAGTCTCATTCTTGCAGCGATTACTCCATTAGCTGATTGGGGATGGGCCCGATGAATGAACCAACCATTTAGAGGCAGCCCAGTTGTGTAAGCCCAGCTAGCGTCATTGCGACCCTCCTCCATCCCAGGCTCCTCCAATCGGCATTACGGCAACGCTTCTTCGACTCCACCACCAGTGTCTGGACTCCATGGTGGGATTCTGCCTAATATCAGCATCTCTACCCCTGGCTTATCCTACTTCAGGATGGAGTCCAATCGCCAAAAAGACTTTGCACTATTGCAATATGCTATTGTAATAAATGATTGTTTAACTCTAAATACCCGTCTCTCCTGATTGAACTGTTCATAACTACTTTCCAGATTATTTAGTAATTGGGATGTACAAAAAAGTATCCCCTGCCGTTGGTCCTCTTGTGTAACTGGTGTCAAGTCAGCGCTGACCACCAACCCCCCTGGTGTTCATTAAGCAGGGGATGGTGACTTGGCAGACAATTTTGCAATGCTGTGCTTTGATTAATTTTATTATGCAAATAACACACCATTCATAATTGAGTTTGAATGAAAACTCAGCTGCTGACCTTTACTCCTTCAACACTGTTTTGAAAAGAAGGAACTAAAGGGATTAACAGCCGAACCAGCTTTAACATGTGTTTTCTCTTCTCACTGTAAAAGTTGTGTTTTTATTGACTGAAAGGCCTGGTTAACGAAATCTAAAAAGATTTTAAGGTTTATTTCTATGACATATATTACGTCAGTGAATAGCCCTTGAGAATTCCGATGATTTACATGTCTTAAAAAAGGCTGGTTCTAACAAGTGGCTCAATAACACTAGACGTTGTCATGCTGACGAGTGAGATACATTTTTTTAAGTTTTGATGCTTTTGTATATTGGGCATATTATATCATTAATTTTTTGTTATGATTGTTCACATGACCGGATACCGCACAGATTTTTGAGCAACAGACGGATGTCACACAGTCAAGTGTGACATAACCCAGAAAGTGCAGGTCTACAGCCTAAGTTACCATGGAGCCTGGCCAACAGTGAAGCCATTATCCAATATTTGATAATTAGGAGTTGCCTGCCTGGCAGAAAATGGACATGTTTAATACTCTTGAGATTAAGGATAGTAAGTGCAGTCCAACCTGTAGAGCAGTGGTTCGCAAACTTCACGCCCTACCTTTGAGGAAGAAAAAAATTTCATGCTCCACCACCCAAAAAAATCTTAGAAAATGGTCCTTGCGGAATTCTTATTGACATAACTCATTGTGACTCCTCCATCTGTACTATTACAACAATGCAAATAAAAATCTATCTGTGCAAAAAATAACAAATGTTTGACAAAGAAATTGCTCATTGTGGCTGCAATTAAGTTTTGCACTGGGTATATTTTCAACATAATAACAATAAAGTTATCCCCCTGTGAAAAACTACACAAAACAAGTTCAAATATTTGGCAATAAAGAGTTTTACTGAGTTTTACACTTCATATCAAAACAAAATTAGTGTCGATATGTGTGAGCCATCAAGTTGTATCAGTATTAATGGCAGCATGAGCCTGTTTTCCACGTAAAAATCGTATTACCGTAACGTGGGGTTGCAGACTTGATATGCCCCTAGTTCATGCTCAATGCTGAGCTTAGATCTATATTTGGCTTTGAGAGGCAACAGCAGGAAAGCCGATCCAACGGAGGGACCTGGCGAGTGGCCAAGCATCTCGGCCGTCGCACAACCTGTTGGAGGCGTAGCGTCAATATTTACACAAACATACAGACATTTTGGCGCTTAATTATTGATGAATTAGTTTAAATACTAAGTAGGCGCTGGTCATCTCACGCCTAGACTACTGAAACTCCCTCCTGGTTGGTCCATCTGCTAAAGCCATCCGACCTCTGAATGCAGCAGCTCGTCGACTGGTCTTCAGCCGAAATTCACCCACACTATTCTGCTCTTCCGCTCGCTTCACTGGTTAATGCAGCATCAACTTCAAAACATTGGGTCTTGCGTACTGTGCTGCAAACAGATCGGTCTAACCTTACGCGCCAGCCCGTTCACTCCGCTCGGCATCTACCAATCGAGTTGTGACTCCGTCACTTTGAGCTTATCACTTGACAAAATAAAGACTGTTTGGTGTCCTGGCTCCTCATTGGTGGAACAAGCTCCTGATTGGTGGAACGAGCTCCTCGGGGGTGGAACGAGCTCCTCATTGGTGGAACGAGCTCCTGATTGAATGGCACCTACTAATGGTATTTTGGTAGTTTGGGTTTCTTGAATTTTTTTTACTTATACTTGATCCTTGTTGTAAGTCGCTTTGATAAGAGCGTCAGCTAAATGACATGCAATGTGAACTTTTGGTTAAATGTAAAGTTCTCAAGCATTGCGCCCCCTAGAGGGGAGCGTCCCACAGTTTGAAAAACACTGCTGTAGAGAATCAATTTCTGAGAATTGGATACCAGTGTTGTTAAATGAGAAACGAGTCACCAACTGGTCTCTGTTCATATCGCAGGCTCCATCCTTCAGAGAGACTCACCATGTTTGCTGCAAATCCAAAGACCCCCCGTGCACTCCAATCCTACTCGCTGACATTTTACAGGCAGACATAGCGGCGAATGAATTGCTTCTGCTTTTTTTTGGGCATCCGTCAGAAGAAAAGTTCTATAATTACAGACAGCAGAGTTGCCAATTTGAAATGCGTTTTTTAAAGTTCAACCACCACAACAGAAGAATCGAGACGGTGAGGCATTTGCAGGAGGACGTGAATTCAATGCAGGAGAGAGAATTATCTTGAAATGGTTTCAATTAAATGTCATGTTTTAGCCTTAAATGCTGTTACAAGTTCAATTATTGGGGGGTTTAATAAAATGTCATGTTTGCTTGTTTGTTTACTCTAAAGTTAAATTACTTTTGTATTTGCTTATAAGGTGAGATTGCTCCTCTGAGCCCTGATATTTATTCTCACCTGCACAACGTTCTTTTGTTCAACAGTTAGATGAATCATCGTAGCCTTTTGATGTCGACTCTATATTCAGTAATTAATGTATATTCAGTTTCAATAGTATCATTTAAACACCATCTCAAAACATACGCGTTTGCATTTGGTTGAATTACATATTCCATGACCTGTTTTTTATATTTTCTTATCTTTTACTGTGTATTTTACTTTGCTCTTTTAACTGGTCAAATGTTTTGGCCGCTGTTATTGACAAAAAAATGTAATTGACTATTGTACTGCAATTTGTGACCCTTTGTCTGTGATAGGTGCAATATAAATACACTTTATTTACTTCCATACTGACATAGCTTATTTGAACAAGAAAAATAAGCCATTTTCAATTATTTGTCTTATAAAATATCCTAAATGTATGAAAATGTAACTATGTGCTGACACCTTATTCCTATAGATGTTACTTTCTGTATTCTTGTTGTTCTTAGTTTGTACTCTAGGTTGAAATGCACTTATTGTAAGTCGCTTTGGATAAAAGTGTCTGCTAAATGACATGTAATGTAATGTAATGTAAATAGATCTATTCCAGTCATGTCTGTTTGCATATTGGTTTGAGCTTTTTCAGACACTTTGGCCCCAGAGGTTGAGAACATGATGGACAGAGAAGATGGACTTAAATCAGGCCCCATGAACATGGATCCGAACATCGGGGCCTTCTGTCGAACCACAGGGCTCACAGGAAGTAGAGCTTGTCTCATAATTCACGTGTTATTACACGTGTGTTATTACACGTATGTTTTTACACCAATCCATCTGTGCCTCTGACCCAGACAATGCACACGTCTTTTGGGCCAACAGACTTGGCAGATTTCCAAGAATACACAATTTGGCACTCAAGGTGCTGTCAGTTTCTGCCGCCTTTACAGCAGAGGGTTAGAAACAGAACGAGACCCCACTTTATACGTTCACGTGACAGAAGGCTGCAAATTAAAATTAACCAAATCAAATGTCACTCGAGAGGTGTCTACCCAGCATGTTGGTGATCTTGGACAAATGACGACAGTTTGTTAAGGTTTGGCATAAGATGTTAGCATTTTGCTTCCAATGAAAGTGTTGGGATATTTTATGACTGAAGGTCCATTGAATATTTGACCTTTTTGAAACTATTTTGGGTCCCCTTTTTGGGTTGCTATTGAAACATATCAGTTGAGAACCGTAAAACGGAAGAAATATTGTCTTTCTTGCACATTCTTACAGTTTTGTTCAGGCGCTACCAAGCGTTTGTCCAATCAGTGGTCACATTTTCAAAACTCTAAACACAATTAGCACTACATCGGTGTTGTGTGGCCGTACCATTCACACATTTCATGTTGTTTTCACACAATATTTAGTCAGTGAACATATTTTCACAATGCTTACATTTTCTTAACAGACAAGCTATACCTCCCAACAAAACTATGGATTGATTTTTTTATTATTTACGAACGTTAACACACAACATCCCACAATGGCAAACACAATATTCCAAACCTTAGATACAGTCTATAAACCTCTTCTGCAATGATATCAGTTCTAAAGCTATATATCTCAGCTGATAATAAACAAACAATTGATTCCACATCTCCTGATGGTATGTCAGAGTTTGGAATGTTTTTTAGAAATATGTTTTAGCATGTTTTGGATTAGAATTTGTATTTTGATTATGACAGGTTGAAATGCTGATCACACAGACTACATGACTCACCGAATGTTGTTCAATCATCTATTGC
Source organism: Liparis tanakae (assembly GCA_036178185.1). Classification (NCBI taxonomy): domain Eukaryota; kingdom Metazoa; phylum Chordata; class Actinopteri; order Perciformes; family Liparidae; genus Liparis; species Liparis tanakae. The sequence goes on along the minus strand of CM070094.1, from coordinate 6,449,012 downwards.
AGCCGTTGCCCCAAAACATAGTTTATTTGTAAACAATAAAAATGAATAAATAAATAATTTGGATTTAGTGTAACTTTTTTAAAGGAACAATAGTTCCCCCCTTTTATCTGGGTTTTTGTTCAGAATGCTCTCGTGTGTTTCTTGGATATTTTGTTTACTGTAAGCAATACTGTCAAACTGTTTCTGTTTCATCAGACTGTAAACAGTATTCATACTGTACCTCCTGTAGTAAACAGTAAAGAAGAAAAAAACTGTTTTTTTTTACTGGAATACTTTTGAATGTGAACATTAAATGTGGACATACAGTTCCCAACCAAGACATGCATGCAAATACCTGTAAAACTGTCAAGTTCTATGAGTTGACAAACTGCCCTGAAAGTGTTTTCTGGTGTCTCTCTCTAACAGGACCATACATGTTATGGCTCTTTCATTCATATGGCACAACATTTAAAATGCGCTATACACTACTTTTGAATTAATTATTGGATTTTGCGTAGACAAATGCGATTAATCGCACGATTAAACGGGGACATCATGCGATTAAAAATTGGAATCGTTGGCCAGCCCTAATATATATATATATATATATATATATATATATATATATATATATATATATATATATATATTGATAGTGAAAAGGCAGTGGGGAAAGCTTTACGATGACGATATTTACTAGCTGGATAAACAGCACCAACACCTTCGCACCAGCTTCGTAAGAACATAATTCATGGCAGAACTGTATTAGATTGCATTGCACACGGATATAGTATTATTCTTGTTTTTGTACGTATGTCTTACGTATGGCATTATCCCCTCTGCTGCTGTAATCCTGCAAGCAAATAAAGGATTATTTTATCGTCTCCTACCTTTCTTCGATGGCATCAGCTAGGATAGACTAGCACAGTCTAGCTGGGTTTAATCTTAGACTTTTCGGCATTGAACTAAAGAGCCAATGTTGGCTATCTCCTTTCGGGTAAGGCAAATACCGAACAACTATCGCATCGTTCCTCGTGAACTCTTGAGTACGTTTTTGTATCCATGTCTGTAGCTCATTGTCTTTTCTACACAGCTATAATCCCCAATCTAGGTGTGTTTTTCTGCAGGACTATTAGTCCAATAGTTTAACACCACGGAGCGTTCATTCGTATCAGCACAAGTGGGATTTCTGCATCCATGAAACTTCACAATGACGAAGGAGAGTTGTAATTATCTGTGAACTCGTATCTCATATTCATGGACTATTGTATTGCCCTTGTGTCATATCTCGTCGTTTATGTTAAGTTTAAGTTTTAGTCCTGTTTTCCATGTCCGCTTTTATTTTGTAGTAACTGTCCTCTTTTGTTTCAGATACTTTATTTCCTGCCCCAGTGTTTCCTCGTTAATGTGATTGTCTGCTCCACCCCTGATTGTGTCCACCTGTTCCCCATTTCCTCATGTATTTAAGTCTGTGTCTACCTGTGTCTTGTGTCAGATCGTCTCGTCTCATGTCTTGTCTGAGTCGGTCTCGTTTGACTAGTTTTTCGTCCCTGTCTGAGTCGGTCTCGTTTGACTAGTTTTCGTCCCTGGTTGGTTTTATCCAACGTAGTTGAGATTTTGTCTTTGTACTTTGTTTATGTTTTTGCCAGCATAGCTGTGATTTTCTGTTTTCGATAAACTTTTTTGCTCTAAACATTGAGTCGTGCTTTTGGGTCCTGCCCTCTGAGTCATGACACCTTGTACAAGCCGTGTAAAGAAATAAGTCAAGTACTAAATGTATTAGAACGGTTGAATATCCTTCAAACTATTTTATTTGGCTGCAAAATATTTTTTTTCTGAAGCAGCTAAGAACAAATTGCCCTTCCATCTGTAATTGTTATACATGTAAGTATATTGTCAATTGATAACATTCAGAGCTGCATGAGCAAGCCACTTATCCTTCAAAATGCCAAAGAAATCGTGAAAATACCGGCTAAACATGTATAAGGTGGCTGCTGACGTTGCTGTGTTTTATTCAATAATCAGACTTCATGTTCTATAGATACTGTAGATGTCCACTCAGCCCTCTCAGTAATTCTTATGGATTGAGTTGCCACGCAGAAAGCCACAGTGTGGGGGAGCAGAAAAGAACATTGCCGGTGAACAAAGGCAGCCGGCTATTGCATATCCTTCAGAACAGATGAAGCATTTTTATATTTTCGTAGAAGAGCATTGTAATTTGCAGGCAACAATGTCTACAAAGTACAGACCGGATATGTTTCATAATGACCCTTCTATGGCCCATCAGGACCTATTCAACCCAAAGTACAGAGCTCACGAAATACCTTCTGCATAGAGTCCATAGTGGAGAATGGAATGGGGGAGGGAGGTTATTGAGTATGATAATACAGATGTAGCAGCCTAAGGTTAACCCAACGAGCCGATCGCTTTTGGGTTTTGAAAGAATGAGCACCGCACAGCTGCTTTCTGTACAGACGACGAGGACTGTGCAGCGGCGTTTGCACGTCACACTTCAGTGAGCCAGACAGCGGCGTCTCAGGCCATCGAGAGTCTGATGCATTCTCGGAGGGTACTGGAATCACGAAGAAGAAACAGGATTACATCTGTGAGCGCTGGTTTAAGTGACTAGCACAAGCTCATGCGTATGCCCTTTTGAAGGCATTTGATTTTCTCTCCCCCCCCCCCCCCCCCCCCCACACATATACTGCTGCAATCACCCTGTTCATGTTGCGGATTGCAAATTGACTTATCATTTTCGCGTTTCACCTCCCGCCTTAGCAGCAGCCGATGAGTGGATTGAAGGAAAATTGCATTTTGCGTGCACGCGTTGGCCTGTGAACACAAAGATAAGATGTTCGAATGGTTTTGCATTTGTTTTTCTTAGGGGGAGGGGGCACCGCGGAGAGGGGGCATCTAAAGCTTCTTATCCATACAGATATCACAGAAGCATTTTTTTCCTCAAACCAGTAAAGTTATGGACTTCGGAAACCTCCTCACAATTTCATCTTGATTGGTGCAAGTTTTTGACACGTGCACCATGTTTGCATTGGTGTATGACTAAGTAATTTAAGAGGCAATATATATTTCCGATATACTTCGGGGAGAAATTTCCATACCCCTGGGTAGTTTACCAACGCAAACTAATCAATAGGCTTATGAATAATCTGAATGCGAGCACAAGCTCAAGTAACGTTAGCTGTGTATTCACATATTCTTCTGAAGTCAATTTAGTTTATTTTGTGTAGCACAATATCACAAATTACAAATTTGCCTTGGCTTTACAATCTGTACACGTGCAACATCCCTGTCCAAGGACCTCACATCGGATCAGAAATAACTCCTAAAAAAAATCACAAAGAAACTTTCACAGGGGAAAAAAGGGGAAGAAACCTTCAGCAGAGCAACAGAGGAGGATCCATCTACAGGATGGACAGATGTCATGTGTACAGAATGAATCATTACAGAGTTACAACATATTCAATGAGTATGACAGAGTGTATGAATAGTTGGTAGTAGTCATGGACCACGATCCAGACCTCCATAAGCCATCAGGCAGATGGAGGTAGAGAGGAGGCGTGGGGGGGGGGGGGGGGGGGCACACATCAGCAGGGCCATGGCATCAGACTCAGCCAGGTCACATGTTTTCTGTGAGGTAAAGTTACTGTTTTTGTAAATGGAGTCTCTTAAGAGAGCGTTATAGTGGACATCTGTATGCAAGGTCATGTGAATTCCCTCAGCGAAACATTTACTTTAGCCATCAATATGATTTTAGCTCACAACAAACCTCTGAACTGGACTTGAATAATTTTCTTGAACATAGTTTGAATGCAATAGTTCCACAACAACACAAATAAAAACATATTCATGAGGTGGGAGACTAGGAACCTGAGGCGACCTGCAGGGCGGGTCGATTTGTCCCTGGGCAAGACACTCGGGCTCCTGAAGGCTGTCTTTTCTTAACTACGCTTAATAGCTACATCGTTTAGCTACATTGTTTAGCTATGGCGTTTAGCTACATCGTTTAGCTACGGTATTTAGCTACATCGTTTAGCTACCCTGCCCATACTGCTGTCAACCACCAGTTAGGTTCATCAGGTAACATACAGTACACTGGACAATACTATATGTATAATATATAGATATGAAGCATGTACATTAAATAGATATGGAGCAACGTCACGCCGAAACCCAAGTTGTGACATGTGGGACAAACTCCTTCAAAGGGTTTGGGAGATTTTTATGCTAAATTAAATCTAAAACGTAGGGAATGCTAGCGAGTGGCGACAAGATAACATTAAGATGAAATCAAATATTATACAATATATTTAATTTACCTGATGCTTTTATAAAAAGCGAATTACAACCATGTTTGAGGTTTTGGGGCAGGGATGTCTGTGTACAGATTGTAAAGCACTCCGAGACAAATTTGTAATTTGTGAAACTGGGCTATACAAATAAACTGAATAAGAATTTAATTGAATGTTACATTCATAAACCGTAGACACAGCTACAAGGAGAGATTCATGGTTAAGTGTCTTGCTCAAGGACTCATCGACTTGGGAAATTTCGTGAAGCAGCAGCAAATATGTTATATGTAAAAATGAAAGTATATACAGTGTATCTAAAATATAAAGTGAAAGCCGTGCAAGGTATATTGATCTGGCCTGAGGTGATTAGTTATACAACTGTATTACAGTGGGCAGGAATATTCTTCTGTATCTGTCAAAGAATGATCATATAAACAAAAGTATGTAGGCGTTGTGGTGGTTAAAATGTTTCAAATTGTGTGCTTCCACAACATATATACATAGTGTGTAGTAAACTTCAAAGATGATTGAGAGGGCACACACAGCTCTCTCCCGTCAGACAAGGGCTGGTCCAGTCTGAACCGGTAGAGAGGAGACTGCAGAGCGAGGACCAGGAGGCTCAGACACAATAACGATAAGAGAATTAACGAGGGGGGAGAAGTCAGCAAGAAACCTCACATTCCTTAAAGTAACTGGCTTGGACTGGGACACGGGTCACACTGAGGTTACAGTGTGACGAGAACCAATATGTAATGAGGGAGTGAACCGAGGCGGCACATGCAGTGAGTGTGATGGTATAAATAATGTCAATATGTTTGTTCGGGAGTTGGGAAAGACGGATGTGGAGGGAGGTGGTTGTCTTTACAGTTTTTCTCGATTGCTTGAACACATTTTTTGAAAGCATGCCTCGTTTTCTCAAAACTCTAAACACAAATCCCCAAACCAATAACACAAAATGCAAAAAACCTTTATATCTCCTGCAAAATGCAACTTTGCTTTCAAAACAGTGTTATGTCACCTCAAAAGAGTAGTTTATTTTAAATGACAAACACAACTCATGAGTAGATATTCTAAGCATAGATTGAACACTGCTCAATGGAAAACACTATGAAATGGGAAAACACCTGTATGAAGGCCTTATCAGGAGCATTATGCCTTTTCATGTCCAGTGGTACTGTATGCTTTCTCCTGTTGTAAAATATTGTAAATGTTTAATGTTTTAACTCAAAATATAAAACACACAAATATACAGCAAAAATGTTTTTTTTTTTTTTTCACAGAACAAACAATAGAATATAGATCACTACAGTCGACAGAAAAAAGAAAAGTGTAAATAAAAAAGGACCAACAAAAATGCTCCTGCTTCTCTGGTCTCCTCTACCTTCCATGTTTTCATCCATTCTTCTTCAAATCAGGAGGTCGCCTGTGGCCCTTATATTGATAAAGCCTCGATTCCAAATTGCACAACAGCCGTGGAAATGGAAGTTTTGCTAATTGAATAGCAGTGTGTTCTGTCTGAACACAAGGTTTTGGCATTGATGAACTGTGCAAAGTAGAGACGATGGTGTTTAGTGTTTTAAAGAAAGTGTGGTTAACAGTTGAAATCTTTGTCTAAAGCAGCTAATTGTGCTTATAGTTTTGCATAATTAGTTTAGGGAGTTGGCACATGAGTTACAGGTTGTGGTCATTGTGTTATAAGTTCCAGTTTTTCTGTGTAATCAATTAAGAAAAACTGTAATACCGGACCCAGCTCAGGTTTATTTGTGAAACTGTTGGTTACAAATAAATGCACGTGAATTGAACTCTGATACAAACTCTCTGTGTCCTGTGGTTGTTTGATTACTGAGGTCCAGAGGGGGAGTATCCTGTGGCGTCTCACCAGCAGTGAGATAGGAGAGCGAAACGAGTTCATATGCATCAAGTTAAGAGATTAGTCAGAATTGACCAAAAAGGAAGAAATCCAGCCACAACAGCGTCATTGTGAGCGTGCGTCAGAATTGGATGCCTGGTAGAGCCAACGACCTTCTCTCATTCTCTCTTCTTTTCGAGAGACTTTCATTCTTTGATAACACGTAAAATACAAGCTTGAATGCGATTGCAATCACAGCAGGAGTCCTCTCTCAACATCACCAGTTGAAAACCCCAAACTACTCTCCCCCCAAGCCAAGTACGACCCTCTAAGCACCCACAGCGTCATCCTGACCTCGGACCGACTCAATCTTCCCACCCCGTGTTACAGGACTGGGGCCTCCAGTGATCTCGCCCCCCTCTCATTGTAACAACATGATGAGTGTGTGTGTTGCGTTTGTGTGAGGCGTAGTCCCTAAACTTGAGGAGAAGAAATAATATTTCTTATCAGACACATATTCTATCTGCTATGTGATGTTATTATGAATTTTTCAGGGGCTTGCAACACACCAGTACCTTCAATAATTCAGATTTATATTATAACATTGTCAATAAAAACCAAGAGACAGAGATAGAGTCAGCATGTGGCATTGTTTGAGTGTAGCAGGAAAAGGTGGGAGTCTTATCCCACATCCACAGGACGGCAAGTCTCCAGAGAAAGACATTTTAGTCAAAAGCTGTGTTTTATTAATAATGCCCGTGATAGCACGCTCAAAGAGGGGAGGTCTCACCTGTCCACCCTGTGAGACGAATCAAGAGCCAAATGAAAGTGGACCACATCAAAAAGTAGTGCTACCAAAAAGTAGCACCAAGAAAAAGCGCGTTCTCCTTTGATGGGACACTGTGCGCCTCAAAGGAAACGACTCCACAGACCATAAGGAATTCCCTTTTTCCTGTATGTATCGACTCCTTTCTTGTGTTTACGTCATCCTCATCTTCCATACATGACAGAACTTGTCGAATATTCACACTTTGCTTTATACTACGTTTTTTTCTGTTTTTTCGGGAATTTTTCCTGATCCGATGTGAGGTGCTGGGACAGGGACATCGTATGTGTACAGATTGGAAAGACCACTGAGGATAATTTGTAATTTGTAATATTGGGCTATATAAAATAAACTGAATTGAAATTGAACATCAATTACGACTTGTAATAACCACTTTCTGTGATGAGACTTTAAACCAATATCCTATTATCTATTTAATCTTCCACAACGTTGGTCACAACATGCCTTGGGGAATACACCCTATTCTTCACATCCCCACAAAAAGAGCAAAATCAATATTGGCTTCAACATTTACTTTCGGCTGTAGCTCAGTGGGGTAAGGGGGTCGTCCTGCAACCCCAAGGTCGTCGGCTCGATCCCCGCTATCCCCATTAGTTGCAAGTCGAAGTGTCCATGAGCAAGGCACTGAACCCCCAGTTGCTCCACGGGCACCTCACTGCAGCCCACTGCTAAGGATGGGTTAAATGCAGAGAATACATTTGGTTGCCTGTGTACCTGTACTCTGTGCAATGACGATAGATTGAATCCAATCCAACATGTTGCTTTCCAGGATGGACAGAAGCAAGAGATGTGATGTGTACAGAAGGAATCATTACAGAGTTACAACCCATTCAATGAGAATGACAAAGTGTATGAATAGTTCGTTGTAGGCATGGACCACGATCCAGACCTCCATGATCCATCAGGCTGATTGAGTTAGAGAGGAGCGAGCGTGGCACATCAGCTGGGCCATGGCATCAGACACAGCCAGGTTCAATGGATCCTATAAGACGTGAAGTCACAAAGACTCGGGGAGGAAGCAGAGTTAGTAATGTGTGATGGAGAGATGAAAATACATCCATAAGTAGAAAGAGAAGAGGAGACAGGTGCTCAGGGTATCCTTACACTTCTCCCAGCAGCTTATAAGCCTATAGGCAGGGGTCGAGAACCTATGGCTCGCGAGCCATATATGGCTCTTTCGGTGACGCATATGGCTCCGCCCACAACTCTGTAACTTTCTCAATCCTCCAGATTACAGCAGATGTAATGTCAGGTCCCTTTCTTAAAGACGTCTTTTTTCTTTTGTTAAACTAAACGCCTGTTATTGATCGTCTCCACAGCAGCATGTCTCTCTGTCTCTATACGTTTCGCATCTCCGCTGAGTTCCGCCGGCGTGTGCGGGCACATCGTGGCAGAGCAAATAAAAAGTCACCTGCACCCCCCCATAGCATCATGCAGCACCAGAAGTCACATTAATTACGTAAAAAAATACCATATGGCTCTCAATTAAATATATTTCAAAATATTTGACTTTTATGGCTCTCCCAGTCAAAAAGGTTCCTTACCCCTGCTATAACATCTCTAGAGGCTGGACCAGGTGAACCTGATTCAGCTCTAACTATAAGACTATCAAAGAGGAAAGTCTTCAGTCTACTCTTAAATGAGATGACTGTGTCTGCCTACAGGACTGAAGGTGAAGCTGGTTCCATAAAAGGGGCGCTTGATACCTGAAGGCTCTGGCTCCCATCCTACTTGTTTATGACACCTGCGTAACAAGAACGGCAATCAGATAACAAGAGGAGAATGTGGAAACTGATTTGATGAGCACTTCTGATGTGAACTGCTCAGAGGACCAAAGGGTTGAGATACGGAACCCGCGGGCACCGTGTTGGCGACCCCTGATTTACAGCATATTAGCTGTTTTTAAAATCTGATAGAGTTGAAGGCCGGAGTTTCATCTGGAGGAAATAAAAACCCAAAGAGAAAAGTGGAGATTGTATCAACGTTAATTATATTGCGTAGATGAAAAGAGAAAACAAGCTAATTTTTCATGTTTAAATGGCTCCCTTGTAATCTTGTCAGCCGACGTGCCGTTACCACACGGGGAAATGTGGAGGATCGCACAATGAACGTGACAAAATGTGACTCACGGTCTCATTCACCCTCCTTCCCCCAAAGTTATTCATCTGCCTTTGAGTCTTATGGACGCTTTATCCCCCCAGAATGTCTCCAAGAGGCAGAAAATAAATAGATAAAAGGCACTCTGGTACTGTGCCGTAGGCAGAACGTTTCTTCATTACAGTGCAACACTTTAGTTGATGTGGCATTCTGGGTGATTCTATTTAAGTGGGAATATTTACCAGTAATGTTAAATATATGGAAAATAGTTGAAATGCAATGGCAATAATACGGTACTGCTGTAAATAGTGAACATGTAATACATGTATATACTGTATAGATGTGTATATATATATATATATATATATATATTATATGGTTTATCAGAGCGATGAGATGGCAAAAAAACTTTTATATATATATATACTTTATATATAACCCGCTCAAAGGTTGCAACACAAATGGGAGACAAGATGAGTGTAAAAGTAAAACATTTGCACATGTAATATATAAATATTTATGTATTATATTAGATGTATTATATATTTACATGTCTTTATTGAAATGAAATGAACTAACATGAAGAGTCAGTCATCATTGATGTCAACATTGCTGTTGACAATGTGCGTATTTATAAACCAATGTGTGATTCAAATACTTTTCACTAAAATGTCAAGATTAGAACCTGAATACACCAACAACACTAGTATAGATACACATACATTCATTTTCATCTGAAAAAAAGTGGTGCGTTGTGCTGCGCAACCTTGTCTGACTAATGCAATAAATGAACCCTGTGATTTCAGTCAACGGCGATCGAAAGAACTAGAAGATGGTCATTGATTTTGTTTTTACATTTTGGCAGCTATACTGTATAATTTACATTATAAAAATCTGCATTGGTGTTCGGTGTAATTCATACAGAAGTTTTTGCACTGATACGCAGTGATAACGGTGCCTCTCAGTCTTAAAAGGAATGTGCGTCTCCACAGGCCTCGATGAATATCACCACTACTGTGAAAATTGGTTGTTGTTTGAGAATCTCGGCAGAACCACCCACTGCAAATCTGCAATCAATCATTTCAGGCATGTCTGTTTGCATCTCAAGTGAAGAACTCTCCACACAGTTCAGTTTTTCTAGAAACATGTAGATACAGTATGGCTTGTTTTCAAATGGACCAGACACGAGTGCACCTACACCTATTCATTAAACAATACATTTGTTCCTCCTCTGGAAGAGAATGAGAAATGTGATGGTTTTAACTAGGGCTGGGTAACGATTAACATTTTTAATCGCATGATTTCCCCGATTAATGGCATTTGTATACGCAAAATCCAATAATGAATTAAAAAGTAGTGTATAGCGCACTTGTATTTTAAATGTTGTGCCATATGAATGAACGTGCCGTAACGTGTTGTCCTGTTAGAGAGAGACACCAGAAAACACTTTCAGGGCAGTTTGTCAACTCCTAGAACTTGTCACAACTATTTGAAATGTTCTGCCATATGAACTAAAGGGCCATAAAACCTGTTGTGCAAACAAACACTTAACATCAGCATGTGTATAGTAGCAGTAGAATGAAATAAATGCTTTGTGTAAATCTCAACTTAAACAATGGTATCAAAACAAACACAGAACTAAAGCTTATTGCCACTGCAGGGCATCAATGTTAGAGTGGTGAAGCACCAAACATGTGATTACATTTACGTAAACCAGAACACGACAGACAGAAGTAAGTTAGCCAAGGTGTATTTAATGGTATAGACATGTTATATGTTCTAAAATAGCTCTTCCCTTTGGACAGTTCTACAGTCGGCTATGAACTAGAGTTACAGCTCAATCAGATTAACTCATTAACAGATTAACAGTAACATGAGTTTCACGTGTAAACGAACCAGCTGTTAACAATGCCAGGATTCAGAAACCTGTTAGCCTGATGTAATGGAGAAAACTACGTGGAGGACCTCATCCTGAAAACACCAGCCCTCTCCTCAGAGAGAGAGCTAAACATAAGCGAACTAGCTCAAGTAAAGTGTCCCGTACACGCTTCAGCTTCATGCCTCTCCTGTGTTCCACCAGTCAGGGCATGTGATGCAGCGCACACTTCTCACCAATATAATGCTCAGTGACTCTGCGGTCACCGAGTGATGTCCAGTCGTCCCGAGTGAGAGCGGCAGCGGGCGCTCGTTGTACAGCTGTCGCTCTGCAGAGTCCTCTCCTTTTCATACAACTCGTGTGTTCTCCGTGTGACGGTGTGTCTTGAGGGCTCTCATACCTGCCGTCATTTGTTGAGATTCTCCACATCAGAATCAGAATCGGTTTTTATTTGCCAAGTAAGTTTGCACAAACAAGGATTTTTTTTCTTGGTAAAGTGACTCAGTGTTACATAGATTTTACTTTACAACACAAAACAAGACAAAAACATGACGCAACACACAACAACACAAAAACAACAACAAGAACAATGCAGTACAGAACAAACAGTGCAACGGTTTAAGAGGTATTTTTCTTTTTCTTTAAGTGACTTCCAGTATATACAATGCTATGTACAGTAGCTGTGAAGCAGGAGTGCAGGAAGTGCAGTGATATATGTATATTCTACAGGGAGTTTTTGTTTAGAAGTGAGACGGCGAGGGGGAAGAAACTGTTCTTGTGCCTGGAGGTTTTGGCGAACAGTGACCTATAGCGTCTGCCAGAGGGGAGGAGTTTAAATAGTGAATGTCTGGGGTGGGAGGGGTCTGCAGAGATTTTTCCTGCCCGTTTCCTGACTCTGGAGGTGTGCAGGTCTTGGATGGTGGGCAGGTTGGCACCGATGATCTTCTCTGCAGACCTGACTGTCCGTTGGAGTCTGTTCTGGTCCAGTTTGGTGGCCGATCCAAACCAGACAGTGATGGAAGAGCACAGAACAGACTCTATGACAGCGGTGTAAAACATGATCAGCAGCTCCTGAGGCGGGTTGTACTTCCTAAGCTGGCGCAGGAAGTACAACCTCTGCTGGGCCTTTTTGATGATTTTATTTACATTTGGTTCCCACTTCAGGTTCTGGGAGATTGTGGATCCCGGAAACCTGAAGGATTCCACAGCCAACATGTTTCTCAGACGTATTCCACAACACTACCCGGCCCGCAGTCTGTAGTGATCCGCTTCGCTAATGCATCGGCTAGCTCCTCTTGGTTTAGCTATAGCTGCTATACTCCTCCTGCAGCTAGCGGTCTGCCGAAGCCTCGCTCCACTGTGTTCGGTTGTATGATTTGCGGCATCAACGGTGTGCTTAGCATTTAAATGATATGTAAGACTGAAAGTACTCTGGTGATAAGACGATTCCTCTTGGCAGTGGTTACATATGACTTTGTTTCTGTCGACTCCGCCGTCTTTAAGAACTTTAAAATCTCCGCTCTCTTCTCCATGTTGTTAAACCGTGAATGACTTTATTTTCCGGTTCCGCAGCATCAGTAGCGGACTTTTACAAAATAAAAGCCTGTGAGCGACCCACTTTTACAATAATAAAATAATTGTTGGCGTTAACGCAGTGATGCCTTAACCCACGAACGCGCCAATGTGCCCAGCCCTAGTTTTAACACATGAGTGATGAAAGCAGATGCATGAAAGAGGCGTTTAAGCTGTGACTTTACTAGGTTAAAATACCTCAGAAACTAGAACGGGCACTCGGTAGAGCGCATACCTTTGCATATCACAAGATTGAATTATGAACATTTTGGCATTAGTTGCATGCCAATTGGATAAACATTTAAAGAAGATTTTGATCTTTTCATGACCTTGACCTTTGACCCGATCAAGCCCAAAATCAAATGAAATGGTCCCCGGATAATAACCAATCATGCCACCAAATTTCATGCAATTCGGTTTTATACTTTTTTAGTAACACACACACACACACACACACACACTGTATATACAGCGGAGATCAAAACATTACCTTCCGCATTTTCAATGCGAAGTGAGACTAACAGATTTTTAGGATGAATATTTTCACTGACCTGTGACTTTTGAATATGTCATCAAATGTTGCTCAGAAAGTGGCATTTAGTTGAGCTGTTACGTTGATAGCAATCATCAATGCTTTCAAAGTGGTTTTACTGACTATTGTGCATCAGCATGGCCATGGCAGGAGGCATCAGACCCAGCCAGGTCCAATGGACCCGATGAGAAGTGAAGTCACACAGACTCCGGGAGGAAGCAGAGTTAATAATGTGTGATGGAGAGATTAAAATTCATCCATAAGTAGAGAGTGAAGAGGAGCTCAATGTATCCTAAACATCCCCCAGCAGCCTATACGCCTAAAGCAGCATCTCTAGGGGTTGGACTAGAGAAAAAACTGATTCAGCTCCAACTATAAGCACTATGTGGGTAGCGACCGAAAGAACGAGGTTGCGAATACAAGCGGCCGAAATGAGTTTCCTCCGTAGGGTGGCCGGGCTCAGCCTTAGAGATAGGGTAAGGAGCTCGGACATCAGGAGGGAGCTCGGAGTCGAGCCGCTACTCCTTCGCATCGAAAGGAGTCAGCTGAGGTGGTTCGGGCATCTGATTCGGATGCCTCCTGGACGCCTCCCATTGGAATTTCTCCAGGCATGTCCAACTGGGAGGAGACCCCGGGGCAGACCCAGGACATTCTGGAGGGATTACATCTCCCGGCTAGCCTGGGAACGCCTCGGGATCCCCCAGAATGAGCTGGAAAATATTGCAGGCGAGAGGGGAGTCTGGGTCAACCTGCCGGGTCTGTTGCCCCCGCAACCCGACCCCGGATAAAGCGGTTGAAAATGGAGGGATGGATATAAGCACTATCAAAGAGGAAAGTCGTACAAAATACATACAACATATACATATATATACATATACATATATATATATATATATATATATATATTTTTTTTTTTTTTTGTTAGGGAAATACAAGTGATTTTCAAAAATGTCCCGAAAGGAAGAGGGCTTGAAGCCAGGATCAAACAAGGCAGTTTCTAACCAGAGGTCCTGTGCCAGACATCCACCTACATCCCTGTAGGGGTTTTCACATCGAGCATAGAGAAGTGGACGTCATGATGGCGACGTCACCCAGTGATTTGTAGAATGACGTTAGGTATTCTTGAGTTCATCATTATGGATGGCGACCGTCGCTATGTTTTTTTAAATCATGCTGCCTCCTGCTTAATTCAATTCAGTTTATTTGTATAGCTTATCATTTTTATCATCAATGGAGCGTTGATACCAGGGACTTCCCATCAGTGTGGACCCCCTGTCCTGTTCTCTAACTGCCTGAAAGCTATGCAACACCAAATATTCCCCAAATTAAATCTGATCATATGGGTCAGGAACCGTGGTACGCTGAGGCAACTTCCACCTTCGGAATGGCGACCTGGATTGATTTCCATTGAAGCTCAAGGTTTGAGAAGAACAAGAAAACCGGGTTATTGGGGATTTACACGTGGATTTTAACGGCGGGCGGTTTAAGTAATCACCTTTTGGGTTTTCTTCCACATTCGGTGGGTTACTTCCTTTTAGTAATTTCCCCACATTCCCCAAGTTTCTGCCAATAACCTTCAAAGGCCAGACTATTTAAAATTAATCAGCAGAAGAGCATAGTAGGATTACAAAACAACCTGTAGCTAATGATATGAGCCCTGTTAGGCCAGCAGGGCGCAACATTTTCAGTTAGACACCCCCCTCCCCCCCATGCCCCCCAGCAGGTTCAACTAGCTGCGAGCGACGCTATTTTGACAGCTTCCCATTTGCTAACGAACAAATACATGGTAGCCAGCGGTTCGAGAGTCAACACGGAAAATGTGAGTAGAGTGTCAGCAGTCACACACACACACACACACACACACACTCTGAACGAGCCTGATCTGCTTTACCATATGCACACCGACGTCCTTGGGAGAATGATTTGTGTACGCCCGGACCCAAATGCTGCTGCATATCCTGATCTCTATATTGATTTACGTCGAGGTGTGTGTGTGGAGGGGGGGGGGGGGGAGCAGGTTAATTAAATGTGAATGGCGTCGCAGGCAACATTTTATCGAGCAGAGAGTAAAGGCAAGTGGAGTGACTGTTTGAGTTGCTACAACAGCAATCGTTGCAGAATAACGAGGAAGGATCTGTCATCTCGCTGCAGATGGATGGGATGGAGTGTGATGTGCAGGCAAATTAAGCAGCTGCTCGACGGCACTCGGGCCGTGTTTGAGGTTTAGTTGTGCATCAGCAATGAGTTAGTAGATTAACAGAGGCGAGATTCTCTTGACACATCAGGGTTACCTGTGGAAAATGCCAAGACAGATCACAAGGATGATAAAAGGATCAAACGTTTCTTGGTATTCACGATGGAATTGCAAAGGAAAGGGAAGCGAAAGCATGATGTTAAATTCTGTTTTCGGACTGACTTGTATTAGCCCACTTTGAGTTTTCTCAAATCTGTCTCTCAGCGGGTCACAAAGTGTGAAATCTGTGTTCTCGCATGTGTTGACAAATCATCTGACAGCAAGACTGTATAAATAATTGGAGCTCTTGTATGAGAGATGGTGTTTATTTTTATTTTTTTACTTAGCCAGGAAAAATAGTTTATGGATTTCTTTTAAAATTGCAGGCATTGCATGCCTTCAGTTAATCAGCGTGGTTATAACTAATCGGTTTGATTTAAATTGCAATTGACTGCTGGGCATGGTGGGGATTAGATTGATTTGAATGTTGATAATTTGACAAATCTGATAAATTCTTCAAAGATGGCATTAGGACATTTTTATTTCCTACAGTCCTAAATCTGTAAAGAAATCGGCAAAGAGAAACAGAGCTGGAAGATTACCACTACTTCTTTGAGTGAACCACATATGGTATATTAGAAGAGGACACTGATGTCACACTTTGTCGACTACCTCTAATAAACCAAAGGATAAGTAGTCATTTTCCCATAGACTGCCATACCAGCTGACTTCTTTTTGCAGCCGAGGAGTTGGCCCCTGTAAAGAATGCTTAATGGAGGTTTCCGCTTGGGAAAAATTAAATGTGAGCTAATTGTTTTTTTAAACAAAAAGGTGAAAAACAAGTTCTGAAAAGTTTCATGTGATTGAGATTCTGACTTTTAGATGAGAACATGAAATGAACACATGTTTGTAGTAATTATTGCAATTGCATTGTCTCACTATAAAGTAAACTGTACCTATACATACAACACAGTATTGGTATTTGTATGTACAAATATAAAAAAACAGGACATCAAGTAAAAGAAGATTAGAACACGTCGCATTTACGCCTTCCCATAAAATATTGGTGCCTCCCTTAAAATGAATATCCGGCAAGAGATGCCGTTAAAGGAACACCACATTTTAAAGTGGCTGACTGACTCTGAAATGGCAGATGAGGGAGAAAAAAAGAGAACCAAAGAAAAAAAAAAGATTTCTCAACTGAATAAAGCAAAACCCCATTGCTGCTTAACTTGCTCTTCAAAAGTCAAGTCACTGTTAAAAAAAAATCCCCCTGAGCGTTCTGCTAACTGACTTTGTGCACATTACTAGTACGACTGCTAAATGATATTCAATCTGCTATGAAAGTGTTATGTCTCCCCTGATTCCCAGTGAGGAAGCTGCACTACATTAGACAGAATCTACATCTGCTTATTTGTTTCTTGGCAACCTCATCAGCACTTTATGCTACATTCAGCCGAGCGATTCGTCAACGTTTTTTTGTTTATGTGGTTTGCTTCATTGTCGTTAGCTTAACCAAAAGCGCTCCCTGGTCACTTCGCCCTTTATCGGACTTCTGGTGCTGGGCAATGGGATGATTGGGAAAGAAAATAAACATTGAACTATGGTCATCATTAAACGAGGAGTCTTGTTTTCCAAGGAAGAATCTACAGAACTGTCAAACGGCAACTGTCAATGCACAGAAACGCTACGGTGTCAAGCTCTGCACAAAGTACGGAAGAACAGCCGCTCCCGTCTGTGTTGCATGAGTCACCTTCACCCGTAGAAACAATACATCGTTAAAGGTTTCCATGTTCCAATCCTTACTGTTGCAATAATCTCCATCACAAGGTAGCCCCGACCTAAAGCATACCCTGATTTATGGCCTGTTTGAATCTAAATGGAGCATCATTTACTCAATGAACTTCATGCTGTACTGAAGAAGACTTGAAACTAGAGATTAAGACCATACACTCATGTGTACAATGTTTGCTGAGGGAATAAATCAAGAGAGAAGTTCTCATAGATGTCTATACAACCAGAGGAGTCACCCCTGATGGTCATTAGTTAAATTGCAGGTTTAAGCCACTTCCACATTTGCATCACTGACCAAGCCATGCCTTCCTCAGTATTATCTTAAATTAAAAACTACACGGAGACGATGGCCGTTTATCAATATATCTTACTGTACTTAAAAAACGGCATCAATTGCGGCCCAAGTACATGTTCCAATTTAAAGTCCACTTCTCGCCAGACACGGTCAAAATTCCTGGATGTGACTTGATCCGCCCAATACCCCAAGGGTGCACCAGAGGTGACTTGTGCGTACTGTGGACAGCCAATATCCCAAAATGCATTGTATACCAGCGACAGGGAACAATGCCAGAGGAGAAAATAAACAACTGACTTTTCTTAAATACTGTTGTTGAGTCACGGAATGTAATTTTAAATTATCTGCTGGCTCTGTTGTCTCGTAATGTTAAATCAGTTTGACTGAGGGATAAGATTCATAACTTAATATCTCAAATACACTTTTACGTTGAACTAGAGTTGTGTCTTTACTTATACATTATTAAATATAATATTTATATACATCCATGTTTTATATATATATATATATATATATATATATATATATATATATATATATATATATATATATATATATATATATATATATATATATATATATGTATTTCAGTGAGTTGCTTTTAGTGTTTGGTACCCACTCCATATGTAGCGTCAGCTTTTGTGATGTCCTCAGATCCATCAAAAAGCAGCCCCCAAATTCAACAGACTGCAACTTGGCTCGAAACTCCCCGCTGATGGTGTGAGCGAGTCAATTCAGTTTATTTGTATAGCCCAATTTAGATTTAGAGTTAAAACACATTCAATGACTATGACAGAGTGTATGAATAGTTCGTAGTAAGCATATTCCACGATGAAGACCTCCAAGATTCATCAGGCAGATGGAGGTAGAGAGGCGGAGTGGGCGGAGTTGGTAGCAGGAATTCCACGACCCAGACCTCGATGATCCATCAGGCAGATAGGATCTATGCCGTCTCATAGGGTCCGATGACAAAGCAGAGTTAGTCATGTGTGATTGAGAGATAAAAAGTCATCCACAAGGAGAGAGAAAAGAGGTGCTCAGTGCATCCTAAAACGTCCACCAGCAGCTATAAGCCTATACCAGCATATCCAGGGGCTGGACCAGGGCAAACCTGATTCAGCCCTAACTATAAGCTCTGTCAAAAAGGAAAGTCTTAAGTCTACAGTACTCTTAAATGAGGTGATTGTGTGGAAGCTGGTTCCATAAAAGAGGAGCTTGATAACTAAATGCTCAGGAACTACAAGGAACTACAAGTAGCCCCGCATTTAGTGAGCGCAGCTCTCTGGTGGGGCGATACGGTACTACAAGCTCCTTAAGTTATGATTGGTGCATCACCAATTAAGACTTTGTAGGTTAAGAGAATAATTTAAAAAATGGTTCTTGATTTTACAGGGAGCCAGTGCAGAGCAGCTAGTGCAGGAGTAATGTGATCTCTTTTCTTAGTTTTAGTGAGAACACGAGCTGCAGCATTCTGGATCAACTGGAGGGACCTAAGAGACTTATTAGTGCAGCCTGATAATAAGGAGTCGCAAAATCAGCCAATCACGTACTTTTCAAAGGTTTAGTTCAGCCTCTAACACCTTCCTGTTGGCTCAAAGTCTCGCTATCAAAATGGAGGGATCAAATGCCATGAACCCCGGGTCAAAACGTCACTTCCGGTCAAGTCGCTAGACAAGTATTTTCACAATAAAAGTCCTCTGTTATTGTCCGCATTCAAGTCATTTCACGGGCTTAAACCGGCTTCGACGATTCTGAAATACTAAACTAACATTCACTCTCATGCAACTTACATTAATTCTTGCCATTCACATTTGCATAGAGTAAACAGTACCCCCATGCCTCATAATACATTAATAACAATATCAATATTCTCCCTAATATTTCCTATCATGATATATTTCTATATGTATTAATTTAAAGCATAAGACTTCCTCTGCACATGTGCATAATCAAAATAAACTATTACAACCTAATACTTCTTCATTCAGCGTGTTGCCATCTGGCAAGTGGGCGACTGGCTTGTTTATTAGAAACGGCACAAGACACATTCATGTGCTCCTTGCTCTTTTCATGTTGCTCAAATAAAGGATGGTTGGAATTCTTTGAGCCTTTATAAAACGCACCCGTTTTGTCTGCTAGGTGTGGATGTGAGTGGCAAATCTCGCATCACATGTCAGTGCGCTCGTCGTTCACTTCAAGCCACCGCACATCTTGGAGCCACTTTTCCGATAAAAGTCTTTTCTTCGACTCTGGCTCCAGTTGGCGTTTCTTTGTAGGTGGCGAAATGCCAAAGAAGCTGCTTAAGGTCTGTTGTTTTTTGACATCTCTGACAGTAGTTGACAAGCAACATGTGTAAGAGTTGATAAGATGATCAGTCAAGTACGCAAAGGCGCGAAGTAACACAAGTGGCATTACGCATTGTTGATTATCTTCGTGCATGCGTACCAGTTATGTGCACCCCTGTGTGTGTATAATATATATATATATATATATATATATATATATATATATATATATATATATATATATATATATATATATATATATATATATACACACAATAAAAAGCCGGGTTGTGATATTTTGTTTGACTATAAAAATACTTTACAGGGAATAATCAGAGTAATATCATGAGCAACAACAGCTGAGGTGGTGATGTCGTCAAGTCATCTGCTGTTCCAATTGCAGAATGACCGTTGTACGGTCCAAATCTATCTCTGCCATACGCTTCACGCCGCTATGAATTTCCGGGCTCCGTTGACGCCCACACACACAGCAGCTCAAACAGCCGGGGGGGTGCTGACACTTTGACAGGCAAAAACTGGCACCGCGAGCGGTCAGATCCAGGGCAGTCGCATATTGCTCCCCACTGAATACTAAACCAATCCCCACATGGCAGCGTGACGAATCGCCCATCAATACCCACCCTTGTAATTTGCACCGATGCGGAAACATCAAACAGGATGGGATCATGACAAGTTTAACTATGGCAGAGAGGGAGGTTATTGCCCTGCACCCGCCGGGCCTGGTTGGCCTTCACCGCCAGTGTCTGGTGACACCAAAGAGCAGTTGCTGTGCGTCCCGTCGTGTCCATCAGCGTAACAGATGCCCATGCCGAGCAACGTGATACATCCCTGCGAGCTTTTGCCGATTCATCGGAGAAGATTTACAGGACGCCGGTATCGATCTGTGACTCGGACCTGTGCCCAAGAAAATCACCTCCCAACCAGGCGACAGTTAGACGCCACCGGGCTCAGCTGGACCGCGTGGGGAAGGACTTTGATGAGTGGATCTTTAAAACATACACTGGTATCAAAGACAGCTGCAACTGTGCGCCAACACCTGCAGTGAACAGACTCTTTTCCACGTTGTTGTTTTTTGTACATGAACAACAAGGGTAATATTTCTTTTCACATTTAAAAAAGGACCAGTGTTTCATTTGTTGAACTCAAACCACAAATCATGCATGCTTTACCTTCTCCAACGATTTTTTTTTTAATGGTCAATGCCCATCAATCAGCATGAGCCATCATGTCAATGAGTCTTTCATGAACATTATGTGTCGCAAAAATGCAGTTACAGCCCTCCGATACACTGTGTGATTGAATCAAAAGGTCAACTAGAGTGAAAAATTGGCAATATAAATCATTTTAATTGTCGTAGATTGATCACATGGAAGATTAAACGATTAAAGACGGCGTAGCTCATTGCCAGTCAGCCATTTCTGACCGGGGAGCTGAGGGCCTTACGTCGCTCTCCTCAAGCTGATTGGCTCACATCGGTAACCTACTGCACTGCACTCAGTTTCCATTTGAAAAACAAGCAAAAGATGGCACACAGACACGCCCCTTTAATGTCAACTAGAATGAACATCAGGGAGGTCATCCAGGTATACGGTTTAGTTATGGAAACAGTGTGACCGGACACACCATGAGGGCAGCCGCTCAGTCAGTGAGACGGTTAACCTATCAATTAATCCTTTGGTCTACAAAGAGTAAAACCATTGCATGTGAACATAAAGTCGTAAAGTGGTTCAAAGAAACTCTTATAATTTCTCTACGTTTCCATCATTGTAGCTCCTTAAAGCCCCACTATGTAACTTTTCCACCTTAAAATAACGGCTTGAAAAAAATGGTGCCGCTAAAATGGCTTTTAATATGTTGATTTACGCCTCCGCCACTGCCATCGGGGGTCTGTGGCCAGAAAACTGCTGAATACCTGAAGGGGGCGCTACAGGGGAAAAGTTATATAGTGTCGCTTTAACTACAATCATCCATGACGTATACTTTACTGCCCATGTTCAAGTCAATTCTGCATAGTTCTATTCCTGGATCTATATAATAGATATAATTTAGCTGTTCCAGAACTCCCATTATTTGATTACGTTGTGTTATTCATTACAGTGAACATCAAGTCTACAATTATTATTACAAGTATTATTATTAGGCATTGCTTTTCACGTCTCTCTGTGATTTGTATCTCTTGAACCAATGATACAACACAAATTAAAAAAATGTAGACACCTGCCTAACATTGTTTTTGATTACATTCAATGGATGGTGACAGAATAAAAAGCCTTTGTTGTTTTGATTACAATGGAGAGCTGACAGATAATAATGTTTCAGTCTATTGGAGAAAAGGCAGTTATGAACGGGTTAAAATGATGAGCATGTCCTCCGAGTTGCTATACTTCTTTAAGGAATGAACAGTGTCCATATATCCTGGAGGCTCACCACACACTACTGGGATCAAAATGTAGTTGACATTTTTAAGAAACATGCTTCCTCAGAGCTGATACTCAAGTCCAGTCTGTGCAAGAGGAAACATGAAATCTGTTTTTAGTCACTTGATTCTTATATTAGAAGCAGCTTTGTAGTAGCCTGGATACCAGACCGAACTTAGCCCCGCCCTCAACATGTTTGGTCGGGAAGTTGGGTCTGGCATTGCTCCATTGGGGAGAAATTATCTCCTATCAGAAATTGACCGGACCAATCAAATTGTCAGGGCGAGCTTTATACGATGACGGACATATGCTCAACAGCAACGTAACCAACCACGTCATAAAAAGGCGCTTGGTTTGAATTTGTTTACAACAAACATGGCTGCCGCTGGAGAGCTAAGATGTGTAGATTCTGAAATTGAGTCCGTTTTAGAAGACCTCGACAGCGCATTCATTTTGAAAGAGGAACAGAGAAACGCGATCAAGGCATTTTTAGATCGAAAACTATGCGTCGCTTAAAATACGTCACATACTACGTTGCTCTGATTGGTTGTAGCTCAATCCAATTGAGTGAAGAGGCATTTTCTTTCCTGGTTCGGTTGAAACACACCCCATAGTCACAGCCCAACAGAGCGGTATCAGACTCATATTCTCACTAGAATTCTGAGTATGACATCATCAGGCTAGCTTTGTAGTGCTTCAGGATATGAATAAAAGGATCGCATTATGGTCCAGGAACCATATTTATTGGATTTATGAGCTGACACTTAAGAACCACTCTAGAGAGCCAACAGACAATAACACAATGTACTTATCGAGTAACTTCTTCCTGCAGAGACGTGTCAAAATAACCTTTAGGAGCAGTACTTCAGTTAACTTGAGATTATGCAGATAAGCAACCTGAGAAGCAAGCCGTCTACGTATTATTTATACATTATGTCATATTCATTGCATGTGTTTATGTAACTCTGTAATGCTGTTCATCTGTACACATGACATATCTTTCTTCTGTCCATCCTGGAGAGGGATCCTCCTCTATTCACCTTTTTCCATGTGAAAGTTTTTCTTGCTATTTCTTGGGAGTTTTTCCTGATCCGATGTGATGTCAAAGGTCAGTATGTGTACACATTGTAAAGCCAGCCGAGTTAAATTCCTAATATTGGGCTATACAAAATAAACTGAATTGAATCTAAAAGTCTAGAGTTGAAGTTGAGAGAAGACGTGTACGACCGGGTGGTTTCACCAAATTTTGATTGGTCGGTAGGACTTTATATATTATTTTTGTTGATGTCTAGGACCGTAGAGTCCTTCTCTTTGCCAAATTAAGGGTCCTTCTATATTTCAATATCAATAATTGTCTTCCAGCAACTGCAGCAGAATTTTTTATTTGACTAAGACATATGCTGCTGTAGGCTTAGAGGCTCTTGGGGGACGTTTTAGGATACACTGAGCACCTATCTCCTCTTCTCTCTCTCCCTATGGATGAATTTACATCTCTCCATCACACATTATTAACTCTGCTTCCTTTGTGACTTTATGTCTCTTTGGACCTCGCTGTGCCTGATGTCTCCTGCCATGACCCTGCTGATGATTCTGTTTAATCGTTACTCGGACTGTTTTCTCTGGAGTTTAAATAAAAAGTCAAAGATCCCTCCAATGATGTGTTTGCATTTGGGTTCAGATACAAACCGTTACAGACTAACGTACATTGGTTGTTGAAAATGGGTCAGATGGATTTGTGTAATAAGTTTCTCAAAGAGGATTTTGCATTATTTGACCGTAATTCAATCCAGTTTTAAATTTTCATACTGTATATGTTTCCACTAAAGTTATCCTTGAATTAGTTCATACTTTATTATTAAATTTAGCAGACACTTTTATCCAAAGCAACCAACACTGTAGACACAGCTAGGCAGTTCAGGGTTGAGGACACATCGACTCGGGCCGTGAACGGGGATCAAACCAGCAACCCTCTTGATTGAAAGCCATACCTGCTAACCACAGTAATGACATGAATTGCCATCTCTCTGAAAGAGCAGACAAGAAAAGAAACCATCCATTGATTAGATGGATCTAACCTTCATTAAAACGGACCCACTTCATAACGATGTTCAGAAACGGCACAGTTGTGTGAGCAACACGGCAGAATTCTTTGCCGTCAGAAATAAACTGAGATGAAGGTTTCCTTCCCGCGTCTTCCTTCTCATTCTCTAACATCTAAGGCACTCAAAAGCTCTCCTGAAGGGCGTCAGATTGCCCTTCAGCTAAAAACATGTAGCTGTTCATCAGCATGCTCTGAGCGCTACTACAGCACAACAATCTCACAAATTGTCACGGGTGTTTTGTCTCCTTCATCTGAATCAGAGGAAGGAGATGTAGCACAGCCGGGGCTCCGAACGCTCGACAGCGACGCTCCAAACACAACAAAGAGTTTTTCTGTCAACTTTTGCTGCATCTGATTGAGAGTTTAGAGGAAGTTCAATGCATTTGGATGCAAAAAACAGATCAATGTCTAAGGGTTGCAAGAAAAATTAGCTAAATATGGATGAAACCAGCCTTTCCTGTTGTCGAAAGCATTCAGTTCTCAAGAACCTTCAGTTATCAAGCTCCTCTTTTATGGAACCAGCTTCCATCAGTCCGAGAGGCAGACACAGTCACCTCATTTAAGAGTAGACTTAAGACTTTCCTCTTTAAAGTCTGTGGTGGAAGTTTTCCTTTCTTCAATCGGTAGAAGAGAAATTAAGTCTCTGAATCAAAATTGCCTTCATCTGTTTTATTCCTTGCAAGGAGGAAATGTGTTGATTCAAAATTATCTGACAACTTCAAAGAAGAAGTCCTCTTTCCTACATCCTGAAAGGTCAGCTCCTTATCTTAATCAGGCCCTCCCGAGAACTTGTATCCACTCCCCCTAACACTCTCTGGTTCCTAAACCCTCCCGTAGTGAAAAGCCATTAGATTTATGACGGCAGGCTGGTCCATCCCTTATGTTCCCGCTACCCCAAATCACTCTCCCAATAAACTACTGATCACCTAAGCTATACTTTAATTAACTTTAATTATATTTTACCATTACAAGTCTTATAGTTATGGCTGAATCAGGTTCACCTGATCCAGCCCCTAGATATGCTGCTATAGGCTTATAGGCTGCTGGGGACATTTAGGATACACTGAGGATCTATCTCCTCTTCTCTCTCTCTTCTTATCCGGTTCCGGTCTACAGAGGGGGACGCTGGCGAAATTAACGCCGCTCCGTCTGGTCCGCTTTTTGTTTTGTTTGTTTTGTTTTACCCTCTCCCAATTCACACCCACGCTATTTATTTTGTTTTGTTGGCTGTTTTGTTTTGTTTGTTTGCTACCTGTCGCTCCTGCTCTCCGCTGTGCCGCAAACAGCTGTCTGTCTCCCGCTAGCTGACAGCTGCCGGCTCCCTACCGGACCCTCCTGCCATCGGTCCCAGCGGTTCAGCTCCGACGGCCTGTCTACTGCGGCTCGTGCGGGTCACTTCTCCTGCTCTCCCCCCTCCCTCCTCCTCCCTGGACACTTAGCTTGCTGGCCGGGTCTCCCGCTAGCCGCCCGGCTACCAACGAGCCAGCCTCTCACCTGCCACGCCCACTTCAACCACCCTGGCTGTCATGACTCTGCTCTACTCGTCCGCACAACTCCTCAAATTGAACTACGCTCCGCTACTCCGTGCATTGCAGCCATCGCAGCACTTGACTCCTCCGCCGTTGCCGTTACATCCACAGAGCCTCCGTAGAAAGTTTATTTACTCCATGCCTGATCGCTCCACTCATTTCATCCCCTCACTCTGGTCCGCACATCGCATCCCCGCAACTATTCCACGTCCCCACCACACCACCCCGAACGAGCGCGCTGCCTGGCTCCGCCCACTACCAAAAGTATCCCACCATGCAAACATTCACCCACACCTCAAGGTTGCTCTGTTCAACACCCGTTCCATCAATAACAAGGGCCTCTTACTAAACAAATTCATCACGGACAATAACCTGGACTTTCTCTGTTTAACGAAACCTGGCAAATACCACAAGATTACTTTTCACTAAATCAAATCACTCCCCCTGGATATTCATACATTGACAAGCCACGCCTTCATGGGCGTGGTGGTGGAATAGCCACAATCATACGCAATAACATCAACACATTTGCAATAACCAACCCGGCTCCATCCTCATTCGAACACCTTGCTTTTAAACTGTCTGGTCCCAAACCCCTGGTCACTGCAGCCATTTATCGCCCCCCTAAACCCAACCCTGCTTTCCCCACTGAACCATCTGAATTCCTCACGCAGCTCTGCGCCATTTCCCCATCCATCCTGTTACTTGGTGACTTCAACATTCACGTCGACTCTCCTGACTCCACAAGCACCAAAGAACTCCTGGACATCTTCAACAATTTCAACATCACCCAACACGTCGACTTTCATACCCATAAAAAAGGACATACACTCGATCTGATCTGCACCTCCGGCATTACAATCTCCAATCTCACCAGCACTGACCTCATCATCTCCGACCACCTGGCTATCACCCTGGACATTGACATCCCCATCCCCCTTGTGAAGCAGAGTGCCATCATTACATTCCGGAACATCAAATCCATCAACCTCCCCTCGCTCTCCTCCTCTTTGTCTGCTATCGTCTCTGCCTCTGCCCCTATTCCGACCGCCTCCCCCACTGCTCTGGTCGATTACTACAACCATGCACTCTCCTCCTGTCTTGACCTCATCGCCCCCCAAAAAACCAAGCTTGTCTCCTTCACCCACTCCGCCCCCTGGTACACTGACCATCTCCGCCAACTTAAAAAGCAGGGCCGTCGACTCGAACGACTTTCAAAAAAAACTGGACTCACTGTTCACCTGGATGCCTTCAAACTCCACCTACAACAATACAATGATGCCCTCAACGCCGCTCGCTCCTCTCACTACTCTTCTATCATCCAATCCGGCTCCAACAACCCCAAATT
Organism: Liparis tanakae; assembly: GCA_036178185.1. Taxonomy (NCBI): domain Eukaryota; kingdom Metazoa; phylum Chordata; class Actinopteri; order Perciformes; family Liparidae; genus Liparis; species Liparis tanakae. Next base: position 6,421,930 of record CM070094.1, on the reverse strand, counting down.
GCTGTTCTCCACCATCAACAAACTCCTCAAACCCATAGACACCATCACCACTTCCTTCACCACCAGCAAATGCAACTCATTTCTATCGTTCTTCAATAACAAAATTACCCAAATACACAACCAGCTGGCTGCCTCCTCCTCCTCCTCCTCCACTACCTCTCACCCCACCACTCAACATGACCCTCCCCCACCTTCAATCCACTCACTCTCTTCCTTCAGTCCAATCAGTGATACTGACCTCTCCAGCATTGTCTCCAGACCACCACCTGCGCCCTCGACCCCATCCCCTCTTCCTTAGTCAAGGCCTGCCTCCCCTCACTCTCCCTTCTCATCACAAACATCATCAACTCCTCACTCTCCTCTGGTCTTATACCCCCCCCCCACTTAAGCTTGCTGCCGTCTCCCCCGTGCTGAAAAAACCTGGTCTTGACCCCAACATCCCTAACAACTTCCGTCCAATCTCCAACCTCCCATTCCTTTCCAAAATCCTTGAGAGACATGTTGCATCTCAATTAAAATCCCACCTCAATCTCCATAATCTCTTCGAACCTTTCCAATCCGGCTTCCGCTCCCTTCACAGCACTGAAACCGCCTTACTGAAAATCACTAACGATATACTTCTCTCTGCTGACTCTGGCTTCCTCACCATCCTCATCCTCCTTGACCTCAGCGCTGCCTTTGACACCATCAACCATTCCATCCTCCTTTCCCGTCTCCATCACGACGTTGGCATAACTGGCCCCGCTCTCTCCTGGTTCACCTCATATCTCTCAGACCGACACCCAACTCTACCTCTCATCCAAGACCATCACCTCAGTCACCCACTCCACTCTCACCGCCTGTCTAACCGAAATAAAATCATGGATGCAACTGAACTTTCTCAAACTCAACTGCAATAAATCTGAAATACTCATCATCAGCCCTGACTCCCTCACCCGTTCCGCCCAAACCATCACTCTCAATATCGATGGCTCCGTCGTCACCCCCTCCACCCAGGTCCGCAACCTTGGCATCATCCTTGACCCCACCCTCTCCTTTCTCTCCCATGCCAACCACGTCACCAAAACAGCCTTCTTTCATCTCCGTAACATTGCACGCCTCCGGCCCTCCCTGTCCCCTGCCACCACTGAAATCCTCATCCACGCCCTCATTACATCCAGACTAGACTACTGCAACAGCATCCTCTATGGCTCCCCCAAGAAAATCATCAACAAACTTCAATATGTCCAGAACTCTGCCGCCCGTCTGCTCACCTCCACCCGTCGTTTCGAACATATCACCCCGGTCCTACAACAACTCCACTGGCTCCCAGTCAAATACAGGATGGACTTCAAGATCCTACTGCTCACTTACAAAGCCCTAAATAACCTGGCCCCCCCATATCTTTCAGATCTCCTCCCTCTCCACGCTCCAACACGCTGCCTCAGGTCCGCCGGCAAAAACACTCTGAAGGTCATCAGGACCAAGCGCCGGACCTGGGGCGACCGGGCCTTCTCGGCAGCTGCACCTCCCCTCTGGAACACTCTCCCCATCCACATCCGCCAGGCTCCCACCCTACCTTTATTTAAACAAGCCCTCAAATCACATCTTTTCCAACTTGCTTTCGCCTGCTAACCCCTGCCCCCGATACGACACACAGCTTCCCCGTTGTTTTCCTCTATATATTTATTTTCTGTTCGTTTGTTCGTCTTGTCTGCTTTCTTCTCGTTTGTTCTGTTCGTCTCTTGTTCCCTCTAAGCGTCTTTGAGTACTGAGAAAAGCGCTATACAAATCGAAATTATTATTATTATTCTTATGGATGAATTTACATCTCTCCATTGCACATTACTAACTCTGCTTCCTCCCTGGAGTCCTTGTGACTTCACGTCTCATAGGGTCCATTGGACCTGTCTGTCTGTTGCCTCCTACCATGGCCCTGCTGATTTTGGTTTATTGAATTTTGCCGTTTTCATTTTGCTTTTCTCATGCGATACCACACATGTGCATTAAGATGTGTGATAGGAAACAGAGCTGATGCCTTCAACTTGTACAAAGTCACTTCCTGCCTTTTTTTTGTATTCGATACACAGTCATATACATTTGAATGAAATAGGTTTTAAAGTCTATTGCAAACGTTAATCACAGCCTCTGCAACCAAACAGGTGTTTTCACAGAGTGGGGCATGTCCTATTCTTATGACTACTCATCTGTTTCATACTCTCAGCAATGCAGGGGTCAACCAATGCACATAATTTTTCATTTTCAAAAAGTAATAAATAAAAAAAAACATGCAGACAAAAAAAGCATGCATGTGGATCTGAGGGCACACGCCGCTCTGCATTATTCAGTTGCATGAACGGGGTTTCTCCTTCTCTTTGAACAAGAGGCATTTTGTTTACATAGGACTGGAGTAAATGTTTGAAGTCCCTCAAAAAAGCACCAGGCCCCAATCTGGTATTCAGGTCTGCGTTTGCACTCTAGTGGTAGAGGTCTCAACAACGGAGACCCATCTTTGATGAGAGCAACGCCGTAATAGAGTCTGTATGCCAAACTGCTCACAATGGAGCCTCCTCACAATACACCAATAAAATACATTACATTTATATGCAAATTGGACACCAGTGGTGATAGCACTCTGCCAGCAGGTATTAGGAAATAAGCACATCTTAATGAAATACCTTCTGCTCGGCGGCCACAGTAGCTGGCTCACCATTCAGCACAAAGTGGGTCAATTCTCATTTTTATGTTGCATGCTCACCTTTGACACATTGGTTTAAAAGGAGCAAAGAGAGTGCGCTTTTTGTTGTTGTTGTTTTTTCCTCTGGCAGGATTTCATGTGATGCCAGTGGAGAATTTTTAAACTGCAACAACTACTGAGAATATGGTACTCTGCAAACGTAACAGATGCTGCTGCCGTGTTACCGCCCAACCCGTCTCCCAAAGACCACATTGCTACGCCTGCCTGGAGCTCTCTTAACTTGTTACACTTAATATTTACTTCAATTCAGTTTATTTTGTATAACCCGATATCACAAATTACTAAATTGCCTCAGAGGGCTTTACAATCTGTACACAGACATCCCAGACCCAGGATCTCACATCAGCTCAGGAAAAACTCTCAAACAACCCTTTCACAGGGAAAAAAAGAAAAAAAAACCTTCAGGAGAGCAACAGAGGAGGATCCCTCTTCAGGATGGACAGGTGTAATAGATGTCATGTATACAGAAGGAGTCATTACAGAGTTACAACACATTCAATAAATATGACAGTGTATGAATAGTTAGTGGTAGGCATGGACCACAATCCAGACCTCCATGATCCATCAGGCAGATGGAGGTAGAGAGGAGGAGGGGGCGGGGCATCAGCAGGGCAATGGCATCAGACCCAGCCAGGTTCAATGGACTTTGAGACGTGAAGACTCCACATCTCGAAGTATTAAAGGAATTGTGTTATCTCAATGTTGTAAATCTATTTATTTTGATTAGTCTTTAAAGGCGCTCCTTTTTATATCGAATTATTAACTCTTAAATGATCAAACGGAGATGCTGCCAGAGGCCTCTGGATAGTGTGACCCAGGCGTGGAGGCCATAAGCATGGGGAAATAAAACAAAAGTATAATTTTTAAAAGATATTTTTGAAAATAAATTGTCTTCAAGTAGAAAACTTTTTTCTTTACTTAGCAAATAGTTATTTGCTGCTATATTAATTCCCCAAAAGTTTGCATCTAATAATGCCTCATTTGCATATGTAAACATTTCAGAAAAAGATATTACAAAATTATACATACTGTTGCTTTTTCAAGTCATATGAAGGGTTTAAGGGAATATTTGTTTATTTGTATCTGACTTAACTTAATTTGCAAGACTGAATATATTTATGGAGCCGTCATTTATGGAGCCGTGCAAGTTACTGCAAAGCTATTTCAGAATACATTTTCTTTTTGGAGAATTAGTGTTTGCAAGACTTGTCTTTTTCAAAACAGGAAGTGTTGAGTTAAAAATACATAGAGAGACACAAATATTGTGTTTACACCAAAAGTGTTGCAAATATTCGCAACACTTTACTTTAGTTTACTCCCCTGACAAGTTATGCTTTATTTGTGTCATGAGCGCCTTAGAGGGGCTTACCTCTGTGGCTTTACTCCGTAAAAAATATTATTTCCACCATCCACTATGTAAGAAATAAGCATTATTTCTGCTTTATACTTGTTATGGACATCCCACAAACATCAAAGCATCTGACGCCCTTGTGTTCGGCTTCATGACACAGCTGGTGAAGTGACTTTCACCAACTACTTCGGAATGATTGCCGCTTCCAGCATCTCATCGCTGATTGGCTTTCGCAACTCAGCGTCGGGCAAATTTTTCGGCACCGTGACAATCTGGTCAGTAATAAACTGCGAAAGATAAATATACTTTTGATCCAGTTTGGATTTCCTAGAATCTTAATTTTGTATAAAACCTCCCATGTCTCCTCTCACACAATGTACGTCAGAAACATGGTCGTAATGGAGAGATGACAATTCATCCATAAATAGAAAGGGAGGAGGAGATAGGTGCTCAGTGCATTCTAAAACGTCCCCCAGCCTATTGAAGCATAGCTAGGGGCTGGACCAGAGCCAACTTGATTCAGCCATAACTGATGTTTTAGGGACGTCGCCCCTCTCCATCAACTAGACATATGACTACAGACAGGGACGGACTGGCCATAGGGCATTTACCCGGTAGGCCGACATCAACCGGCCCTCCTTCTGACTTCCGCGGGTCCGGCTCAATGATATGCTTTACAGAACACGTTAAATTACTTTAATACCTTAAGTCAAACTATCACTGTGTTCAGAGTTTTCAGGATATTCTGCCTTGATTTTAATCCAGAACACCGGCACTCCGGCAGAGTTGAAAAGTATGTTTAAGTTTCATGTTTGTGGTAAAGTTATCACGTAGCCTCTTGAAATGTGTCAAGAGTAAGAGGCTCAGACACACATTTCCGGCCCTGATATATATATATATATATATATATATATATATATATATTTTTTTTTTTTTCATTCTTTCTTAGCCAAGCGTCACTCGCTCGCCGACAAAGCCGTTTTTGAGCGTGATTTGACAGCATGGCACCAACACGTAAATCCTTTAAAAAAGGTGGAGCTGACAAGATCAGGGAGAAAAAGAAGAGATGTCTGGAGGAAGGTGCCTCAAAATATTTAAAAATCTCTGATTTATTTGGAAAGCCACCGACTTTGAAATTGGTGGAGCTAAATGTTATTAAAAACAACATATATGATGTCATTTTTTTGTAATCGTCCAAAATGATGTTATGGCTATGGGTATATATTTCCAAGTAGGCCACTGATTGGTCGATACGTGTGATGCAACGTGTCGTGTATTGAGTGGGCCGGTCTGACAGGAACTCCCGGGCCACTTTTCCCCCCCAGTCCGCCCCTGACTACAGATACAAACATTTAAACTGTTGGAAAGTTGCAGGTCAAAATACGGTCGAAAGATCCTTTTCACTGGAGGATGGGAACAGGCGCGCGATGGAAATTAACCTTTCCAATATCCCTCGGAGAAGACAAGTTCAATTTCTAAACACCTACATGTCTTAAAGTAAACAGAAACTTGGAATAATTAAATTGAAAGACCAAAGCTCCAGCCCACAAACGGTTAGGAGCTCTGACCCAGAAAAGACATTGTCTTATGAAGCCATTATTACTCCTTCCCACGGCCTCCAAGGGAACAGGTTCCATAATGATAGGAAAATTAGCACATTGATGTGTTTTATGAGAGACCAGGGTCTTAGGGTGAATCTCTGGCCAGTCCACAGACAGGAAGGAGCTGACATCACTGACAGTCAGTGCGTTTACATGATGGTATAATTTGATTATTGCTTTAGTCAGACTTTGCTATCTTTGGAGGGGGGGGTCTGCTATTATCCCAGTATACATGGCAGTGAGTAATTCGAATCATTGGCTGAAAACATGTCGCCTCCGATACGCCAGGTGGCGCTGTTTTCATTACAACTCCTGTTGTGTAGCACATTTCCCTTTTCTGATTGGCTGATAAGCGCCACGTGACAATACAACTTCAGGAAGCATTTGTTTTCCCCACGGAGAGAGAGGCGGGGCCAGCTCATGTTGTCGCTGCAGCACATTAAAACATTAAATAGCCGAGAGTTATTTTCAGCCTGAATAAATACGATGTGTGGCGGGAGTGCGGGAGTTAAGACCGAACTGTCTGACACTTGAGAGGCCTGCAACTCGACGCAAAGTCCGGTTCCTAGTCCAATTCACCGCTACATGCCGCGACGGTCGGATTATCAATCGCATCGGATCGAGTAATCCAGGGGTGTCAATCGGACCGTAGTTGGACCGCATACAGTTGAACAAAGGTGTTACATGAAACGGATAATTCGAGTTCTGTCCGACTGAGCCAGTTTTTTTTAATGCATGTAAACGCACTGAGTCTGTCTCTCACTTCGGTATCGAGGAAGGCTCCTGGATGCTTGGAAGATAAGTGGTGACCATACGGGTGCCACTTATCGCAACTAGCTGAAGGTAATATCAGCTAGTTGCAGACAAGGTGCCAAATCCAACACATTTTTTACTTATCAGGCTAATTAACCTATCTGGAGCGAGGCCTCGGCTCTATATCACCAGCCATCTGCTGACACGCTGTCTGTGTGCCATTGCCGTCTCCTCCACCCACGTCTCAGCAGACACGTCGCCCATCAATCCCAATCTGTTGCGCTCGCTCGCTCTCTCATGATTAGGGCCTTCTGCATCACCGCGGCCTAATTATTAATGAGGGAGACGTGCAATAGGGATATATGGCTCGGACGGAGCGATGCCGTCTGCTCACCCGCTGCCTCGCGCTACTCTTAGGGGACAGAGGGTGGCAAATCTGTTGCTTGAAACTGTCTTTTTTGTGCACTCGGTGAACACGACAGCATATATCAACCAAGGCTTTTCACGTGGTGAATATGACAACAAATCACTGTTCCTCAAGATTTTGTTCACGTGCCGCAGAGCAACAGCATTCACCTCAGCGTGATGAATAATTGCGCTTCATTAAAGCTCAGTTTCATCTTCTTTTTTTAAAGATGGCACCAGATGTGAAATGCAAAGGCTCGTGGCTTGGATGTCTTTATATCGCAACCAGCTACAGATCATATGGGGAAATGAGGCCATACATAAGGCCCTTCCAATTTGTTCCCAAAAAAGGCTTGCAACATAAACAAGTCCATTCAGAATCAATAACATACATGGGTTTATACCCGTTTATACACGAGAAACAGTGTATATATAAAAGTTTATATACCTGAAACAAATGAATGAGACAATAGTTTGATTAAAATAATTTATATAAATGTTTATTCTTTAATCAAACTGTGTAAATTAACAAAACTTTTGGAAATACTTTTTTAAGGCTTGGAAATAAACAAAAAAAACGTCTTCTTCAAATTGTTGTTTGCATATGCAAATGAGGCATTACTTAATGCAAACTTGTTGTCAATTTAGGAGAAATCCACAGAATCAAATAGGCAAATAAGTTAGTATAATAGATCAATACAAATAAAAACAGAAAAAGTACTTTGTACATCAAAAACAAACAACTGTTTCTCTACCGAGGTCTAGTGATTGCATCGTTAGCCACCTTAAGAAAGAGTGACATGTATTCTGAATCTCTTTAATTGATTATGAAATGTATCCAAGTCATTATCACGTTCATGAGTCTCAGAAGAAAACGTGGAGGTTAGCATTATGATGCTATCAGCTGACTAGCAACATCAAACCATTCATGCCCATGATAACCTGACACGTGTCACCATCACTCTCTGGATGCCCTCATGCCAGTGCCGATTTCCTTTTGTAATATTGGGCTGTATAAAATGAACTGAATTGAACACATTAAGAATCGTTTCATATTTGTGGGATATTCAGGATGTAGCATGTGTTAACTTTTAATGTCTCAACATGAGTCTTTTAGGTGGATGTCATAAGAAAGCAAATGTTCACTTATTACATTTCAAGCTATTGCGGGTTAAAAGAAAGCCCAAAACAACACAACTAACTGCAACTGGAGATTGTGTTTTCCCCGAAATAAGTTATGACGCACGCAAAACCACCTCAGACTTGCCTTGGCTCCTCAGCACTCGCCCCACTGAGCTCGGCGTGTAGTGTTTCTCGTTTCACCTTCAGAAACACATGCCGAGAACTGGAGCAGGACACTCAGAAATACACAAATACTATTTTTTTCTGTACATCCGTTTCTGTTTTGTGACTAACTGGCCCGACTTCCCTTATATTTTCTGTTTGTACTGCGGATGAACAGCATGACAACTCGCTGGAATCACCTCCTCTGCACCGCACCGCTCCACCACCGTGGCTATTCATGTATTACACTCGTGCTGAGGCAGGCTTGGTTGTCCTTATTGTCCCCATACAAACAAATTGTCAAACACCTCCTTCATGTGTATCTGCACTTTGCATGTGGCAAGGGGAAGGTAACCAGCGGGCCTGACCGAGCCCAGTTAAAAGTAAAGGCATAAACCATGAAATATTCATGAAGTGCAAAGCCCTCAGCAGAGCCCCTCACAGCCTGTTACGCTGCGGTGTAAAAGCAGTCACAGGTTTCTGGGAAAGTCATGACACACGCCAGAGGCTCCAGACATCCCTGTAAACTAGCTTGTTCCTCTGATTTTAAATGAGCATCTTGTCCCGCGGATTACATTAACCTTACAGACCCGCGCGATGTGGAAGATCTGATGCGCAGTAATCCAAACAAAATTCGGCCAGTAAAAAAAATGAAATATAAGAAATATAAGATGCAACTAGAGACCCTTGTTATGCGTTTCGTTTTGTTATATCTGCGTGTAGTCAGACACTGTTAGGTTTGAGCAACAAAGCCACTGGTCAAAAGATTATAATTATGTTTTTAAATAACCACGGAAAGTACCGTTACTCAAGTACGCAAGTTACGAAAATATCATACACCCGAACATGGAAACTGTGAGAAACTAAGTCTAAATGCGCTCGTAGTCGTAAATATTGGGTATTGCAGATAATACGATTAGATTAGATATTCCTTTATTTGTCCCCACATTTCAGAGTCACAGCAGCGGTGGACATCAGAGCATTAATAGAAAATAAATCAATAACAACACTAAATACTAATTATACAGAGGAAAAATAAAGTGCTGAGTTTGCTAAGATCTTCAGCGATCTACTGCAATGTGTTGTGCAGCCTGACAGCAGCTGAAGGAAGGACGTGTGGTTCCTCTCCCTCAGACACCGGGGAGGGATCAGCCGGTGGCTGAAGGAGCTGTGCAGAGCTGCGAGAGTGTCATGCATGGGGTGGCAGGTGTGGCTCATCAGGGACGAGAACTTTTCCATCATTCTCCTGTCCCCCACCACCTCCACAGTATCCAGAGGACACCCCAGCACACTGCTGGCCTTCTTTATTAGGGTGTTCAGCCTCTTCCTGTCAGCCGCTGCTCCAGAAGACCACTCCAAAAAGGTCTTCAGGAGTGCTCCCTGCACTCTAAAGGACCTCGGTCTCCTCAGCAGAAAGAGCGCTCTGTCGCTTTTTATAAAGTGCATGGTCAGCCCAGTCCAGTTTGTTGTTCAGGTGAACACCCAGGTACTCATAAGATTCTATAATCTCAATGTCCAGTCCCTGGATGCTCACTGGTACTGGAGGAGAGCGTTTACCGCGGCGGAAGTCCACCACCAGCTCCTTGGTCTTACTGGAGTTGATGTGGAGGCGGTTCCGCTGGCACCATTCCAAGAAGTCCTGGTTCAGTTCTCTGTATTCCCCGTCATCGGCGGCAGCAGAGACGAGGCCAACGATTGCAGAGTCGTCAGAGAACTTTTGCAGTTACACGTTGTCAAAGTTGTGCTTGAAGTCCGAGGTGAAGATGGTGAAGAGGCCCGGAGCCAGAACAGTTCCTTGTTGAGCCCCTGTGCTGCCGGAGACCAGGTCTGACTTCCCCCCCCCCCCCCCCCCCCGTATCCTCACGTACTGTGGACGGTTGGTGAGGTCTTCCAGGATCCATGCAGTGAGGTGGTAGTCCACCCCGGTTTGCTCCAGCTTGTCCCTCAGAAGCAAAAGCTAGATGGTGTTGACGGCACTGGAGAAGTCGAAGAAAATGACTTCCAGCCATTTCCAGGCGAGAGAGGCATCGCTGCAGCAGGAAGATGACGCCGTTATCCACCCGATTCCAGGTTGGAAGATAAAAAGGAGCTATAATATTTGTGGAAATCTGGATCATGGTCCATGCCTACTACAAATTAAGCATACATTTCTCTCATATGCATTGAATGCTGTCACGTCACGGGCTGCCCCTAGTGCCGTCTAGGGTGGGGCAGTGCATGGGAGGAGTAAAAACTGGCAAATGTGCAATGTTTAAAATGAACGGGATTGTTTATTTATTCCAAGAAAATAAGAAAAAGTCCATTATTTAACAAAAACCGTCCCGGAGGAGAAAAATGTTCTTTACACAAATCTTATCTTCCTCTTGGTGGTTCTCTTCCACTTGGGTTTTCGCTGGAGGCCCTTCCACTCCTGGCTCGTCCAGCTCCTTCTCCTCTGCTCTCCCCCGTGTCTCCTCTTAAGCTTCCCAGCCCTGCCTCAATCAGCGGTCCTAAACACCTGCAGCTGGGTGAGTGGTGAGGCAGTCTGGGAGCTGTAGTTTCCGCCCAAGCGGCCATTTTGACCTGTGGCCGTTGCTCTTGAGTGGAAACGTACCGTCCGTCCACTACCTGGCCCTTTGTGATGCCACAATGCGTTTATGTAATTCTGTCATGATTCCTTCTGGTCACATGACATCTATTGCTTCTGTTCATCCTGGAGAAGGAACCTTCGGTTTCTCTCATAAATTCTTCCCTTTACTCCCACTCAAAGTTTTTTTTTCTAATTCCTGGGAGTTGTTCCTGATCCGATGAAAGGTCAAAGTTCAGAGATTTCGTACAGATTGAAAAGCCAACTGAGGCAAATGTAATTTGTTTTATTAGTCTATAAAAAAACAAAAAGAATTGAACAAATTGTGTGTGCGTTTGTCCGTGAGTGAGTCAGTGAGTGATTGAGTGGGCACCTCTTTGTCCGTCCAAGGCTAATCTTGCATTGTGCTGTGGCAAACTGCACAACAGTTCGGGTGCCTGGTGATGGCTGAATGCTCAAGGACCTCTCGTGGTTGCGGTGACTCACTCTCTCAAAACACCGTTTGTCTGTTCAATACTGCCGCTGACTGCCTGCTGCTCACTATTTTCAACCGTTCGTGGCGTATTTGTCCAACAGATAACGGGACTACCCGAACACACACTGTTGCATACCTCTCGGCAGCTTCCAGTCAGCCACTCGTATTGTTTAGGACCATATGGTTAGCTGACCCATAGCGGCTGAAGGAACCACTAGTACACACTGTAGTCACCGCTCCACAGCCAGACAGTTTACTGATTTTAAATTGTGTTTTTAGCCAAATTGTATGTGTCTTATACATTAAATGTGAGCTGCTTGATTGCATACATCCCCGCTTGTTTTTTCAGGTTCAATAGAGTGTGTTTTACGATGCCTTATGAAGCTTTGCGTAAGTTCAGACAGGAAGACCTTACCCTTGACGCCAGCCTTTCATCCCTCAGTCCGATAATCATCTCCCACACATGCGCACTCATTACTTATTCACTGTCATCAACGTCAATCATGACTCCAGCTACGCAGATCAGCTGGTCCACTCTATCCAATAAGCACGGGGAAATCTCCAGACAGTCTTCAAGGATCCATCCACGGGGGATCTATGTCGTTGCTGATCAGTGCAGCCAGCCCTCAACTACAAATCTCCCCGTAGAGTCCAAGCGCCAAAGACTCTGAGACTTCATCATTGCACATAATAATAATAATAATAACAACAACTTTATTTTATATAGCACTTTTAAAAACAAAGTTTACAAAGTGCTCTACAGATAAACAAAGCATAAACACAACTTAAATGGTGGCAAACAAAAAAGACCATACCATAAAAGCATTGAATACAAGTAAAACCAAACAAATAGGCAATTAAAATACAAATTTAAAAGGACAACATCACTTAAAAGCAGTTCTATAAAAGTGGGTTTTAAGAAGTGATTTAAAAGAAGTTATTGATTCTGCCAGCCTTATTTCCTCCGGTATAGGTTGTTCCAAAGTCGAGGGGCCCTGGTGGAAAAAGCACGGTCACCCTTTGATTTAAGCCTCGACTTTGGAACGGCCAGGAGGGCCCCCCCCACCGAAGGATCTAAGGCTGCGAGGTGGCTTATATGGCGTTAACATTTCGATAATCCGGGGCAAGACCCAGACGGGCCTTTAAAGTGATCAATAAAATCTTAAAAATCAATTCTAAAACTAACTGGGAGCCAGTGGAGTGAGGCCAGAACTGGAGTAATATGTCTGTTAAAACCAGTAAGAAGCCTAGCTGCTGCATTTTGGACTAGTTGGAGGCGGGAGATAGATTTATGGGTAATGCCTGAGAGGAGTGAATTACAGTAATCGAGTCTTGAGAATATGAGTGCGTGTATGACTTTTTCCAGATCGGGGTGTGACAATATGGGTTTGATTTTGGATATGGTGCGTAATTGGAAGAAGCAGCACTGGACGTTTTTTTTAATTTGTGTTTCGAAATTTAAATTAGTGTTGAACATTACGCCCAGGTTTCTTGCAACCGGTTTTATGTAGGAGGACAGGGGACCAAGTTCACTCTGAATGAGGCTAGTGTTATTGTTTGGGGAATTGAATAATATGACTTTCGAGTTTGAGTTATTGAGTTGTAAAAAGTTTTGTGCCATCCAACATTTGACAGAGAGACAGTCCAGGATAGCAGCTAGGCTCTTTGGGTCACCAGGTCTCAGCGGAAGGTATATCTGCGTGTCGTCAGCATAGCAGTGAAAAGAAACCTTGTGCCGTTGAAGGATTTGGCCGAGTGGAAGCATATAAATAGAGAATAAAATCGGACCTAAAATTGAGCCTTGTGGTACACCACAGGTAATGTGTGCCGTGGAGGACGAGTGATCCCCTATGGCAGTGGTTCCCAAAGTGGGGGTCGCGAACCCTAGGGGGGGCGCGGTGGTACTACAGGGGGGGGGGGGGGTCGTGGCTTCATTACCAACCCACACACACAGACGCACACATACACCGGTAAAACAATATAAAATAACCGACGTGACATGCACTGTGTTCCAACCACGCCACCAGAGCGACTCATGTCACAGACCGACTGTGGCAGAACCAGAGAGAGCGAGCGCGGGAGAGAGAGTGAGGGAGCGCGAACGAGAGAGAGACACACAGCGACACAGAGCAATGAACTGAGAGTAGCTATCTCCAACCAGCAACCCCACTTTGACAAAATCTGTAAAGCAAAGCAAGCCCACACCAGTCACTGATTGATATATATGAATAGGAATACACAGGAATATGATCACAAAATAATATGGTCCATGTAGACCTGCACACCTTGTTCATAATTGTGTTATTTTATTGTTGAGAAAACCTGCTGTTCAATGTGAGAAAAATCAGTATATGCTGTTTGCACTTTCTTTGAAATTAAGTTAATTGTATTTACAAATTATTTTATTGCTATTTTTTTCTCCCAATTAAACAAACTGAAGAATAAACTGAAGTGATATGTACTTATTTTAGAAAGAAATACAAATATTGTATACAGTTCATGCATTATAATGCAATTCATTAAAAACCAAGAAAAATTTGGGGTACTTTTTCCAAAACTTTTGATAAAAAACGAAAGTTTAGAAATTGGCCTAAAATTTGATAAAACGGAAGGATCGAGCTTCGGCTTCTTTAAAAGAGGTTGGACCATAGCGTGTTTAAAAATAGATGGGTAAGTGCCATTTAAAAGGGAGCTATTAATAATCAGTAAAATACTTGTCACGGCTAGATTAAGGGTGGACCCAAATGCACGACTCAGGAGACATGAAATTCTGATCAAGATGTTTACTATAATTCTTATCAGGATAGAAACAAGAACACAAGGTAACGCGGGAGAGCTTGGTTACGGAGAACACAAAACAATCTGGCAGAGGACAAGTGGAAGTGAGGGAACTAAATAGTGAGGGACTAATGAGGGGATGGGCTGCAGGTGAGAAGGGCATGAGGACCAGGTGAAGGGAATGAGGGACTAACGAGGGAGTGATCAGAGGCAGGTGAAGGGAGCAGGATCTGGAATGACAGGATAGTTAGTGACAGGATGAAAACAACTAACAAAAAAAAAAAAGGAAGCTAAGGAGCTGAACCGTTACAATACTAGGCCCTACAGTGCTGATAACCTTTTAAAAATTTAGTGGGAATAAAATCAAGGCTGCACGTAGTTGATTTCATGTGAGCGATGATATCAGATAAAAAGGATACTGATACAGGTTAAAAAATACTAAAATAGGTTTGTATGTCCCTACTGGCATGTAAAATGTGAGTTGGGGGGATAATTTGTTCTCTTATTTCCTTTATCAATAAAATAATTTAAGAACCTCTTACACATCTCTTGTGAGGCCTCAGTAGGTTGACAGAGGGAGGGGTTTATAACTGAGTCTATGACCTTGAATAAAACTCTTGGGTTTGAATGATTATCTAAAATTAACTTGGAGAAGAATGAGGCTCTTGCTTCTTTGACTGCCTTTTGATAATTTTTCATTGCATCTTTCCAAATTTCATAAAATACATGTAGTTCAGTTTTTTTCCATTTTCTTTCATTTTTCCTACAGTCTCTCTTGAGTTGTTGCGTAGATTCATTTAGCCAGGGCTGTGGGGTTCTTTTTGATTTTTTTTTTATCTTATAAGGAGAAACAGAGTCCATGACATTTTGACAGGCGTTATTAAAAGGGGAGACCAGCTCCTCTGTATCAGAATATGAATTAAAAGCAGTTAAAGAAGCAGCAATAAAAAGCTCTGAAAATGTAGCAGCAGACCTGGAGTTAAAAACACGGCTTCGAGCAGGTGAACTGAGATTTGTGGGAGGTTGGGATAAAACTACATTAAATAAAACTGCTTTGTGATCAGACACACAGATATCCTTAATTTCACAGTGTTCAGGGCTGAGACCATTATACAGGACGAGGTCAAGGATGTGACCCTTTGAATGAGTAGGTTGTTGTACTGCTTGAGTGAGGTTAAAAGATTCCAGAGTATCCATAAAATCTTTAACAAGAGTCTGAGACGGGCAGCACACATGTATGTTAAAATCACCTAAAATAAGGATTTTGTCATACTGTGACATAAAATGAGTTAAAAGTTCGGCAAACTTGTGGATAAAGATACTGTTCGGCTTTGGCGGCCTGTAGATTATTAAAATTATGACAGGAGCTTTTGAGTTTACCATAAAACCAAGATGTTCAAAAGATGTAAAATGACTGTGCGATGGGAGTGCATTTAAAATCTTTTTTGTGAATAACAGCAACCCCCCCTCCCCTGCCTGACAGCCGGGGTTGATGAAGGTAAAATCAGGGGGGGTTGCTTCTATAAGAGGACTATAGTCTCCCTCAGTTAACCATGTCTCTGTGATAATAAAAAAGTCCAGTTTGTTTCATGGCATAAAAAAAGACTTATTGAGGGATCTGATTTTTAAAAGACCAACATTTGCCAAATAACTATTTTTTGCAGATAGTACGGGATGTTGCAAAGGAACTGTAATCAAATTAAAATTAGCATTAGCGGGGTGTGCTACTGAGAGTGCTGCAGTAGATCTGCTGCTGGAAATGATGGTGGAAATAAAAGAAGGTAAAGAAAAAGCTTTAGGGGTATGTGGGATTGATCGCAACACTCGTGGAACACGGGGAACCTGACCAAGCGTTGGGCGCGAGCTGGGGTTAGTGATTCTGACCGGAACGTTCATAGGCAGGGGAGCAGAAGTTAAGGTGGAGACGAGCGGGGGAATAGTAGGAGACTCGCCAGACCACCAGGTGGAGCTAGTGTTGACTGGGGGGAGGAGGGGAGTGCTTGTGTTGGCAGACTACAAGGTTGGGAAATGCAGGGTGGGGTAGTCAATGCGATGGTGAAGTCAGGATGGAGTAAAAAATATTGTCCGATAGAGTGCGTGACCCTAAGCCATTTGGGTGAACGCTATCAGGGCGGAAAAAGGCAGAACGTTTCAAAAAAGATCAAAATTGTCAATAAAAAACATACTTCGGGCTGTGCAGGTGGACTTGAGCCACGAGTGGAGGCTCAGGGAGCGGCTGAAGCGGCCCATGCCGCGGTTGTGCAGGGGGATAGGTCCACTGATAAAGACCCTTCTATCAAGGACCTCAAGGGAGGCCAGGAGAATGCTGAAATCCTGTTTCAGTAATTCAGATGACTGGATGAATGTATCACTGCATCCCATATGCACGACCATGTCTTGGGCAAGTGGATGTTTGGCCAGGATGCTGGGAAGCTTTTCAAGTATGTCAGTTACCTTTGCGCCCGGAAACTAAAGGTGGCCGCCCCTTTTCTCCTCACGATCGAGTCCCCAATGATGAGCGTGGTGGGAGAGGGGACGATCGGAGGAGAAAACGTTTCCCGCGACGGTGGATGGGGTGCGGGAGGACGGACGATGCTGGCGGTTGGAGCTCTCTGCGATGCCTGCGACGGTGAAGAGGGTGCGGGAGGACGGGTGGAGCTGGCGGCTGGAGCTCTCTGTGGTGCTGGTGTGAATTGAGCAATGGAGCGCTAGATCTTTCTGTGGGAGAAGTTTTGCGTTGTGGCGTTTGGAAGGCTCGGTGGAGACAGTGAGTCATGGGAAAGCCGGAGAGCTGGAGGAGGTCCCTCAGGCAGAGGTGGGAAGTCATGCTGGTCCAGAAGATCGTACCTGTTCTCCAGCGGGATGTTACGACAAGATAGTGCAGGGGGGGCGTGGCACCTCCCTCTCTTGCTGCGAGCAGCGACCCGGGACCAAGGCTCCTGGTGTTGTGGAGTTGAGCTGACCAAGGCTTCAGGCTGAGCCCTGAGATGTATCCATGAATCCCCGTGGACGGGGACCGGTGGAGTGTCAGCAGCAGCGACACCGGACTCTGGCGGCGAGACAGTCCCAGCGGCCATGTCAGCGGCACAGGGAGCAGTGGACTCGGACACTCGGCTTGCGTCGGCTTGGGTCGATCTGAAGATGATGGTATCCATTAATTGCTCTGCTACTTGGATCTTGTACAGCGTGGAGATTCTCTCCTCCAGCTCAGAGATTTTATTTATTTCACATCACATGTTAACAATAAACATCCTTTCTCTATTCATGTCTTACCTGATTGAAATAGGCCATTGGTGTCTGGTTGGGGGAGTTAGCCAATTGTGTAATGTATTCATTGAATCACACAATAAATAAGTGGTCAAGTGGACATGTCAAAGGACATGTCAATACCGAATGTATCAAAATAATAAAATCAACGGCAGTGTCCCTCCAGCTGACTAGCCCACAGGAAATGATTCGATTTGGATGGCTGTCCGTCATAGCTTCCATCAGCTCGCTACAACGATAAGTCTACCCAATTGTTCTGACCTCAACCTGTTTGGACAATTGTAATTGAAACGTGTTGATTTAATCCAAATGTCACAAATCATTTACTTATTTAAAAGAGAAATAATTTGTATTCTAAAATCACTTTATATAATTAACCAAACTTATTTATGTTCTAGTCGATGCATACATAATACAGAAATGCTTATTGTAAGTTCTCTTACATTCAATTTAATTGCTGTGTTTCCCTTTTTTATTGCAGTTTTTTCCCTTTACTTTATAAAATGTACCAAAATGATTGCTTCTCTAGTAGATGCATACATAATAAGGACATGCTTATTGTAATGTCTCTTAAATTGTACTTAATTGCTGTGTTTCCGTTTTTTTATTTAATCATTTAAAGTCTTCCATAGGGCGACATGTAGATGGAATCGTCCATGGCAGTAAAAACTATACAGGTTTGGTGCAAGCACTTCCTGAGATTGGTGGGGTTGAAGTCAAGTCCACAGATGCACTGACGACAGAAGCTAGTTATCAGACAGATTGTGGTGCGAGTGCCCTCTCCACAAAGGTCAAGGTAAAAGCAAATAATAGATGGAAAGAAAGTTGGATAACATTTGCCAGCAGTTTTTGAAGATGATTTGCTATGCTTTTTTTTAAATAAATTCTTATTTACATATAAAAAACAAATATATAACATACGTAGGTATATTCTAGTACCTACCCTGCCTGTTCTCATGAAATGTTTTTGAGCAATGTTTGCTCTTCCATTTTCCTAAAATAGCCTGGCAGGTTTAGAAAGTTCTGCAAAGTCACTGCAGTAATTGCACATTACAAATGATATTGTGAGCTTCATTGTTTTTTGAATTCTCTTTGATTATATGATGTTATGAGATCATAACTAATTTTAGTAATCCTTTAAAGTTACTCTTGATTGAAAGATACTTGCGTACATACAATACAATATCACTTGGTATTATGAATGAAAGACATGCAGCTTAATTGAACTCTGAATTGGATAATGAATGGAATGGATGAAATATAACTCAGATTGTCACAACGGTAATTAGGGTGGACCCAAACGCACGACTCAGGAGACAGAAAATGCTGATAAAGATGTTTTACTTAAAGTCCTCTCAGGAACGAAACAGACCAAATAAACAAACACGCAGTGGACCGCTTGAGGGCTTGGTCTGAGAACACAAGATAATCTGGCAGAGGACAAGTGGAAGTGAGAGATCTAAATAGTGAGGGACTAATGAGGTGATGGGCTGCAGGTGAGAAGGGCATGAGGACCAGGTGAAGGGAATGAGGGACTAACGAGGTGATCAGAGGCAGGTGAAGGGAGCAGGATCTGGAATGACAGGATAGATAGTGACAGGATGAAAACACCAAACAGTAAAAGTCTTCCCACCCGTGTGCGCACATCACAGTTGAGAGCGAGGCGCGCAAGCTCAGACGGATCTCTCTTATTCTGCCTGTTTTGTGATATACATGCCTAAAAGGGGGATTTCGTTTATCTGGCAACACTGAGATCAGTCGACCAATGACTGTTCAGGTGGAACGTAAGGGAGATTCCATTTACAAAACTTGTAAGGGGTCAAAACTTGTGAAAGACCCAGAGAAACGGAAATATCCGACGAAGCAAATTCCCGGACATTTTTGGAAATCCTGCCGGACGCTTTTTTTTGTTTCAAAAAGAGGACATGTCCGGGGAAAACCGCATGTCTGGTCACCCTAGTTAGACTGCTTGGTCCGTGTTTCAAGACGGGTCGGTTGGGTTGCTGACATCGCCGCAGACCCTTGACGCGTTTTACGAGAGCCGATCCCCGCCCTGGCGACACACTGTGAAGCATTTTCAGTGGCATACTGTGAAGTTTGGCGACCTAAAACTCTGTTTAGCCTCGTTCACACGCAAACACAAAAACAGAGTTTTCAGGAATCTCCACTTTGGCCGGAGTATTTAGAAATGATCGTTTTCCCTGATAAAACCTCCGTTTTTGTGTAAATGAAAGGCCAAAACGCATGAAAATATATGCGTTTATATGCGTTTTCCCATCGTGTAAACGGGCTCTAAATGCATATAACAATGGCTTTCAATTGGCCTGGTTCCAGACCTCGGAATCTCCAAACACATTTCTGATGTTTGTTTTTTAGGAGTTCAAACCATGCTCACTTCATGCTGTTTCTCAAGTTGGAAAATAACTAAACGCAACAAAAGGTGGGAAGAACGACTTCATGTGACTGAGCCAGAAAGATAGCTGCACAAAAATTGCCACAAAAATGCCAACAAGTGGGAATGAGATCAATGCAGCTGTACATGTTATTGGAAGTCAACATACAGCTGCATTAATGATGATATTCTGCGATGAACGATGGGTCAAATGGTTATCTGTCAGTCGGCAATACCAGGTAGCTTTGCGTAAATTTTTTATTTTTTTTTAACCAGGAAATACCTCATTGAGATAAAAAATCTCCTTTGCAAGAGTGTCCTGGCCAAGACGGTATCAATAGCACGTCACACAAAGTTTCAGACAAGATAACATAAAACATTGACAGACAATATAAAAAACAAGAAACAAAATCACAGCATGAAATAAAACCATAAACTAAGACTCAAGTCAACACGACCCAGCTTACACAGGAGCACATACCTCTGTTATAGAAAACAATTACAACTAGATGAATTTCCCTCCAATTCTTTTAATCTATTTTTAAAAAACACCTATAGAGACCGGTTCCCGGAGACCCAGGTCATTCTGCAGCAAATTCCAAGCCGCTGGAGCAGCAAACCTAAAACCTCTCTTTCCCATTTCCAAACGGACGTTAGGGACGGAGAGAGCAAGAGGAGGCCTTGAGCGTAGGTCACAGAGCGAAGATGGTAGCTTCCAGGGTTTTTCAGATGAATTAGCGTACAAAGATACGATGGAAGTACGTGTAGAATAGCCTTTTAAATAAGGATATGCCAATGATTTTTTTTCTACGGATGGACAAAGGTGTCCAACTAACCCTAGCATACAGGGAGCAATGATGAGTCAGAGCCTTAAGATTAGTGATGAACCTCAGTGCTCCATGGTAGACAGTATCTAAGGAGTGAAGGCATTGAGAAGATGCATGCATGTATAGGACATCACCATAATCAATCACAGGCATAAAAGTAGCAGCAATAAGTCTCTTTTTAGCGTCAAAAGAAAAGCAAGACTTATTCCTGAAATAGAAACCCAGCCTCACTTTCAACTTCTTTACAAGTTGCTGAATGTGAGGTTTAAAAGAGAGAATCATCAATCAAGAATCCCAGGTATTTATATGATGATACAGACTCAATCACATTGCCTTGAGATGTAATCATAGCTGGAAGGTATTGCAGCTCTGGCCGGCTGTACCATTTACAATTTAAAAAAATGGTCTCTCACTCTATTAATTATTGTGAATAAATGTTTTGCAGTTTGAATAAGGAAAACTGCTGGGCAAAAAAGCTTGAAAAGTTAATTTTAGTGACATTTGCAAGAAACAAATAATAGTTTTGAGAGTCTATTGACCCCCAAAAATGACGCAATAAAGAGATCTCGGTGATACGATACTTTATATTATAAACCGACAGAATTATGACCGACTATGCAGGTCATCTAATTTAACCCTGTCCCCTACAAAATGATGTTCCTGTACAACTAAACTACATTATAACTTCAGGCATTTTCACCTGGATTATGGGCATCATTTCAAACACCTGTGTAAATTAATCAAAACATAAATGCAACAAAACTACTTGGTTAGGTTCAGTTCAGCATTGTGTGTTTTTTTTAGTTTTTTTTTACAACAAGTAAGTTTGTTACATGATATGATTTAAGAACATTAATTAAAATAAGTCACCACTGACCTAGGTTTCATATGGGACACAAACTCCGGTCCTCGGTGAAAGTCAAACCCAATTGCTATGTGGACTTCCACAAACTATGATTGTGTTATAATCAGGTTTCGTACGGTCATGGAAAACCTGGAAAAGTCATGGAATTTTAAAATGGTCATTTCCAGGCCTGGAAAGGTCATGGAAAAAAACTTAAATCATAAAAGTTTTGAAAAGGTCATGGAAATGTGTTATCACATGTTCATTTAGGCCAAGTTTGAAATAATTAATATGTTTTTTTTTAAAGAAAGGCGCTCAAAATGTAAGCCGGCGTACGCTCTCGATACGCCAAATTTTCTAAATTGTTCATGTTTATACCGAGATTTCAGTTTTGTCATGGAAATTTGGTTTAAAGTCATGGAAAAGTCATGGAAATCCATTGGTCAACATGTGTAAGAACCCTGTATAATTTTAAACTAATGTTATCAGGTAAAAAATAGTTTCCCCTTGAAACGAAGTTGATGATGCAGTTTTATTTTTAGGAGACCAGGGGGGCTTGGCTCTATTTAACTTCTTTCCAGCTCATTGGCAACGTTAGCTTGCGGCTAAAGGTCAGATATTCCCCTCAGGAGACCAGAGCTTAAAGGAGAGCAAACGTAGGACTTCCATTCGTCATGTGGCTTGAAAACCAGCTCCAAGTGTTTCTCTGTGGCAACTGTTTCCATATGGTCTTTAATCAAAAAACATTTAACCCAGCTTTAATGGAAATAACACAAATGAAATGAGTTTACCATTAGATAATTAGCTAAGTGATGTTAGAAGCTGCTACGGATCCATTTCAACCAAAAAGGATATCAACTGGCCTGAAATATCAGTAACTTTTGATAAGTGAAGGTGAAATAAACACTCCCAATATAGCCATAAGCACAAAGTCATGGTAATGAAGGAAGGGAAGCAAAATGACAACCTAGGATGATTACTTTCAAACTACAGGGCTTATCCCTCTCCTAGCCACAGATTGTCTCTTAAAAAGTTGGAGAGGTCCTTAAGGTCTCCGTGGACGTTGGGATGAAAGTATGAATATCAAGTAGTCCAGCTCCACTTTGATGGGCTTCCGTCTACATCTGCCTGACATTCACCGAAACACACACTCTCTCCAAGCCGTCACGGCTGCCCGCTCCCAAGGGTCGATTCCAGCGCCATATCATTACCATGCTCTCTTGTCAAATGGCCACCAAACTCATGGAAGCCAACAGTTCACAGCTTTTACACTTAAAAACAAAGCAAAATCAAACAAGGAGCAAAACAACAAAGACAAATCCTCCCTGTTGGCGTAATCTTGCTGTTCAGCTCTGTGACAATTTCATAAAACTGGTTCGAGTTTGTCCAATAACTGTACTGGGTCACAGCGTGAAATGGAGTCAAACATTTTGCAACAGAATTAAATTTAAAGGTGCTAAATAAGAAACTGGCTCTCAACATAGAACGGCTAACGGTGCTAACAGTGCAAACCACACCAACAGTGCTGGTAGTGTGCTGTTTTGAAACCAAAATAGGTGACTTACGTGTAGATCCCAAGAGTTTTTTTTTTTTTGGGGGGGGCAATTGGCCGGTAGGCGTTTATGGGGTTGGAGCGGGACACGGAGAAAATGTGGTGTGGTGCTCTTCGCAATAAAACATCTTTGATGGGACGTGTCGCGTCTTGGCGGTGGTGGGCCGTCAGGGCCAACAAGGCTTTCTCTGCTGGCCTAAGCATTTTCAGAATCTAATTATTTTTAAATATACAAATATGTATTCAATTATTCCCCAGAGTAAGAGTTATACTCTTCATTTCATAGCTTGGTTGCAATGCTGCCAGCACCAGGTTGAGATTTGGAGGGCTGGTCTTTATGTTAGATCTTTTATCCAATCATATTCAGCCATCATGTGTTGCTAGGGGTCTAACATCTGCCCTTAGGCCTTCAGAATCGACATTGCCGGCCTTGGTAGCTTGCCCGCCACTGCGTCTTGGCCAATCAGCGTCAAGATGTCTTCAGCGTTTGGTGGTTTAGGTTAGCTTGAATGTTAGCCCGCTACATCTGCTGCTGTCACGCTGCACGGTGGCTCCATGTAGTTTCATTAATATCTTGTAGGCTAATACTAATATCAGTGCCATTTGTTAAGTGTTGAAAACGTTGGTAAAAAGTGAACCATACAGATATTTTATGTATTACTAGTATAGATAAACATACCAGTATCGTATTTATGGTATACTGTTTTTATGGTATTATATCAGTATCATAGATCGTGACAAAAGTTGGTTCATGAATGGACCATATTATACACAATATTACTATAGGGCCCAATCACTGACTTGGTGTTAGAATGGAGGACCTATAGATTATCATACAACGTCCAACATCGATGTTCGTGGATGTTCCCCCCCCCCCCCCCCCCACCCCATCCTTCTCACCTTTTTCACCCCTGACCCGTTTTCATGCCTGTTTATTAATGCTCTAACTATTACATTCAACACCTTTTGATCTAGGGTTTAGAGTAAGACTAAACTGACATTTTAGTTTGCTGTTAAATTCGCTGCCACCCGAATTATAGTTCAAACATAATTTAATTAGGTTTTAACATTAATCCCTGTTGGTGCAATCCAGCCCTATATGACTTAGGGCTAAGGTTGGGGCGCTGTACGATATCTGTTGCTTTCACGCCGATGACTCAGAAAGACTCCTCCATGTATTGTGCCAGGAACCTTTGTGAAATGTTCAGCAGTGAAGACATGAAGTGTCGCTGCCAAACAGCTTTCACAGCCAGTGAGCGTTTCCCAGATCAACACTGAAGTTGAAGTTGGCCTCCCGTCTTGTTGCTGTAGTCTTGGACCAGAATATCTTGACATTAAGAAAGGCAGTTCCTCTGCCCTCGATTTCCAGGCCACACCAAATCCTCTTAATAGATTAGGCACCATCAATCAGCACACACAAAAGAGAGTGAGGGAGTAAACTCAATATCCATAACTAAGCTTATTTTCCCTGGCGTTGATCTGACAGCCAGGGTGTGCGAGATGCACTTTGCCACCACATTACAATCTCATCCCTCGACAGCGGACAAGGCTAATGAAAAAGGATATGGAGAGTTCTCCTCAAACAGCCCCTCTGACAATTGCCATATGGGACCTTTTAAAAAAAAAAAAAAAAAGAAGCTCCATCTCCGATAGTCCAGAGGCTGTCATCTCGCTTCAGTTTCATTTTTAGCGCTGCGGACGCAAAAACCCACAGCCAATTACGCCGTCAGTCATCAGAGGGAAAGCGGGAGAGGAGCGGCGGCCGGCCTGCGCTGCATGTTCCTTAGATGGCTGACCTTGGGAGCAGCAGGTTTTCCCTGCATGCATCTGAGTATACAGAGGAAGTGGGGATTGCTTAAAAATGCTTCTCCCCGTACCTCCTGCCCCAAATTAGAGAAGAAGCGCTCAAATACCCCATGGCTTAAATTGTGGATCTCTCCTGCCCCCTGCTGCCTGGCAGATCGCATCCTACCCCCACTCAACTGCTCTCAAAGAGCGACAGTAGCAGCAGCACGAAGTGATGATCAAGTGGGTTCACTGGTGGCTAAAGACAGTACTCCGGAGATGGCCAAGTGGCACTAGGGCCTTGTTCATAGCAACAGGGTGACGAGTCATGGGTAAGTGGAGCAAACGAGCGTTCCCCCGTGTTATCCGAACTGCCCCGTTACACTCGGACAAGACAAGTCCTTTCAAAGTCACTGCGAGAATCTCAAGAAGTTAAGAGGAATGAAACGCTTTTGAAACTGTTCCTGACTTTGAAAACTAGGCCACTCCTGATCAGGCAATTGCACAAAAGGACGCGAGGGCAGGCAGTTTTATTCACATCCTCTGTAATGAGCTTATGACTTATGAGTTTTTTCCGGCTGAAATAATGGATTTGTATGCTGAAGGGGGCAGCCAGAGAATGACAGCCGCTATAAATGAAAAAAAAAACGACTTGCGCCGTTATGCAGTCGGCCGTTATGGAAATGTCAGGTCGTTTCTTTTGCCTCTGATGTACGGGTTCTTAGCTAAACTGCGTTGGATGTAATCCCCATCCTGAAATTATAATCGTAACAAAAATAATCAGGAAATATTAATTCCACGGCAGACGTTTTTCTGCCAGCTCGAAGAGACACGTGTTGTGAAGGGTCCATGTCAATCGGCACAGAATCACACATTATGCTAAGTGCTGTATTAGTATACTTCTCACATATATTTTGCAGCAAGTAGTCTTTCAAGACTTCTGAGGGAGATTGTTGTTTCCTTTTAGATGTTTCAATGAAACGCAAGGTTTTCCTTTTCCTGCAACGTGAAATGAAAGCCTGACAGATGCTCCTCTTTGGTTCATCTGCTCTCCATCACCGTATTAATGGTGCTGGATGGCAGTCAACACAATCATATAACGCCGTATAATTGAACTCCAGCCAAAAGGTGAGGCATGTGTAATGCCGGTGTCATTATTTCTTTTACCCAAACTGTTAGCATTTCCATCAAGACTTCATTAAAATGAACGCTCCTCCGTATGTTTTTCGACGATCCGGGGCCCAATTACCATGGCAGAGTCTATGCCCCTGAGGTGCCTGGAAGATGGATATTCGTCGAGGTGGCATTACAAAATAATAGAAACTGACACATGTGAAGGCTGAACATGAATAGTAGAGGTATAAACACACTGCGGATGCAGAGGCGCACTAGTATATTATTGACCAGGAATTTTTTTTCCGTGATTTGGGCGTTTTTGGAGTACTCTATAGGGTCAGATCAGTCTCAATAATTGAAAATGCACACAGAGAGACTCACAAATGCAAACACAAAGATTCACAAATGCGCACAGAACAAATCACAAATATATTAGATTATCATGCGAATCGAGCCATGGCAGGGGAGTCTCAAAAACCCACACACAAATGTGGAACAATTCACAAACAAATGTAGTGATATCGATAAACAAAAATATAAAAATCCACATAGAAGTGCAGAGATTTATATCAAACGTCATTTATTTATGTTTGCACTGGAATGTATTTGTGAATCTTTGTGTTTGCATGTGTGAGTCTATGTGTGCATTTGCAACTATTGAGACTTATCTGGACCAGGAATTTTCATTGTTGGTCATTGATGGAGTAGTACCAGTGGAAATGGTACTAGCAATAGTATGGACTTTTAGTTATAAAGCACTATCTAGACTGGAATTTCCAATTGTGTAATTTCACATAATTAGCCTTTTGAATGAATGAATGAAATATACTTTATTAATCGCCAGGGGGAAATTTGTTGCCAACAGAAAGCAGCCCGATAAAGCTAAACACAATGAAATATAAGTATAAGAAAGAAAGAAAGAAAGAAAGTGACAGTGCATAAGTAAGTGTGCAAAGTGAAATATAAAATACAAAATAACATAAAATAAAATATATATATATATATATATATATATATAACACAGCATATACACAATATAAATTAAATAAAATATGTGCAAAATGCAAAGTGTGTGTAGTGTAAATGAAATGTATGCAGTGCAGATCAAGTAGGTATGAATGTGAATATGTACAGTGAGTTATTGCAGGTTTCTGGCAGGAGGTGGGGCCTTGTTGTAAAGCCTCATGGCCGTGGGCAGGAATGTTCTCCTGTATCGTTCCTTGTGGCAGCGGAGCGAGACGAAGCGATTGGAGAACGTCCTCCTCTGTCCCTGGAGGAGGTGGTGGAGAGGGTGGTCCGGGTTGTCCAATATGGACAAAAGTTTCTTCAAAGTCCTCCTCTCCACCACCTGCTCCAGGTGCTCCAGCTTGCAGCCGGTGATGGAGCCAGCCTTCCTAATCAGTTTATTAAGACGGCTGGCGTCCTTTTTTAACGATTGTTCCCGCCTAACGTTATTCATCTAGTTCTAGTGTTCACATTATTCATAATCTTATTGACCAGCTTACTTTGCAAATCTTTTAAAGCTTTTACATTTGGGAAACCTGGAAAGTATGCAGATAGCATCGACCTTATAGGAATTGAGTAAAAAAGGCAACTCTATTGTACGCACCATTTAATTTCCCACATTAAGATCCTCGTGAGTCACCACTAAAATATATGACAGTATTTGTCACAGAGACACTCACACTGCTACACTGAGCCTTGCTGCTTGTCAGACACTATCAAGCTATTATCAACGCTGTGTGTGATCAGTGTCACTGACCACAGTGATGAGAAAATAAATACACAGATGGACAAACTCTGTGTTTTCCAATCCTATAAATGGAGTCATCTGAAAACTATTGAGCGGCCCAACACTATCACACAGAGTCACTTTCACTGTGAGGATGAAGTCAGAGGCATTTGGATCATTTACGAGAGATGAAAAGTATAAAATGTGATTTATGCAGTCGGTAGTTTTAAATATATGGTAAACTATTTCCCTTTATGACTAGCCATATTATAACCGACTGATCTACACATGATGTCGATGGTGCATAATGTAGAAAAATCAAACAAAGACAGACGGCAGATGCGTTTTTAATATTATTCATGACTGATGCCAGCCAGATAATCAGTATGAATTTGTTATTTTATTTAACTGCATTATCCAGTCTGACATCAGGCTCATGTTGACTGATTTCTGTCATGGGTTTATTTGGATTATTTTGCACTAATCAATCAGCTAAATGGTGAAAACTAAGTATATTTACTCAAGTAAGAAATATCTAAATCACAAACTTGTTAAAAAAGTTCTCCATTAGGTCCCATGGGGGTTACCGCAAGATGTGCGATGATCAGTAAACAAAGATCTGAACAGCTGTAGTGATCATTAATCGAATGCTTAAAATATTGCCAATATTGACAACACTATATGTGAAGAGAGAAGGTTCCAACAACGTTCTTTAAACACCATTACAGAAAATAAGTGGAGTCAAGATCTCTCCGGAAACATTTTCAAGCCGCTCGGCCTGTTTCTTTTCTCAATACAATCACAACATTGACAATGTTTCTAAGCTTGAATACGAGTGTAGATCCATACAACAATACACCTTCAAGCAAATCGTGCAGTATTTCAGCTTCATAGTTATCAGCAGTAGCAGCTTGCCAAAAGAGGGCCTCAGGGCCTGGCCCCACCAACCTTGAGCCACAAAAAAAGTATACAATTGTAATAATACAATTAATTATATTAATATTTTATACAAATTGTCAATATCTGTGTTTTGTAGGTGTGGAATATACCCAATAATATTCGTAAAATAGGATATCTGCGCAAAATCTATGTTTTTTATGCACGTCCTGGACGCCTCTCATAAGAGGATTTCCAGTCACATCCAACTGGTAGTAGACCCAGGGAAGACCGAGGACCCACTAGAGGGATTATTTGACCTGGGGAAGACCGAGGACCCACTAGAGGGATTATATCTCCCAGCTGGCCTGGGAACGTCCTCAGGATCCCCCAGAGTGAGCTGGAAAGTGTTGCGGGTGAGAGGGAAGTCTGGGTCAGCTTGCTGGGTCTGCTGCCTCCGTGACCCAACCTCGGATTAGGCCAGGGGTCGGCAACCCGCAGCTCTAGAGCCGCATGCGGCTCTTTAGCGCTGCCTAGTGGCTCCCTGGAGCTTTTTCAAAAATGATTGAAATTGAAAAAAGATGGGGGAGTGAAATATTTTTGTTTTGTTTTAATATGGTTTCTGTAGGAGGACAAACGTGACACAAACGTTCTTAACGTTTTCCAATGCTGTAAAAATGTGTAGAATAAATATGAAATTTCAACATTTCTGTCAACGAAGATTTACGTCATAGCCTGCGACACGTTTCTATCAGCAGGGGGGGATGCCGGGCAGGTGGCTGTTTTATACTACCGGCGGCTGTGTGGTGGGCCATGGATCCCAAAGGGGAAAAGAGAAAAATAACTGAGGAGAACAGAGGATTCCACGTTTCTTGGGCCGAATCATTTGCATTCATTGCCAATGCGGAAGGATTGCGACTTAGATTAGGAACCAGATTTTGCGTCTTTGCCCATGCGCACGCAAGCGCAACGAGTATCGCCACGAGCATCGCAACGAGTTGCAGGGCTCTCAAGTGTCACACATTTCGGTCTTAACTCCCGCCACTCATCGTATTTCTTCACGATGAAAACAACTCTCGACTAGTTCATGTTTTAATGTGCCGTAGCGCCAACATGAGCTGGCCGCGTTCACGGTGGAGGAATCAAGCGCTCACTGGAGGTCCGCTGTGAGTTGCCGGTTATCAGCCAATCAAATAAAAGAAATGGGCTACACAATAAACCAATGAGAAAACAAACTATCTGTTGTAACTTGTATCTGGGTAACATTTAATCCAGCAACCAATGAACCAATCTCTTCAAAACTTGAGCCCTGGAGTTGTAATGAAAACAGCGCCCCCTATCGTATCGGAGTTGACCTGCTTAAACTGGAGGAGGCATCGCGCAACATAGTCACATGGTGCGTTATTCTACAGGATGCACCGAAGGAAAAATAAACATTTAATCATGAAGGCTCATTATGTATTTGTAGCCAACTTAGTCAATTTGATAGTAGGCTAATATAGATACATACAACATGTGTTGTCTTCATTATAAGGCTTATATAAGGCTTTTAACATTTTGGGTTGCCGACCCCTGGATTAGGCGGATGAAAATGTTTGGATGGAATTTAAATATCATATTATACTGAATATTATAATATATATATATATATATATGTATATATATGTATATGTATATATGTATATGCATATATGTATATATGTATATGCATATGTATATATGTATATATGTATATGTATATATGTATATGCATATGTATATATATGTATATGTATATGTATATATATATGTATATATGCATATGTATATGTGTATATATATATGTGTATATGTATATGTATATATATATATTTATATTGTATGATTAAGATGTCCTTATTATGTCAGAGTTGGAATAAATGTTAAAGGGGACATATTATGCCCATTTTTCCACAAGTTGATATGGTTCCTTGGGGTCTTAATGTAATGTTTGTAACATATTTGGGTCAAAATACCACAAGAATCATTTCAAACAGCACCCTTTTTACCCTGTCAAAAACACCTCCCCACAGATTGACCTGTTCTGAGTGGGCGAGGTGCTCCGTGTTGCCAGATTGGAAATGGTAAGGTATCGTACCAAAGGCTCAAAATGGTTGTATTATTTGGAGAGTAACTCGCGCCAGAGCTCGCGCCAGAGCTCGCGCCAGAGCTCGCGCACATCGCTCGCTCGAGAGATACCATTTCCAAAACGTCTTTTCACAAGAGTTTTCACAAACTAGTATTTACCCCTTACACGTTTTGGAAATGGTATCTCCCTTACATTTCACGAGAAAAAAAAAGTTCACCGTAATCAGCAGCCAACCCTGGTGTTTATGTGGTGGTGGAGAGCGTAGCCAGACTCCCTACATGGGCATGGTTCGAAAACTACGTAGGATTGGATCGTGATCCCAAGCATATCGTTTCTGAAATAGCGGAACCACAACAAGCCGCGTGAGGTTTTTTTTTCCAGAGTTTGTGTGTTGGGAGACATGCCAGATACCCAAATAAACAATAAGTGGAATTTTCATAATATGTCCCCTTTTAAATATTTAAGTACAAAGTACAAATGTGGTGCTACTTTCTTTGCATGCACGAATGTTTGCTAAAAACGTATTGGATGGCCCTACCAAAAATAATTCCACCGGTCACAACTGGTTATCAGAGTTCTTGAAAAGACTCGCAAGAAATAGAAAAAAAAAAACTCTTTCAGGGGGAAAAAAGGGAAGACACCTTCAGGAGAGCACAGAATATGTGGGTGACTGTGGGTCAGTTGTTTGCAGGTTCAATCCCCACCAATGTGTCCTTGAGCAAGACACTTAACCCTGAATGAATTGTTAATTCTGTGTGGCTAGAATTATGGATTTTCAAGGATACAACCGACAACCCAATAGTCAAGTACTGATGAGACATATGACCGATCAAACTTCAGTTGAACTATGGTTTGTCTATGATCCATTTGGAGGTACGCTCTGTATCCCTTATTTAATCCAAGTGGTAAAAAACTGAGAACATCTGCTCATGACTCATTGCTCTGACTAGATTTAAATTAGTTAGTTCTCAGTGTCCGTCCACATTACCAAGCTGTAGTATACGATCAAAGGTTTCTTTAGATCCTGCAGAGAAGCTCATCAAAGTTAGCGAAGTTAGATATGAGGATCAAACGAAGGAGAACAGGTGTACATTTGCTGAGATACTGGCCTCTGATCAATAGGTAGCTATTCTCTCAGTCATAACAAGAGCCGACACTTGCTAATGGGATCTAAAGCCCAAACAAAGAGGATTGGGAGCTAAGTAAAGGAGAACGAAGCCGGTGTCGTTCAAAGAAGCCGATTTGGATCTAAAGAGCATGCAAAGTACAATAAAAAATGAAAAGACAGTGTGAGTGAGACGGTCACGTTGTGTTGCAGTCACAGGAAACGCTGTTCATGAGCACTCCTGTCCAGGGTGGACCCTGACTTCACCCAATGTCAGCTGGTATCGCTCCAGCGCTTTGTGACCCTAAAAAAAGGATAAGCGGTTTGGATAATGGATGGATAGACAAATTTATGGTCTCCACATATTTTTCTTAGATGATTAATTTGGTAGATGTCAGGACTGGAGAATTCCAACAAATATAAGAAAGTATGTTTTTGAAGATTACCATCAATAACTTTATTAAAGTAATTTGGTGACTTGCCATGCAGCTCTGAAAACACATTTAAGTGTTTTAAGATTATGTATTAAAAAACACATGCGTTATATGCCAATTGAAATGCTAAATCGGTTGGCCCTGAGGGTTAACACTTTAATTACAAACCACATATTTAAAGAATGCCTCTTGCTCCACCTGTGCAGTGCTTCAGCCTAAATTGCCCTTGGGTCTTCACATAAAAACATAAACTGTATAAACCTGATGCCGCTGCATTCCATCGAGGTTGCATGTATGATATGGAGCGTGCTGCTACTAGCAGATAATTGCTGTCCCTCAGCTAGTACTCCAGGCCATGAAAACTGCAGCTGCATGTCATGCCTGTCATCGTGCCACGGTGGAGGTGTAACCAGAAGGAGCTGCTGACCCACGCAGTCAGACTGAGTCTCTAAGAAGAGATGTTAAGGATCGTGAAGATGGTGGCATTCCTCGCCTTCCTCGCCTCTGTAGTTCAAGCCGTTCCTCTGGGGAAGAGTCACACTTGCCCGAGTGTCTGCGACACCTCCCGCTGCCCACCACCACCGTCACAGCTGGCCTGCTACTACGGCCGGGCGGTGGACGGGTGCGGCTGCTGCGTGGTTTGCGCGTCCGGAGAGGGGGATGCGTGCGGGGAGAGCAGCGGCCTCCCCTGCGGCGAGGGGCTGCTGTGTGACTCCATCCCGAGGAAGTTCGGCAGCACCTGCGTGTGCGCTTCCTCCGGCCCGGTGTGCGGCAGCGACGGCCGGACGTACCCCAGCGTCTGCCGCCTGGCAGCCGAGAACAGGAGAGCCGAGCTCGGCCAGGGTCCCGCGGTGCTTCTGATTCAGAGGGGTTGGTGTGATTCAGGTGAGTTGTGTAAGAAACTATAACAACCACCAGGAAATATTGATCTTCACAAGTTATTAAATATGACAGCAAATTAGTTTAAATGTGACTATTAAACTTCATGATTAACTCATTGAAATGGTGTGAGCTGTTATTAGAGGGCAACTAAAATAATGATGATTATAAATATTGTTAGGATTAGACTGCTACTGGTACTTATTACTAAAATAATACTAACTAGAATTGGCACTCGGTAGAGCGCATACCTTCGCATATCACAAGATTGAATTATGAACAATTTGGCACTAGTTTCACGCAAATCGGATGCCAATTAACCGAGATATCGCAAATGTACGTTTTTCACCTTTTAGTGACCTTGACCTTGACCTTTGACCCAATCACTCCCAAAAACTAATCGATTGTTCCTTGGGTCATGACCAATCATCCCACCAAGTTTCATAAGAATCGGCTCAGTTTTGTCTGATTTAGACGAATAACAAGTTTTTCACCTTTTCGTGACCTTGACCTTTGACCCAATCACTCCCAAAAACTAATCGATTGTTCCTTGGGTCATGACCAATCATCCCACCAAGTTTCATAAGAATCGGCTGAGTTTTGTCTGATTTAGACGAATAACAAACGGATGGACGGACATATTCACAAATAAATACACGCCGGCCAAAACATTACCTTCTGCATTTTCAATGCGAAGGTAATTACATTACTAATACTTACATTAGAATAATTAGTGGACCACATCTACTATTATTAATAACATGAACTAAGCTTTTATAATAAAACTATCAGACTAATTTTGTGTGCAATTCTTCAGATTATGTGGGAAGAGATCTCTTCTTATAGTGGTTTATAAATAATATATAATCAAATAAGTTTGACAATTTGAGTCTGAACAGGTTCAAATGTTACAACCTAATTAAATCTTTGGTACAACACATTCAAACAGTAAAAACAGAAAACCTGGGGGCTATTAAAATATTTTATGAACAAGAATACATATTAAACCTGGCTGCAAATGTATATACGTTATTAGTAAAGCAATGGACCTCATTTATTTAATTGGATAAGGATAAAGAGGTTTTTATAGTCTTTGTTGTTATGCAATGAAATTCCGTTTGATGGCCCACAGCCAGCCAGTAGCAGGCAACAACAAAGATAAACAAGTAAAAGATAAAAAATACACAAGAGGAATAAAAAAAACCTTTCCGTTTGTTTCCATAGTGCAAGCGTATAATGTGTCAAGTGTCTCAGTAAGATTCTTATATTTTAACAGCTTGATGTGGAAGGGGGGGGGGGGTAGCTACTGATATTTGAGTCGCAGCTACAGGGGTGTGGGGGTGGGGGGGTGATGGAGGCTACAGCTCTGGGGAAGAAGCTGTTCCTCAGTCTGTTTGTGTGTGCTTTTAAAGTTCCGTACCTTTTCCCCGATGGCATGGAGACAAACATACTGTGACCTGAGGGGGTTGGATCCTTGTTAATGTTGCTAGCCTTCTTGTGTAGACGGGTAGTGTACACCGTATCCAGAGTGGGGAGCTTGGTCCCTATGATCCCCTGTGCTGTCTGGACTAGCTGGGACAGGGATGTGTGGAGCGCCATTGAGACAGCATCTTCTGTTGATCTGTTTCCCCGGGAGGCAGTGGAAAGTGGAGCCTGTCCAGATCATTGGGGATGCTCGCTTTGATGTGAGATCACACAAGTCTCTCAAAGCACTTCATAAAAATTGGTGTCAGGGCTGTTGGGTTGTAGTCGTTGTGACCTTTCACTGTTTTTTTTGGTAGTGGATTTGAGGGAATTAAGGACAACAGACTGTTGCAGGGAGAGGTTAAAGATATTGGTTAACAGCTCTGCTAGTTGGTCAGCACATGACTTCAGTGTACGGCCTCTGGTATCCTGTCTGGTCTGGCTGCTTTGGTAATGTCAATGTTCATCAGAATGGACCATACCTGGTAGCGCTGTAGGACAAGTGCAGAGTTCTCTGACGGTGGTGTTGTTGTCGTGGTTCTCACGTTGCTGGTGTGGTTGTAAAAACGAGCAAAGAACTTCAGGAAATCAACAAGCGTGGCGTTGTGGCAAGACAGTGAGGTCCTGCTGGTAACTGCTCTTGGCCTCTCTGATGCTTTTCTTCAGTTCTTTGCGGGCATTGCCGTAAACCAGGTTGACCTGTAGGCAGCATCTCGTGCTCTGATCTATGACTACACAGTCCTGTCCAGCTATGGTTTCTGGTTTGGGAACACCTTGACGGTTTTGGCAGTGAGCCAAAGGTCATGTCAGCCAAGACAGATGAGCTGTATGCCTCCAGGTCTGTGTTCTGTGCGAACATCTCCCAGTCTGAGAGAAGTGGACTCTTCTCTTCAGTCTTGGACGGTTTTAACAGTTGTTCTTGTTCTGCAGATTAGGGGTTTATAGGATGGGGTCACTTTCAGTGAGATCTGGTCTGAAAGGCCAAGGTGGGGGGTGGGGGGGGATGGATGGTGCAGTTTTGTATGCACCTGGGATCTTTGTGTAAACATGATCAAGATTATTTTGGCCTCTGTTTGGAAGTTTTACATTTTTGTGCAGTTTGGGCATGAACGTCTTTAAATCTGTGTGATTATAGTCTCCTGCTATGATAACAGCTCCCTCTGGGTGTGTGCATTCAGCTGTCTGCTGATAGCATCATGCAGCTCCGCTGGGGCTAATTTAGTGTGTTAGCATGTGGTTGGTATGTGCTGTGATTAAGATGTCAGTATACTCTCTAGACATGTGGAAAGGACACAATTTTTGAGACACATTTTGGGGACCTTTGAACTGCGGATTCGACGAAGAGAAAAGGTGGAGGGTTTGTGTAACTACATAAATAATGACTTGTTTGGACGTCTACATACATTTTAAGAGCACACTGCTTCCCGGACATAGAATAGCTATTTAATTCAAGTTACACATTTGCTTTAGAGGGGTTTACAATCTGTAAACATACGAGATCCCTGTCCCAGGACCTCCCATCGGATCAGGAAAAACTCCCAAAAAATAGAAGAAGAAAAAACTTTCAGAGGGAAAATAGTAAAGAAACCTTTAGGAGAGCAACAGAGAAGGATCCCTCTCGAGGATGGACAGAAGCAGTAGATGTAATGTGACCATGATACATTTCATTGTCCTCATAAATTGAATTGAATCTTAATCAACAGACGTAAACATATGAGGGATGAGACAGCGGGGACGTGAAATTGAAATCCCCAAATGAAATCCTAAAGCTTTTTTTGTTGTTGAAAGAAATGGAAAGAGGCGTTCTGGGCAATGCCAGTGGATATGACCCATAGACTGTCTATAGCCAGCATGAAGCCATAAACCAACATCCACAATGCCAAGGGGGGATTCAAATGATCTGTGAACTCATATCTCATATTCATGGTCTACTTTATTGGCCTGTAAAGTGAGAACGTATCAAGTATCACCTTCAGCGAAGTTTTAATATAACAATGTTGGCTGCAAAATATTTCCTCAAATGAAGATTTTTAAGACCACTTGGAGGAACATGGTGCCCCCCCCCCCCACACACACACACACACACTCTAAGGGTGCCACATACCAACCGTGTCTTCAATTTGAAGTCAAACAAACATGATTTATGTTCAAGAGGATCATTAACGGTTTGAAACATGTCATGTATCCTTTCTAAATTGACACATTTGTGTTGGATCCTGAATGAGTGATCTAAATTGCCGTTCTGTGTGCAGATCTACACTCGTTCTCATATTTGATAGCAGATTGGATGGCATGCTGTACAAGTGGTATCACACAAAGTTTGCATTAAAGCAGTAGAGTGCCATAGAAAGCATAGTTGAAGGTATGAAGGATCTCCCTGGCAACAGAGAGGATACTGTTGATTAGTGTTAGTTCTGCTCTCTGACAAGGCAAAAGTGGCTGGTGCCAAACTCGCTCTTGGCAATAGGCACGCAGACATTTGCATATAAGGTTGTTTTTGCAGAGGCTAGTTCATGTGGCAACTCTGTAAACACGCCATCAGTCAGACTGCGGGGGCATCAGAAGTGGGATTGCCTGTTTGCTTGGAGAGCGGGCAAAGATCATTTTGGAGATATTATCAGGGGAAGAGATTGCACTGCCCTCGGGTGACTCAAACACAGGTGTCCACAGCAGATAGCATTTTGAAAAAAAGAACCCAACCGCCGAGGTTTGACCTTTTTATTTCCTCTAGTCGGCACTCCGGCCTTCAACTCTATCAAATCTTAAAAACAGCTAATATACTGCATAAATGAAGCAAGGCATGGCAGCACAGATGAATAGATGGCGTTGGCACATCCCTCATCATTGTTGTTATAGAGAACTTTGTTTGTCCATGATCTCAGGTAAATGAACAGCAATAAAAGTTGGTAATAAAA
Organism: Liparis tanakae; assembly: GCA_036178185.1. NCBI lineage: Eukaryota > Metazoa > Chordata > Actinopteri > Perciformes > Liparidae > Liparis > Liparis tanakae. Next base: position 6,384,685 of record CM070094.1, on the reverse strand, counting down.
GTGAATAGGAATTGAAAATCCAGCTTAACATTTACTCAAATATAGATAACCCTAACCCTAAAATGATAAACACTGAACTAATCACAGTTTAAAAGCCACACTGGCTGCAGTGGGATTTTAAAGACTTGGGAAGAAACACACAAAAGGCAGCTAAACCTTTATAGACTACAGCTCCCCTAGATGTCTTCTTTTTTTTTTATTCAGGTGGCAGGAATACAGAAAAATTAAGCACGTTTGGAAAATAAATAGGAGAAATTGCGGAATGACCACTTAAAGACTGACTCCACAAGCAGGTCAACATTTTAATTTGTCGAACACTTTCAGTTTTTATGACCTAAGATCTACACAACTATAGACCAATGGCGTTCCTATCAGCCTCAGCTATGAGCTTAACAAGGTAGCTGAGTGGTTGTTTATCATACCCCAATCACTTTCTGTTTCCTGTCTTCCTCTTTTCCGACAAACTGTCGAATAAAGGTGAAAATGCCCCAAAGAAATATACAAACAAATTTGGCCTTAAACACAACCTCTGTTGTTGAGATATTTATGGTAGCCTAATGTCTGATGAGCCAATATATCAACACTTACATCCTAGCGCTGCTAGCATGGCCAGAAATGGTTATAATATTGTTTTTTTACAGCATTTATTCCATTACATGTTAAAGTTTAGTGGCCTAACATGGCATAACTTGTAATTTATGGTCCTGTGTCCTCAAAGGAATGCAACATCAAGGAAGTATGCGCTACAAGTTCAACTTCATTGCAGATGTGGTGGACAAGATCGTTCCAGCTGTGGTGCATCTAGAACTCTTCCAGGGGTAAAGCAATCCAAAGCGAGTACATCCAAATTGTCACTTTTGACACATATTCCTCCAGATAAAAGAACAAACATGTTTTCCTTTTTGCCCTTCCTCTTGCCAGAGAGCCATTTTCCAGCGAGGAGGTTTCTGTGTCAAGTGGCTCTGGGTTTGTGGTGTCTGAGGACGGCTGGATCATCACCAGCGCTCACGTGCTCAACAACAGGCGGCGGATAAAAGTTGAGCTGAAAAGCGGCTCGCATTACGACGCTTCAGTCAAGGACGTGGACCAGAAGATGGACATTGCGCTCATCAAAATCGAACCAGATGTGAGTGTCCTCTGCTAAATATTTCAACTTGAGGCGTCAATTCGCATCAAACGCAACCATGGGATGGGATCTAATCGCACAGAAAATGTGCAATGCTTTTGGTGTGAACGCAGCAGAAGGCTAACTTGGGTTTTCCTCTGGCTTGTCATCAACCCCAAATAAGTTATTCCATGCACTGCAAAAATGCAGCCTAAAAAAACAAGGGAAAAAAGGAATAAAATGAGGGAATATTACTTCAAATAAGCCAAATGATCTGCCAACAGAATAGGAAAATATGACTTGCCAATATTTCTTAAAACAAGTGAAAGGCTCCAACATTAAAACTGCCTTGTAAAAAAAAATATCTTGTCAGTCAAAAAACAAGCATAGATTGCCTTAATTTGAGATATTTCATCTTACTTAGATTTCAATTTTTGCAGTGTGGCGAAAGTTAACAAGGTCCTCTGCTTGACAAAAAATGAAACGTTTATTCTTCAGTTGTCTGAGTCCCTTTGGGGGCGATTTTTGATCACGTCTCGCAAGATTCAGCACCTCAGATTATTTTTGGTGTATGGGCGAGTTGCCATCCTGAATAAAACATGTCAGCGCTCAGACACCCTCTTATACAACCAGCTGCTTTGTATGGTAGAGGTTGACTCTCGACTCCTTCAGTCAGACTCCACTCAGCGTGAAGCACACGATTAACATCATTTTAGTTGTGATCTGAATACAAGAGTACCTTAAGAATCCCAAAAGAGAAAGCTGGAGCAATCACTGTCTCTTGACTGCTTTATAAGGTGAAGGAGTCTGTGAAAAAAAATCAGGGGAGTGGTGACAGCTGTACAATGCTGTTACTCTTTGGGTCCGTGTAGAGGAAGTTCTAACGCCGGTCTAATAGGCAAATTTGTGATGACATAAGACTCGAGGAGATTTGACTATAACTGTTGTCTAAGCAATGCAAAACACCCCATAGAAGAATGGCATAAGCCTTGAGGAGGCAGGCAGGGACAAGCTAAGGCTTAGTTTAATTTAGTTTTTTCTATATTCAACAAATCCCATGTTGAGATAGGTGCTAATAAAACTTGGTGTGAGGAACATAAGCGCAGCTTTTATTACCAATGGCATAGATTAAACTTGAGATGAGACAAGGATTGTCTAAGAGGTTTGAATTAATAATATTCACAAAATTGTTAACAAGCAACTATTGCTTTGTTTCAATGCCGGAGGTGAATTTGTTACTCACACACACACACACACACACACACACACACACACACACACACACACACACACACACACACACACACACACACACACACACACACACACACAACACCCTAAATAAAGACTAAATCATGTTTGGTTATGTTAATCAGAAATGATGTAATTGATGGAAAGCAAACATTGTTAACATATTTAGGGTAGCGCAACACTGTTGGATTGAGAGTAGCGTAATACTGTTTTATTCGTCTTTATTAATTCGCTCTAGTTATTGATCATTAAAAGCGGCTGCCTACATTACCCACGATCCAGTTCTATCTTACGCTTGTCTACCATTGGGATCTGATCACCAGCTGTCTGAGTCTGTCCTCATTGTGCTCCTTGAAAATAAAAATATCAAATTAACAGGGGCCAAACAAACACACCGTTTATCAAGACCAGTCACGTTAAATTTACGTTAATGACATTTGTGACGATTTTTTTCAGTATTCATTTAGTGAGGCAGCTCTCTAGTGGGGCAATATGGTATTACAATCTCCCTAAGACATGATGGTGAATTACCAATCAAGGCTTTGTAGGTGAGAAGAACTTTAAATGTGATTCATGGATTCATAAGATTGATCGGCGTTCCCTTCTCTGCTGCAGAGTCCTCTTCCTGTGCTGCCTCTCGGCCGGTCCTCAGACCTGCGTCCCGGTGAGTTTGTGGTGGCGGTGGGAAGCCCATTCTCCCTCCAGAACACCGTCACCACGGGCATCATCAGCACCGCTCAGCGCAACGGTCTGCAGCTGGGCCTTAAGGACCCGGACATGGACTACGTCCAAACCGACGCCATCATCAATGTGAGCGAGAACAAGATTGCACACCCTGCTTCCCTGTCTTGGTTCTATGTTTATTTTTTCTTTTGATCTGTTCTTGGCAAATTGAATGTTCTACTTTTACGATGAGTAATCCAAAATGTTTTTTTGTTGCTCTGTTGATTCATAGTACGGCAACTCCGGCGGGCCGCTCGTCAACTTGGTAAGAGGATTTATGGCGCATGAAAAGTGATGACACTATTATTCATCATTTGCATACTTGTTATGCCCTCTGCTAAGCAGGCAATCTTTCCTGTTTTATTCATGACAGTGAAGACTAAGGTCATGATTTTTGTTTTATTTAATACCCAAAGCCTCCGGTCTGTCCCCCCAGGTTCACGATTAAGCCTCCCTCGCAGTATTTTAGGACAAGACCTGATTATGGGGGCCCTTTGCATTTTTATAAATATAAAATCATACAGATGATACATTCATTCATCAGGGTTGCTACCTCCGGCTCCCTTTCCCTAAAAATGCAGCGCTTTCTAAAGGAGAACAGTTGCCATACCAAAGAGGCATGTTATAAATCGTCCTTCACTGTAAAAAAGCCAGACAAGATACTTCAATAACCACGACTGATAGGTTTTGTTCAGGTTAAAAAGGAACATTTAATAGACCGCAAGCTTGGGAATGTGCATTGAAAGAAAAAGAGCCGTAGAAATGAAACACTTCATACCAGAATTGACAGTTTTCCATCCAAACCTATTGCAATTTTCAAAAAGAATTTGGAGAAAATCGCTCAAAAGAAAAACAAAGTCTTGTTTCGATCAACTCGCATTATTAAACATAACTATTCAGAGTTGGTTCATCTCTATACGCAATGGGTGGAGCCAATTCTCCAATCGGGAAAACTGTATCACCATTGGAGAAGAAGTGACATGACGCATGAATTACACGACAATTTATGGTTCATTTAGCGTGCAAGACACACGTACAATGATTAATATTCAATACGAACACATTGGCTCAATTATTGAAAGCTCTCAACGGGAGTAAAATGTGAGCGAGAGCGCGGCAATTGGTTTAAAGTTACACAAGTGTTGCGTTCTTTTTCACCGTTGTTAACATAGATAATTTACTTAGTTAACAAGCTCGACCGTGATGTTATTCCACAACTAAACAACATGATTTTGTCGCTTACACATAGCCGCCATGGCTTCTGGGTAAACGCTGTTTCACTACGTAAAACCCGCAACGTACAACTTAATCCGATTCACTCAATTATTTACCTATTGACACATTTTCATTGATTTGCTCAATCCGTTGTTCAATGCCACGTTTTCCTCAATTCACTCAATCCGTTTTCCATTGACACATTTTCATTGATTCGCTCAAGCTATATTACATCGTCATGTTTTCATCGATTCGCTTAATCCAATTCGCTTAATTCGCTTTCCATTGCCACAATATCATCGATTTGCTCAATCCGTATTCAATTGTCATGTTTTCATCAATTGGCTCAATCTATTTTTCATTTACATGTTTTCCGTTTTCTGTTTTCTATTGCCATGGACGAATGTTATGTACTCCCGGTCTGATCCTCCTTTTCCGCTCTGTTTGTTTCACCAGGACGGAGATGTAATCGGTATAAATACCCTGAAGGTGGCGGCGGGAATCTCTTTCGCCGTCCCCGCAGACAGAATTCGTCAGTTCCTCGCCGAAGCCCATTCCAGACAAGCCAACCGTAAGCAGGGTCTCGTGTTTTGTGGATCTCGTTGTCTCCTCCACTTTTTCTCATAATAATTCATCCAATCCGTTCATTTATTCAGGAAATACCGCAGAGAAAAAGAAATCCATAGGCGTTCGGATGCTGCAGCTCTCCCCATCGTAAGTGAACGTCACGAGGGTCGAGGTCAACGACTCCTTCCTGGTTTTAGGAAGAATTCAATTTTTTAACGAGTCTCGAGAGTCTCGGTGGTAAAGTGAGGTGCCCCGAGCGTATTGAAAATGGATATGTGGATGATGGAGATCAATATCTTTTGCCACTGAATTGGGGATTTTATGTCCCAATATCCATTAGTATGTTGATACGGTATCACACATTTTTTCTGAATTAGAATAAAAAAACTTTCATGTTTCTGTAGTGTCACTTCAAATTAAATAAATATGCCTATGAGATGAATAATTCTACCAATAAAATAAATCCTGAAATATATATATATATATATATATATATATATATATATATATATATATATATATATATATATATATATATATATATATATACATACATACATACAGGACTGTCTCAGAAATTAGAATATTGTGATAAAGTTCTTTATTTTCTGTAATGAAATTAAAAAAACAAAAATGTCATGCATTCTGGATTCATTACAAATCAACTGAAATATTGCAAGCCTTTTATTCTTTTAATATTGCTGATTATGGCTTACAGCTTAAGAAAACTCAAATATCCTATCTCTAAATATTAGAATATTTCCTCAGACCAAGTAAAAATAATGATTTATAACAGCAAAACAAAATCAAACATTTGAAAATGTCCATTAATGCACTAATGCATGATCTGGCACCTGCCCACAGTGCCAGAACCACCAGTAACTGGTGTACTGACCATGGCATTACTGTCCTCGATTGGCCTGCCAATTCCCCTGACCTGAACCCCATAGAGAATTTGTGGGGTATTGTGAAGAGGAAGCTGAAAGACACCAGACCCTAAAGGCCGCTATTGAAGCATCCTGGGCATCCATAACACCTCAGCAATGCCACAGGCTGATTGCCTCCATGCCACGCCGCATTGATGCAGTAATCCGTGCAAAAGGATTCCCAATCAAGTGCATTAATGGACATTATGGACATAATGGACAAGTTTGATTTTGTTTTGCTGTTATAAATCTTTTATTTTTACTTGGTCCAAGGAAATATTCTAATATTTAGATATAGGATATTTGAGTTTTCTTAAGCTTTAAACCATAATCAGCAATATTAAAAGAATAAAAGGCTTGCAATATTTCAGTTGATTTGTAATGAAACCAGAATGCATGACATTTTTGTTTTTTTACTTGCATTAAAGAAAATAAAGAACTTTATCACAATATTCTAATTTTCTGAGACAGTCGTGTATATAGACAGTATATATAATAATAGGAATTTCCAAAATAGTTTGACAAATAAATACATGTGTCTATCCTTAAAGTGATGTTTATTAAAGGACTATTTTTATTTTTGTTGGGGCAGATTTACTTCCTAACGCCACATGTGTGATGCTGACGTTGTCACGGTAACCCAACATAGTGACGCAGAATGACTAGTTTCCTTCCATTTCCAGATTTCTCTCATCTAATCTTCTTTGTCTCCATTTTTCCAGCTTGATCCGAGATCTCAAAGAGAACGAGGCCGAATTTCCAGATGTGAGCTCAGGTGTTTACGTCTATGAGGTGATACCTGGAACAGCTGCATCCAGGTAAGAGGCCAGCCACAATCATCCCATTCAATTTACGATTTCACAAAATACAGATTATTGATATTCGCTGATGGTCTTCCGTTTCCTCGAGAGGGCCGCATATAAGATGAGCTGACAGACACTAACATGCTCTCTAAAGGTTTTAATTTAATCCATTGTTAATATGATCAATTTTTACATTTTGAGGCACTCTGGATATAGTCTTAATGATGAAATACTGCCTCCCGTGACTTTGAAGCTTGAAGCTTTTGCACAGCACAAAGCTGCGGTCTTAACGTACAACAGAGTACAGCAAAGGATTTCCATTTAGCACGCCGTACCGCTCACTGCATCCTTCACGTTTGTCCGAGATCAGAAAGTCAGTCAGGGCCATGCACGATGAAGCCATGATCCCATGTAAGGTGAGAAGAAACCTTACACAGGAACACACTTGTCTTAAGGTCACTGTTGTCCTGTGAGATCCACCCAGCGTGGTTGGGCCTGTTTTACTGAGCCCCAAAACCCATTGGAAAACAAAACAAAACTGCTCATCCGAGCCAGAAGCTGAAAAAGAAACCTGTCATTATCGTCAGATTATCATTTTTCCGACGGTCCTTGAACGTGAGCTACACATGCTTCCGTTAGAATAGAAGCATGCAATACAAAGCCTATAAGTGTGACATTTCATCAGAAAACATTTAAAATGTCGCCCCAAATAAATATGAATATTAACTGACCAGATCCTGTAAAAATAAATAGAAAAATTGATCAGTCATGAACATTTGACAAACAATCCGTGAACTGCAGGCTGCTGAACAGAGAGGAAAGGCTTTAAAAATGTGAATAGTTCAATACACAATATATATATAGAGAGAGAACTTAGAGCTTCCCAACATTCATAGCATTTGGAAACATGTTGGATACATAGGTTCCAGTGTTTTCCAACATTTGTGAAATAAATTAAGACATTGCTTTTGTTCCCTCTGCTTCTTGCCACGGTTGTGCTGTTTCCATAGCGATACAGAAGGACGTTTGTACTGCAGTTCAAATCAAGGCCACAGAGAGAACAATATGACAGGAGCAAAGAAAAGAAGGAGAGAATGTTCTGAAAAATTCCTATTTTGTTTTTTTCTCGAGGGGTTAATGCGTTCTCTTCTCCGCAGCGCCGGCTTGATGGGTCGCGACGTCATCCTCGCCATCGACGGGCGGCTCGTTGGCACCACGTGGGACGTGATGGAAGCCGTCCGGAGCGCTGACGTGCTTTCGGTAGTGGTGAGGCGAAAGGGGGAGGACGTTACTCTGACCCTCATGCCCAAAGAGATGGAATGATTCCCGCTCCTCTGTCCAAGACTTTGCAGAGCCGCCACTTTACTCACTTTCACTTCACTACATATTCGCCGATCACAGGGGAGGGAAAAGTAAAGACGCTAACGCCGGCGACTCGAGAGCAAAAGAGAAGAAAAGGTCCAATCTGCAGGGCACAAAGGTCCCAATTAAACCACGTGGTTTTCTCTCCAAGGCTGCATTTCAACCCGTTTAATTTCCCTCAGGGGAAGTGTGAAAGAGAAAAATCCCGCCTTTCTTGTGGAGGCGGGATCACGTGCTGGTCGGCAAACAGAGAAACATATACAACAGATATTCATAACTTTTTTTTCATTGGTGTGTAATTACCTGATTTTTTTTTTCCATTGCTACGGTAGCCCAGAACGGACAAACCAGACACTGCCCCCTTGAGACATTCTTTTCTTCATGTGTTTGGAAAAGGGAGGGGGTGCTCTGCTGTGTGCAATCTGCAACTTCCCCAAACCACCCGCACACTGCTCCCTTAAGGCTTTGCTGAGAGGTCTACCAAACTATTTTAAATTAAGTATTTCCTCATTCAAATACATTTAGTTTATATTTCCTAAAACTGGTGAATGCCACAAATTCCCCCTCCGCTCAGCAATACATTTCTCCAAGTAACATGAGCCAACAATTGCAAAACCACAGCGATGCCATCCATACCATAATACCACGACTTGAGGAACTACGTTACCTCAGTTTTACGTGAAGAGTACCCGTCACTCCCAAAGTAGGCATGAAAGGCTAACGCTCAGATAATACAAAACTTCTTTTTTTTCAATGTTTCAGCTGATGATACACTAATGAAAACATAGTTATGAACATTATTTATTATTATGTTCAATCACACACACTTGTTTGTATGAGTGGTATTTCTATATTCTTGGTTCTGGAAATAGAACCAGGTGTTGTGTGACTTTTTTTAAACTAATTTTGTTCACGTTCATGTGACATATTAATTCCATTCACCTCTATTGTGTTTGGGGTGGACGCAAAACTTTCCACAGATTTATCAATATCGACAGTTGGAGGCTACCTATGTTCTGGTCGGTGAGGATAAAGAAGCCCGAGGCCGCGTTACTCGCTGTAACTATATCCTACATGGTTAATGAGGATCATACATATTTACTGCGACATAAAACACTTTTTTTACTGCATAACCGATGATGATAATAAAGGTTATTTTATAGGCCTGCTGTTAAGACAAAAAAGGGACGTGATGTAACACCCACTGTCAATATAATATAGAACCTACTTAAACATGATTGAGATTCAGCTTTAGTGGACACGGGTACTGAGACGTGGAAATGCAGCTAAAGTACATGAGTTGAACCTCAAACTTTGATCGAATAGAATAGAGGATAGCATTTCTCTTTTATATTATGGATGTGTGTAATATGAAATGTCCCTAGACCTCCTTGAACAGCAGAGTGGATTTAAAAAAACATTTAATAGAATGTGTGGCACCACGGGCCGATCAGCTGACTGACACCAATTCAGTTCATAACACTCCGACTGTGTGCATGTTTGTAGTAATGTTAGTAAAAATATATATATTTTTTAATCTTTATCAAAGATTGTGTACTCTTAAGAAATAGTCCCGTTTGTGTTAGTTGCATAATCGTTGAATCTACATGTATGTCTTTGATTTTGGTGAATGTTTTAACTGTGTACATAAATGTGAGATTAATATAGATGGTTAGAAAAATAAAGAATAAAGCAACTGAGTCCAGGTGAATTGATTTATTCATTCATCATTATCAATACTAAATGTCATTAGTAGTATATCCTCACTAATGAATCGTCTTTCTCAGTCAATACTTTAAAACAAGCTCGGTATTATATGGAACCTTTTTCCTGAAACAGCTGCTCAGTGTCAAGTTTGTTTGGGACTATTTTCATCTGTGGATGAATCCATATGCGGTGCTCTAGTGAGTCGCCCAGTGCTCAACGTGCACTTTTAACGTTGTCCGACTCGCCGTGGACGATCGCTTTTCTCTCCACTCGTTCCTTTGTCAAAACCCGGTGCCTACGTTACCCATAATGCCACTCAACACCTGGAGAGCTGTGATGGAGAGTTGAGTGTGTTGTGCTGGCTGCTCGACCCACGCAGAGACGAGGAGGACTGGTGACCTCACTGCTACACACACACACACACGGTATGCGTGGCGTATTGGGCATCCCATCGTATAGACGTCTATGGGAAATGAGTCGACTTCTTCTTGATTTATCCCCACAGTCAAAACTATTTTACATTTTGGTCTCAATGTCTAGTTTTAAGGTCTTCCTAAATATGGCATGTTGTTCATTTAGCAAATTCTGGTAGAAATAGAGCATAAAGCAGAGTATGCTTTAGGGCGGGGCTCCGAGGGGGATTGACAGGTTGCTAACCGAACCGTCTCTACGCAACTTCCTGTTCACAGGAAGATGGCGAATAGTCTGCAGGCCCCAAACCACCAGAAAGGTAGAATAGGATCCGAGTTATACGACGGCATCGGATTTAAGACTGTCGTTTCCCATCAAAACATTTATTTATCAATCATAATATGGATCTCGTGGCGCGTGACTGGAGGAACTTACGGTGCTCGATCAATCCCCCGCTCGTAACCCGCGTCAATACTCAAAGTACTCAGCAGAGACAACAATCTGTTGTATTGACGTCCTGCGCCGGCCCATTAAATCAAACCGGAGGACACGCGGCGTGCCAGAGCCTTTTTATTGAGTCATAACGCCGGTGATAAATACAACACGAGACACTTTGGATTGCTCCTCAGCATCGCAACAGGAGGGAGTTAAAGATGAGGTCCGACCCGTACCCGGGCCGCTCCGTGGACTCGTTTCCTTATTTCAGGCCGAAAACGAGCCAACGCCAAAGGAACAACTGTCAAATCAACATGCCGCTCAAAGAAAAGTCATATTAAAACATGTGCAAAATATACATATTAAGAGACATGCGGCGAACGCATACGTAGAACAGTGAATCTCAGTTAAATAATATAAAAGCTTCTATTAGGCGGATCAATACTGTACACATTTTACAAGTATATCCAGATGAAAGTAGATCTTATGTACAGATTTCATAATCGGCATTTAAACCGACGCGCTGTGAATCTAGAAGAAACTTTTTCCTCCCGCAGAATAAAAATGGAGAAAAAAAAAACACTTTAGCAGGCTGGAATTAGAAGTCGCGTCTTCTTCAACTTCTCACGATCAGTTTTATGGAGCCCCGCTCCGAATGACGAGCGAGCGCGTAAACCCCTCCACGGGGAGTTTAACAATGGAAATGGAGACGATTTTAATATTTAATGCGAGGCCCCCCACCTGCGTCTGAACTAAACGAATTATAGCTGAAGACATGTGAACAGGTTCCGACAGGAGGGGAGCTCCTCCCACAGAGAGCCCCCCCCCCCATCCCCCCCCTGAGTTAAAAGGAATGGCTTGCCCCGCTCATTTAAAAGAAAAGTACAGTAAATCATCACCTCGTCAGCTTGAGGAAAAAAGTTCAATAAATCCAAGAGCAGCTGGAACACATTAAAGCAGCAGAAGGTCGCCTCGGAGAAGAAGTGAACTTGGTGAGCTCACGAGGCCGTTACCACGGCGCTGCAGGAAAATGTGGACGCCAACGGGCGCCAAAGAGTTCATTGTATTTTCTGTCATTTCAATCCCCAAAACGTGCATCACTTTCACACCTGCAGGTCGGAAACGAAGAAGGAACAGAACATCGTTGCCCCTTTTAAAGTTTGTGTTCACGCTGTTTGGCAAACGGAGAGGTCACATGGGTCGACGGGACTTGCCTTCTCGGCAGCATCCTGGGACCCTCAAGGCCGAGGTACCGAGCCCCCAGGTCCATAACGATGGACACTGGCGTTCTCAATTGATAACTGATAATGTCCGAATGAGAAACGACCACCAGGGGTCCTCGGCCGCGGCCTGCCGGTGCCCCTCAGTAGTAGGTGCACCAGTTGCTGTAGTCGCTGGGCATCAGGCCGCCGGTGATGAGCAGGATCAGGTCCACGAACCACCAGATGCCCAGGCCGCCCAGGGTGAGCAGCTTCCCGACGGCGGTGCCGGTGTGGCCCAGGCAGAAGCGGTCGACCCCGAAGCAGCCCAGGAAGAAGGAGTACAGCAGCGTGGTGATGAAGTAGTGGCCGGTGTACCTGTGCATTTACAAAAACAAAGAAAAGACATTAAATGCCACCGACCTCAATTATTCAAGATTATACAAACTCATTTCTAAAGAAGCTTGGGGGGGGGGGGGGGGGGGGGGGGTTTGGGTGCACGACAATGCAAAGGAACGGATGGCATTTATCAATCCCAAGAACACAGAGTACAGGCTTGGGTTCTTTTGGAGTCCAAAGGACAGGAGGACGGGACGGTTTTTCTACGATTGGAACAGCAGCTGACTTGATGACGTCACCAAATCAGCTGTTCTTGCTCATGAGTTGACTCTAATTTTTCACTGTAAATATTTTTTTACAGTCAAACAATATATGACAACGCTGCTTTTTTCATTATTCTTTAAATATAATTATTTTATTTTAAATGTTTGTGTTTGTTTGTATGTGTGTATATATATATATATATATATATATATATATATATATATATATATATAGATAGTTATATTACACGTAAACAATTCAGTCAAAAGTAAAAAGACACCATTGAAGTTTAATTAAAATATTAAGTTATGAATCTTAAGCCTCAGTCAAACTGATCTAACGTTATATGTGAATAAATAATAAACTCTTTGTGCTCGTTAGATCCTCCAAACCTAATTATATCTCATGTTTAACCGCTATGGAGACATCAGAGCATTTAAAGAAGTCCTGCCGAGATCAGGCTGCTCTCGGCGGCCACACAGCGCGCTGACCGCCCGGCGCTGCGGAGCTCACTGAGCGAGCAGAACCTACAATCTACGTAGCAGATCTTTATTAGGCTGAATCATAACAAACAGACCCCAGATTAGATTTGTAAACTACTAACTTCTTGCCTGAAAACATCCTAAAACGACATTCAACAACAGTAGTATTCATAAAAAGTCAACTGTCAGTAGTTTATTTTATCCTCCGCTATTGTTTCCGGTTGCTGGTGTGAAATGCATTCTGGGATATATGCTGGCGTACGCACAAGTCTCCTCTGATGCATCCTCCGGAAAGTGGGAGGATCAAGTCACATCCGGGCATTTTGACCGTGCTTTGAGAGGAGCGGACTTTGAATTGGAACATGTCCTCGGGCTGAGACTGATGACGGTTCACGAGAACACAAGTACAGAGAAGAACAGACTAGAACGCTGATTGATAAACGCCGATGGTGTCCACTGACCACGGCGCCAGACAACAGGCAGTTACGTTGGGAGACACCGCCCTCTAGTGGCGGCGCTGCGTTGCCACGGAGGCTCGTCTGAATTTAGAAGTGGCTCCTACGGGGAGGACTTTTGTTTTTGTGGCAACTGTCATCTGTCTGCTCTACCAATGCAGTGAGCATGCAGTCGTCAAAATGCAGCCGTCATCAGCTCATTGCTAAAAACAGACACTTCATGCCAGCGAGCAGTCGTTGAGACAGGTGGCAAAAAGAAAAGATGAACGCTTTTTTACTGAATTAAAAATAAATAATTATCCAGACGTCTTGAAACATTGTATGTGTGCAGGAAGACGACTTCATCATCCTTTTCTGTGAAAGCCACATGACATGATGAAGAGCTGCAGCACTTTTATAAATAATCAACACAATCAGTTGACAGCTGGTCAGCGCTGTACTCGTTGAGCAAAATGACTAGGGCTCATATTACTGACTTTTAATGGTTTATCACTTACTCTTAAAGGCTTTTATTACTTACTTTAATGTGCTGTGCTTTGCATTGTTCGTATTTAGTTGTTTACCACCTATGCTGTTGTAGTTATTGCTCATGCATTTCAGGTGTGCGTGTCATGTGACCAGATCTATATAAGCTGATGCACCTGCAGAAAATAAAAAGCCTTGTGTGTGATTCTCAGAAACTTGCATCCAGTCTATCTGTCCTCCCAAGTTTATATATGTTTTGAGTCGGTACATCTTGCAGTCAAGCGCAATCTGGTTCAGGGCATCAAATGGTGACATTTGACACTGTCCCTTTAAAATAAAGATGATAATAAGAAGAAGAAGAATCACCGTGTAGGAGCGTACGGCAGACATTTACCTCTAGGGCGGCATTACTTGGTGAAGCCTGAGGACGATACAACACGCAAATAATAATTTTGATTTTCCCATAACATTAAATTGAAACGTCAGCGGATTTAAAAAATAAATAAATAAATGAATAATAATAATTGCATTCTGACATGTGAGCACACATTTCAAGCTAATTCTGATAATTAAGAATAATAAATGTTGGGACCCAAGTGACTCTGGAGGAATGAGTCGGCGATATACATTTTTTTTTTATGATTTAATGGTGTTGACGGACATAATTAGGAGTTTCCTGTTCTGCAATGCTGTTGCACCATTTTTGTTTTTAGCATTGGGTGTCGATGTGTCTGGCTTCCTGGATCGAGCATTTTGTATATAATCCTTCTTCGTCTGGGCGGCGCCCGGGGCGGGGGGGGGGGGAAATGACGATTTGTGTCTGTGTTTTTCGGTCCTTGTCTGATAGTTTGTACGCGCCGCCTTACTTGATGCAGGGCACGTTTCCTCTGAGGAACTCTTTGGCTCCGGCGCACTCGATGCCCTCGAGGGCCGTGCACACGACCTTCGTGTGGTTCACCTCTTTCTGAGTCTGGCCACCCCACTAGAAAGACAGAAACCGTAGAAGAAGAAAGACTAAATTAAGTGCGGCCGTGATTAATAATATCATATGTTCTTAAAACAGCACTCACCCCGACACAGCCGTGGCCCAGCTCCAGGAAGGCGCTGTGATTCAGGGCGTGATCGACGGGGTCTTGACAGAAAATGAACTCCTCCGGTCTTCATCAGACATTGTGTGCGTCAAGAAAGATAAGGAGGGAAGCAATAAACATTACATGATCATCATTTCAATTACAGATATCTAAAATTATATCGAGGATGAAAAAACTCTGCCAAACAGCCATTGTGTATGCAATAAAATAAAGGATCTAAAATCCAGTTATTGCTTGTCATAGCAGTTTAATTATATTATAATTGTTTCCTTTTAATCAAGTACAATCAAAGTGTTAGACATCTTGATCAACAATGTCTACCTGTAGAAATGTGGCTATTTTGTACTAAAAACCTTGACATAATATATATATATATATATATATATATATATATATATATACACACACACACACACACACACACACACACACGCTATATAAATACACAAACATAAATTATGTTTCCGATGTGAGATCCTGGGACAGGGATGTCTGTGTGTACAGATTGTAAAGCCCTCTGAGGCAAATTTGTAATAATGGGCTGTACAAAATAAACTATATATATATATATATATATATATATATATATATATATATATATATATATATAAAATGAAATAAATGAAATATTTTCTAAAGACACATTTCTGAAAGCAGTATATTTTGTCTCAGCAACATCTAGGATTAGCATCGACGTTAGCTAGCTAGCTAGCATGTCATTCTTCCAGGACACCGCCTCCCGTTACTCACAGATAGCTGCAGAGGACGACCGGAGACGGGGGGTTGTACTCGTAGCTGTCATTAGTCGTGCTTTCTCCCGGTGCTTCATATTTCACGTTGTCCGTCGGCTGCTCGTTGAACGGGACCGTTGTCGCTCCCTGGCGAGGAGCAGCTGAGGGAGTCTCCGTTGTCGACGAGTTTTGGGAGTAAATTCCTCCCAGACATTGTAAGAAAACGACCGCCAGCAGCAGCAGGAACTGCCCGCACAACAGAATGTAGCTCACCGGAATCATCGTCCCCCTCACAATACTACAGTCACTCTAATGAAACAGCTGCCCATGGTGTAACGACATTTAACGTCCACTATCTAGCTAACCTAACTACCTGCGAAGGTTTGTTTGTGTCGCATGTGTATGACGCGGCAGAGCGACGCAATCAACATCCGCCTGGTGGTGTGTGTTTTTTCTTTTTCTACTTTATTTCCTATCTGCTTTATTTGACACTTTATTTATTGATCTGCTTATTTCAAACTTTATTTCACACTTTTTTTATTTATCTGTATTTATTTTTATACCTTATCATGTACAATTCAAGTTAGGCTTCCTGTTAAAAAGTAGTTATTGTTGAACAGAGACCAACATTAAAAAAAAAACATTATTGACATATATTGAGGAAACACCGTTGGAATGTTTTGTGTCACTTCAAAATGTGTATGTATGTATGTATGCATATATATATATATATATATATATATATATATATATATATATATATACATACACATATATATATATATATATATATATATATATATATATATATATATATATATATATAACAAATTAATTCAAGTTATGTCTATTATTCAATAATAGACATAATCATTCAATTCAATTCAGTTTATTTCAGACAAACAGGCAAATGCTTATATTTTATCGGGGTGGTCCTTCTGTGTGGAGTTTGCATGTTCTCCTCGTGTCAGCGTGGGTTCCCTTCGGGTTCTCCAGCTTCCTCCCACAGTCCAAAGACATGCAGCTCAGGTTAATTGATCTCTAAATTGCCCAACGGTGTGAATGGTTGTCTGTCACTATGTGAGCCCTGGATGGACTGGCGGCCTGTCCAGGTGACCCCGCCTTCGCCCTATATCAGCTGGGATCGTCTCCAGCGCCCCACAACCCTAATGAGGATAAGCGGTATGGCTAATGGAATGGAATAGTAATTAAGGAGCAGTGAGCTGCAAGTGATGCGCCATGTCTCTTTGAACCAACTGTTTTTTTGTTTGATTTTTACATTGACCAATAGTATTTTTATAATTATTTTTCTTAATAGTGTATGGTTATTTACAAATATTTGTACTGGGTTGTACACTGCATAATGTTACCAAATCATGCGCATTTTTTTTCCCATGATGCAAACTTTCCTGCCACCATCTAGCCAGCTCATCGGGCTCGTTCACTTGAACGGAGGAAGGAAAATACCTCTGGACTTGACCATCAGAACGTTAAGGGCCTAATGGTTTCCATAAGGGCTATTCAAGCATTCATATTAGGAAGTACATTTACCCCAATACAATTACAAACATCTCTTTCCCGATGGGAAAAGGTCTCAGAAGCCCAATGACATAATGTGACGGAAGGCCAGAGCATGAAGCAATGGTTGCCGTTACGTACGGCGTTTATAAACGCAACTATATTATGACATCAGACGACAGGAAGAAGGAGCCTAATGATGACTTCGTAGGCTTTCCACCATACTTCCATGAGCCAATCAGGATTTGGCAACAAGATCTGGTGACAGTTACTGGGGTTGTCTGTAACTTTCAATCAAAAAGGATCGAATCAGTTGACAAATGGTTTGACTGTTAAACTCTTTATGAATAAAAGATGTTTTTGACTTTGATTTAACAGTTGCTTTAAACCCAACTCTAAAAAGGGACTCCGGAGAAATATATTTTCCCATCATTTATTGGACTGCAGTTTTAAAGAAAATAACACAAACACAATCTCTGTGGACAAATAGATTCACTTAGTCATTTCCACACGGTCATTCAGACCTCGGTCATGAATGCAATACGCCGCAGATATACGACACTTACACAAGCGTCAATTGGAAACAAGTTCCTCCACGTTCTGCGCTTTGCGTTCTACAGGTGTGAGCGAGGCGCACCGCATGCAGGCGGAGGGGGGGGGACTTTGAGTCAGAACCAGACTGCTCAATCCGATGTCAGTCAATTTCTGCTTCATCAGACGAGTCCATCTGGTCTGTTTTGGGGAGCCTGAGCCAGTCGGGGGCGAGATATCTCAATCCACCGACACCCAGAGCAGGAAGAGAGGAAGAGGTCATGGGAGAGGGGAAGTAGTCCCGGCTGTGGATGACTGGATAGGCTCTGAAGTCCACTCTGGGCAGTGCTGGTGGGATGAAATACTGGGCCGATGCTGCAGCCAGGCTGGAGTAGGGGTAAAACAGAAAGCCTCCAAAGTGTGAGTGGCTCACCAGGTCCTGTTAACGAGGGAAGAACACACATACAGTACGTTATCTGCTGCCCTGCAATGTGGGAAAGAGACAAGCACTGCAACAAGCAATTTCAGGTACTTTCAGAGAAAAATATTGTCATTTTCTACAATTATTAGACAGCTGTGACTTTGCCAATTTAGATATTTTTTAAAAGGCTTCCGAACATACTTGACTGTTAGTTAAAGTTGTCTCGATGCCAACAAGACTGATTAAAATGCTGAAAAATAGCCAGAGGAGTTTCTGGTGAACTGGCACCGCTTTCAGTCTTTTTGTCTCACAGCCAGCCTTCCATCAGGTCTGGTTTGCTTATGTCAGTCAAATTAAGATATATAGAAGTTCATTTTACTGATACTTCTTCTGTAATTAAAGGGAAATGAAGGATTTTGAATCATATTGGGTGCATTCCTTTAAAGTGGTATTAATACTTTTACTTATGATCCAAAATTCTCCTTCCACCTCTCGTTTGAGCATTTTCTCTGAGTATTAACATGTGAAACGCAGCGTTCTATAAGCACGTCTTGAGTTCTTTTAACTTGTACCTGTAGCGGCGCGCCCACTGGGAACCCCGGAGTTCCTGGAGTCCTGACAGGGGCCGGCGGTCTCAGGCCACACGGCGCTGCTCGTTCTGCGGCGATGCAGCTGTTCCAGGTGTTCCAGGCGTTCACCCGAGAAGAGCGGAGGAGACCGCCGGGAACCCTCGGGTCCCGCAGGTCTCGGTTCAATTCCGGCGGATAGACGCATAGTTTGCCCGCTTGCTCTCCCTCCGGATCTCTTCGCTCGCAGCAACCGGCTCCATCAGTCAATCTGCTGACGACTCGCCGCTGTCTGTGGCAGCTTCCTGTCCTCTCCAGTACGGAGACCTCTGGCGTGGTCCGTGTCTCGCTGACCGCTTGTCCAGGGATGTCCTCGGCTTTGTCAGCGTGGTCCCTTTCATGAGCGTCTTAAGACGAAGACCAAAATGTGAAACTTTAGTTCTGGTTCATGCTCGTTCTGCAAAATGAGCAGAGTGAAGTGTTTTCTTCACCTGGAGATTTGGACTCGTCTGAGGATTCCTCCACAGGTTCACGTTTCACACCGGTCGCCCGCATCTCTTTAGACTTGTGAGATGGATGTTGTACTTTCCTGAAGGAAAGGAATTCAACGATAATCATTTTTGCGGAGAATAAAAAATATCCATAAAGATACATTAAACAAGTCAGAAACCTTCTGCGGATCCGTTTCCCAACTAACTTTTTCTGCCGTGTTTAGGATTCGACAACAGGCGAGAACTAGAAAGCTTCTGATACTAATTTGGGACTCAAGAGGCTGAAGTGCAGTCACGTTTTTTTTTCTCGGGGAGGGTTTTCAGTCCGAGTTAGAACATGGAGTAATGGTGCATTTCAGTCTCTTGTGGATAAGATAAGTACTACAACAACACACACAACATGCCATGGCCCTGCTGGCACTCCGCCCACTCCTCCTCTCTACCTCCATCTGCCTGATGGATCATCGAGGTCTCCGTGGAATATGCCGACTATTCATCATATTCATTGATTGTGTTGTTACTGTGTTTTAATTTGTGTGTAATGATTAATTCTGTACACATGGCATCTATTGCACCTGTCCATCTTGGAGAGCGATCCTCCTCTGTTGCTCTCCTGCCCTGCCCTGCTGGGACTCCGCCCACTCCTCCACTTGGGAGGTCTCCAAACTCTCCATCGTGGAATATGCCTAAATATGAACTATTGATAAACTCTGTCAGATTCCTTGAATGCATTTTAACTCTAAATATGTCCTTCTGTACACATTACATCTATTGCATCTGTCCATCCTGGAGAGGGATCCTCCTCTGTTGCTCTCCTGAAGGTTTCTTCCCTTTTTTTCCCCCTGAAGGGTTATTTGGGAGTTTTTCCTGGTCCGATGTGAGGTTTTGGGTCAGGGATGTCTATGTGTACAGATTGTAAAGCACTCTGAGACAAATTTGTAATTTGTGAAACTGGGCTATACAAATAAACTGAATTGAATGTGTACAGTTTGTAAATTTGTACACCAATTTGTAATTTGTGAAAATGGGCTGTTCAAACTGAATTGAATTGAACAAGAAAAGAAAAATAGGAGAAATAGGAACAAGATTATCAAAACCCTTTTTTTGCACATGTTCTTACGTCAGACTCATTAAATTGATTACGAGATGTTTTTGTTTTCTTTCTCACTTTACTCTCAGGGCTTCCGTACATTTTCTCTGTACGCAATTCCAAATTAAATAGTTTTAAAATCGGATTTCCATCAACATCATGCTCAGGGTGGATATACCCTTGATGATTCTATAATTTAGTTTTATTTTATGGAGCAATCACAAACAAAATAGAGTGCATCTTCTACTATGAAAATTACTTCATCAATGTGGAAAAGGAAAATTATTATAAACTGAATTGCTATTTTCATCATGCATATTGTTGCTAAGGTCCCATGCATCTCCAGGATGAGGATTCATTCATTTATTCGTTTTTTTAGTCGGCCCACAAACAACTGGTCCATTTGTCTCTCTGGTTAAATTAGAAGTCTTGTCTTTGAAGATTGAATTTGAACTTCTCTAAAAAAGGTTCTTGTTTCTTTGTGACCGGACCACATTAATAATTCATCATTGACTAGATGATCAGCGTTTTTTTTATTATAGGCACCACACCTATGGATTTAAGGTTGTAAGATACTCAGTGAACACGGAAAATGTGTTGATTCATCAATGCCCATAGCCACCTGCCACTCTTCTCTTGTTTGACGTGAATTTGTTTGTCTCATACTTTATTCTTCTTCAGTTTCTTATTTCGATTTGTTGTTTGTTGTCTAATTGTAGGATTGTTCTAGTTGCAGGTTCTGTATTAATAAAGTGGATTGATATTACATGATAATTCTTATTGTTACTATAACTATTATTATTATTATTACTATCATTATTAATATTACTACACTTATTATTACTACTAATACTTTTATTTATACTAGCATTACTACTACGATTAAAATTATTATTATTATTATTACTATCATTATTGATATTACTACTATTATTATTACTATTATTATTTATAATAGTATAACTACTATTATAATAATAATTATTATTATTACACACAATAACCATATATACTCAGAGAGGGGCCATTGTGCATAATGTGTTTTATTGTTGTACATTTTTATTACTAATAAAAACGAAGCCGAAAAATAATAATAATAACATCCTTTGAATATGCTTTTTTGCTTATGTAATATCAATATGAAGGACTTATTGAGCAATAAAATTATGACTAACCTCTTTTCTCGCCTCCCGTTGCCCGTGTCTCGGAATCCCTTCGCGAACGGGTTGTTGTCTATTTTCAGCTGCGTTATCTGAAAGTTGGCATGCACAAGTTGGAGATGTTGACGATGACGATGAGGAGGAGGGGGAGGATGAAGATGAAGCGTGTCACGCAGCTCTCACCTGGTCGTTTTGGTAGGCTGTCACCGCGATGAAGTCGGTCTCGCGGAACACGTAGGTGCGGAAGGTGCTGTACGGCAGCCGGAGCACGTCGTTGGTCTTCACGATGTGAAAGCGTGGCTGATACTTGTGCATCGAGTTAAGAATTGTCTGCAAATAAAAATATAAAAAGACTATTATATTATTATGATTAGGATTATATTTAAGAAATAATGTTGACGTTTTTTTTAAGTGATGCAAGAACATATTCAACATTATATTAAATGCAATTATTACCTCATCAGAGCAAATCTACAACATTGTATTAAGAAATACGTATCGTGGTTATTATTCTTATTATTCCTATTTTTTATGAATGCAATAAATAATGTGGACATTTTTCATTATTTTTAAAAGTAAAAAGTATACTTCATAAAAACAAATCTACAAAATGTATAAAAGAAATACATATCTTGTTATTAATAATATTATACATTTTATGTATTATTGTAATGCAATGGTTACTTCATCAAAGCACATTTTCAAAATGTAAATAGGAAATATATGTCTTGGTTATTATTATTTCAGATTATTTAAAATGCAATGATTAATTCATCAAAGCAAATCTACAAAATGTAAAGATTATTATTATTAGTATTACTATTATTATTGTTGTTGTTGTTTCAGATTGAAATTAACGCCATTTTTAAAATGTACCAAACCCAAACATACAAATCCGTGCTTGTCGGACATGTTGTTGGTCAGCTTCAACTTGTGAAAGTTGACCACTTTAGACATCCACTGCTCGCCCGTGGCCGGGCTGTCTGGGTGGATGTACATGCGTTTGGGCATCTCCGGGTCCGCCTTGCCCGCCACCATCCAGCGGGACGTGTGGAACTTGTATCTGTAGTCGTCTGCCGCCACGATGTCCATCAGAACCACGTACTTGGCTCTCTTGTCCATGCCGGCGCACCTGGCCCTGAGCGGCGGGAACATGCGCCTGTGCACGGGGAGGGGGAGATAACGGCGTGAGGGCGTTCATTAAACTCAGTAAAGCATTCCATCCCCGTGCGTAATTATGAGACGTGTACTGTACCTCCCGGATTTCGTAATGACCATTTCGGTGCCGCATTTGTGAAACTGTGTCCAAAGGTCGCTGGCTTCCAAAAAGACTTTGGGCTCTTCCTCCGCCGCAGCGGTCTCCCCTTCCTCCAGAATCTCGGGAGGCGCGCGCGAAATCAAACACTGCTGCTCCGGTGGCGACGTGTGAATTGTCGGGTCGGTGCTGGCATCCAGATTCGAGGAGCCCCGGGAGGACAAGGCCACGGCTGAGAAGAGCGACGGTCCGGCCAACATAGTCCCACGAAGGGCTCCATCTCCGACACTCGTGCGCGGCTCCGAGAAGCTGCGCATGGTCTCCAAAAAGGGTTAAGAAGAAGATGAAGAAAAAACTTTTACGCACGACACTTGTCGGGTTATACTTTTACGCCGAGTTGAAACCCGAGGGATCCACGGATGTGCATACTTTTAAATCACTCAATTACTCAATAAAGGAGGCAGCTTTAATAATATTGTTGCTTGCTCTGTACGTGTTCCCTCGCCCAGTGCGGCCAGATGCCTCCTAGCCGGCGTCCAAGCTGATGTTGTTCCTTAACACGTTCGGACTGGAGTTGGACACACACACAGCAAGTGGGTGGAGTTCCCTGCTGTTGCGCTTCATGTGCAAGAAAAATGCTGCTTCAAGTTTCTTCACTGGCTGGTGAAGCTGCTCGTAATGTTTTCAGGATTGACAAATCCAGCTTTATCATTAATCATTAAACCTCGCTCTAAACCTAAACCAATTACGCACAGAATACTCTAACTTTCTTCTCCTCAGTTCAACATTTAAGACTTAGTCTCTGTTTTGAACACCATAAGTAACTTTCTGACTGCTCACATCGAAGAGCTCCACGGATGCGCTCTCTCCGCGCAGAGGGGTCGGCAGGGATTCGGATCTGTGGAGGTTCCGCCCTTTGCCAGCGACATGTCGTCGGCCGGATTAGGGCTCTGGGTTCGGTTACAGGCTTTTTTTATTGCTCAATGGTTCATGACAGCGGAGGAACGTTCACGGGCAGAACTCTGAGTGAGTGAGGGCGGCAGGTTCGGGACGCACAGTGATGTGCAGCGCTGCATGGGCTCCGCGGTGCACAAGGGACTGGTGCTCAATACCAAGTCACATGGAACCATAATGGCGGGGAACCAAATACACTGTTATTTAAATTAAAACATCTACAAACTAGAACGGGCACTCGGTAGGGCTCATCATTAAGATTGGGCATTGAATTATGAACATTTTGGCATTAGTTGGATGCCAATTGGATATGAATTGACGCTATGGTAAGAAGAAGATTTTGACTTTTTCCCGGATCGATCTCAAAATCTAATCAAATGGTCCCCGGATAATAATCAATCATCCCATCAATTTCATGCGATTCAAGAAGATGTTGACCTTTTCATGACCTTGACCTTTGACCCGATCAATCCCAAAATCTAATCAAATGGTCCCTGGATAATAACCAATCATCCCACCAAATTTCATGCGATTCGGCTTAATACTTTTTTACTTATGCAAATACCACGCACGCATACAAATACACGGCGATTAAAACATTACCTTCCGCCCTTTCAATGCGAAGGTAATAAATCTTCCAGCTTTGTTGCGGCCATCATTGACTTCTTCCGCCCCCATCTGACAATGAACGTTCCTTCATTACATTATTACATGACGTCATTTAGCCAATGCTTTTATCCAAAGCATTCAACCTCAGAACAACAATAATCAAGAAAGTAACATGTTTTCAAGAAACCCAAACTACAAAAATACCATAAGTATTAACATAGGTAATAACACAAATAATACCATGAGTAATACCAATAGCATAAGTATAATATCCTATTTCCATAAGTATGATACCATGAGTAATATTATATATAACACCATGAGTAATACCATAAGTAATAGCATAAGTAATACCATGAGTAATACCATAAGTAATACCATAAGTAATAGCATATGTGCCACTGAAGTGCTAATCGGTTTTTATTTAAGGTATAGTCAGCGAAGACGTGTTTTCCTTCCTGCATTTGACTGAAAAGCTCACAGAGAAATCTAGTAAGTGGTCAATATTCACTGATTATTACATTATTTCACATGACTCCCCCATCCCCCCAAAGAAAAAATATTTAAAAAGAAAGCACATGTGACAAAAGTGGGTTTGAGATTTGATGGATCCGTTTTGATTATTAATGCAGGTGTACGCAAATCCACCCAACCTCTTGCTCTGTAACAAGTAGTGGCAGCAGGAGGTAACATGAGGAACATTTAGACATAGGATGGGGACTTACTGGATTATTATTTAATTTGTTTAGGTTTTTAAGGCATTCTATATCATCTCCAATGGCTTAAAGAAGCCATACAGCTGCCGTACATGGAATACAGATATCGGAGGTTTGGGTAGAGCAAATGATGACATGGTCTGGCTCTGCTCTGCTTACACATTCACTTACACCACAACCTGGTAACAAACAAGAAGGTCAATGTTAATACAAATCAATCCTATATCAGCTTTCATTGTGTGTTGTTGTTTTTAATCCAGTTCTCATGTTCCACATAATCTGGATATGGCAGCTGTGTTAGGTTTAGGAAAAGGATATGTAGTATAGACCCCCACCCATATAGATCCAACACTGGACAAAGAACTGCATCCATTTAAATATTAGGTTGTCTTTTTTTTCTTTTTCTACCACCAAATGCCGAGGAAATATTGTGGATGATGATACGACATTTACAAAATAGCAATCCCACAAAAGGCTTTATTCGCTCACACTCATTTTCAGCGCTAATTCTGGGGCCCTGTTTTCTTTTTTTACAGATATGACATTCATACATGTCTTTTTAACATTAGACATGCGGCATGTAAAAAAAAGACAGAAGGGCATATAGCAATAATGACATCTCGGAAGAACTTTGAAAGACTTGGAACGGAACAAAGGAGATCTTCTCCAGCGACATATGGATAATTTAGATGGATTACGTTAAAAAAACAAAGTCAGGTAAAAGGCAACAAAACACTTAGTTTGATGGAAAACATCAAGGACGGGACTGAAATAACTATGTCCAGTTAGATTAAGAAAACACAACCAACAGTTAGAATAAGGCAACACAAAATCTAAGTGTAAGTTTAAAACCTGTACAACACCATGTAATTACACAAAAGGTGTTGAACACTGGTGGTCAGGAGAGAGAATGCAGCGTTAACGCATGAAGCATAGACTTCTATAAAACCAGAGGAGTCTCCCCCCGGTGGTCAGGAGAGAGAATACAGCATTAACACATTGAAGCATAGACTTCTATAAAACCAGAGGAGTCGCCTCCTGGTGGTCAGGAGAGAGAATCCAGCTTTAACACATGAAGCATAGACTTCTATACAACCAGTACAACAAGTCCTGTTTCTTTTTGGATATAATGAAGTACGTCACTTGCTCAGACTATTGCGTAGTCACATGGACAAATTTCATTCATGTGTCCGCTATACCATTAAGGCTTGACTTTCCATTGGCATTCCATTGGTGGACCTGCCATGATACTGGTCCATGGTACCACGAATAAAACATGAAACACCTGGAGACAGATACATTTTTTATGATAAAAATGGATTGGGATGATTTCAAGTGGCCTTCTTTGACACGGATGACAGGTGGTACATGCTTGTGAGGCTTTTTCCCGGCTACTAAGCCACAGACTTCATAAACGGGACTATCGGTGACATGCGATGATGAAATTATTTTATTCTCTTTAGAAAATAGAGTAGCAGCCACTCTGCCTAAAGTCCGGTGTCAATGACCCTCCACTTATTTTTAGAGTGTCAGAACTTCTAAGTCGTGGCATTTGATGAAACAATGGTACGGGGGTAACAGCAGTTTTTCTAAAAGCATCACACTAAGTCTTGTATTTCAGCTGGGACTTTGCTGTGAAATCGGGAAAGGCCTCACACTAGACCTTTTGGTTCTAGCGCTCTGATCGGATGCCTAAGTAAGCACACGTCTTATTCGGAGGTCATTCAAGATATGCAGTGGGTGGCGGAGCTGTTGATGACCCAATCTTTTTCTGGCAGAGAAGCAGGGGGGAAAACCCTGCCTGTCCGTCGGCCAACTTCAAAGAGCCAGTCGGTAATCCGAAACAGGAACGAGGAGGATGGCAAACAAGACGCCTGGCTGTTATTTGTGGGTTTGGCCCACAAGCTGCGTGTGAAACCTGTTGCTGAGGATAAACCCTGCAGATCTCCACTGGGCCACTGCCCAGTAACACACTCTCCCTAGTAAAACCTTCCCATTGCTGGATGGTCCGTTTTGGGCTGTGTGGGGGATATGGTCCATAAAGCAGCTATCGGACCCTATTTGGTTTCTTTAAAGAATATTCCACCACTTTAGCATCTTCACTCCGGTAACAGTGTTGGACTCACAGTTGACATTAATAAAGTAATCAATGCAGCAGATCTAGAGACATCACCTTTTTTATTTTGCGGATTGTTCCTTGTCAAAATCTGGCGCCTACATTTCCCACAATGCAACATAGTCACCTGCATGGGCATTTGTAGGATTATGTGTTGGATTTACAACTATTGCACCTGTCCATCCTGGAGAGGGATCCTCCTCTGTTGCTTTTGTGAAGGTTTCTTCCCTTTGTTCCCCCTGAAGGGTTATTTGGGAGTTTTTCCTGATCCGATGTGAGGTTTTGGGGCAGGGATGTCTATGTGTACAGATTGTAAAGCACTCTGAGATGAATTTATAATTCATGAAAATGGGCTATACAAATAAACTGAATTGAATTGAATTAAAAGAAAATGGTGGATATCCATTGTTTCCAACAGTTCATAGGTTGGTTCAATCAGAAAGAGTTCAGTTTCAAACATACCATTCAATGGAAACAAATATTATAATTATGATCTATTAAAGCAAAGAATATAGCGATGTCGATAGTTATTTCTTGTATTTCTAATTTGCTCGTTCACACTCTTGCTCACTGGAGAACGTTTCTAACGTTTCTAACATTTCTAATTACAGTTCACTCCGAGCATCATTTACTTTGAGCTAACCTCATTGGCTGTTTTTCACAAGAAACGTTACTTGGCAGAGTGAGAAAGACAGAGGAAAAGCCTCCCCAAGGTCCTAGTGCCCGGGGATTATATAGTTTGATAGGCTATTGGAAGGAGGATAAAATATAGAAATCAGATATGGAAAATTATTTGATTTATTTTCAATACATTTGGGCTTTTAAGGACTTTACGATGCTGTGACATGATTGGAAGTCAGAAACAATCCTCAACAGGCAACACGATTCTAATGGTATTTGTCTAAACTAATGGTGAACCGCAACTGTTCCGAAATACTGGGTTTTAAGAAAGAAAAAAAAAGGTTGATGAAATAATCTTATTAATGACGCTTCCAAGCTTCCAACTATTCGGTACAGCCCTAGAAATGTCAGAAAAGGGAATTTTGATGAGTTTCATATTCTCTTAACAGATTAGTAGGGCACCCTGTATGCTATTTGTCGCTGTCCATTGAAGGGAGGGTGCTGAATCCGGAGGCTGTGTCATGTGAGGTTGTGTATAACGCCGGGAGACATCAACCTCAAAAGGCCGCCGTTCGTTTGGCGGAGAAAGGTATGCTTACTTTGAAGTAGCTAGGAGGAGAGGAGGCGAAGAGGCAAGTCTGCACTTGCTGTAAAAAGTCACCATAAAGAAGGGGTTTGGGTTTTCCTTTACATTAATAAGAAAATCCTAATACAGGAAATTCAGTGTCCGATGCTGAACATTCCCGTTGTAAACCCGCCTATGTGCATCTTACTCTATATGATTAAATAGCAGAAAATACTCTTAATTGATTTATGCTGCCTCAAGACAGTAATGTAGCAGCAATGGGCCTGATCTCCTTTTAAAAGGAACAGTTCACCCTAAAATCAGAAATAAATATTTTGGTTGTCTTGCCTGCGGTACTCTTTACTTATTCAATTCCATTTCAATTCAGTTTATTTTGTGTAGCATCAGACACAGCCAGGTCCAATGGACCCTATGAGACGTGAAGTCACAAAGACTCCGGGAGGAAGCAGAGTTAGTAATGTGTGATGGAGAGATAAAAATACCTACATAAGTAAAAAGATAAGAGAAGATGGGTGCTCAGTGTATCCTAAAACGTCCCCCAGCAGCCAGGACGACTATGGTTTTTAGTTCTGTTTTGTTTTTGGATCCCAAAGCATTTTGTCATCATGAGTCCACCGCATTGGGAACACTTCAAAGCCTAAAAGCCTGTTCAAGAGAACTAAAAAATAACAACTGGACCTCTGATGCCAATGAGGCTACCAGGACAAAAAAGGAGGAAAGATGATCGTAAAGGATAAAAACATAATTTTTAAATGAACATTAAAAACTGAAGCCAGAGCCGATGCGTTTTGGTGGGATGAAAACGTTTCCCACTTTCATATCGTTACCGTTGTCGGTTTAGTCATCAAGCATTGTTTATTTTTTGACAATAACGTTCATTTACGATCTTAACACACCTCTGATCCAGTCTCCCTGCCGTCCTCCTGCAGACTTTTACGTCCTCCGACTGGAAACTTTTCCCCACAGCCGGGGTCACTGGAGAGCTTCCAAACCCTGTTTTGGCCGCACTGTCTCCCTAACACCTCCCGTGTTTGGACAGCGGAACGTTGATGAATGGCCTAACGGTAACAGGTTAGTGCGAGTGAGCATAGTTGGGCTTCGGAGGTGGGAGGAATGTAGTTTAACAGCCGAGCGGAGGTGTTAAAAAAGACGGGGCCCGAGCTGATATCAAACACAAACACACACACAAGCACATGTCTCGAGGTGGAGCGGACTGCAAGACACGCCATGAGAAAGGCAAGTGTAGCCGGCCACCATCTGACTGCCGGGAAGAAACACTGCGGAGTGTTCTATTCAATTCAGATTATATTGTATAGCCCCAAAGCACAAATTACAAATTTCCCTCATAGGGCTTTACAAACTGTACACATACAACACCCCTGACCTTTGGAACAACTCCCAAAAAATAGTCCAAAACACTTTCAGGGGGAAAAAAGGGAAGAACCCTTCAGGAGAGCAACAGAGGAGGATCCCTCTCCAGGATGGACAGAAATCATGTGTACAGAATGAACAGTGTTACAGTTACATGAACATATACAATTAATCGCGATCCGGACCTCCACAATCGATGAAACAGAAGGAGATAGAGAGGGGTGGCATTATTAGGGCCATGGCAGGAGGCCGGCTCACCGGGCAGAAGGCATCGCGAAAGAGGCCGGACCAATGAGGTCAGCCCTTGAGGCAGGAGGCACAAAGAAGGAGGCAGGGCCGTTGGGAAGGAGGCCGGGTCTAGGCAAGAGGATGAATGCTGGAAGCAGGGGCAAGGAGTCAGGAGCCAGGACCAGTGTCAGACACAGCCAGGTTCAATGGGAAATGTTTACTGAGGGAATAAATCAAGAGAAGTAGAGTCATTTCCCCTTAGACTTCTATACGACCAGAGGAGTTGCCCCTTGGTGGCCAGGAGAGAGAATGCAGTTTTAACACATGACGCATAGACTTATATACAACCAGAGGAGTCGCCCCCTGGTGGTCAGGAGAGAGATTGCAGCTTTAACACATGAAGTATAGACTTATATACAACCAGAGGAGTCACCCCCTGGTGGTCAAGATAGATACAAGTTTAAGGTGTTCCTTAATTCAGTTTAACATGATTCCACTGGTCAACAGGTGGTGGCACACAAAGAAAAGTAGTCGTACACACAAAGGCAGCTAGAAGAAGAGTCAAAGCAAACAAACATGGATGTAAGCAGAGGATTCACACAGTGATGCTAAGCATTCCTCACATTTCCCAGATCCCCTCTGGAAGAAGTCAGACCCAGTCAAGACATATTTGCATGGTGGGCCTTGTAGCGGACCCCAGTCAGACAATAGTGAAGCGTACTGTTTTCAAATAATACCTTTATTCATGTCCAACCTTGAGCCTTGTTGACGAACATACATTTAAGAGTTTCTCCTTTTCCATTTAATTTCCATAAATCACAATATGTTCTCTTTCTTAAAGGGAACATATTGCTACAATCTAGCATTTGCATCTTATTACAATAGATTTTACAAGTTAATTAAAAATAAAGTCACTAAACATGTAGTCAAAGTCCAAATATAACACAAAGTACCTTGTTCCCATTCCGGCTCGGTGTTTAGCAGTTCATAAAGTAAGACAAATACTCATGAACACCTTTTCCTTCAGTACACTAACGTACGTTTTGTGAAGTCATGTTATGAGATCTACATTTACTTCCAGTCTCGCCGGAAAAGTTTCAAAATAAAATGACCCAAAGCAAAGAAAGGCACTTAAAAAATAAAGGTTTACAGGAAATAGTCCCCACAACAGAAGTCATTTACAGGCCTGAAAGCGAACATCAATACCCAGCAGCTATGGGTAGGTTTAAAGCTGTTTGATGTGTAAAAAAGAAAAACATTAATTGAGTTAATGTGACAAAAGGACAAAGTATGTATAAAAAAAAAACATTTGTTGAGTTATGCTGTGTTTACACCAAAACACGTAAATTTACTCGCTTGACACTTGTGGTTTATTCATGTCATTCGCTTAATTCGCGCTTTAGAGGGGGCGTGGCTTATCTCTGTGGTTTTACTCCGTGGAAACAGTTATCATTTCCGCCATCCACCACTATTTCTCCTTTATACTTGTTGTGGTCATAATACAAACATCGAACATCTAAGTCCCTCATATTTTGGTTCATAACCCTAATATCATATATATATATATATATATATATATTTATACATAACATCATCCGTAGGCTCACACAGCTCAGTGACTTTCATCGGCTATGTCTGGATGACTGCTGCTTTAGATTCACCAATGGCGTAGCATTTCAACGCCCGATTGGATTTTGCAACTTGGCATCGGGCACATTTTTCTGAAAGAGTTGAAGTATTTAAACTTGAGTTGAATGAGGCACTGTCATGAGGTGTCACGGATGTCGCAGCTAGAGAGGACCCAAATGCGGACATAACTTCTGCAAAACCAATATTTAATTTCCACAAACTAGACAGGACGACAAAACGCGGACCAACCGGTACGAAGCCACCGTTCTGTCAGGAGGTGATTGGACAACAAAGAACGAGACACAGGTGGACACAATGAGGACGGGGCCAGCAATTAAACAGAAGGAAACAAATCAGGACCAGGGCATACAATCACAGAGAGACAGATGACACAAGGACTTCAAAATAAGACACAAACTCCAGATCCTAACAGGCACATTTTTCACTTCGCTCAAGTTGCGCAACTCGCGTCATTCGTGCCGCCCAGCGAACATTTGCGTTAAACGCTACCATTCGCATCTGTGCATTGACTTTGTATGGTATACGCTTTTCGTGTGAACGCAGCATTACAGTTTAAAATAGTTGTCAATGTCAACTAAATTCAGAGATAACGATCCAACGTGACTTTTGATGACCCTTGACCAGCCAAGAGAAGAAATACATCTACCTGGAGCTATTGTGGAGACCAGTGGGAGAGCGGGTCGTACTTCAAAGCGAGAATCATTCGTTTGGAAGTCCATGTCTATGTGTCCTTGGGCAAGACACTGAACCTGAAGACTGTGTTATAAGTGTATGAATGGGTGTGAATGGGTGAATGACGTGAAGCGTTCAAGTCCATTTACCATTTACTTGGAACAAGTATTTACAGTTAAGTTAGCAACAACTGGAACAACGGATTTCATTAGTCAATCCCATATTCAAGGTACGCATGTTTTGCAGACGTGTGCGAGTAATTATCAGAAACCATGAAATCAGTTTTTATACATTTCCCTGCCTATATCTATGATTAAAATTCTTGCTCGGTGTGAAATGGCTTCACAGCTTTTCCTGAAAGCCGCAGATTCAGCTGTGGATTGTCTGAACGTTGACACAACATTGTCACATCGTTTTTCATGTTGTCATTTCCTACACTATTATAATATCTATAGATTACAGCTGCTTTAAATAAAAAAATCCAAAAATCCAAAATGCATGAAGAAAGAAAATTGTTATATGGGACAGACAAAACAGAACAACAAAATAGGTCAAACTATATATAAAAAAATCTTTTAATACGATTGAGGATACGTTTCTTATTTCCATTTCTGCTTAACACTATCTCAAGCTTTTGAATATCTTTTTTTTCCAGTTCATTCACACAAAGCAAAGTTTTGCGCAAAATAACAAAACAAAAATGAAATCTATGTTGTTTTTTCCAGCACCAACTTGGCCACCAGTCAGGGATATAGGAAGGGGATGAGAAAGAGCTGTGGGAGGAGGAAGCAGGAGGCTCCTAGAAATCAATGTTGACACATTAGACCTATTAGCTTATTGAGAGGTGAAAGATGGATGGAAGGCTGGATGTTAAAGAGAGTTGTAACTGTAAAACAGCTTCTCCCCTGATGAGCTCTGTGGAAAGTGAGGTGCAACACTCCAATGTCTCTCTCTCCATCATTATCTCATGTCCAAAGAAGAAGAGTCAGCCTGAAATGTATAAAAATCCTTTACATTTGTGTTTAAAGGCCACTATAACACTTTTGTTGCTTCATGAAATGTTAATTATTTGAAAAACATGACATAATAATTGATCATAAATTTAAAAAAAATTCTGCTTTTAGATGAACTCTGATTATTTCACATGCTCTCACTGAGTGTCAGTCAGATCCTAAAGGCAGACGCTGGACGCGTAAAAACAATTTGTGAGGGATCGGGGTCATCGGGGTCATCGTGGGTCATCGGGGTCAGCTCTATGCTCACTCGGCATCAACATTGGCTCATGTTGAAAACTGTTTAGGACCTTTTTGAGATATCGCACAAACAATATCCGACAACACACAGACAAATTCATTTAGCCTTCGCTTGTCTGGGTTTATTGGGTTTGGACATGAGGAGGAAGATCGGTTAGGGTCAGGGAAAAACTATCAGGACAAGCCAATCAGAGGCAAAGTGAGGCGGGGCATGCCCTCACCATAGTAGGTCACCAGTAAGGACAACTTGATTGCTATGGGGGAAGTTCTGATGATGTCTGCATAATAATTAGCCATGTGCTGTTTCATGTGGATGAGTGGTGAGCAGAGTAGAGTCCTTCAATCAGAGGATCGGCGGTTCTATCCCCGCCTCTGCTAGCCAATGCCGATGTGTTCTTGACACTTCTTGACAACAAGACACTTAACCCCAAAATGTCTCCCTTAGTTGTGGCTACAGTGTATGAATGTTAGCTACTCCTGATGTGCAGGTAGAACCTTGGCTCTTCTCATCAGTGGGTGAATGGTGTTATGTAGTGTGAAAATGCTTTGAGTGATCGGAAGACTAGAAAAGTATAAGTCCATCAATGTGTGTTTGTTACCGTTTCTGAACGGGGGGTGATAAGAACATAAAGCTGAGGGAACATAGGGCTAAGGGAACATAATGCTGGGGGAACATAAGGTTGAGGTAACATAGGGCTGAGGGAAGATAGGGCTGAGGGAACATAAGATTAAGGAAACATAAGGATGAGGAAACATACAGCTGAGCAAAATCAGGGCTGAAGGGAATATAGGGTTGAGGGAACATAGGTTTGAAGTAACATAAGGTTGATGGAACATAGGGCTGAGAGAACATAAGGTTGATGAGACATAGGGCTGAGGGAACATAAGGTTGAAGGAACATAGGGCTGCGAGAACATAGGTTTGAGGAACCATAGGTCTGAGGGAATATAGGGCTGAGGTAACAGGTTTGAGGGAACATAAGTGTGAGGAAACATATGTTTGAGGGAAAATATGGCTGAGGGAATATAGGGTTTAGGTAACCTATAGGGCTGAGGAAGCATACGGTTGAGGAAAAATAAGTATGAGGTAACAGGTTTGAGGGAACATAAGGCTGAGCCAACATAGGGCTGAGGGAACATTGTAACAGTTTAGCTCCACCCCTTCCTTTTCTTATTAGTTGTTTTCGTCCTGTCTCTTAATGTCATTCCAGATCCTGCTTCCCATCTCGTCAGTCCAACTCCTTTCACCTGCCTCTGATCACTCCCTCATCAAGCCTTTATTACCTTCACCTGGTCCTCATGCCCATCTCACCTGTTGCCCATTCCCTCATTAGTCCCTGTCGACTTAGGTTCCCTCACTTGTCCTCCAGATTGTCTTGTGTTTTCATGCCAAGTTCTCCAGTGTTATTAATGTATATCCCTGAACTGTCTGTTCTGACCCTGCCTGCCTGCCCTGACCTCTGATTCTCTGCTCCGCCCCTTTTTGGACTTGTTTGTTTCTTGAACTGATCTCCCGGTTTTGACCTAGCCTGTTTTCAACTAAAGACATTTATCTTTGATACACCTGTCTGAGTCATGCTTTTGGGTCCACTCGTAATAGCACTGTGACAAACACAAGGTTGAGTTATAGGGCTGAGGGATAATAGGGCTGAGGGAACATGGGTTTGAGGGAACATAGGTTTGAGGTAACATTGGGCAGAGGGAACATAAGTTTGAGCGAACATAGGGCTGAGGGAACATGGGTTTGAGGGAACAGTGACTTACTAACACCTTTCCAGAATCAAGTGTTGTTAAATAAAGACGGAACAGGCCAGGAAAGAGGTTCCTTTCAGTAGATATTTCTGCAACAACGTCAACACTGTGACCCCTTTATATTCCTGTCAATGTTACTTCTTTTTTTCAATATTTTAAACAAAAATGATTTCCAGATCTTTCACACACATACAAGTGGCTGACACCTCTCAGCTCTATTTCCTGTGACTATTCGATCTACTGTCTTTTTTTCAGCTTGTTTCCAGGTCTAATGCCTTAAACTGAACGCCAGTGCACTTTTCAGGATAATTTACGGAAGCTGGCAGACTGTCGCTAATTTTCCGGAGTAGCTTTTCACTATGCGAAGGAAGTCAATATTTTTAAGAGGAAGTGTTGAAGTGTACAAATTTACTCAAAAAAACGCAGACAACTTCCTACTCTCCGTCTTCCACAGTGTGGAAAAACGGTGCCCCATTCATTCCTCCTGCCATTGTGATATCTATGGAAACAGTATGGAGTGACTGAAACATTTGTTTAAGAAACACTTTTTGTGTCTATCATAATGTCACAAATCTAAATATAATATATAAATGACCACGGCTATGAAATGTGGACTAACACATCGTAAAGAGAAAATAGTTTGGGTATGAGTGTTTCAATCAGGAAGATGTGTTTTCCTTTCTGTCAGCACAAAGAGGATGAAAAGCTCATTAAAGTGTGTCTGAAGCAACCGTAATTCACCACGCCAACCGCCCTGACAATATTCTCTCAGGCCTCGTTGATTTGAATCGTGTGAATATTTATGTCCAGAGGTGTTGGCCCGTTCTCTTTGAGGCAGTTATTGTCTGCCGTAAGTGCTCATATATATAACCAGAGGCATGTCCTGCCAGAAGAAGCATTAAGGTCTCCTCATTATTTAATCATTCCCCTTCCTCACACCGGGGGCTTGTCAGGAGGCTGGACACTCCGGGGTGAGCCGTGCACTGTGTAAACTCAACCCACACAGTGACCATCCGTCAAAGAAACTGCTCTATGATTAATGACACATTCAGGTGATGTCATTGTAACAGGCCATCAACACAGTATAAGCTCTTACTAGATAGTAACCATGACGGCCACAAGACACAATCCTGCCCCTTTGCCATTGGACGAAAGAAACCCGCAAATATCTGGCTTTTGTCTCTAGTGGGAAAGGTTGCAACTGGATGGCTCTAAAGTTTTATGGAACCAGCTTCCACCTTCAGCCCGGGAGGCAGATACAGTCACCTCATTTAAGAGTAGACTTAAGACTTTCCTTAAGACTTTGACAGAGCTTATAGTTAGGGCTGAATCAGGTTCAGCTGGTCCAGCCCCTAGAGATGCTGCTATAGACTTATGGCTGCTGGGGTACGTTTTAGGATATACTGAGCACATATCTCCTCTTCTCTCTCTACTTGGATGCATTTCCCTCTCTCCATCACACGTTACTTACTATACTTACTCCCCAGAGTCTTTGTGACTTAATGTCTACCTCCATCTGCCTGATGGATAATCAAGGTCTGGATCTTGGAATATGCCTACTACCAACTATTCATACATATATTAATTGAATTGTATTTTAACTTTTAAATCTGTCCTTCTGGTCACATTACTGGAGAGGGATCCTCCTCTGTTGCTCTCCTGAAGGTTTCTTCACTTTTTTTTCCCGTGAAGGGTTGTTTGGGAGTTTTTCCTGATCTGATGTGAGGTCTTGGGACAGGGAATGTATTTTAACTCTAAATATGTCCTTCTATACACATTACATCTATTGCATATGTCCATCCTGGAGAGGGATCCTCCTCTGTTGCTCTCCTGAAGGTTTCTTCACTTTTTTCCCCCTGAAGGGTTATTTGGGAGTTTTTCCTGATCCGATGTGAAGTGTTGGGGCAGGGATGTCTATGTGTACAGATTGTAAAGCACTCTGAGACAAATTTGTAATTTGTGAAACTGGGCTATACAAATAAACTGAATTGAATTGAATGTCTCATAGCGTCCATTGGACCTGGCTGTGTCTGATGCCTCCTGCCATGGCCCTGCTGATGCGCCCCGCCCACTCCTCTCTAGCTTCTTCTGTCTCATAGATTTTGGAGATCTGGATCATGGTCGATGCCTAAAAACTATTCATACATTCTGTAATATTCATTGAATGTGTTTATGTAACTGTATAATACTGTTCATTCTGTACACATGACAAATATTGCTTCCGTCCATCCTGGAGAGGGATCCTCCTCTGTTGCTCTCCTGAAGGTTTCTTCCCTTTTTTTCCCTGAGGAAGGATTTTTGCAGTTTTTTAGGGAGTTTTTCCTGATCCGATGTGAGGGCCCGGGACAGGCATGTCGTATGAGTACAGATTGTAAAGCCTTCTTGAGGCAAATTCTTAATTTGTGATAGTGGGCTATAAAAAATAAACTGAATTGAATTGAACTAAAGTGGTCACAGGTTAGTTATTGGCTCTGTTGCAGATCGACCATCAAAATGAAACACTATCGACGCCATCAATGTATGTAAACCATTTCAACCAACTCATCGGGCTGAAAGTCACCAGTTAAAACGGCCACTTGTTAAACTGAAACACCTGTTTTCTCTGAAGGCGGTTGCCATCCCGTTTTGATTCTGCGGAGCATAGCTCGGCTCTTTTCTCTCTCTCGTTTTTGACCACCGGTAATATATGCATGGGAGACAAGCAGATATTTAGATTTTGTAACCATTTTTTCAAAATAAGAAAAAGTCATCTTTAAAGCTTGCTGACTGCCAATTTGCATCCCACGTGCATATTTCTGATGATATCAACTGTGAAGGGGTATAAATATTCCCAGAACCATGTCCATGTGTACCACACAGGGCTGCATTAATGAAGCATGTGCTCCTGTAAAAAGGGGACGCCTCCACTTCCCTTGGGAAACATTTCACTCTTGATTGTTTACACTGGAACAGGTGTGGATGGCTTTCATAAAGATGAGCGGCCAAATCCCACTGTGTGAGCAACGGATATTAAAATATCTCTTGACCTTGGGGGGGGGGATTTGCCGGTGCAAGTCTGCCACGGCGGGAGGGCGACTGCCATGCGGCGTGCCCCGCGATCCTCTCTCCGCTCAATAGGCCGGGGGCAGGATTTATGGCCCCGGCAGACAGCCCCCCGCGCCCTATAGTGTTAGTCTCTGCCACGGATTACGGGATACACAAATGTGATGCGTGGGTGTCAGGAGAGGTGCTAGACGGCTGATGTTTCAGGTTTCAATGCGTTCAACTGGAATTCCGAAAGCCTCCTCAATGGAAGTGGATCATATCTACCCAGGGGACGTATACAGGAAATACCCCCTCCTACACTGCCCCAAAGTCACCGCTGGATCATAAACACCTTGGCGTTTGCTCTCTTATTCCCATTCTTGGGTCTTTGTCTGTCTCTGAGGAGCCATAGCATCACCCCCCCCACTGAGTTGCCTGCATTACTGTGATTCCTCCCGGGATCCTGTCGGTCCACCGTGACGGGTCAATACTTGGCTACGTCCATTAATCGAACCGGAGCGCCGTTCTTATTGTGAGACAGTGAGCGAGCTGACTCGGCGAAGGCCCCGAAGTCAAATTTAATTCTCCGTTGATCCTGGACGCCATCACCGGAGACGTTTTCATGGGATGAGGCGGATCAGAGACGAATGCAGGGTTTAGGAAGCGCAAGTCATCTGCTGTTTGTTCATTCTTCTCACCACTTTCATCAACTTTGTTTCTGATGAGCTGATTTCATGCTTTTTTAAAGAAAACAATGCTGGCAGAACCTCAATGCTAGGGAGCAGCTACCAGCTCAACTAAATGAGAAAGCAAGTGGGACCAAACGCTATGGGGCTAAAGGAACTTCTTCCTTTTTTCTTTTTCTTTTAAAGCTCTGAAATGAGTTAGCTCCGCACCACCCGCTTATATTTCGCATACTTTGGATCAGGAGGGGAGTTCAACTAACGGCCTGGTTGGTGGAGCGTACGGAGCAAAGGGAGAGAGAGCGGAACCGAAGGCCAGAGAAGAGATCTGGTCCCCTTCACAGTAAATCTCAGTCTCAGCTCCACCCTGTCGACCTCCAGGGGTCACGGCACAAGAACCAACAGCAGCCAAGAGAGAGGGAGGGAGAGAAAGAGGGGGGGGAGGGATAGAGAAAGAGTGAGTAAGAGAAAAAGAATGATAGGAAGAGAGAGAATGAGAGAGAGGGAGAAAGAGAATGAGGGAGAATCTTTAGCTTCATTTGGTAATTGTATTATGCAATGTAATAAATGTGTCA
Source organism: Liparis tanakae (assembly GCA_036178185.1). Classification (NCBI taxonomy): domain Eukaryota; kingdom Metazoa; phylum Chordata; class Actinopteri; order Perciformes; family Liparidae; genus Liparis; species Liparis tanakae. The sequence goes on along the minus strand of CM070094.1, from coordinate 6,345,313 downwards.
TTCAGTTAACAGTATGGAGCTTCGTTGCAAGCACAGCAGCTGCACTCATATTTAATTTAAATAATACTCATTCATACAGCTGGTTCTGTTCATAAAGCTGCTACTTCTCACAGGACACGTTGTCAAATTAGGCTTCTTGACATTTTTCTTCAAGGCCTTTTAGTTCAACCACTTCTGTAAACTTCATGTGGTGCAACTGTGACAGGTGATGAGGTCATCCAATATTTACACATATTTAAATACCAAAAATATTGAATAATATATCTAGTATATAAAAACACATGCAAATAAACATCATTTATCAGAACAAAATGTATGCAGGTGAAGTGTTGGAATAGTTTGGAACAGATTTCACATGAGAATTAAAATGTTGTAAGGAAATGCATTTAATTCTCATCTTAATATTTAAGCTCTGGATTTTGTTTGCACAAAACATTACATCAGCATTCCATTTTTTTTTTTTGGGAATCTAACCAATATTATAAAGTAATATAACCATTGATGTCCTCCATACAAAAATATTACCGAGTTGAAGATCATTGTTTCATTAGAAAGTGTTTACAGTTATCCGATTACAATAAGAAGTGTAGGCTACTTAAAAGTAAAAGCTGAAAGTATACACATTATTCAAACACATTACTCCACAAGTGATAATGAATACAGTTTAAAATCGTAGTCATATCTATTTAGGTACTATATGGTTTTCAGCATATTGAGGTGAGTATTGTAAACATGAGGCCCCACTGCCAGAAGATGGAGGCCTTTTCCACCAAATAACTCAGAGGGCAGGAGAAACCTCCACTCAGGATCATAAACATGTCATGAGATCTGTGTAATCATCACCATGATTTTCATTTTGGGAATTCATTGCGGCGATGCTAAATATGTGTTTCCATGATCCGATAAGGACTATTTTATTATTTATGGTATTTGCATTTTAAATCTAAAATAGTTCAAAAATTAATGTTATGTCAACAGGACTTGACCTGGACAGTTGTACAAAAGTTTTAAGTAAGGGTTTCAAAAACTTAATTTTACATATGATATCAAACACAACATATATTCCAAATCCTCTCATTTCTGATTTTGTGTTTGGACATCAGTTATAATGAAACTAGAACGGGCACTCGGTAGAGCGCATACCTTCGCCGCAGCCACTTTTTTGGTACCTTTTCATGACCTTGACCTTTGACCTGATCGATCCCAATCAAATCTAATCAAATGGTCCCCGGATAATAACCAATCATCCCACCAAATTTCATGCGATTTGGTTTAATACTTTTTGAGTTATGTGAATAACACACACACACACATACAAATAAATACACAGCGATCAAAACATAACCTTCCGCAGAATGCGAAGGTAAAAATACGTTTTGATAATAGCAAAACGTATAATATAACATCATACATATATATATATATATATATATATATATATATATATATATATATATATATATATATATATATATATATATATATATGATACACAACCATACAGCAGATTAATTGAATAATGGTATATATTATAATAAAAAATAATGGTATATATGTATAGACAGAAACAAATGCGTAAAATCAAATAAAAATAAAAGTGTATTCAGTTTTATTTAAAAGCATTGAAACGCTTTCGCAAGATGGCTTTTAATTTGAAAAGTAATAACCGGAAGTGTAGTTGTTCCTGCTCGCTCGGATTTGGAATATATGTTGTGTTTGCTATCATATGTAAAATTATGTTTTTGAAACCCTTACTTAAAACGTTTGTACAACTATCCAGGTCAAGTCATGTTGACATAACATTACTTTTTGAATAAAGTATATTCAGTTTTATTTAAAAGCATTGAAACGCTTTCGCAAGATGGCTTTTAATTTGAAAAGTAATAACCAGAAGTGTAGTTGTTCCTGCTCCCTCGCGTAACCACGTGACCGGCTGAGTTTGAAGTGGAAGCGTAAAGATGGTTGCCGCTGTAACAAATCTGGACGGATTCCGAAGTTTCTGTTTTTTATGGCCCATGTTTCGCTTTAAAAACACCCGTGAATTAACATGTTTGTTTGTTGCCGCTTGTGTTCTGATGAGCCAGTCGGCGGCGGACGAGCAGGAATTTATAGGGGACTTTTTGAAACGGGAATATTCCTTGATGAAACCGTACCGGGGTAAGTTCGCTGTCAACCTGACGTGCACGCGCCCGTAACTGAGCTACACTGAGCTAGCTAGCTAGTTAACTACATTAATGCCAGGTGACTTACTAGCGCTTCCTCTCGTTAACGAGCATTTACATGGCGCGGCATTAGCTCCAGCCACACAGTAATAGTATAATGGTTAACTGAGATTTACTCGTTGCCCCCTCATGCGATGAACGTCACCTGCTTCAGAGGTTGTTGTGTAGTTCCGGTTAGTTCCGGTTAGTTAGCTGGTTAATAAAGTCAACAGCTGACACGTAACTCAGCTAGTTTGACAATATGGTGAGGAATTGCTTTTGTGCCGTATGTTTTTTTTGTTTTGTTATACAATTTTTATTGATTTTCTACATATGCATTAAATGAAAAGCAGGAACTATATGGATATGTTGTGTACATATGCACACACACACACACACACACGTACATACATATACACACACGTACATACACACACGTACACACACACACACATACATATATATATATATATATATATATATATATATATATATATATATATATATATATATATATATATATATATATATATATATATAAAGATACAATGCCGTACAGCAAAATACTATTTTATATATTATAATAAATAATGGCATATGTATAGATACAAATACATGCATATACTTAAAACTACCCCCTCCCACTATTGCTGTTGCCCACCCCCTCATACATCTTCAAATATTATACATAGGAATGTAATGTATTATATTATGACACAAATATTAATAGTAATAATGTACACTTTCATTAATCCCACAGTGGGGAAATTCTCTGCATTTGACCCACCCTTAGTTATTAAGGAGCAGTGAGGAGCAACTGGGGTTTCAGAGTCTTCATATTGGATATCGCTTAAAGCCATTGACAGGATAAGAAAGATAGACCATATTTAAACTAAAAGTGTATGCATACTATGCTGTGGTCTCACATAGCCGTCCCTGTTTTGCAGGGTTGGGTTTCTCCACATCTTCACAGTGGCATCTGATGGGCACTGCCATGATTACACCTGACCACGTGAGGCTGACCCCGGACCTGCAGAGCAGACAGGGGGCCGTGTGGAGTCGAATGGTAAGTCCACATCTGTCGGATTCTTGACGAAAACACCCAACACTCTGCAGTTACCAGACAGTCTACACCAGTGGTCCCCAAACTACGGCCCGTGGGCCGGTTACGGCCCGCCTCCACATTTGGCTCGGCCCCCTAAACAATACCAGAGATGCATTATGATTTATTTGTTTCAGTCCGGCCACGCAATTTCTATTAGTAATGTAAGGTAAAACGGACTGGCATGTTACGAAAACCTTTAGATTAATCATTTATATAAATAAATAAATTTCCCCTTGGGGATTAATAAAGTATAATTCTATTCTATGTATTCTTTTAATCAAACTATTGTCTCTCATTTAAGGTGTACTATTGATTACACTGAGATTTCACAAAATGTTTGGTCATGAAAATTTGGTTTAACGTCCCTGTTTAATAATTTTACTTTTTCCTTTAAAACCGTTAAAGGATATAACTCATGCTATATTAAAAATGATATCAATAATCTAAGATGATAACTAGCCTTATCCCATAATCAATAGAGTATGGCTAGAGTGCCCAGTCCTACCATAACTTTGATACGTGTTTTTCAACTCTGTTGACGCAAACGCTTCCGTCCATAAGGCGCCAGAGTAACCTGCTTGTCTTCATTTCATTCTTTCATTCTTACTTTCCAGCCACTTCTCGTGCGGGATTGGGAGCTCCAGGTGCATTTTAAAATCCACGGCGTGGGAAAGAAAAACTTGAACGGCGACGGCATGGCTTTCTGGTTGACCAAAGATCGCATGCAGAATGGTAGGCGTCACACCGCTCCGGGGGATCCATTGTCAGGGTTCATACGGTCATGGAATTCCAAAAAGTTAACATTCATGTCTTTTCAGTTAAGGTGTGTTCACCTGCAGGGCGAAAAATGTGCGAGTATGACAGAACATATGCCGGTTTATGTTTTAAGCGCCATTGTTTCAAAAGCATTTGCATTATTTAAAACTTGTTGTTAATGAACAGGACTTTTCCAATTTTTGCTCAATACAGCTGTTGGAATTTAACAGGAATAAACCAACATGTGTGCTTCTGAAAAGTTCGGATTATGATTCGACTTGTGGCATTTCATCTCTCTATATCCTGTACAATGACTAGGGTCTGAGGAAGTGGTCTTAAACTATGTAATTCTACACAACGTTGGAACCTAATAATTAATCTAAATAATGGCCAATATAGCTTGAAGACAAAACTTTCTCCAGTTGAATAATTATTTATAGGGAAACAACCCTGATGCGCCTCACTCTGTGTCTTCGCAGGTCCCGTGTTTGGAAACATGAACCAGTTCACTGGACTGGGAATATTTGTGGACACGTACCCCAATTCCGAACACAGCCTCGACGTGAGTGGCAGTCGGTAGCAGGAGTCGGCCTCAAAGTTTAAGTTTTCAGTGTGAAAAAGTGATCTCAAAAGTGTCATATATTTTTCTCTCTCTCTCTGTAACCCTTCTTCTCGAATGCGGCGAAGACGAAGTCCGGAACTCAGGTACCGTGTGAAACGGCACGAATGCGTCTTTCATTTCACATGCGCTCCGGTGCAACAGAGACAACCGCTGACGGTGCTGTGTGTTCACCCCCCCGCCTCCCCTCCCCTCACAGAGGATCTTCCCGTACGTGTCCGTGATGCTGGGCAACGGGTCTCTGTCCTACGACCAGGACTACGACGGCCGGCACACCGACCTCGGAGGATGCACGGCCGCCGTACGCAACTCCATCTACGACACGTTTCTCCTCCTCAGATACTCCAAAAATAGACTCACGGTATGAAACCCTTACGGTGGGGATTGGTACACTTTTATGTAACTTGTGTCTTTGTATATATTTTTTTTAAACGTCAAAAGCGTTGTAGTTTTAGCGCGTATTTGTCGTCAGTGACTCACAGCGAGCCTCCCTCTGCCATCCAGCTCAGGTTGGATGTAGACGGCAGTCAGGAATGGAAAGACTGCGCTGACATCACGGGGCTGCGGCTGCCTTCGGGGTTCTTCTTCGGCGCCTCCTCGGTCACCGGAGACCTGTCGGGTACGGACTCTCACGGGTCACCTGTTTGATTCCGTTCAGTGAATTCAACTCCATAAGATATCTTTTGACAAATAGACCCTTCTGCTAAGTCCCGCCCTCGGACGCAGGCCCGACCAATCGTGGCGTAGCATCTTCCACCTCCGACCAGGGTCCGATGGCCTTCCTGCTCTTCTTCGTGGACAATAACTAGACATTGAACAATTACCACTAATGCTCAACATTGCATTGTTTCTTCATGTGTTAATCGAAACTTCTTCATCTGGCTCTAGATAACCATGACCTCATCTCCATGAAGCTGTACCAGCTGACCGTAGAAAGGACTCCCGAGGAGGAGGACGAGGAAGATAAAGAGGAGATCACCATCCCCAGAATTGACAACATGGAGCAGTTCCAAGGTAGATGACACACACACACACACACACACACACACACACACACACACACACACACACACACACACACACACACACACACACACACACACACACACACACACACACACACACACACACACACACACACACACACACACACACTGCTGCGTCCTCTGAGGTCAGCAGTTTTCTGAGTATTGACTCAAATCAATCCTGTTGCACTTGAATATATATATTTTATTATTACGCTTCCTCTTTCTTGGTAAGACTTCTGAAAAGCCAGAATAGCTGTAAACTTTGCTCAGTTACATTTCTGTCTTTAAATATTTTTAAATTCTATTCATTTTGACTAGCACAAGATCACAAATTACAAATATGCCTTATAATCTGTACATATGACATCCCTGACCTTTGACCTTAGATCGGATCAGGAAAAACTCTCAAAAATACAGAAAAAAACCTGTATGTATGACAATGTAAGTATGGAGCCCAGTCATGGGTGAAGTAATACACTTAATAATAATAATACAGTAATACAATATTCTGCTCCCGTTGGAAGCATCGTCTGAACCTTAAGACTGGCAAATATGAGGACATGAGAGATTGACATCAGGAGAGTGTGTGTGTGCTCAGACTTCAGTGCTCCCATCACGACTAAAAAGAATGTAATGGAATTTATATGATGATTATATAACAACAAAAACATATACCACGTAGCCATGTGTGGTTGTTCAAATGTGCTGCCTTCGCGCGTCTGCACCAGTGATCCCAGTCGCTTGAACGTGTTATCATTTCAGTAATGCGCACGTTTAAATTACATGATGACGAGCTGAAGCCGTCTGCCTCCCCCGCCTGTGTCTGGTTCTCTGCTGATCCCCCGGGTTGGCCGGCAGCACCCTGAAATTAACCAGCAAGAAGTTAAGCTACATTCTAAAGCTCGCAGTCCGGCATCGCAATTCAAATATACGATTTGCAGGGTGCATCCGGGCATGGAAAACTGGAAAAGTCCCGGAAATTGTAAATGTTTTGGAAGAGTCATGGAAATTTGTTACATTTATATGTGCATTTCCACCGAGTTTTTAAGTCATTAATATGCTTTTAAAAGAATGATGCTCAAAATATAAGGTGCCATACACTCACATGCTTATTCTTTTAATCAAAGTATTGTCTCTCATTCATATGTGTCATTTAAGTTCTATAGTCTATGCTTTGGAATTCTCGTTGTTGGTTTGAATACGACATATCCTCATTTTTTCATGTATACGAGATTTCACAAAATGTTTGGTCATGGAAAATTTCTGGATAAAGCCCTGGAAACCCATAGGTCAACATGTGTATGAACCATGAATTTGGTTACTGAACAATTTTGATTGACCGCTCTTCTATAATATATACAATATTCTTTGGGACTATATTCAGGCATGAGAACCCCTCACCTTTCGGCGAAATTCGCCGTTTTGAAACCAAAATAGGTGACTTACGTGAATCGTGTAGATCCGAAGAGTTTTTGATTTGGGGTGTGGGGGGGGGGGGCGTTTATGAGATTGGAGAGGGACACGGAGAACATGTGGAGTGGTGCTCTCCGCAATAAAACATCTTTGATGGGGCGTGTCGCGTCTCGGCCAATCAGCGTCAAGACGTCTTCAGCGTTTGGTGGTTTAGGTTAGCTTGAATGTTAGCCCGCCACATCTGCTGCTGTCACGCTGCACGGTGTAGCGACGCTAACAACGGACCCGCACGTTAAGAGCGATGTGATTTAGCATATTGTTAGTATCGATACTTTATTAAAAGAGCGCGGGATTAGAGCGCACGCGCTGCTCCGTGTCGAGCTGTCTGCACGCGCTGCTCAGCGCTCACAGCGAGTGGCGTTAAGTGACTGTTAAGTGATTTTTTGGGCTTTAAAAATAAAAAAAAGAGGTGAAATGTTTAAATTGAGTCTGTAAAGTTGTGTACCTCTACAGCTGCTCATCCTGATGATCTCTGTATCATTTGGTCAGATACAGACTAACGGCCTCATAGTGTATCATCAATGTATGACGGCTCCATGTAGTTTCATTCATATCTTGTAGGCTAATACTAATATCACTGCCATTTGTTAAGTGTTGAAAAAATTGGTAACAAGTGAACCATACATATTTTATTTATTACTATTATAGATAAATATACCAGTATCGTATTTCTGGTATACTGTTTTTATGGTATTGTATCATTCTGATATTTATAGCAGGTATGAAGATCATGAGAACAGAGAGGCAGAACAGACTCGGGGAACAGACTCGGGGAACAGACTCGGGGAACAGACTCATGGCTCAGCAGAGCACAAGACCTAAAGACTTGTTCACGCCAACAACAAAAAAAGGCAGTTGGGTCATGAATGACCATATTATACACAATATTCCTATAGGGCCCGATCACTGACATGGTGTTAGGGTGGTGTTAGGGTCCTTCTCACCTTTTTCACCCCTGACCCGTTTTCATGCCTGATATTAAACCTTTATAGATTATAAATGTGCTTTTGTTTGTTCGTCTGTCTTCAGTTTAAATAATCCGGGAGATAATAAGTAACGCACCTAATAGTCACTTTATATGTAAACAAAGGAGTTGTAAAAAATACGGGTGAAATTGTAATAAAAAAGCACGGAGGATGAGAAGACGACAAAGCCTCGAAAGAAGCGTTGCATTGTGGTTGCAGCTCATTTCATGAGTGAAACCTTTTTTCACTTTTAGACTCAAAAAGACTTAATCGATCTGACACCCGGTGACGCCGTTTCTACAGGAAGTGAGCCCTTTCGTTCAGCGTCCGGCGCTCATGAAGCATCACCGAGTGTTTGTTGTCAGGAATGTTGGCGTAACGATAAGTTGACGACTCCTTCCTCCTCTTGCAGTGGAGATCCAGGAGGAAGGGATGAGCGGAGTGCAGCTCTTCATCACCGTCCTCTTCTCCGCGGTGGGCCTCGGCGTGCTGGCCGTGGTGGCGCTGGCCGTCTACGGCCGCTGGAAAGGAAACCGACGCAAGCGCTTCTATTGATGACAGAGCGGCCGCTCCCACCTTGTTTTTTCTTCTCTTTTTTTATTTTTTAAAAGAATGCGTTGCTTCTTAATCGACAAACATCACGGCAACGCAAAAGACTGCCTTTGCTTTACTGAACCATACAATCGAACAGACGGACCTCAGAGGTCTGCGGCCCAGAGCCGTGGAGAGGTGAGCCTCGTGTGAAACATTATTCTTTCTGTCTGTGTGTGTGTTGGAAGCTAGATGAGATGCTTAAATGTCATTTTTTATGTAAAAGGACACAACAACAAAAAAGGATTATAATAATGCTCGTCAACTGAAAGCACAGTGGGTCGACAACTTCTGCACTAACTGAGCCACTGTAGATGTAATAGACCAACTGAAAGCCTCCAGAGTCCCAGCTGCTGTGTGTAGTTCACTGACTCCGTGTCCCGGGATTTTTTTTTGATGGCGTTGTTCCCGCTCACTGCCACTTGGTGCTGCGGTTGCGTAGCTCCGTTCAACTAGAGCGGAGCAGCTGCGAGGACCAATCGACGCGTAGACTTCTCCTCATCTGCGCTGACGAAGAGTCGAGCCGTCCGCGAAGAGTTTGGGTTGTCGGTGCTTCGCCGTACCGTTAAAGACTCGCTTGCGTTCCATTCCCGTCCGCTGGGCTTCGAGCTCCTCGTTTACTTCCTGGTCGGCATCACGAGTTGTTTGCTTCCTTTCCGGAGTTGCTTCGTTCTTAGTTCTAACGCGTTAATGTAAAAGGTTTATCAGTATATGTTGCTAGATTTTTATTTTGTTATTTTCTAATGTTCACAAGGACCAACCTTTTTTTTGTGGCACTGACGTTTTTTTAATCAGACCTGTTGATTAGGAAAAGCTGTTTTTATTTTGTCAATGAATTCACATGTGATCATGTGATGCTGGACTTCAGCTCCAGGGGGCGCTGCTATCTCAGCCCAAACAGGCTCCAGACTACATGTGGTTCAAGATGAGAACATTACCCACGATGCAACTTGGACGACGGCTCATGTGTTTTCTGGCTTCTCTGGCGTGATATTTTATTTTTAAACTTCACACTCGCACTGTTTAAATAAAAATAAAAAGGAGCTGCTGTTCTGTGTGTTGAAGCATAAACGTTGATCATTTCACCATTCATGTAGTGGGTTATTTAAATATCGTGAAGACAATTTACATGTTCAGATCAAAACAAAACCTCCCCCCTTGAACAAAGAAATGAGTAAAGCGCTTATGTTGTCACTTCAGTTTCTTTCTTTTGTTTTTCAGTAAAGAAATTCTAATTTGGTTTAACTTGTGTGGTTCTGTATTTTTTTTAATCATAAATGTTATTACTCTCTCTGTCCCTCTCTCCTTCTGTCACCCTCTGTCCCTTTCTGTCTCTCTCCGTCACTCCCTTTGTTTCTCTCTCTCTCTCTGCCACTCCGTCTTACTCTATTTCACTTGAGAACAAAGGTAAAAAGACTTGATAAACTGGTGTAAATAGGAACCGGTTGCTGTGATGTGCAATGTAAACTATGGAACTATTGCTATGAAAAACGGGAATATATATATATATATCTTTTGACGTTGTTGAGAGAAGGCACCAACCTGTCACTGAAGACACGCCTGACTCCTCGTTCCAGTCAGTCTCCAAGCGTGGAGGCTCCTCCTCTTTAGAGTCGATCGTAGGTGTTTCTAACAGCCAGGCCGTCTCTCCTCCTCCTCCTCCTCCTCCTCCTATGCCTCTTCCTCCTCATACCTGTCTGTCGTCACATGGCATCAGGAATGTTCAAAGCAACACCAGCGTAGCGCTCAACGCATCTCCCGCTGGAAGTACCGCTGGATACCGTGCAGTTTAAGGTAAGCACCCTCATGTTGAATCACTTTTGTTATGACGGGCGAGTTAATCTCAATAAAAACAAACTAAAAATAGATGTTTGTTTAAAATATGCTAATATATTAAATCTTAAATTATTTTAAGTAAAGATCTACACAATATTGCAAATGCTATAAGAGTGATGTAGAGAACATCTGGAGGTAAACATTGACCGTCTGTAATGAATGCGTCACTGTGGGGGTTGTGGTCAAACCCTTTCTGGGGTGTTTAGCTACAAACGTGCAACAAATGGTTAACCTGAAGATAACAATGATTAACCGCAGCCTGAATAGGTCAGCGGCGGCTCAGTGTTGCCATATCAAACACTGGTGTCCTGTAAACAGCATCACCTGGTCTAGGAGAGCAATCCATCTCACATGTGTGATGCTCTATGTAACTTAACTGAGTGTAGTGTTTTTGATCAACCCCAGTTTGTGAAGTCCTATTTTTAATTGAATTCATTTTCACAGGAAGTCAGGCAGACGCAGGAAGGATGAACCGCTCCTGTGTGAACTACTTGAAAACGTTGGTGATCGGTCTCAACTTCCTCTGCTGGGTAGGTGGATTAAGCCCAGGTTCAATCCCTTTTATTTTGTGTAGCACACAACCCCACATTGGCCTCAGAGAGCCTTACAATCTGCAATGAAACACACACGTCATTATTATTATCTCTATGTAAAAGGGACCATGTGGAAACAAATGTCACCGTTTGATGCACCGTGTACCAGATCGTAGCTACACAGCTCATTTGCATCTGTCGTCCCTTGACGGGACATAATAAACATGAAATAATAACAAACCTTAAAAAATAAAACGGTACACGATAAGACGCACTACAACAGTATATGTGGTAAGAAGAATACACAATGTGAAGCTACAGTACAGCACATTACATGTAAGTAATACATACTATTAAAAGTAAGTAATAAACACCATTAAAATAAAGTAATACATCCTTTGGACTCTCAAATCGTAACCCCCCCCCCCCCCCTTCTTCAGATTGATGTCATAGAAGAATCATTTTTGTTTTCACAAAGAACCTTTCAAACCAGGGTTCTTTAAAGAACCTATAAAGGTGTCTCAAAGAACCTTAAAAATGGTTCTTTAAGGTACCATTTCCAAAATGGTTCATCGGTAAGTGATGGTTCTTCATATATCCACAAAGCTATTTTAGAACCATTATTTTTCTGTTTGTAACTGAATGTGCGATATTGGTCGAGTGTTCCCTCCCAACAGAAAATGACTCAGAGGTTATGTTGTGGATTTAATTTGAGGAGGTTTGAACGTTTCATTGTGCAGTCCAAAACCAAATTTCATATCCAGAATAATAACGCGAGGCGTCTCTCCTGAAGCTGTGCGCCGCCTTCGTGGTGGCCCTCGGCGAGTTCCAGGTGATCCACTCCAAGTTCGCCTCCCTCGTCGACACCTTCTGGCCCATCTTCCCCGCCAACACCTTGGTGGTCACCGGCACCATCGTGACCTGCGTGTGTTACCTGGGCGTGTTCGGCGGCATGAAGGAGAACCGCTGCATGCTCATCAACGTGAGTATAGTTTAGTTTGTGGTGTTGACGTGTGTTTAATTATTCTAAAAACATGAGCCTGTTTGCTGGACTTTCACCCAGGAGACCAGTGTTTGTGTTCTGTGTGAAACTAAAAGTCGAGGTTGACTTATGTTCAATTATAGAAGTCACGTTCTTTCAACCCAAACCAGCATTCCTAATACAGTAGCTTTGTTGCCTAAAACGACAGTCATAATGTGCTGTTCATTTATTCCCTCTGTAAACATGAGTTTATCTCAATCTCTAGTTTCAAGTCTTCTTCAATACATCCACGATAAATGACATGACACGGTGATAAAGGAATCGTCGGATAGACTCAGATACTCGCCGGTACCCGATCCAGCATGTTGGTTCTGTCCCAACTCTGGACTACAAACTCACTGGGGTTTAAATCTTGATTTACTCCAGTTCTTCGTCCTGCTGTTCATCCTGATGCTGGTGGAGTTGGCCATGGCCTGCGTGTTCCTGGTCTACAGCAGAAAGGTAGGAAACTTTATGAACAATACATTCCATAGGCTGATTTATACTGTAGGTGTCGATTTGACACATTTTCACCTGAAAAAAGCTTGGTAGTCAGAAACAAACATGGATCTGGAAAAGGGGAAAACCCACGCAGCATAATGTTCCAGATAAAGTGTCTTGCCCTCTCTGTTTGTGTAGATTTACACGTACTTTGAGGATGACCTGATGCGAAGCCTGGAGATCTACAGGCAGTTAGGTCCAGACAGCAACACGACCATTAGAGACGACTTTGACGCTGTCCAGCACCTGGTAAACGATCATCTTCATCCAATTAAAATGAACCCTGCCACTAGTAATGAGTCAGTCACTGAAATGCATGTTCATTCCACTAAAGTAGGGTCTTTTCTTTACACAGTTTAAGTGCTGTGGAGTTCACGGTGTGGAAGACTGGAAGGGTAACGTCCCCATCTCCTGTTGTAGGCAGGACCCCTGTGACCCCCTAACCCACACATACTGGCAAGAGGTTACTCCTACCGTATTATATCACGGCATAAACACTGTTCTTGTGACTGGAATGAATAATGTGCAGTCAAACATTCTTCTTAATAATGGTCCTCCAAGTGTTGGTTTACATACGTTCAGCCTATGCACGCTGTGTGAAGATGAGATAAACAACTTTGTTTTTTGTCTTCCAGGGTTGTCTCTTGAAACTGAGGGAATGGTATTCCAGAAACTATCGTAGCACGGGCGCCGGCGTCGTCACGATGTTCATCCTGCAGGTATGGTACACCTGGTTTTTCATTTGGAAAATTCCACCGCGTGGCTCTGTAGGTACGATGAACGTTAGCTAATGACTACATCCTCTGAGCCATCTGTAACTGTTGCTAGGGCGAACATGTTAACAAACGGTTTAAACATTAGCATTCAGGAGTCATGTTGCTATCCATCTTGCTAAACCAATATAAATCCAATATTCACCCTCTATTCAGCTCTGTTTGGGACAAGGGGCGTATTAATATTGTAGGTAAAACTTATAAGGAAAAAAAACTTGGATCTTTTTTTTAGATTAAGTAAAACGACTTGACATGTATGGTAAATATATTCATTGGCCGAGATGAAGCTGATGGGGAAATCTAGCAATGGACTACACAATCATCTGTATATACTAAATAAATAATATATGAAAATAAGATGAAATGGATTATATTCATGTAAAGTATAAAACACATTACCTGTGTCTCTAATACATTAGTGAAAATACTTATCAATTATTGATAAGAGTAGATGTAAGATGTCCCTTTTGCACATTCTCTTAGATCGCAGCTGGCATTAGTTGGTATTGCGATATACGGTATATCTTTGTTTATATATTGTGTCTTTAAAAAAAATAATTCTTAGGTATCTAAAGTAATATTTTTTTATTTCTTTCATTTCAGTTCATTTGTCTGTCCATCACCGTGCCTCTCTTTTGCTACTTCAGTCGACATGGACTGGGTTACCAGTGAATAAAGCACAATGACTTTCAATTGGTTGCTTTTTCCTGTATCAACTTCTTTTTATTAATCTGTTCAAGTACCCAATGACAAAGATGAGCCAACAGGAGAACGAGCGGTGGGACTAATCAAAAAGACCGCAAGAGATTTGTTTCCCCAATGAGGGATCGACTGAATGATATGCACTGCTCTGAACTGCTGCCCATCACAGTTTGTTGGACATTAAAAAACAATTAGAACTTGACTTGGATAAACTAGAGCTAAACAAATCTGACATGGATAACTTTGCCAGTAAGCATTATTTACTCGTTCGCTTTTAGTTTTTCAATATTTTCCACCCCTCTTTATTTAGTTATTTTGCTTTCACGTGTTTTGAGCAACTGGAAGTATAAAGGATGTTAAATGTGTATATACTCTGCTAATAAACCAGTGTGAATGCTGATAAAAACACCGTTTTTTTTCTTCTGTTTAGTCTTTGGTCTCTAAGTCCAAGCTTGGACGACAGGTCCCCTTAATGTAAGAACGTGTTGTAATTCTGTTTATTTGACAGAGCTGAATTTGTGGTTGCAGTCAAATGCTGTTTTCTGTTACTTGTAAGACATTCTGAATACCCTTGTTAAACCATCAATGTGCTTGTAAATTTTAAGTTTTGTTTCAGTTTAGTCTGATTATTGAAAAAATAATGAGTGATTCCTGATACTACTATAATCCTTGATATTATGCGTAACATGTAACTGTTCGTCCAACAGTTAATATGATGGGCTGCAGATTATTTCTTTTTTTATATTGTCAATTTTATGTTCATATTTAGTATTTTTATCACAAACAAATTAGTTATATGCTATATGTGTCAGGTAGGTTAACTACAATATAACAGCAATAGTCATGAGCTGCTGGCGATGTGTTGATTTACATGACGGAAAATCCAATGTTGTCAAGCAATTTAGTGAGGGCTTATAAAGATTCAGCTATCTTTTTTTTTAATCATTAAACAATTAGGTGTTGGCAAAACAATGTTTCAGTTATGTACCTTTCTCAGGCTCTGGATTTTTTTAAAGCGCTAATGGTTGAATGTCCACCTTATTATTTCCCCAGAGGATTCACCAGTTTCTATGTTGCAGCTATTTATCTTCCTCCTGATGCTAAGCTACTTATTTTCCAACCTGATGCTGAATATAACTGTTTTGTGTGTAGTACATGTAGCATAAAAGGACTAGCACTGCATTTAGTTGTGCAACCGGTGGTACACATACGCAATAACTGAACCTTCAACCTGGCTGGAACATTAAAGTATAATATATATACCATCAATTGTCAAAAGTGAGCTTTACATGTTTTGGTTGTGTGTCTTTTAATGCTCAGCCCCATCAACTAACTAACTTGTGAGACTTACGCATTGGGCTAACCTAGCACAATAGGCTAGCTAGCTAGGTCTTAAGGCAAGGACCCGTATAGCAACAGTAACCAAGGGTCCTGGAGGGCGACAGCAGTCATGAAACCATAACATTAGCGAGTGAAATATTAAGCACAGTTGAATACAATTGTAGTCACTGAGGTTAAGTAGTGTTAGGCCTCGAGGTAACAGCTAGCCAAATTATCAGGTGTTACATTATCTGACATTACAAAGATGAACAATTCAAGGACTCCAGCTCTGCCTCACATCAAAATCTCAGGTATTTAAGTCATTGGTTACGCTACTAAGTTAGGTACAAAAATAACCACTAACTTGTTTTTTATTACTCTGTGAAATACAATAAATAGGTTGTGATAGGTTAACTAATTAGCGATGTTGGCATTAATTTCACTAACCTAGCTGGTTAACCTATTTAAAGAAAATCTGAAACAACCCCCCATTTTGTTGCTAATGCTACTGTTGCTAGCTGTGTTACAGATTGTTTACTCTAGCTCACCAAATGTATACGTTAATGTAATCAAAATGATATGTTAGCCTGATTTAGCCTGATTTAGCCTGTTAGCTCATCTTCCATGAGGGCAGTCTTTGCAGAACATATCTTTGCACTATAAAGTTCAGAAACCCCCTTTGTCGCTATTGCTCCTGTTGCTATCTGTGTTACAGATACATTCTCTAGCTCACCCAACTTATTTTTTAATGTTATCAAAACGATATGTTAGCCTAATGTTAGCTCATCTTCCGTGAGGCCAGTCTTTCCAGAAAATATTTTTGCACTATTATAATAATAAGCATTGAAACTGCACTGTCATCCCATTCTATAACTATCAGGTAAGAACATATTGGGACGGAGACACTCACGTTAAGTCTGGCTAATAGTTGCCAAATTGCAGCAACACACTTTATGAATACACTAAATAGCATTAATCTTCAAAAGAGCTCCATTTACCTTTCCAGAGAGACCGACCGGGGAAAGTACAGCAAAGAACGTTGGGCACAGCGTTGACCCACCTGCTGCAAGACCAAAGTCATCTTCCAAGCCTGGAATCTCTCTGGAGGTAAAGCTTGTTTTGTTGTTGTTAACCCTTTCCCAGGTGAAAAATAAATGTGCTAAGTATATTTAATTTTAGCATACTTCAGTATACTTGAAGCCCTATTCATCATAAGTATACTGAATTTGTTTTTTTTGGAACAACTCATTTTGTACTTAATATATTTAAGTTGTGATTAGCATTGCAATAGCATTTAAGTACTATTTGAAGTGTATGTTAGTGTCCTAAATTGGAACAACTTAAAGTATACTTGGTACAATTTAAGTACATGACTGTGTATGTGCTAATATGCATGCCAATAGATCAGTTTATGTTGTTATTGTATTTTAAGTATATTTGAAATATATTCTAAGTATATTAATATTGTAATTCTAGTATACCAAGAAGTATAACTATTTATATGTATGTTGAATTTCACTTCTACTTTACTACATTCTGCAAAGAAAACTGATACTTCTACTCTGATACATTTCCCCTGAAACCTTCGTTACTCGCCACAGAATCAAATCTATCTTTAGAAAAAAAAGTAATCATGAGACCAACCTCGGGGACTGTGATGTAACACAGACTCTCTATCTCTCTCTCTCTATGTATGTATGTATATATGTGTATATATATATATATATATATATATATATATATGTATGTATATATATATATGTATGTATGTATGTGTATATATATATATATATTTATATATAGATACATATTATATATTTTTTAATTATATATATATTCACATACTGTATATATATATATATATTGAAGTTAAATCAATGGTTGGTCACGTTATTGCGCAATTACAAACGTGTGCTCCCAAAGCACAAGTTTGCAAGTTCTTTGGATTCCCAGTGATGCCCCGGATGCTAACTTAGCGAGTGAGCGACGACACGAGTAGATGACTGATTTCATGATGGAAGAAATTAACTGTTACAATACAATGTATTAGATGTACAAGACTGTACAATAAATCAGTTCTTGACAAATATTCCTCAAATTGAACATCAATAGACCTTGCACCGCATTATACTTTAGATACACTGGATACACTTTCATTTTTATTTAATTTTTACATTTTCATTTCCTTTATTATTTGAATTCTTAAATTTAATATGCTCTGCTATTTAATTTTATTGTATGTTTGTTATACGTGTTTGCCGCTAATTCAAGTAATGTCCCCCTGGGGATAAATAAAGTGATATCTTATTTAATCTATACCGCCTTTAGCGAAGAAGGGTTTAAAAATAATTGCAAACATGGAACGTTAAATGTCATGTTGTTCTGTTTGTTTTCCCGTCGTTCAGAAGAGAATAAACCGAGAGCAGCGGAGGTGGCACGTGCTCACCAACGAGCACAACCGACTCACGTTTGCCGTGAGTGACAAGGAGGCCAAGTTGAAGAAGCTGCGGGAGTCACTGAAAGCGAAGAGCGTCCAGCCAACGGACCACAACAATGAAGAGGCATTCAAGCAGGTCAGCTGAGGACTTGGAAACACATCTGATAAGTGACATGTACTTGAGAAGCAGTCTTTTGGTCCATCACAGATTTATGCAGACAACTAGCACTCACATAGTCCTAATGCTGCGTTCACACCAAAAGTGTTGAGAACACCCACGCTCACTCCCTCTGAGGCTCGAGGTTGGCTCAGGCAGATGTCAGCTAAATGTGCGTCAGATGCAGTTTCCTGTATGTTCATTGTCATGCCAGTGTTATATTTCCCAGTTACCAGTGTATCTGTAAATGGTACTGATCCACATGTGCTAGTTCAAATGAGGTGCTTTAAGCTGGAATACAGGAGTTTATTTTTCTTATCTTGAGCATCCTCTCCAGATGGCTGCAGCTTCGTTGCCATGGCCTCTGCCATAATTATCCTCACTATTTGAGGGCGGAGACAAAAGGTTACACAATAATTTATATATATATATATAATATATATATTTTTTTTTTATACAGCAAAAATGTTTTACAAGCCGTTGAACATTTGTCAATAAATAAACCAGCATCCACTAAAACTGCAGTGGAAAACTCACGTCTGATACTGGATGTATTCATTTACATGTAGCAACATGTAGCATATCTTCTATCATCCTGTAATAGATCAAATACTATAACTTGTGTTGCTTCGTTTTCTATGTCAGCGCATGCGGCAGCTGGAGAACAATAGAGACAAGAGGAAGATTAAGTTCATAGAGGCTTCAGAAATCCAGACGGCCTATCAACACATTCGTAAACAGCTGGAGCAGGTGAGCTGTTTAGGAAATGATTCTATCAATAGCAGCCTATCAATACAGATACTTTTTCAATATATACTGATAAAGAGGGGACATCATGTTGCGAAACATATATTACCGTTATATTTTTGGCCGGAAATGACGAGAATAAACGTTGGGAGTTTTATTGCTGCTTCACGACAAGTACACTGAACTGAAATAAGATTCCACTGCAGACAATAAGATCACATAATTGAAAACTATCATTCAAAAAGGGGGCGTGCAAATTTAAACGAACCAGTGCAAACCAAGAATGTATCTAGCACATAAAAAAAAATTAAGCTGAAATAAATTTGTTGAGACGAAACAAATGTTTGCGTGCCGTCTTCTGGGGTTGGCACTAAGGTTTAACTTCTATACACATGCATGTTAGTTGTATATTTTAAGTGTTTCAACCTGAGAGTAACCATAATTGTAAAATGTGTTTGATCATCTAACAACATCTTTAAATCTTTTCTAGTTTGACTTTAAAAGTAAAGATATCTTCATGGTAAATGACTCCAGTGAAAGTCACCTATTAGAATACTGCTTTAGTAAAAGTAATTTTCTGATATTAGATGTACTTAAGTATTCAAAGTAAAAGTACAAGTAAATGTTGTTAATAAAAAAAGGAAAAGGGTCAACATTTTGAGAATGATGAAGTCTTTTAAGTGCTGTGGCCAAAGACAATGTATATGTGAGTGTTTCTGCCTGAAAGTAACAATATAATTGTATAATTTGTTCGATCATAGCAGCATCTTTAACCCCCACAAAAAAAACTACATTTCCAATGTTCAACGCCGCTGTCATGAAAATATTATGAAATAAAAGGAGGCATTATGGGGTTAAACTTTACATATTGACAAATTTCATGACTTAAAAAAAAGAAGATCATTCAATCTAATGTTACAAAAAAGCCGATGCTTCTCGTTTTTTTTTTGTCATGTGGTCAGGAGGTCCGAGATATGTTGTTGGTCATGGAGCAGAAACGGCAGGACGTTGCTGCCGGACAGACGGAGGTGGACAGAGAGACCAAACAGTTCTGGTCCGCAGCAGCTGCTGGCAGACCCCTGGTAAGACATCATCACCACACGACCTGGCTTTGACCTCTCTACAGCAAGTCTGACCTGAGGTCCAGAGTCTTTCAGGGGTGTCCAGTAAAAAATGGAAAGTACTGTATTAATGAGTCTTTTATGAAATGGGTTTGGGGCCCTAAGAAGTGTGTTTATTTTGGTGTGTGTTGACATGGATTACAGTTGAGATCCTGTTTCTGACACCTGTTGACAGAAAACAGGCACGTGATGACATCATATTTAGACGGATATTAACGGACTACTTTGTGTATGGTAATGCTGGTGCAGTGTTTTATTCTTAAAGTATCGCTGATTGAACTTACTGAACTGTACAAATTTAAGAAAAGGAATATATATTTTTTTATTTCTCCTTTTTTCCATAAAGTACAACCACATTGCAAAAGAGACCCCCTCCTAAAGCCTCAGGAAAAATAAAAAATATGTTATATATATATATGTTCACAATGAGGATCAAATCAGCGGTAAACAACTGCTGGTTTATGACATCAAAATATTTACCCAACGTACTTTCTAGGACTAATATTGTGCTCTACAAAAGCCATATTTATCAAAGGATGTTCTCTCTTTGTAGGAATTGAATTAGGATGCGACGAAATTTGATGCAGGTTTGTGCATATATATGTAAATATGTGTGTAGGTTTTTGCATGTCTACCCGTATTTATACATTTTAATTTTTTTTCTTTTTGGTAGTGTTTTTGTCATATTTGCTCTCTTACCCAGGATCCTCTCGTTACCTCCGTCCAACACATTTCCTTTTTTTCCCCTGTGAAAGGATATTTTTTCTATTTCTTGGGAGTTTTTCCTGATCTGATGTGAGGTCAAACGTCAGGGATGTCTTTATGTGTACAGTGTACAGATTGTTAAGCCCTCAGAGGCAAATTTGTAATTTGTGATATTGGGCTGTACAAAATAAACTGCATTGAATGTCGATGCCGATCAGCCAGCTGACTTTGCGATACGAGCTGATTGGCTATAATCTGTCAAGCTCTAAATCTCCTCAAATCAACCCATTTCTCAACGCTGCCTGGGGTCTTTCAACGATTAAAAAAAAAAAAGCGACCCTCTTTTGTTGTTCTCTTTCTCTTTTGACCCATCAGACAAGCATGGCTGAGACGCAAGACGGAACAATGACGAGGAAACAAGAAATGGAGAGTGAGCTTTGCAAACTGAGTGCAGAAGAAAAGGAATTGAAAAGGCAAATGGAGTCACTGGAGCATCTCAGTTCCGCGGGGCAAGGCAGGCAGAGGGAGCGGGTGAGAAGGGGAAAAGGAGCTAACATGATACTTTTGGAGAAGACAACTGAGATGAATCCATTTGTCATTGTTTTGTTTTGTTCTTGTGTTGTGTGCCATTTTTCTCTTGCAGGAAATTAAAGAAGAAGAAGAAGAAGATGCACCCTCGGTTCCAGTCACAGGTACTGTGCACTGTAGAGCGACAGCGTGTAGCTGTGGTGGGTTTTAGTTTTCTCGTATCTTTGAGCTCTTCTCACTGATGCTCAGGAGATGGATACCAGTGATGTTCTGGTTCTAATCTTTCCTCCTGTCCTGGTCCCATGTCAGTTTGTAATTGTTCCAGTCGGGATGACGACCAGATCAGGTTGTTGGTGATGCTGATTCTCTGGAACTTAAAGCTGTCACCCACCTCAGATCCATTGATGTAGTCAGGGGTGTGCGTCTTCACCATCCTTTCATCTAAAATCGTCAATCATATGACAAATTACATC